>OX451736.1:1034871307-1036071307 GCA_948472305.1 Vicia faba
TCAAATCAAATATCCAAACATCAATGTGGAGAGATTTGGACCAAGTTTGTAAACCTAATGCAATGTACAATACTTAAGCAAGCTGAAGGCACGAAAATAAGGGTTGGAAAGCATTGGTAGAGGCAGAACTGATTTTGCAAAAATCACAAAAAAATTGGAAATCAAAATCCAGGTTAGAGGCAGTTTCAGGACACGGGAGTTGTCTCAATCAATTGCTGGCCATCTCCAGAAGCTATTACGATCCAAACCACGCATCCTCAGGCATCCATACGCGCTGTAAGTATCACGCAACTTACCCCTGTTCTTGAAATCGATTGGAATTATTCTGGCATCATTTGAGAAAACTAATGGAATATTTGTGATCACAAGAACATTTGCAAGCTTTTCATAATATTCAATTGCATTTATCTGACTTATGTGGAGAACCACCATAGTTAGGGTTCTTGAAGTTTTTTTGGGGCTTTCTGTTTCAGGTACAATTGGCCCAGAAGAAGAACATGGTTGTGATCAGGAGGTCTTGACGAATTGAACCATGTTCTTGGAATGTATTTATATAGCCCAGAGAGGATTTTAGAACAAGGATGCACTTTTAGCTGCGGATACAAATCCGCAGGTAATTTTTACAGGTTATGGAGGACAGGGATGAATTCGTGTCATCCGTCCATTGGGTGATTCAAATATTACGCGCATTTTTCTTCTTTTCTGGCAATTGTTTTGTTTTTATATAATATATATTATTTGCATTGTAATAACAAAGACAACAACACGCCCCAGTGGTCAACACGTCAGCGTCCAAGGCATTAGTGCCTGGAGGTCAGGGGTTCGATCCCTGCCTCTAGCAATTTGTGTTTTCTCATTGTTTTCCAGATAATCACATGCGCACTTAGGCTTGGACTATACCATACTCCCTCATCCGTCCAAGCGCCAGATGGCCAAGAGCCAGATCTGGTGGTCAGTGATTGGAGGTCCACCAAGGTGCCAGTCAACGTGCATGCACCAGATCCAAAAAGTCAAAAGGGCCAGCTTCTAATGGGCCTACAAATTGCTCCTTGCACCTCCTAATCAGGCCCAACTCCTCTCTCTTTTATTTATTTTGTTTTATTTAATTTAATTGTTTTATTTCATTTAATTAATTTTTTAACTAATAACAAAATTCTATTTTTTATAAAAATCACAAAAAATACTTTTTTATCCAATCAAATTTTAAAACATTTATTTTATTAATAATTACTAACTAATTAATTTAGGTTTTTAATTCTAGAAAACTTTAACCTATTTTGCAAATAAATAATTAATTAGATTTAAATAGGTATTAACCACTAACTTAATTATTTTTAATTTCTTTCTTAAATAATCAAAAACTCCAAAAATATTTTTTTCTTCTTTTAATTAATTAATTAAATTAAATTTAGTTATTTAGCTTAGGATT
The DNA here is from genome assembly GCA_948472305.1 of Vicia faba. NCBI lineage: Eukaryota > Viridiplantae > Streptophyta > Magnoliopsida > Fabales > Fabaceae > Vicia > Vicia faba. Next base: position 1,034,872,737 of record OX451736.1, read on the forward strand.
AATTTCTTTCTTAAAATAAAAAACAACAAACTAAAAAACCATCTTCTTTCAAAAGGGTCAAAACCCTAAATTTCGCACTCGATTAAATCGCCCGCGCGCTTTATTTATTTTTACCCAATTATGTATCTGCTTACGGATTGTAATAGTTAACTAGGACATTTAATTATTTTTACCGCTTTACTTTATTTTTCAAAAGGTTTTGTCTTTGGCAATGTAAATACCCGACGCCTTGTAGTTTAAATTCTGCATTTTATTTCCGCAAATTATAACTGCTAGATGTTTGATAATAGGGTTTGCATGACAAGACTGAATGTTAATCTTAAAATCAAATTAGATCACCTTTAACATGTACAAAGATAAAAATAACTGAAAATGACACACTCGCACATGCGCACTCTTAGGGTACACCCCACTTGGTTGCCTTCGTACACGGTCATTGAGTATGGGTCATTTTAGAGGTCGTCCTCTTGTCTAAAAGATCATAGTTGCCTCGAAACGGTTGCCTCAAACAAATGATCTAAGACATTAGGGTTACCGCTAAGGCGTCCTAACATTGCTTTAGTGACCGTATGTCCCTCATTCAAATTAACCCTCAAACTCCAACGACGGTGCTACCTACTCACTAATAGTGGGATAGCATTATCTAAAGGAAACTAGTATAGAACGATTCCTTTTTCGAGTAGGTAGATAGTTCTTAGATACTTGCTCATCCAAAACAAAACAAAATTTTCACACTTATACACTTTTTCAAACAAAGTTTTCAAAACACTTCATTACACTCTTGAAGACAGAAGCAAGAGTTAAATCGAAGTTAAAAAACAAAAACTTTTCAAAACCCACAAGCACAAAGAAAACAATTTTGAAAACAATTAAGCAAGTACCTAAGAGTCCGTGGATAACCACTGCTAGAAAGGGTGCTAACACCTTCCCTTTATATAATCTACCCCCCGTACTCGGAGATAATCTCGAAAAAGGAATTTTTCTGTGCTTTTTTCCTTTCCTTGTTGGATAAAATAAAAGTCGGTGGTGTCTCTTGATTACCACAACATTTTGCGAAACAAACGCAAAACGCAAACCATCATTCCAAAAAACAGTCAGTTCTTCCACCGTATCACAGAACTGGCGACTCTGCTGGGGAAATTTATAAGTGGGGTGTACCTTAGGAATTATTCATCATATTATTTTCAATTGTTTGACTTGTATGCTTTATCTTTGTGGTTTTGAATCGGAGTTACTATAGATCCTAACCCGGATCTGAGGGATACCCTTTAGGTAAGTAGCAATAAATTGTGAGGGAACTGTACGGCGTAGACCGATACGGTTGAAGCAGTAGCTACGTTGGCGTGGCACTTTAGTTTGTACCGATATCCCTTGTGGCACAACGAGGAGAATATGGGTCTTCTAAGGGGTCATTAAGCACCAACTGACCTTAGAATCTATAATTGACCAACTTGGCCATAGAACAGTAGCAGTATGCTACACTCATTGAGGGTAAACTCTCGCGATGATTCCGGCCAAAAGAAAAGGTTGCCAAACTGGAATTATAACCGATCGAGGGTAGTCAGTGAAATTGAGATCCTCTAGAACTCGGTTACTATTACTAGGATAGGTTTGAACCAACTAAACTGAAAGAGGGTGTGATCGGTGGATCTGGAACTGACTGTTTAACGCTGGTTCGCGAAATGTCGCGGAAGCAAGAGTCGCCACCGTCTTTTATTTTCTCCAAATGGAAAGGACAAAAGCACAGAAAAATTCCTTATAGAGATTGCTCTCGGTTCGGGAGGTAGATTATAGAAAGGGAAGGTGTTAGCACCCTTTCTATCCATGGTTATCCATGGGCTCTTAGATACTTGCTCATTGTGTTTTCAAAATGGTTTGTTTGCTTTTCAACTGTGGGTTTTAAAAAAAGTTCCTTTGAAAATTTCAGTTCGACTCTTGTATCAGTCCTCAAGAGTGTTTGAAAAGTTGCTTTCGAAATCTTTTTGAAAAGGTGTCGGTGTGAAAAGTATTTTTGATTTGTTTTGAAATTAGAGCAAGTATCTAGAGTTTTCTACCTACCCTAAGGAATTCGTCTGTGTAAATGTCCTTAAAGTAGTGCCATCCCACCATTGAGAGGTAGGTAGCACCACCATTGGAGGTGTTCGGGTCAATTCGAGGGTTCGGGACATGGTGATCACGCGCTAAACTTGAATTTCCCTTTCACGTCTTGACACCTAAGCGTCTTCTTCCTCTATTCTTTATTTGCCTGAAAAAACAAAACAAGATTGCGGGGGTTTTAAACCCCCACTAAATGGCAAGCATAAAAATAGCGATTAGCACCCTGTTGATCATAAATTGATCGCGAGCTATGGGAACGATTCACATGAAGCTTCTGAATCCAACAGTCCTGGTCTTAGGGTCTAATTTTTTTGGATAAGAGAAACCCCAAATTTGAAGTCATGAAACCCTAGCAAGCTTCAATGGTAACTTCATGTATAACGCACGAAAATTCAATTAAATTACATGATTAGCTTTATAATGAATAGATTAACACAAATCAATCATTGGAAATTGAAAACAATGCATGAGTCGTGAGATACGAATATGCAAAAAGCTTAACACAGTTTGATCTCCATGTACCGATTCTTGATGCTATGGGCGTGGAAAAGTATGCAGTTAGGTTCAGTGAAGCCTTGGCAAGCTATTGCAATTGGTATTTTGCTTTGAATCGTGCTAGAATGTAGTTTTAAGTTTTCACTTTTTTCACAAAAATTGCAAAAGTTGTTCTTGAAGTGTGGCGCAGCTTTTTGGTCTTTAGGCATTAGGTTTTGATCAGTATATGTATGGGAACGGATTAGGGTTGAAATTTGGATCCAAATCCCTTTGCATTGATGTATGGAATATTTGATTTTCATGCATATTTTTTCAAATCTTTTCCATGTGTTTTGATACCAATCATGTCCAAATCACCTTGATTCTTTCCATATCAGATAATGCACGAAATCTTGAAGGTATTCTATGCATAAAAAGATTTGAAAAGCATGGATGAGTATTTTTACCATATTTTATTTAATTAAATGAATTAATGGTAATTAAAAATTCAAATAAATAATAAAAAATGATGAAATAACTCCCCTTGATTTACCAATCTCAAGTTATGGCCTTTGACTTAAAGTCCCTTTTTGTTGACTTTTGAAAATGACCTATGATGTTGAAATTGATAACTTTTTGTGAGAGCATTTCTTGGACTTGAAGTGTGAAGAGGAGTTGTAGGAAATGTGATTCTCTTCAAAATGAATTTTGGATGGAATTTTTCTGATAAACCATGTGGAAGTTATGCCTTGGTCAAATTACAGTTGACTTTTTCAACTGTCCAAATATAGAAACTTTTGCATCTTGAGACCTTTTGAGCCATGCTTTGAGAATCATGATCAAGAATTGATCAAATGATGTTTGTGGCTTCAAAATGAGATGTTGACCAAAAATTTGAACTTTTGACTGTCAAATGACCATTTTGCCCCTGCAGTTGACTGTTGAGCAATTAGGGTTTTTGACTGTGCAATTTTATGCTGTAAGTCTTGAAACTTGGTATGAGGATGCTTGACCATGTTTGTAGGCATGTGGGACTTGTTTGGACCCTTGGAAACTTCATTTTCTTTGTCAGAATCAAAACCCTAATTTTTGACTGTTAGGAGGCCCTTGAACTGTGCAAACCTTGGGGAGATTTTGAAGCATGCTCTTTGCAATTCTTGAAGAATATGGGAGGGAAAATTTTATGGTACAACAGTTGCCCCTGTTCAATCTTCTTAGACCTGAGGATGCAGATTGGCTGACGTGCCTTTCGTAATCCGAAGGTGGAAGATGATTGGACACTAGAGTGCCCAGAAATTTGCGCTCACATAGTAGTGTGATGGGGGGAATGGACTTATAGATGCCATTTGGAGATTGATGGATATGATGATGGGCTTATAGATGCCATGCTAAGAGATGATGGAAGGTGGATGGGCTTATAGATTCCATATGGGTGTCAATCGCGTAAGAGATTCCTTAGCGAGAACTTGCGTACCTGCAAAAGAAGATGATTACCTGGCCTGTTACAGGAGCTGGTCTTCAAACTCTTTGTATAGATGTGTCCTGACTGATCATAGGAATTGGATCTGGAGCTTCAAACGGTGATGAATGAACCAGGGATGGTTACTACCTCAACAGGAACGGTGAGAGAACCTTGGATGATTCCTACCTCAACAGGAACGCTGAGAGAACCTTGGACGATTACTACCTCAACAGGAACGCTGAGAGAATCTTGGGCGAGTTCAACCTCAACAGTAACGCTGAGAGAAGCTTGGGCGACTTCAACCTCAACAGTAACGCTGAGAGAATCTTGGGCGACTTCAACCTCAACAGTAACGCTGAGAGAATCTTGGGCGACTTCAACCTCAACAGTAACGCTGAGAGAATCTTGGGCGACTTCAACCTCAACAGTAACGCTGAGAGAATCTTAGGCGACTTCAACCTCAACAGTAACGCTGAGAGAATCTTGGGCGACTTCAACCTCAACAGTAACGCTGAGAGAATCTTGGGTGTCTTCTACTGAGTCTTCATCAGGAAAATCTTTTAGGGATCGATTTAACAGGACTAGAGAAGGCCTTTGACTGGATAAGAAACGGGAAAATCTTAGGGTCGATTTAACTGAACCGGTCTAGGTCTTGAAATCTTCAACTGGATAAGAAACAGGGAGATCTTAGGGTCGATCTGACTGAACCAGAGAAGGCCTTTGACTGGATAAGAAACAGTAAAATCTTAGGGTCGATTTAACTGAACCGGTCTAGGTCTTGAAATCTTCAACTGGATAAGAAACAGGGAGATCTTAGGGTCGATCTGACTGAACCAGAGAAGGCCTTTGACGGGATAAGAAACAGTAAAATCTTAGGGTCGATTTAACTGAACCGGTCTAGGTCTTGAAATCTTCAACTGGATAAGAAACAGGGAGATCTTAGGGTCGATCTGACTGAACCAGAGAAGGCCTTTGATGGGATAAGAAACAGTAAAATCTTAGGGTCGATTTAACTGAACCGGTCTAGGTCTTGAAATCTTCAACTGGATAAGAAACAGGGAGATCTTAGGGTCGATCTGACTGAACCAGAGAAGGCCTTTGACGGGATAAGAAACAGTAAAATCTTAGGGTCGATTTAACTGAATCGGTCTAGGTCTTGAAATCTTCAACTGGATAAGAAACAGGGAGATCTTAGGGTCGATCTGACTGAACCAGAGAAGGCCTTTGACGGGATAAGAAACAGTAAAATCTTAGGGTCGATTTAACTGAACCGGTCTAGGTCTTGAAATCTTCAACTGGATAAGAAACAGGGAGATCTTAGGTTCGATCTGACTGAACCAGAGAAGGCCTTTGACGGGATAAGAAACAGTAAAATCTTAGGGTCGATTTAACTGAACCGGTCTAGGTCTTGAAATATAGCTGAGAACTTAACTGGATCTTTCCTGAAAGGTAAAGGTCAGTCATATGCAATGCATGATATGGATCAAGCAATGATGTTCTCAACATAAATGAGATTTGTAAGATATGATGCGTGTATGCATGCTATAATGTATGGGAGTGCGATGTTTATCAATGTATCTTTTCGTCTTAGGAAAATAAATCCTTGACGGGTGCCGGGAAGTCACTCCTGGGCTGATGTTGAAGAATAGATCTTTGCTTCCGCTGGGGAGTAATACTCTGTGGGGAGAGAGGTACTTTGCTGGAATGTTGATGGTAACTTCGCTGGGGATACCATTGTTATGTTGGAAGTGTTAATAGACTTCGCTGGGGATAAGAAGACTTTGCCGAGGGCGATCTTTCCGTGGCTTTTGGCTGAGGATAACCCAGTTATATCCTGGTAGGGAAATAACTCTTTGAATAAAGCCGGGAGACGCGTTCGTGCTCTGCGAGGATAAGCTTCCAGAATCTACTGGGGATAAGCTTACTGCTTGGGGAGATGGATTCCAACTTTCCTAGGGAACTGGATTGGACTCTCCTGGGGAAGTCTTGAATTGTAACAGGGAAGTGGCTCTATTAAATGTTTGATATACCGCCGGGGAACAATCTTTAGGCCAAGACTGCCGGGGATGCTTGTTAGGAATGCATGTATATTGCTGGGGAATGTTGAGATCTGCGAGAGGACACCCAACTTCCTTAAGGTTGATAATTATAGCTTTGTTTGGGGAGAATGCACTGACTTGCTGACTCACTCTCTGGGGATTTAAGATATACTGGTTATGTTCTTCAGCTGAACCTACCTTGATACCTTGGTGGACAGAACAATTAGATCGCTCAGACAACTCTTTATTGCCCCTGTTTCTGAGGTGGGAGAGGAAGGCCTGTGAGGTGCTGATAGTTGTTGATGGACAAACCTTCTTCTGGTAGGCGGGTGACAAGATGACAGGACATAGTCGTACACTTTAATCCCTAACTTTTGTCTGGACCGCCCCTTCGGGTTTTCAGTCCACCGGGATACCCATTTTTGCCCAAGCCGCCTTTTCAGGTTTCCGACTTGCCGGGTGTACAGATTTTTTCATTTCATCCCTTATTTTTGCCCGAACCCTTTTGGTTCGCTGGGAAGCCCTTATTTTTGCCTAGGTACGTCAATCTAGCGGGTCTTTGATTATGCGTATTTTTTTTCCGACTATGTCCACGTCCTCAGAATGTAGGGAGATGCCCCTGTTGGAAGTGTTTTGCCATGCCACCAGAAGGTGTCTGATCAGGCAAGATTCGTTGCTGGAGTGCCCCAAGTGACTCAGGCGGAGATTTGCCCCAGGCTATTTGACCTTTGAGAGATTCTCCGAATCTTGATTGGACTGCCCCAGGTAATAGACCATGATTATATCATGCCCCTTGATTGGAAGTGCTTCTGTTCATTAGGCATTCGTCGTGCGAATTTCTATGCTGTTCAAACAAAAGTCATATGCAAACAAAGTTATGTTAAAAATGCAAAGCTTATGTCCGTCTTGAAGATTTTGAAAATGCATTCTTTTTCATAAAACAAATGAATGTTTGTAACACGTGATGTCAACTCTGTATTTACCGTAAGCCTTAAGGAGTCAGGATACCTTTCGTAACAGTATTCTTTCGAACTAACCCATGCTTCAGCTAGGACTTTTAAGGGTTATAACGTGTCCTGGTTCATGGTTTAAGAAACAAAGGATAAAGCCTCAAATTATTTGTACCCACCCGTTCTTCTTGATGTTCTTCAAACCTAAACTCAGTTGATCATACGTTAGACCTTGTTGAGTCTTTGCTTTGATGTTCCAATGATGGTTCAGATATTGATGATTTATTCTGAATAGGCAGTCACTTTTTATTTTTGTTGAGGGTTTGTATGACCTCTTTCTTTTCCTTTTATCCCTATTTTTTTTCCTGAACTGTTTCTTTTGTGATTACAGTCAGCGGGATGCCCCAGTTTTGTAAGTCTCCTTCATGGGTTTTGACTTAATGGGATTTTATTTTGAGAAATGATGACTGCCTGTCTTTATGATCATTCGGAGCCATCACTGTCTTTCTTTGTTTTGTAAGGACCTTTTTGGTGCCATTTGTTATGCACTTGGATCAACTGAGAGAACTACCCTGCCCCAGGTTATGATTAAGGGTTTTAAATTTCGAAAATAAAAACTCCTACTTCTTTGGCTCAGAGGGGTTGACGAGGGATTATCTTCCTTATAACTCCAGTGTTTAGGGATTGAAACAATGCCTGTACCTCATCAGCGGGGTCTGTTCAAAAGCATACTGTAAAGATCACGGTATCGTTTTCGTCATCCTCCCTCAAGAGGCTTAGAATTATTAGTCGAGCGTTTGATCATCAGAAAAAATATGAAAATGATTTGCATATAGTGAATACGAATATATTTCTTCAAAACAGACATATGCGATGCATTAATGAAATAACAACGTTTAACATGAGTAAATGTTTGAACAAGAGAAAATTACAACTTGAAAATCCTAATGAACAAAAGTCTTTTCATCTCAGGGCTTGTTACTTCAAATAGTGAGCCTTGGAGGGATGGTAGAAAAACTCTGCCTGACCATCTTGTGTGAACTCCAATGCTCCTTCATCGATCAGGTCCTGGATCTTGTTCTTCAGAGCCCAACACTCATTTGTATCATGTCCTGGACTGGCAGAGTGATAGGCACACCTTTTGTTGGGATGATAGGTAGGAGATGCTGTGTTGGGGTTCCGAGGATGAGCCCTTAATGTGATCAGATTCAACCTCAACAGGCATTGTAAAGCTTGAAACAGCGACATGTTGAGCTGGGTGAATTGCCTCCTGGGCTTGTCTGGCTGACGCTGGTGAAGTTGCTGCTGAGTTTGTGACCCTGAAGCCATTTGAGGAGCTCTCCCTTTATCTCCTTGTCTCAAAGATGGTTGAATGATGACTGGCCCTTCAACCTTAGATGTTTGCCCCAGTTGGTTACCCCGAAGCAGTTGGTTGACGAGAACCCCGAGCTCATCTTGTCTTTGAGCTAAGTCTTGAATGGCAGTCACCTGCCCCAGCATCTGGGCTTTCATTGCACCCATTTCAGCTTGCATATGTTTCAGCCGTTCGTCCTCAGCGCTGTTCCTGACCAAAGTCTCCATGAGAAGTGTCCTTAGCTCCTCCAGCCCCTTGGATATATTCAGGAGGATTTCCCCGAACCGGGTCTCTTGAGCATGAAGGTCCTGGTTATCTTGTTGGGAAGCCATTTCTGAAATAACCAGCGAGAAAGGTAAGTGACCTGCAACAAGGATACCTGTTATGCAACAATGTATATGACATGCATGTAATGTTTTCAAGGATCTCGCGGGGTAAACAAGAAATTGTTAGAGTTGGGATCCGGTAGCTTGATTGAAGGGACTTCATGTTGTTGAGAGTCCTTCTTCAAGGGTCAAAGGCTCACCATAGCCAGTGGGTCATAGCCCCTGATAACCTTGGCTAGAGGAAAATAAATCCCCTTTGCCCCTTGCTAGACATTTTATTCATCATGACCTGCATCACAAGCCCTTTGAGATCCTTGAAATGGGTTAGTCCTTATGCAGGATGTATGCAATGGTATGATGGTATGCTATGCATGGGGTAATGTAAGTGACCCTGTTATGAGTCCTAATTAAGGAATGTAAATGAAACCTGCAAGAAACTTAGTACACCCTGTTATGAGTCCCAATTAAGGACTATAAACAAAACCTGCAAGAAACTCAAGTAAACCCTGTTATGAGTCCCAATTAAGGACTATAAACAAAACCTGCAAGAAACTCAAGTGTCAGATAACAAGCATGCAAGTAGTCAAGTTGGAAGGCACACAAGTCACACAAGAGAAGCCCTTAGAGTTTAGGCCAGCATGGGGTCGGGGTATTACCCTCTTGAAGTTGGTGGGCTCAACCTGTCCTATTAGAAGTAACCGGGTTCTAAGGGTCCCAATATCACTGGATTCCTTTCATTGTTCATCGTTTCGATTTAGCCACTAAACTGGCGACCGAAATATTCCAGGAAAGCAACCCTCAATTGAGTGTAGTATCGAGTATCAACCAACCTCGGACTGCACCAAAGTCAGTTATCTCACTACCCTAAAGAGGCCAAGATAGTTCAATTAAGGTTCCTAAGGTATGTTGATGCTTCACGACACCACGCGGAGGCCCCATACTCTCCTTGACTGAACTCAAGGGTTACCGATACACACCAAAGTGCCACATCAACGTAGCAGACTGCTTCAACCGTGTCGGTATACCCCACACAGTTCCCTCACAGTCTTGTTGCTACTTTCTAAGAAGGTATCCCCAGATCCGGGTTAGGATCTATAGAACTCCCAAGACAGTCCCACAATTTAAAGCAAACAAGTCAAAGCAATTGAAAACACAGTGATCTTAGTCCTAAGGTACACCTCACTTTAAAAGTGTCCCCAGCAGAGTCGCTAGTTCTGTGATCGGTGGATCTGGAACTGACTTTTTAACGCTAGTTCGCGAAATGTCGCGGAAGCAAGATTCGCCACCGTCTTTTATTTTCTCCAAATGGAAAGGACAAAAGCACAGAAAAATTCCTTATAGAGATTGCTCTCGGTTCGGGAGGTAGATTATAGAAAGGGAAGGTGTTAGCACCCTTTCTATCCATGGTTATCCATGGGCTCTTAGATACTTGCTCATTGTGTTTTCAAAATGGTTTGTTTGCTTTTCAACTGTGGGTTTTAAAAAAAAGTTCCTTTGAAAATTTCAGTTCGACTCTTGTATCAGTCCTCAAGAGTGTTTGAAAAGTTGCTTTCGAAAGCTTTTTGAAAAGGTGTCGGTGTGAAAAGTATTTTTGATTTGTTTTGAAATTAGAGCAAGTATCTAGAGTTCTCTACCTACCCTAAGGAATTCGTCTGTGTAAATGTCCTTAAAGTAGTGCCATCCCACCATTGAGAGGTAGGTAGCACCACCATTGGAGGTGTTCGGGTCAATTCGAGGGTTCGGGACATGGTGATCACCGGAGCAATGGGAAGACACCTTAGAAGCTACCCTCATGCCAGGTTCCTGGATCATGAGGACTTACTAAAACGTCCTCTACTCGACGATCACCTTTCGAGGGGCAAGGCAACAGTGAAGCGTACCCTAGGGGTGGTGTGTGATTTGTGTGTCATGTTCATTTATTTTTGTCTTGTTCATGCATTGGTGATCTACGCGTTGCTTTTATTTTGACATTCATTCTTTCATGCGATAGTTAACAGTTTAAAAGATGCGAGAATTAAAAGTTCTACGCTATTACAAAGGCGCGGGTCCACATCACCAAATTAATCCAGGACCCGATTTGAATAAAAAAATAAAGTGCGAGAAAGATAAATATCTAATTAAGCTATTACATGGCTTTTGGGCAATTACATTTATATTCACAAAAAGAAATAAAAATGCGAAGAGAATTAAAATCGGGAATGCGAGGGCGTTGGACCCTTTTAAGGAAATTAAATTAAGTTATGAAATTTATTAAATTAAATGAGAAAGGAAATTATTTTTTGGAGTTTTTTGTATTTATGGATTTTTAGTAAGAATTAATGGAATTTAGACCTAATTCTAACTATTTTTAATTTATTAAGAAAAATGTTAAAGTTGAACCTAAGATTAATCTAATTATTTACATGCAATTTTACTTACAAAAATAAATAATTAATTATTAATAATGATAAAAGAAAAGAAAAAAAAAGGATAAAAGTGTTTAAAACCCTAATTCTACAACTTTTAAGTTTATTAAAAAATATTAAGATTAATCCTAGAATAAGACTAAATTAATTAATAAGATTTATTTATAAAAAAATATTCAATCAAATATATTTTATTTTTTGTCTTTTCTGATTTTTATTATTTTTATATTTAAAGGAAAAATATTAATTTAAATATTTAAGAGGAAATAATTAAATTAAACGAATAATAAAAAAAAGATAGAAAAAGAAAAGAAACACAAACTCTAGGGGGTGTTGACCCCAATTTGGAGGCATCATCCAACATTTTTGGCCTATTGAATTCCTGGCCTCGTTGACTTCTGGTAATCACGTGTATAGGCATTGACTGAACCATTCCATAGGCTTTAGATCTGGACCATTGGACTGGTGCCATGGGACGTGTGGCACGCTTGGATACAAGGCTGTATGATAGACTCTAGGAGGCAAGCTGCATAGAATCACAGAGAAACAAAATATATTAAGGAAGTGAGGGGACCTGGGAATCGAACCCAGGTCCCAATGTTCAGAGGACAACGCACTAACCAACTATGCCATTTGCTTTCTTTGTCATTATAGTGGAAGATAAATAATATGTAAAAAAAAACAAACGATGATGCTATTAATTCAAAAAACGCGCTAAACTTAAATTGCCCTTTCACGTCTTGACACCTAAGCGTCTTCTTCCTCTATTCTTTATTTGCCTGAAAAAACAAAACAAGATTGCAGGGGTTTTAAACCCCCACTAAATGGCAAGCATAAAAATAGCGATTAGCACCCTGTTGATCATAAATTGATCGCGAGCTATGGTAACGATTCACATGAAGCTTCTGAATCCAACAGTCCTGGTCTTAGGGTCTAATTTTTTTGGATAAGAGAAACCCCAAATTTGAAGTCATGAAACCCTAGCAAGCTTCAATGGTAACTTCATGTATAACGCACGAAAATTCAATTAAATTACATGATTAGCTTTATAATGAATAGATTAACACAAATCAATCATTGGAAATTGAAAACAATGCATGAGTCATGAGATACGAATATGCAAAAAGCTTAACACAGTTTGATCTCCATGTACCGATTCTTGATGCTATGGGCGTGGAAAAGTATGCAGTTAGGTTCAGTGAAGCCTTGGCAAGCTATTGCAATTGGTATTTTGCTTTGAATCGTGCTAGAATGTAGTTTTCAGTTTTCACTTTTTTCACAAAAATTGCAAAAGTTGTTCTTGAAGTGTGGCGCAGCTTTTTGGTCTTTAGGCATTAGGTTTTGATCAGTATATGTATGGGAACGGATTAGGGTTGAAATTTGGATCCAAATCCCTTTGCATTGATGTATGGAATATTTGATTTTCATGCATATTTTTTCAAATCTTTTCCATGTGTTTTGATACCAATCATGTCCAAATCACCTTGATTCTTTCCATATCAGATAATGCACGAAATCTTGAAGGTATTCTATGCATAAAAAGATTTGAAAAGCATGGATGAGTATTTTTCCCATATTTTATTTAATTAAATGAATTAATGGTAATTAAAAATTCAAATAAATAATAAAAAATGATGAAATAACTCCCCTTGGGCAACATGGTCGTGCATAGCCTTTGGATGATGAATCTTGGAAGAAAATGTGACCCATTAGCAAATTTGAAGCATTTGGAGTAAAGTTGACTTTTCAAAATTCCCAAAAATTTCCCAACTTCCAGAAGGCATATCTTGCTCAATTTTTAAGCTTTGATCATGTTCTTGGACATTTTGGAAAGGTCTTGAAGTCCTCTAACTAATTCCGTTGGTCCCATGTCATTTTGATTTACCAATCTCAAGTTATTGCCTTTGACTTAAAGTCCCTTTTTGTTGACTTTTGAAAATGACCTATGATGTTGAAATTGATAACTTTTTGTGAGAGCATTTCTTGGACTTGAAGTGTGAAGAGGAGTTGTAGGAAATGTGATTCTCTTCAAAATGAGCTTTGGATGGAATTTTTCTGATAAACCATGTGGAAGTTATGCCTTGGTCAAATTACAGTTGACTTTTTCAACTGTCCAAATATAGAAACTTTTGCATCTTGAGACCTTTTGAGCCATGCTTTGAGAATCATGATCAAGAATTGATCAAATGATGTTTGTGGCTTCAAAATGAGATGTTGACCAAAAATTTGAACTTTTGACTGTCAAATGACCATTTTGCCCCTACAGTTGACTGTTGAGCAATTAGGGTTTTTGACTGTGCAATTTTGTGCTGTAAGTCTTGAAACTTGGTATGAGGATGCTTGACCATGTTTGTAGGCATGTGGGACTTGTTTGGACCCTTGGAAACTTCATTTTCTTTGTCAGAATCAAAACCCTAATTTTTGACTGTTAGGAGGCCCTTGAACTGTGCAAACCTTGGGGAGATTTTGAAGCATGCTCTTTGCAATTCTTGAAGAATATGGGAGGGAAAATTTTGGGGTACAACAGAGGGTAATACCTAAACTCCTTGCCAGCCTGAAATTTAAGGGCTATCTGTGTGACTTGTTTGCCCTTACCATGTTTGCTATCTGTGAATGCTTGTGATGTGTTTCTATCATAACATCGTGCATCATGACATTGCATGCATATTGCATTGGACTAACCTCTTTCAAAGACATAGTGGATTCATCTTTGTTCTGTTTTGTAGGTCATGACACCTATGCGTAGAAACACTATTCAGATCAACTTTGTTCAGATTCCCACTCAGCTTAAGGAATTGGTTGCAAAGATTCCAAATATTTCCTCTTTTATCAGAAGACATGGTCACCTCCTGGGTTTGGTCACCTCCAAGATGGATGAACAGATGATGAGTGTATTAGTCCAGTTCTTTGATCCACTATACCACTGCTTTACTTTTCTGGACTACCAGTTGGTCCCTACCTTGGAAGAGTTCTCTGATCTGCTTGGTATCTCCATTCTAGAACATACCCCGTTTACAGGTTGGGAGAAAGTCATTAGGCCGGAAGAGATTGCTTCATCCCTCCATCTGAGAAAGGCTGAGGTAATGTCAAATTGGGAGACTAGAAGTGGGACAAAAGGCTTCTTGGCTAAATTCTTGGTTGATCGGGCTAATCAGTTCTGGGACAGTCTAGACTTTCAGGCATTTGAAGACATTCTGGCTCTTCTCATATATGGTTTGGTGTTGTTTCCTAACTCAGATTCCTTTATTGACGTGAATGCGGTGAAGATCTTCATTTCCCGTAATCCGGTACCCACTCTCTTGGGTGACATTCTGCACTCTCTTTATGCCCGTACTGCTCGGAAACAGGGAACCCTTATGTGTTGTGCACCATTGCTAGCGAGGTGGTTTATTTCTCACCTCCCCAAATTAGTTTTGAAGAACAAGGAAGGCATGGGTTGGGCCCACAAGATTATGTCTCTTTCTCACATGGACATCATTTGGACTAATAAAGACATGGAAGACGTAGCTATTATTGATCGCTATGGGGAATACCCCAATGTTCCACTGCTGGGAATCAATGGAGGGATCACCTATAATCCGTGTTTAGCCTTACGTCAGTTTGGGCGAGCTAGGAGGGAAGGATCTCATGAGTTACTTATGCCAAGCATTGTATTTGACTTCCAAGGGGATAGTGACGAGCATCACCGTCGATTCATACGAGCTTGGGATAGGGTGCACCGGTCTGATCCACATGAGTTAGGGATGAAGACCTCTCTTCCGATGGAACCATATCTCCAATGGGTTTGAATCTGTGCCCAAAAGCTGGGAATGCCGTACGAAGTTGTCTTGCCTATAATTGTTGAGGTTGCTGATGAAGAAGGGGTTCCACCTACCATCCTCCACCCGTACATGCCTACTGACATTGGGGCATTAAAAAGGTCTTGGATGCAGCTAAGAGAAGAGCGAGATACTTACAGAGAAAAGTATCACGAACAAGAGCGGAAGATCCTGAAGTTAACAAGACAATTGGAGAATGAGCAGATCCTCAACGACTATGTCAGCACCAAAGGCAAACGACCATGGGAGCGCTGATGTCTTTATATTATTTCTAGCTTTGATTTATTTTTCAGTATTTATTTCTTGTAACGCCTTAAAGGCATTTATCATGCATTGTTTCAAGTTTATCTAATAAAAGTGTGTTTCATTTTGGTTTACGAATTTGAATCTCTCGAAGTCTTTGAAATCATATCATACACATTTCGTTCCCATGCACCTCATCACATGTACCCATTACAGGTTTCTCATCTTCTTCGCAGTTTATTTCAGCACATCATGTCTGCTGAAACATCAACTGATCAAGCTATCAAGGCTCTACAAGCTCAAAACGATCAATTTCAGGAAATGTTCATGAATTTGGCTAAGGGTCAGCAAGATCTGAAGACTCTTATCTTGAAGGATAAGAAGAAGAAGAAGACAGTCCTCCTGAACATGGGTCACAGGTTTGGAAGCAGGCTGCGAGATGAAGTCAATCTATCCCACTCATCTGGAGGGGGATAAAACCAAGAAGAAAGGAGGGTTCCTAGCCCTGTGGTATCTGACCGCGAGACTGACTTTGACGAAGACCAGTATCCTCCTGCTGAGGATAGATATAAACAGCTTGAAGACCAGTTAAGTGCGATGGAGATTCAGAAGGTCCCTGGGTTGGACTTTGGTGATCTAGGTTTGTCATCTGGGGTGGTGATTCCCCACAAGTTTAAAGCACCAGCCTTTGCTAAATACGACGGGGTTTCTTTCCCAAAGCTGCACCTCCGTTCGTATGTTAGAAAAATTCAGCCATACACTGCTGATAAGAACCTCTGGATCCACTTCTTTCAAGACAGTCTTTCAGGGACTCAGCTTGAATGGTTTTACCAGCTGGAAGGAGCTAGTGTCCATAATTGGGAGGACTTGGCTGCTACTTTCTACAAGCAGTACCAATATAATGCCGACCTCGCTCCCACGCGTACCCAACTTCAGGGTATGTCTATGGGTGCGAGCGAAGGTTTCAAAGACTACGCTCAGAAATGGAGGGACCTTGCTGGAAGAGTACAACCCCCGCTAGCTGACAGGGAGCTAGTAGATATGTTTCTGGGGACCTTGTCTGGTCTGTATTTCAACCATCTGATTGGAAGTTCATCGTCCGGGTTTACTGAGCTGATTATGACCGGGGAAAGAATTGAGGCTGGTATCAAGAGCGGTAAGATACAGAAGGGTGCTTCATCAAGTACCGAAAATAAGCCTTTTAAGAAGGAATCTAGTGCTGTTTACAATTAAAAGAGCCATAATAGACCTGAGCGCCGCCAAGCTATTAATGCGGTTGTTATATCAAGACCAACGGTTGCCACACAACGCAACAATCAACCAAGGGCCGAGAGGCCGCGAAGACAGTTCACTCAGCTCAACATGACTTTGTCTCAGATTCTACCACAGTTATTGAAGACCAACTTGGTGATTCCGAAGGAGGCCTCGAAGAATCCCAATACAACATCACCGATGTACAATCCAAACGTCCGCTGTGCTTTTCACTCTGATAGCTCGGGGCATGATACGAATGATTGTTGGGTCCTGAAGAATAAGGTACAAGACTTGATTGATGCGAAAGAGATTGAGTTTGAAGCACCTGAAAGACCTAATGTTGTGACTGCTCCTATGCCCAAGCATGGAGTGAATGCTATAGATGAAGACTCGTTTGTGGTTTCGGTGAAAGACATTGCTACTCCATTGATGACTGTGAAGAAGAACCTTTTGTTAGCCGGTTTATTTCCGGGCTATGGCGAAAGTTGCCATTTGTGTGCCGTCCTACCTACTGGTTGCCATCTTTTAAAGTCAGGTGTCCAACGCCTGATGGATAATAAAGAAATTCTGTTTGAGAAGACTTTTGTTCCTTTGGTTCCTACTGAAGAAGTTGCCATAATCACCATTTTCGACAATTCTTCCAAGGCTTCCTCGAGAAAGCCTTTTAGAATTACATCCGTTCCAAGAATCGCTCCCTTGATCATTACTGTTCCCGGGCCTATCCCGTATACATCCGATAAAGTTGTCCCATGGCATTATGGGGCTGACGTGTATTATCACGGGATTAAACAAGATTTGAATGCTGAAGAGGCCGGTACTGACATCAGCAATATTGTTGGATCTAGTAAAGTAACCCGCATCAGAAGACTTTTCTCCCACGAGATCTCTCCACCAACTGTTCAGAAACCTGTTGTTATTATACCTGCCAGTACACCTGATACTATTCTTGTTCAAGTTCCCATTCTTACCCTTGTTGCCGAGTCAACTGATACTCAGGGCAAAGGGACCACTAATGAGCCTGCCCGGATGGAGGCACCGAAGAGGATTACTGTTGAAGCCTCTAGACAAGAGATGGAAGAAATTTTGAAGATCATCAAAAAGAGCGACTATAACGTAGTCGAGAAGTTGGGGAAAACCCCGTCGAAAATCTCTATGTTGTCCTTATTGTTGTGTTCAGAGGCCCATGCTAAGGCTCTGATTGCTTTCCTAAAGACTGCGCACGTGCCGCAAGAGATATCAGCTGATCAGTTTAAGGACTGCGTGACTAGTTTGACAGCAGATAATGGGTTGGGTTTCTCCGACGCATACTTGCCTGCTAAGGGGAGGAATCACAATGATGCCCTGCATGTCTCCATTGAATGCAGAGGCACTACTTTAGCTCATGTATTAGTGGATACTGGTTCCTCGTTGAACGTTTTGCCTAAGAAAGCTTTGGACCGGTTAGACTGTGAAGGGTTGGAACTAAAGCCGAGTAACATTGTTGTTAGGGACTTTGACGGGTCCAAGATAATGGTACATGGAGAAGTGGATATTCCAGTGAAGGTTGGTTCTCAGATATTCGCATCTACATTTTATGTGATGGACATTCGACCATCTTATTCTTGTTTGCTGGGTCGCGCGTGGATCCACAAAGCTGGGGCAGTCACCTCTACGCTTCACCAGATGCTGAAATACCCAGTCAAAGGGAAAATTGTTACAGTACGAGGGGAGGAGGAATACATGGTGAGCCACCTCAACTCTTTCCGGTATGTAGAGATGGACGGGGAGTTCATTGAGACCCCGTTCTAGCATTTTGAAGAGGTTCCCCAGACACTGGCATCAGTTGAAACTGTTACTGAAGATCCTCCAATGAAGATGGCTTCCTTCAAGGATGCCCGGGCTATTGTTGAGAAAGGTGGGTGTGCGAATTGGGGTCGTCTCCCCGACTTTGCACATAAGACTAACAAATTTGGTTTGGGTTTCACTGCAGAAGCTCAAAGGGCCGTTCGGAGTGCACGGATCGGAAGACCTCCCCAGTTTATCAACAATTCAGGAGTAAATGCCATTGAAGACGATGTTGAAGAGTCCGAGTTCGACAATTGGATCTATCCTACTACTGATGGTGGACTAAGCAACTGGACAGCAAAGGATTTCATCCCAATTTCTTTTATTACCCAGTAATGAGACTTTTGTTTTGAATTTATAACAGACAATTTTTAAACTTTACGGCCCAGTGCCTTACCCGGGGCACCGTGGCTCTGTTTGTGAGGGCTTTATGTGTGTCATTTCCATATATCATTAATAAAAGCATTGGACGTTTCTTGCATTTCAAATTTTGTGCTCCTTGTTTTTCTTTTTATATTGCAAAACAGCTATTTTACACACACTCACATATAAAGGTCTACATCCACTCTGGATCCCACTGATAACGACTTTGCTACTTCCGGTTATGACTTCGAAAGTCCGATCAACTTAGTTGAAGACGAAGGTGAAGATGATTGCGAAGTGCCTGGTGAACTTGCTAGATTGTTACTTCAAGAAGAGAGGGCCATACAGCCGCATGAAGAGCCAGTGGAAACGATAAATCTGGGTACAGAGATAGACAAGAAAGAGGTCAAGATCGGTGCAAATCTAGAAGCTAGTGTTAAACAACGGTTGATTCAGACGCTGCATGACTATGTTGAGATCTTCGCCTGGTCTCATGAAGATATGCCTGGGTTGGATACCGATATTGTGGTTCACCGATTGCCTACCAAGGAAGACTGTCCTCCAGTGAAACAGAAAGTCTGCCGAATGCACCCAGAGATGTCTGAGAAAATCAAGGCTGAAGTTATGAAACAGTTTGACGCTGGTTTTCTAGCAGTTACTTCTTACCCTCAGTGGGTGGCCAACTTGGTTCCTGTGCCGAAGAAGGATGGTAAAGTTCGTATGTGTGTTGACTATAGGGATCTAAACAGGGCAAGTCCCAAGGATGATTTCCCTCTGCCTCATATCGACGTTCTGGTTGACAACACCGCACAACATAAGGTCTTCTCCTTTATGGATGGTTTCTCCAATTATAATCAGATTAAAATGGCTCCCGAAGATATGGAGAAGACAACCTTTGTTACTCAATGGGGCACCTTTTGCTAAAAGGTTATGCCTTTTGGATTGAAGAATGCTGGGGAAACATATCAACGCGCCATGGTCGCTTTGTTCCACGACATGATCCATAATGAGATTGAAGTATACGTTGACGATATGATTGCAAGATCTCAGACCGAAGAAGAACATCTAGACCACCTTCAGAAGTTATTTGACAGGTTGAAGTTGTACAGGCTGAGGTTAAACCCGAACAAATGCACCTTCGGAGTGAGATCTGATAAGCTGCTGGGTTTCGTCGTAAGTGATAAAGGTATTCAAGTGGACCCTGCAAAGGTGAAGGCTATACAAGAAATTCCAGCTCCCCGAACAGAAAAAGAAGTCAGAGGTTTTCTGGGACGTCTGAACTATATTGCTTGATTCATCTCACACCTGACTGCTACTTGTGAGCCAATCTTCAAGCTGCTGAAGAAAGATCAAGTGGTAAGATGGAACGATGAATAACAGGCCGCTTTCAAAAGGATCAAAGAATATCTCCAAGAGCCACCCATTCTGATGCCTCCAGTTGAAGGGAGACCTCTGATCTTATACTTGACAGTACTCGACAATTCAATGGGGTGTGTACTGGGGCAACATGACGAGTCTGGCCGAAAAGAGCATGCTATTTATTACTTTAGCAAAAAGTTTACCGACTGCGAGACCTGATACCCGTTGCTTGAGAAAACTTGCTGCGCTTTGGCATTGGCTGCTCGCCGGCTGAGACAGTATATGCTGACTCACGCTACTCTATTGATATCAAAGATGGATCCAATCAAGTATATCATCGAGAAGCATTCCTTGTCCGGAAGAATAGCAAGATGGAAGATGATCTTGACTGAGTATGACATCCAATATATGACCCAAAAAGCAATCAAGGGAAGTGTGTTGGCAGATCATTTGGCGCATCAGGCAATGGATGATTACCAGTCTATGAACTTCGAATTTCCGGATGAGAATATCATGATAGTGACTGACTGTGAGACACCTGGACCAGATGAAGTACCTGAGGAAGGATCCCGATGGTCTATGTACTTTGATGGAGCTTCAAACGCTTTGGGTAATGGCATTGGTGCCATGATCATATCTCCTGAAGGCTCTCATACTCCGTTTACCGCCCGACTATGTTTCAACTGCACCAACAATATGGTGGAGTATGAAGCGTGCATTATGGGTCTTCGAGCAACTATCGACCTAAGAATTAAGTTCTTAAGTGTATTCGGAGATTCCGCTCTCGTGATCAGTCAGATCAAAGGCGAGTGGGATACGAAACACACTAATCTTATTCCTTACAAGGAGTATGTATTAACATTGCTTCCACACTTCGAGGAGATAACTTTTGAACACTTCCCTAGAGAGGAGAATCAGTTAGCGGACGCGCTGGCTACGATGTCTTCTATGTTCAAAGTCAATTGGGACAACGAGGATCCCCGGATTACCATTGAAAGGTTGGACGAACCTGCACATTGCTGTGATATTGAGACTGAAGAGGCAACAGATAAACCTTGGTTTCATGAGGTGAAGAGGTATCTCGAGGCTTAGGAATACCCCGAGTGTGCGTCTGTTAATGATAAGAAGTTCCTGAGGAGGTTCGCGACGAAGTTCTTCATCAACAATGGTATCCTTTACAAGCGTAACCATGATTCAACCTTACTGCGTTGTGTGGATAAGAGCAAAGCAGAAAGGATCATGATAGAGTTACATGAAGGTGCTTTCGGAACTCATTCCAGCAGACACACCATGGCAAAGAAAATCCTTCGGGCAGGATATTATTGGTCCACAATGGAAGCCGACTGTTATCAGCATTCTCGGACCTGTCACAAGTGCTAAGTTTATGCTGATAAGGTGCACATACCTCCAGTTCCTCTGAACGTCTTGACAGCTCCGTCGCCTTTTGCAATGTGGGGCATCAATATGATCGGCGAGATCAGACCTACAGCATCCAACGAGCATCGTTTTATCCTGGTAGCTATTGATTACTTTACGAAGTGGGTTGAAGCATCTTCCTTTGCTACAGTGACAAAGAACGTCTTGGCGCGGTTCATTCGGCACAATCTGATTTGTCGATATGGTGTACCAGAGAGGATCATTATGGAAAATGGTACAAATCTCAACAATAAAGTGATCACCGAACTCTGCAAGCAGTTCAAGATACAACATCACAACTCTTCTGCTTACCGGTCGAAGATGAATGGGGCTGTTGAAGAGGCTAATAAGATCATCAAGAAGATTGTGCAGAAGATGATGGTGACATACAAACACTGGCACTAGATGTTACCATTTTCTCTTCATGGGTACCGCACCTCAGCGCGGACGTCAACAGGGGAAACACCCTATTCCTTGGCATATGGCATGGAGGCAGTCTTGCCCATTGAAGTTCAGATACCCTCTTTTCGGATTATGAAGGATGCAGGTTTGAGCGAAGACGACTGGATTCAGACCCGACTTGATCAGCTGAACTTAATAGACGAAAAGAGACTTACTGCTATTTGTCATGGTCAGACGTATCAAAAGCGGATGATCAAGGCATTTAACAAGAAAGTTAGACGACAAGAGTATCAAGTTGGGGATCTGGTTATCAAGCGCATCATACTGCCACAAGGTGATCCCAGGGGCAAATGGACCCCTACCTACGAAGGGCCATTTGTGGTTAAGAGCATTTTCTCAGGAGGAGCTATGATTTTAACCACCATGGATGGTGACGACCTTCCTCACCCCGTCAATGCAAACATAGTGAAAAGATACTATGCATAATCAAAGACCCGCTAGGTCGACTGGCCTAGGCAAAAATAAGGGCTTCCCGGCGAACCAAAAGGGTTCGGGCAAAAATAAGGGATGAAAATGAAAAAATATGTACACTCGACAAGTCGAAAACCTGAAAAGGCGGCTTGGGCAAAAAAGGGTATCCCGGTGGATTGAAAACTTGAAAGGGCGGCCCAGGCAAAAATTAGGGATCAAAGCGTAACACTATGTCTCGTTAGATCACCTTGCAACCAAACTTCGGTATCGACTATCAAGCTCGGACGACACTAATCAATCTGATCTACCTTCAACCAAGTAGCAAAGTGATGAGATGCCCGAGGATATAAGGGAAATAATAGAGTTGGAACCCAGTGGGATTATTCACATAGCTGTTTTGTTTAGTTTTTCACAAATTGTATAAATTCTATTTGTTCGGCGGCATTCTCTTACTAGGACGTCAACCTCTTGTACAAAAACGCCTATTTACAGGCCAAACTTCAAAATCAATACAATTCATTTTCAGAGAAATTTCAAACTGTTTTTCCTTTTTCTGTTTTGTTTTGCAAAGAACGTCCAATGTTCATTTTTGATATATGTATTTGACATTAATTGCTGCTCATAAATATTCACATGCAAAACAAAAAAATGATTACTGGTAATATCAAAAACAGGGGCAAATAAGAATTGTCCAAACTATTTTATTGCTCTGTCCACCAGGTACAAAGGTAGATTTAGCTGAAGAACATGGCTAAGGTGCATTCACTCCCCGCAGAGTAAGAAAAGACAATAATGATAGATCTCCCCAGCTGAGACTTGCAACTATTAATGAATCGGTAATATTATCCCCAAGCAGAGTTTATCTACCATTAGCACTGAAAGGTCTTAATATTCCCCAACGGAGTATAAGGATATTCCCCGACAGAATATAAGATATCCCCAGTGGAGTCTGAAATTTTTCCCAGCGCAGCCTGAAAAAGCTTCCCCAGTGGAGTTTAGAGATTGTCCCCAGCAGAGCTCAAAGGATTATCCCCATTAGAGTCTAAAAGGGTTATCCCCAGTGAAGTCGCAACTGAAAGATCATCCCCAGCGGAGTTCATTCCTTTCACAAACAAAAATTCCATCCCCAACAGGATTCAGTATCACCAGCAATAGTAATTCATCCCCAGCGGAGTTTATCAACAGAATCCTCAGCAGAGCATCTCTTTCCCACAGAGTAATCTCCTCATCAGTTTATTCCCCAGCGGAGTTATCCTCTCCTGCAGGTTTATTCTCGTAATATCTTCGCTCGCCATCCCCAGCGGGAACGAAGAATTCAACTCTCTTCTCCAGCAGCTATCCGGGATTTATTTTCCCCAGCTAAAAACATTACATACATCATGACACATGCATATACGCATCGTACAACATAATCTCATTTATTTTGAGAACATCATTGCTTGATACATATCATGCATTGCATACAGCTAACCTTTACCTTTCAGGAAGGATGCAGTTAAATTCTCATAAAATTCAAACCTATGAAGCTTTTATCTCAGTCGAATTACTGAGCAGTTCTTAAATCTCAACTGTTGTACCCCAAAATTTTCCCTCTCATATTTCTCAAGACATTGCAAGAAAATCTCCAAGTTGATCAAGTTTGCTCAAGAGTTGGTGAGACAAGTTATCTCCTAAGGCAGTCAACCCCAAATTAGGGTTTTGTGTTGCATCAAGATCTTTGAGTCCAAATGACCTCAAGTGCTCCCCAATGTCCTAATATGTTCTCAAGATCATCCATGCCAAATTTCAAGCCTTGCAGAGGAAGTTTGCTCAGTCAATTGCTCAAAGGGTCCAAAAATCGACTGTGCTAGGGCAAAAGTCAACTGTGACCTACAAACAGTCAAACTTCAAGATTTTTTGTCAACATTCTAATTTTGAAGGATATGTCATCATTTGATCAAGGGTTGATCATGATTCATCAAGGATTTCTCAAAATTCATCAAGACTCAAAAGTTGCTAAATTAGGGTTTTGTAGGAAAAGTCAACTCAACTTTGACCAAGCATAACTTTCTCATAATTTATGATAAATGACCTATCCAAAGCTCATTTTTAATATGATACAATTTCCTACAATCCATCTTCATACCCCAAGATTAGAAAATTCACTCACAAGAAGTTATAAATTTGGACATTATAGGTCATTTTGAAAGTCAACAAAAACACCTTTATTGCCAAAGCTTATAACTTGATAATGGAATATCAAAATGAGATGATACAAAAAGGGTTGGTTATAGGACATCTCAAGCTTTCTAAAAAGTCCAAGAACACCTCAAAAAGTTCAAAATTGAAGAAGTTATGCATTGATGAAGTTGGACTTTTTTACAAAATTGCCAAAAGTCAACTATCCCCAAAACTTCAAATTTTGTCAAATGGGCCCATTGTTTTCCACTTGATTTGAGCTTGCATAGTTGCCCACGTGTCCTAGCTTCAGCCATGAGCCCATATTTTATTTTTATTATTTAATTTGATTTTTATTGAATTTATTCATTTTAAATCAAAATTAAATCATATAAAATCCAAAGCTTTGATTACATGAGATTTTGTGGCTGTTTCAGGTTGTAATTATCTTCATTATCACCATCAAACTCGAATCATACAATATCATGTGCAAAAAGATTGATTTTTGATAGATTTGGAAAGTTTGTAAAGAGTGAATCAAATCAAATCCCAAAGCATTGATGGGAGAAGATTCAAGCCATAAGTCTTACCCTAACACACTATGCAATACATAAGGAGTCCAAAGCAATCGAGACAAGGGTTAGAGGCTACAAGAAGAGGCAGAACAAAGTTTGAAAAAAGTGGTAAAAAGCTTGAATTCGAAATCATAGCAAGAGGTGTTTTCAGAAGCCAAGAACTATCTCAATCGCTTCCTGGACGTTCACTGAAGCTAAACCAATCCAAAGCAAGTTTCCTCACACACCCAAACGCACTGTAAGTCCCTCGTTACCTAGCTCTATTCTTGGATTCGGTTTGGCTCATTTTTGCATCATTTGAACAAATCATTGACATGTTTGTGATCCTCATAACATTTCCAAGCTTTTGGCATTATCCAATTGTGTTTTTCTACCCTGAATGAAGAACCTCCATAGCTAGGGTTCTTCGTGTGTTTTTTAGGGTTTTCTTTTTCAGGAAAAATTGGGACTAAAGAAGGGTATAGCGTTGATCAGGAAGCCAAGACGAGTCCAACCATGTTCGTGGAATTTGTTTTCATGGTCTGGAATGGATTTTAGAGCAAGCTTGCGCATTTAGCTGCGAATCCAAATCCGCAGGTAATATTTGCAGGAGCTGGAGGTAGGGGACGATGAGCTGTCGTTCTCCCAATGGCCAATTCAAAACCATGCGCGCTTTTTATTGTTTGCTGGCAATAACTTTTGTTTTCATATAATATATAATGTTTCTAATATATTAACAAATAGATCAAAGTGACCTAGTGGTAAGCGCGCATGTTCATATCCATCAGGACCTGGGTTTGAATCCCAGGTCCTCCCAATTTCCATTTGTTTTTTCTCTTCAGGTGATCAAGTGCGTATCCAAGCATGCAACATACCATAGTCCATCAAGCATCCAATGGCCAGATGGCCAAAGGCCAAATCTGGTGGCCAGGATCTGAAGGTTCACCATGGAGTCAAGTCCACGCATGCACACCAAGTCAAAAAAAGTCAACAGAGCCAGCGTTTAATGGGCCACAGGATTTCTATTCAGACCACCAAAATCAGGCCCAAACCTCTTCTCTTTATTTATTTTATTTAGTATTTGTTTTATTGATTTAATTGTTTTATTAAATTCTAACCAATCAAAAATTCTTTTTTTCATAAAATAAATCACAAAAATATTTTCTTTATCAAATCAAATTTTAATTTTTTATTTTATTAATAAATACTAATTAAATTAACTTAGGTTTTTAATTAGAATAACTTTAACATATTTTTGTAAATAATTAAAATTAAATTAGAGTTAATTAGGTTTTTACTAACATTAATTATTTTATTTTCCTTTCTTAAAATAACAAAAAAAACCCAAAAATAAATTATTTTTATTAATTAATTTATTTATTAATTTAGTAATTAATTTAGGTTAATTTCTTTCTTAAAATAAAAAAAAAACCAAAAAAAGATATTTTTCTTTAACCAAAAAGGGTCAAAACCCTAATTTGCACTCGATTAATTTCCCGCACGCGATTTATTTATTCAATATTGTACTTGCCTCCGGTTTGTAATAGCTTAATAGGACTTTTATTATTTTTATCGCTTTATTTATTTTTAAAGGGTTTGTCTTTGGCGATGTAAATACCCGACGCCGTGTAATTTAAATTCCGCTTTTTAATTTCCGCAACTTATAAATTGTTAGATGTTTGATAATAGGATGGCATGACAAGACTGGATGTTTTAACCTAAAATCAACTTAGATCACCCTTAACATGTACACAGATAAAATTAACTGAAAATAACACACTCGCACATGCGCACTCTTAGAATATACCCCACTTGGTTGCCTTCGTACGCGATCATTGAGTATAGGTTGTTTTAGAGGTCGCCCTCCAGTCTAAAAGATCATAGTCGCCTCGAAACAGTTGCCTCGGATATTGTTGCCTCAAAACAAATGACCTAAGACATTAGGGTTACCGCTAAGGCGTCCTGACATTGCTTTAGTGACCGTAAGTCCCGCATTCGAATTGACCCTCAAATTCTAACGACGGTGCTACCTACTCATCAATAGTAGGATAACATTGTCCAAAGGAAATTAGCATAGAACGATTCTTTTTTCGAGTAGGTAGATGATTCTTAGGTACTTTCTCTTTCAAAAAACAAAAACTTTTCGCACTTACACTTTTCGAACAAAGTTTTCAAAAACACTTCATACAATATGAGCAAGTACCTAAGAGCCCGTGGATAACCACAGATAGAAAGAGTGCTAACACCTTCCCTTTCTATAATCTACCCTCCGAACCCGAGAAACATCTCGAAAAAGGAATTTTTCTGTGCTTTTTTCCCTTCCTTGTTGGATAAAATAAAAGTCGATGGCGACTCTTGCTTATCGCGACATTTTGCAAAAAAAAAACGCAAAACGCAAACCAGCATTCCAAAAAATAGTCACTTCTTCCCACCGTATCACAGAACTGGCAACTCTGCTGGGGAAACTAATAAGTGGGGTGTACCTTAGGAATAGTTCATAATGTTTTCAATTGCTTGATTTGTATGTTTATCTTTGTGGGCTTGAATCAGAGTTATTATAGATCCTAACCTGGATCTGGGGAACACCCTTTAGGTAAGTAGCAATAAAATGTGAGGGAACTGTACGGCGTAGACCGATACGGTTGAAGCAGTAGCTACGTTGGTGTGGCACTTTAGTATGTACCGATATCCCTTGTGGCGCAACGAGGAGAATATGGGTCTGCTAAGGGGTCATTAAGCACCAACTGACCTTAAAACCTTTAAATTGACCAACTTGGCCATAGAACAGTAGCAGTATGCTACACTCATTGAGACTAAACTCTCGCGATGATTCCGGCCGCAAGAAAAGGTTGCTAAACTGGAATTATGACCGATCGAGGGTAGTCAATGATATTGAGATCCTCTAGAACCCGGTTACTATTTTTAGGACAGGTTTGAACCAACTGAACTGAAAGAGGGTAGTACCTAGACTCATTGCCAACCTAAAATCTAAGGGCTATCTGTGTGACTTGTGTGCCTTTACCATGTTTGCTGTTTGTGGATACTTGTGGTGTGTTTTCTATCATGACATCATGACATCATAACATTGCATGCATCTGGCATTTGACTAACCTATTTCAAAGACAGGAGGGATTCATCTTTGTTCTGTTTTGTAGGTCATGGCACCCATGCGTAGGAACATCATTCAGATCAACTTTGTCCAGGTTCCCACTCTGCTTAAAGAATTGGTTGCAAAGATGCCAGATACTACCTCCTTCATCAGAAGACATGGGCACCTTCTTGGTTTGGTCACCTCCAAATTGGATGAACAGATGATGAGAGTCTTAGTCCAGTTCTTTGATCCACTGTACCATTGCTTTTCTTTTCCGGACTACCAGTTGGTCCCCACTCTGGAGGAGTTCTCTGATCTGCTTGGTATCTCTATTCTGGAGCAGACCCCGTTCACAGGTTGGGAGAAAGTTCTTAGACTGGAAGAGATTGCTTCAGCCCTCTATCTGACAAAGGCTGAGGTAATGTCTAATTGGGAAACTCGTAGTGGAGCAAAGGGCTTCTTGAATAAATTTTTGGTTGGTAAAGCTAATCAGTTCTGGGACAGTCTAGACTTCCAAGCATTTGAAGACATTCTGGCTCTTCTCATATATGGTTTGGTGCTGTTTCCTAACTCGGATTCCTTCGTTGACGTGAATGCGGTGAAGATCTTCATTTCCAGTAATCCTGTGCCCACTGTCTTGGGTGACATTCTTCATTCTCTTTATGCCTGTACTACTCAGAGGCGGGGAACCCTTATGTGTTGTGCTCCGTTGTTGGCGAGGTGGTTTATTTCTCACCTGCCCAAATCAGTTCTGAAGAACAAAGAAGGCATGGGCTGGGCCTACAAGATTATGTCTCTCTCTCATAATGACATCATTTGGACTATCAAGGGTATGGACGAGGTGGCTATTATTGATCGCTGTGGGGAATACCCCAATGTTCCACTGATAGGAACCAATGGAGGAATCACTTATAATCCGTGCTTGGCCTTACGTCAGTTTGGGCGAGCTAGAAGGGAAGGACCTCATGAGTTGCTAATGCCTAGCACTGTCTTTGATTTCTAGGGATATAGTGACGAGCAACGCTGCAGATTCATAAGAGCTTGGGATAGATTACACATGTCTAATCCACACGAGCTGGGTGCAAAGACTTCTCTACCAATGGAACCATATCTCCGATGGGTTCACATACGTGCCCAAAAGCTGAGAATGCCCTACGAAGCCGTCTTGCCTATTGTTGTACCCCAAAATTTGCCCTCCCATATTCTTCAAAGCTTTGACAAGCATCATCTCAATTTGCTCAAGACTACTCCAGGGCTACACAATCAAACCATCCTCCTAAGCCAGTCAAAATTAGGGTTTTGGTTCCTGCAAGGAAGTTGAGGTTTTCAAGGGCTCAATCAAGTCCCATATGCCCATATACATTGTCAAGCATCTACATGCCAAGTTTCAAGGCTCACAAGGTCAAGTTGCACAGTCAAAAACCCTAATTGCCTCACAATCAACTGCAGGGGCAAAATGGTCATTTGGCAGTTAAAAGTCAAAATTTTTGGTCAACATCTTATTTTGAAGCCACAATCATCATTTGATCAAGTCTTGATCATAATTCCTCAAGAATGGCTCAAAAATCATCAAGATGCAAAAGTTTCTATTTTTGGACAACTGAAAAGTCAACTGTAACTTGACCAAGGCATAACTTTTTCATGGTTCATCAGAAAAATCCCATCCAATGCTAATTTTGAAGTGGAGGACATTTCCTACAACTCATCTTCACATTCCAAGTCCAATAAATGCTCTCACAAAAAGTTATCAATTTCAACATTATAGGTCATTTTCAAAAGTCAACAAAAGGGCACTTTAAGTCAAAGACCATAACTTGAGATTGGTAAATCAAAATGACATGGGATCAAATGCATTGGTTAGAGGACTTCAAGACCTTTCCAAAATGTCCAAGAACATGTTCATATGATCAAAATTGAGCAAGATATGCATTGGAGAAGTTGGGAAATTTTTGTGAAATGGCCAAAGTCAACTATCCTTGAAACTTCAATTTTTGACAAAAGGGCCCACTTTTTTCCACTTGGTTCAGCCTTGTCATGCCACCCACGTGTCCAATGATTAATTTCAAGATTAAACATTAATTTTTCTATTTTTTATTTAATTTTATTGATTTAATTCATTTTAAATCCATAAAATTCAAATAAAAATCAAAAAAATTAATTCAATGATATCTTGTGGTTTGAATGACCTTGATGAAGCATAATGCACCTACCAAATTCGTGTAAGGTCCATTTTAAGCATAAAATTCAAATTTGAACAAAATTGGCAAATTGCTTTAATGGTGGTTATGGAGAAATCCAAAGTTTAATTGCAATGGTTAAGAGCTCATAATAGTGACTGATTCTCACTCATTACTATATATACAAGCCTTGCAAGCCTCATTCAAAAACGAAAAAAAGTGCACAAACGGCCAGAGCAAAGTTCAAAATTTGTCAAAAAAAGTGTGAGATCAAAAGGAGTTTTGCAAGCATTTTCAGGCCAAAAGGAGAACGTGACTCTCTTCTTTGCCATACCCTGAAGCTAAAGTAACCCCTGCCATATCCTAAGGTCCATTATCAAGCACTGTAAGTATTCCCAGGTCCCCTCAAAATCCCATATTATTTTTTCTTACATACTTGTGTGCATGCTTCAAAGAAGGCTTATCATGCGCCTCACAAATCCAAAGCGCCAAGTGTCTCCAAGTGCAAATCCAATGGCCACAAGGGAAGGAGCATCGTGTTCTCAGGTCAACACAGGCACAGGCAATCTCCAAAGTCAAACAAAGCTGGTTTCTTGATGGGTTTCAGATTCCAATCAAAACACCCTAATCTGGCCCAAAACCCCCCTTGGGTTTGCAATTTTTATTGTCATTTTTATATTTTGTTTGTCTTATTTTATTTTTTCCCTTTTATTAACTATTAACATAACTAACTATTTTTCATAAAAAATCAAAAAAAGAACTAATATTATTATTATCATTAATTTCATTTTATTTTTGTAAATAAATACTAATAAATTGAATTAATTGTAATTAGGCAAACTTTAACCTTTTTTCTTAATAATTAAAATAAATTTAGAATTAGGTTTATTAACTTTTAATTTTAATTCCTTTATTTTATTTTCATTAAAAACATAAAAACGCAAAAACATTTTTTCTTTTAATAAATAAATAAATTAATTTAATCATTAGTTTTAATCTCATTTAATCACAAAAAGGACAAAAAATTCATTTCTTTTCTTAAAAGGGTCAAAACCCTTAAGACGTTCCCGATTTAATTCTCGCGCGCATTCATTTTGATTATTTATGTAACTGTCTCCAGATATGTAATAGTTAATTAGGACCTCTTTTACTGCTTTACTTATTTTCTCGCAGTTTACTTTATCAAAACGGGTCTTTGTTTTTTGGCGATGTATAGACCCGCGCCTTGTAATAGCGTAGCTTTACATTCCCGCACTTTAATTTTCCGCACCCTTAACTGTTAACAATGCATGAAAGAATGTATGTAAATAAAATTAATCCGTAGCTCACAAATAACATATACAAAGACAATTAACTGAAAAAACAACACACAAAGCACATGCCACTCCTAGAGTACGCCTCACTGGTTTCCTCGAAACGTGGTCATCAAGTATAGGGTGTCTTAGAGGTCGCCCTTCTGTCCTAAAGATCCAGTTGCCTCGAAACGGTTGCCTCGGATAAAAGGATCTAGGACATTAGGGTTACTTCTAAGGTGTCCTACCATTGCTTCGGTGACCACACTGTCCCAATAATCGAATTGACCCGAATACCTCCAACGATGGTGCTACCTACCCCTCAATGGTGGGATAGCACTATCTAAAGGATATTTACACAGCCTAATTCCTTAGAGTAGGTAGATTCTCTTAAGTACTTGCTCTTTTCAAAACAAACAAAACAACTTTTCACACCTACACTTTCAAAAGTTTTCAAACAAATATTTCATACACTCTTGAGGACAGATACAAGAGTTACTTAGAAAATTTTCAAACGAAACTTTTTCAAAACCCACACACACATTTGAAAAGCAAACAATTTTTGAAAACATAAGAGCAAGTACCTAAGAGCCCATGAATAACCATGGATAGAAAGGGTGCTAACACCTTCCCTTTCTATAAATCTACCTCCCGAACCGAGAAACATTCTCAAAGAAGGAATTTTGCTGTGCTTTTGTCCTTTCCATATTGGAGAACATAAAAGACGGTGGCGACTCTTGCTTACCGCAACATTTCGCGAACCAGCTTAAAAAAACAGTCAGTTCTATTTCCACCGATCACACCTATCATTGTTGAAGTTGCTGATGAAGAGGGGGTTCCTCCTACCATCCTACACCCTTACATGCCTACTGACATTGGGGCATTGAAGAGGTCCTGGATACAGCTGAGAGAAGAGCGGGATACTTACCGAGAAAAGTATCACGAGCAAGAGCAGAAGATTCAGAAGTTGACTAGGCAGTTGGAGAACGAGCGGATCCTCAATGACTATGTCCGCACCGACAAGAAACGACCATGGGAGCACTGATTATCTTTTGATTATTTCTAGTTTTGATTTACTTTTCAGTTTTTCTTTCTTGTAACCCCTTAAAGGCATCTGTTGAACAATTGAATTTCAAGTTTATCTAATAAAAGTGTGTTTCATTTTTGGTTTACGAATTTTAATCTCTCGACGTCTTTGAAATCATGTCATACGCATTTCATTCCATGCACCTCATAACAGGTACCCTTGCAGGTTTTCTCATCTTCTTCGCTGTTTATTTCAGCATCATGTCTTCTGAGCCATCAACTGAGCAAGCAATCAAGGCTCTACAGGCTCAAAACGCCCAGTTCCAGGAGTTGTTTATGAGTTTGGCTAAGGGTCATCAAGATCTAAAGACCCTTATCTTGAAAGAGAAGAAGAAGAAGAAGAAGACGGTCCTATTTAATATGGGTCGCAGATTCGGAAACTATTTGCGAGAAGAGGTTGATTTAACCCCCTCATCTGGAGGGAAAGATAATCAGGAAGAAAGGAGGGCTCCTAGCCCTGTGGTTTCAGACAACGAGACCGACTTTGACGAAGACCAGTATCCTCCGGCTGAGGATAGATACAAGCAACTAGGAG
Organism: Vicia faba; assembly: GCA_948472305.1. Lineage (NCBI taxonomy): Eukaryota > Viridiplantae > Streptophyta > Magnoliopsida > Fabales > Fabaceae > Vicia > Vicia faba. The sequence continues at coordinate 1,034,905,886 of OX451736.1, forward strand.
ACCGGTTGAGTGCGATGGAAGTTCAGAAGGTGCCTGGTCTGGACTTTGGAGATCTGGGTCTATCATCTGGGGTGGTAATTCCCCACAAATTTAAAGCACTAGCCTTTGTTAAGTACGACGGGGTTTCTTGCCCAAAATTGCACCTCCGTTCGTATGTAAGGAAAATTCAGCCGTACACCGCTGACAAGAATCTCTGGATCCACTTCTTTCAAGACAGTCTCTCAGGGACTCAGCTTGAATGATTTTACCAGCTAGAAGGAGCCAGTATCCGTAATTGGGAAGATTTGGCTGCTTCTTTCTACAAGCAGTATCAATACAATGCCGACCTCGCTCCCACGCGTACCCAACTCCAGGGTATGTCTATGGGTGCGGGTGAAGGTTTCAAAGATTATGCTCAGAAGTGGAGGGACCTTGCTGGAAGAGTGCAACCACCCTTGGCTTATAGGGAGCTAGTGGATATGTTTCTGGGGACCTTGTCTGGTCCGTATTTCAACCATCTTGTAAGTGTTTAGTTATTGGCATGTATTTTTGGTAAAACCAGGTGTGTGAATGTCATGACTGATGTCATAACATTCTGGATTATTAGGTACTTTATGCAGAAAAAGTATGGCATACAGTAGCTGCTGTTTATGAGTGTGTATCTGAGCATTTTGATCACATTTATTACTTTCTACCAAAATCAATAAATAGGAATTCTGATGTCATAACAAATGTTAAGACATCCTGTACTGATCTAACAGTTATGCAGTTTGGTTAATTCTGAGATTTTTCAGGAAGTTGGTTCATTCATTCCAGAACAGAATCTCACGTGGACTTTAGGTTAACCTAGCTCAACCCTAATCTGGTTGATAAAGTCTTGTGACCAAGTCTTGAGGTTAACCCTAATTAACCCTAGCTTTTCGTGGAAGCCCTAACTGAAGAAACAACTGCATATATATTCAACAGGAAAGCTGATTGGAAATTAACTCTTAGACAGAAGATCAATTAGGAGCTGTATAGTTTTAACTGCTGTAATCCAAGCAAGTATCATTGTGATAAGTGACTTGGAATAGGTTTTGATTGTAAGGGTTTTTGTATCACTCAAAGCTTTGTAGCAAGAGTGTTTGTGTCTCTTGACTAAAGCTTTGAAGCAAAGTCAAGTTAGGTTTATGTATCACTCAAAGCTGTGAAGCACGAGTGCTTGTGTTACTTGATTAAAAGGTATGAAGCATAATCAAGTGTATGTTCTGAAGAGTGTCTTCATTATTTCATTAGTCAATTGTTTAAGTATCACTGCTGTAATTGAGGGGGAGTGAGTAGGAACTCAGGTTTAAGTTGAACTTAGATTGAAGTTGCATTGGGTAGGTCTTAAGTGAAGGAGATAAACTGGTTGGTTTATTCCTGAATTAATATCTCTTATAGTGGATTTCCTCCCTGGCTTGGTAGCCCCCAGAGTAGGTGTTGTTTCACACTGAACTGGGTAAACAATTGACTGTGTTCTTTACTGTTTTTATTTACTGTCTTATAGAAAGTCAGATACGGTGTCATAACATTCACTGTGACATTGAGTATCTGCTGCCAGAATTTCAATTGGCATCAGAGCAGGCACCCTGCCTGTATTACTGGGTGAGATCTAGGGATATCACTTTCTGGCACTATGGACAAAGAAGGAGTTTTTGGAAACAGACCACCCATTCTGGATGGATCAAATTATGACTACTGGAAACCTCGTATGATTGCCTTCTTAAAATCACTGGACAAAAAGGCTTGGAGAGCTGCTGACAAAGGATGGAACCATCCCACCATAACTGAGAAAGATGGGACAATCAGTCTGAAGCCTGAGGAAGAATGGAGCAAAGAAGAAGATGATTTAGCCCTGGGTAATTCCAAAGCTTTAAATGCCTTGTTCAATAGAATTGATAGAAACATATTCAGACTGGTACATCAATGTGAACTGGCCAAGGAAGTTTGGGACACTCTCAAAACTACCCATGAGGGCACATCCAAAGTAAAAATGTCAAGGCTTCAGATGCTGACTACCAAGTTTGAGAACCTAAGGATGATGGAAGATGAAACCATTCATGAGTTTCACATGAACATCTTGGAGATTGCCAACACCTCAGGAGCATTGGGAGAAAAGATGTCAGAAGAAAAACTGGTGAGAAAGATTCTCAGATCCTTGCCTAAAAAATTTGCAATGAAGGTAACTGCTATAGAGGAAGCCCAGGATATCAACAAGTTGAAGGTGGATGAACTCATTGGGTCTCTTCAGACTTTTGAGATGGGGATCAGTGAAAATGTTGACAAGAAGAACAAGAGCATATCACTTGTATCCAACACTGAAGATGAAAACAAGGAGGATGAAGAAGAAAGTATTTCAGAAGCTATAGCCATGCTTGGAAGACAATTCAACAAACTCATCAAGAGAATGGATCCAAAGTCAAGGTCAAATGTTAAGAACATTTCTTCTGACATTAACAGATCTTATGACTCCAGCAGAAAACCAAGGTCTGAAGAGAAGGGAAATCAAAGCAGAGGAATTCAATGTCATGGATGTGAAGGATATGGGCACATTCGAGCTGAATGTCCTACCTTTCTTAAGAAACAAAAGAAAGGAATGTCTGTTACCTGGTCTGACTGTGATTCAGAAAGTAATTCTGAAGAAGAATCTGCCAAACTAGTTACTGCACTAACTGGTGTTTGTACCTCTGAAAGTGACACTAGTGATGAGGAAGTGACATTTGAAGAACTGGCTAATACCTACAAGAAATTATGTATCAGAAGTGCTGAAGTCTGTCTGCAAAATGAGAGACAAACAAAACTCATAATAAAGTTGGAGGCTGAAAAAAGGGCAGACATTGAAACTATAAGTCATCTAGAAGAGGAAGTTCAAATGCTGAACTCAAAACTGAACCAGATGACCAAATCTGTCAAGATGCTGACAAATGGAACTGACAAATTGGAAGAAATCCTTCAGGTTGGACAAAATGTGGGAAACAAGTCTGGTCTAGGATTTGTGGCAGCAAAGAAATCTGGTGCAGACAAGAAGATCAGGCCTGATAAACAAATGTCAAAGCAGATGTCACAACACAGCACTCAACATCGGGAACAGAGAAATATGAAGAAAAAATACCAAAGATGGAGATGTCATCATTGTGGGAGGTTTGGTCACATAAAGCCATTCTGCTTCAGATTGTATGGATACCCTAATCAGAACCCAGGTGTCAAACCTAAGTCTAACAAGGTACCACATACTCCACAATGGAAGAAAAAGGCTACTGCCCTGATAGCCCACACTTCCCTTAGAGTCTCTGCAAAGGAAGACTGGTACTTTGACAGTGGGTGCTCTAAGCACATGACTGGAATCAAGAACCTTCTCAAAAATGTCAAACCTCACACCACTAGTTATGTGACCTTTGGAGATGGTGCTAGAGGAGAAATTAAAGGAGTTGGTAACTTGGACTGCCCTGGAGTTCCAAATCTAAATGAAGTACTATTGGTAAAAGGCCTGACTGCTAATCTCATTAGTATCAGTCAATTATGTGATCTAGGATTCAAGGTCAACTTCTCAAAATCTGAATGTCTTGTAACTAATGAAAAACAAGAAATTGTAATGAATGGAGTCAGATCTAAAGACAACTGTTACTTGTGGGAACCTGAGAACACTAATTACTCCACTGTGTGTTCTGTTGCCAAAGAAGAAAAAGAGGTGAAACCGTGGCACCAAAAACTTGGCCACCTTCATCTAAGAGCAATGAAAAGGATTATATCTATGGAGGAAGTCAGAGGGATTCCAAGACTGCAAATTGATGAAGGGAGAGTTTGTGGTGAATGTCAGGTTGGTAAGCAGACTAGGATGTCACATCCAAAGTCAAGACATCTGACCACCTCTAAGGTTCTAGAACTTCTACATATGGATCTGATGGGACCAATGCAGGTGGAAAGTCTTGGTGGAAAAAGATATGCCTATGTTGTTGTGGATGATTTTTCCAGATTCACCTGGATTAACTTCATTAGGGAAAAATCTGATGTGTTTGAAGTTTTTAAAGAACTGTGCAAAAGAATTCAAAGAGAAAAAGAAGGATGTATTGTCAGAATCAGAAGTGATCATGGCAAGGAATTTGAAAACAGTAAGTTTAATGAGTTCTGTTCCTCAGAAGGAATTAGTCATGAATTCTCTTCTCCTATAACTCCTCAACAAAATGGAGTTGTAGAAAGGAAAAATAGGACCATACAGGAATCTGCCAGAGCTATGATACATGCCAAAAGACTTCCTATTCATTTTTGAGCTGAAGCTATGAATACAGCCTGTTATGTCCATAACAGAGTCACTTTGAGAAAGGGAACCTCATCCACCATTTATGAACTCTGGAAAGGAAGAAAGCCAACTGTGAAGTACTTCCACGTATTTGGCAGCAAATGCTATATTCTGGCAGATCGTGAACAAAGGAGAAAGCTGGACCCTAAAAGTGATGAAGGTATATTTCTAGGATACTCCTCCAACAGCAGAGCTTATAGGGTATTCAATTCCAGGACCAAAGTCATGATGGAATCAATAAATGTCATAGTTGATGATTATGATGAAGAAACAGATGTCCCTTGTAATGTTGAGACATTCTTTGAGACTCCAACTCAACAGAATGACCTTCCTAACACCACTACAGCAGACTCTGAATCCAAGGAAGCTAGCAAAATCCCTTCCATCAGAATTCAGAAAGATCATCCTAAAGAACTCATCATAGGGGATCCTAACAGTGAAGTCACTACAAGATCTAGAGAAATCATCTCAAACTCTTGCTTTGTGTCTAAAATTGAACCAAGAAATGTTAAGGAGGCTTTAACTGATGAATACTGGATTGGTGCAATGCAAGATGAATTGAACCAATTTAAGCAACATGAAGTTTGGGAGTTAGTTCCTAGACCAGAGGGAACAAACATCATTGGCACAAAATGGATATACAAGAACAAATCAGATGCTGAAGAAGTTGTCACTAGGAATCAGGCAAGACTTGTTGCCCAAGGATACACTCAAGTTGAAGGGGTTGATTTTGATGAGACCTTTGCCCCTGTAGCCAGACTGGAATCTATCAGACTCCTATTGGGAATTGCTTGTCTCCTGAAGTTCAAGCTATTTCAGATGGATGTAAAAAGTGCCTTCCTAAATGGGTACTTAAATGAGGAAGTTTATGTGGAACAGCCTAAAGGTTTTGTGGATCCAAACCACCCCGATCATGTCTACAAATTGAGTAAAGCACTATATGGCCTAAAACAAGCTCCTAGAGCATGGTATGACAGGTTAACAAAATTTCTCTCAGACAAAGGATACAGAAAAGGAGGCTTGGATAAAACCCTCTTTGTCAAAAATGAAGGAGGGAAGTTAATGGTAGCTCAAATATATGTTGATGACATAGTGTTTGGGGGAATGTCATAACAAATGGTTAAACATTTTGCTGACCAGATGCAGGCTGAATTCGAAATGAGTCTCATGGGAGAACTGACTTATTTTCTTGGATTGCAAGTCTCACAGATGGAGGACTCAATCTTTCTATCTCAAAGCAAGTATGCAAAGAACATTGTCAAGAAGTTTGGTATGGAGAATGCCAGTCACAAAAGGACTCCTGCACCTACTCATTTAAAGCTATCCAAAGATTCAAGTGGGGTTAAGGTGGACCAAAGTCTGTACAGAAGCATGATAGGAAGTTTGCTGTACTTAACAGCTAGCAGACCTGACATTGCTTTTGCAGTTGGAGTTTGTGCAAGATACCAAGCTGATCCTAAAGTCAGTCATATCAACCAAGTGAAGAGAATTTTGAAGTATGTAAGTGGAACTTACAACTATGGCTTGCTATACTCTCATGGCTGTGAACCAACTCTGACTGGTTATTGTGATGCTGATTGGGCTGGAAGTGCTGATGATAGAAAAAGCACCTCTGGAGGATGTTTCTTCTTAGGAAATAATATGGTCTCCTGGTTCAGCAAGAAACAGAACTGTGTGTCTCTCTCTACTGCTGAAGCTGAATACATTGCAGCTGGTAGTAGCTGTTCTCAAATGATCTGGATGAAACAGATGCTTACTGAATATAATGTCACACAAGATGTTATGACATTGTACTGTGACAATCTGAGTACAATCAACATTTCCAAGAATCCTATTCAGCATAGCAGGACCAAGCATATTGACATAAGACATCACTTTATCAGAGACCATGTAGAAGAGAAGACGATTAAACTGGAACATGTTGCCACTGAGCTATAACTGGCTGACATTTTTACCAAGGCACTTGATGCAAATCAATTTGAAAACTTGAGGGGCAAGTTGGGTATTTGCCAACATGAGGAATTGTAGCAATTAATTTTGCTTAAAACAAGGGTTGAAGGAGTTATTTTTGTTAAGTCTATTGGGTTAATCATATGTTTTCCCATTTCTTTCAAAATTATTAAGAAGTTGAATAGACACTCATTTGCCTCCTTCCTCTCTCGACTCTGCAACAAATCCCATTCTCTCAATCAAAGTTTTCTCTCTAATTGCTACTGGTTTTCCAAGACTATCAAAATGTATCAAACATCATCCTCATCCAAGACGACCGTCTCATCCTCATCCTCTGATCGAGATTCTCGGGCAATCATATCATGCATGGATTCTGAAGTCCTGGATATTACTCCTCTTAGAGAAATGGCAACTAACCCATCCAAGGTCAAAAAGCTGAGAACAAGGCATGCAGGAAGGTCTCAAGCTACTTCACCCGGTAATCCCTCTCAACCTTCATCTTCTGTTCCAAATAGGGAAGGCTCAGATTATGTACATCAAGCAATATCTAGGCTTGTTACAAGAATTTTGAGTGAGAACCACTCTGTACCGGGGATTTCTGTTCCATTAAATCAAGAATCAGCAAGCCCAAATGTTAAAGTAAATCCAGATGTCTCTGAGAATGTTGAGACACCAAATGACAACATTCAGAAATCATCTGAAAATATTGATGATATCCAGAACCCTTCAGAGAAGAATGTTGAACCACCGGTTATTGATGTGGATGAGGAATACTCAGACAATGACCTAATTGCAAATATCAACCCTAGCATAGCTAGGAGAATGATGAACAGAAAGGGTAATCAGGATGCTGTAAAATGTCTGACCAAAGAGAAGCCTGCTGATAAGAAAACCAGGTCTAAAGGCAAGACTGGTGTAGAAACTGTGAAGACTGGACTGTCCAAAGGGAAGGTGAAAGCCCGAGTACATGCTGGGAGTCTCTCAAAGCCTGTGAGACAACCAATAGCAAAGAAGAGGAAAGAGCCTGAACCTTCTGATTCTGATGAGGAATCAAAATTTGAAATTGATGCTGAAGACATTCCTCTCAGAAGGAAATTCCCTTCCAGCAAAATGGCTAGAGTTCCTGAAGTCCCCACTGACAACATTTCATTTCACCACCCTGAAAATGCCAACAGATGGAAGTATGTTTGCTTGAAGAGAATAGCCTTGGAAAGAGAACTAAACAATGGTGCCATGGATTGTAAGGAAATCATGGACCTAATCAAAGCTGCTGGACTAATGAAGATTGTGGTAAAGTTTACCAAATGCTATGAAAATCTTGTCAAGGAATTCATAGTGAATTTGTCTGATGAATATGCTGATGGAAGGTCAGCTGACTTTGAATGTGTCTATGTGAGAGGAAGAAAGATTAATTTCTCTCCCTCTGAAATTAACAAATTCCTTGGAAGATCAAATGAGGCTTGCCCTGAACTAGAAGTTACTGACAATGAAGTGTGCCAAACCATCACAGCAAGACAAGTCAAGTGCTGGCCCTTAAAAGGCAAGCTGAATGCTAGCAAGCTAAGCATGAAATTTGCCATCCTGCACAAGATTGGTGCAGCCAACTGGGTCCCTACCAACCATAAATCAACCATCTCCACATGATTGGGGAGATTCATTTATGCTGTTGGAACCAGGACTGAATTTGACTATGGCAAGTATATTTTTGATCAAACCTTAAAACATGCTGGAAGCTATGCTGTTAAAGGCCCTATTGCCTTTCCCTCCCTCCTATGTGGAATCGTCCTTACTCAGTACCCTGACATCCTGGTGGAAAGAGCTATTGTTTGCAAAAGAGCTCCTGCTCTTGGGTTGCACTACAAGCTATTTCAGGGATCTCATGTTCCTGACATTGTCATGACATCAGCTGAAACATCAACTGTCAAAACTCAGCCCTAAAATTCTGATGTTATAGCTGTGCTGAAGGAAACCTGCAAAGAACTGGAGACAAGGAAAAGGACTCTAGAGAACCTAATTGCCAGATTAGAACAGGAGGAGACTGAAGGACACAGAAGGGAAGAGGATGCTGCTGAAGATCAGCTCAATGCTGAAGAAAGTGCCTCCTCTGAAGATGACAGTGCTTAAAGTTTGGTGGAGTTGACAAGCTTGATGCTGGTTCCTGTTGATGCAAGTGATTTCAGATTTTTTTGTTTTTATTACTCATTTTGGATAACTGTATAACATATAAGTATCTTTGGCCTATTTGTGGCTAAAGAGGGGGAGATATTTTGTGTTAATTACTTGGTAGACATTATATTTTTCTGCAGACATATTCATTCTGCTGCTCTCTATTCTTTGATTGCTTAGGGGTTTTAGCCAAAAATCTGCCAAAGGGGGAGTTTGTAAGTGTTTAGTTATTGGCATGTATTTTTGGTAAAACCAGGTGTGTGAATGTCATGACTGATGTCATAACATTCTGGATTATTAGGTACTTTATGCAGAAAAAGTATGGCATACAGTAGCTGCTGTTTATGAGTGTGTATCTGAGCATTTTGTAATGATCACATTTATTACTTTCTACCAAAATCAGTAAACAGGAATTCTGATGTCATAATAAATGTTAAGACATCCTGTACTGATCTAACAGTTATGCAGTTTGGTTAATTCTGAGATTTTTCAGGAAGTTGGTTCATTCATTCCAGAACAGAATCTCACGTGGACTTTAGGTTAACCTAGCTCAACCCTAATCTGGTTGATAAAGTCTTGTGACCAAGTCTTGAGGTTAACCCTAATTAACCCTAGCTTTTCGTGGAAGCCCTAACTGAAGAAACAGCTGCATATATATTCAACAGGAAAGCTGATTGGAAATTAACTCTTAGACAGAAGATCAATTAGGAGCTGTATAGTTTTAACTGCTGTAATCCAAGCAAGTATCATTGTGATAAGTGACTTGGAATAGGTTTTGATTGTAAGGGTTTTTGTATCACTCAAAGCTTTGAAGCAAGAGTGTTTGTGTCTCTTGACTAAAGCTTTGAAGCAAAGTCAAGTTAGGTTTATGTATCACTCAAAGCTGTGAAGCACGAGTGCTTGTGTTACTTGATTAAAAGCTGTGAAGCATAATCAAGTGTATGTTCTGAAGAGTGTCTTCATTATTTCATTAGTCAATTGTTTAAGTATCATTGCTGTGATTGAGGGGGAGTGAGTAGGAACTCAGGTTTAAGTTGAACTTAGATTGAAGTTGCATTGGGTAGGTCTTAAGTGAAGGAGATAAACTGGTTGGTTTATTCCTGACTTAATATCTCTTATAGTAGATTTCCTCCCTGGCTTGGTAGCCCCCAGAGTAGGTGTTGTTTCACACTGAACTGGGTAAACAATTGACTGTGTTCTTTACTGTTTTTATTTACTGTCTTATAGAAAGTCAGATATGGTGTCATAACATTCACTGTGACATTGAGTATCTGCTGCAAAAATTTCACATCTGATTGGAAGTTCTTCGTCCGGGTTTACAGAGCTGATTATGACCGGGGAAAGGATTGAGGCCGGTATCAAATCCGTTAAAATACAGAAGGGTGCTTCATCAGGCACCGAGAAGAAGCCTTTTAAGAAATAGTCCAGTGCTGTTTACAGTTCAAAAAGCCATAATAGACCTGAACGCCGCCAAGCTGTTAATGCAGTGGTTATTTCAAGACCTGCTGTTGCTCCTCAACACAACAATCAGTCAAGGGACGAGAGACCTCAAAGACAATTCACTCAGCTCAACATGACTTTATCCCAGACTCTGCCATAGTTATTTAAAACCAATCTAGTGATTCCAAGGGAAGCCCCGAAGAATCCAAATACAACATCACCGAAGTACAACCCTAATGCCCGCTGTGCTTTTCACTCTGATAGCCCGAGGCATGATACAGATGACTGCTGGGTCTTGAAGAACAAGGTACAAGACCTGATTGATGCTAAGGAGATCGAGTTCGGAGCACTAGAAAAGCCTAAACAAGACGCAGGGGTGAATGCTATCGGAGATGACGATGATGAAGAGTTTGATATTGACAGTTGGATATACCCGACTGCCAACGGTGGATTAAGCAATTGGACAACGAAGGATTCTATGCCCGTTTCTATTATCACCCAGTAATGAGACTTTTTGTTTTGTGTTTGTAATAGACAATGTTTTAAACTCTATGGCCCGGTGTCTTACCCGAGGCACCGTGGCTTCATTTGTGAGGGTTTTATGTGTGTCATCTACATATATCATTAATAAAAGCATTGGACGTTTTTTTCATTTCAAATTTTGCGCTCCTTGTTTTTCTTTTATTATATATTGCAAAACAACTATTTTACACACACTCACATATACAGGTCTACATCCACTCTGGATCTCACTGGTAATGACTCTGCTACTGCCAGTTATGACTTCGAAAGTCTGATCAACTTAGCCGAAGACGAAGGTGAAGATGATTGCGAAGTGCCTGGTGTGAACTTGCTAGACTGCTACTTCAGGAAGAGAGGGCCATACAGCCGCATGAAGAGCCGGTGGAATCAGTGAATCTGGGTACAGAGGAAGACAAGAAAGAAGTTAAGATCGGTGCTAATCTGGAGTCTAGTGTTAAACAACGGTTGATTCAGATGCTGCGAGACTATGTTGAGATCTTTGCATGGTCTTATGAAGATATGCCTGGGTTAGATACCGACATCGTGGTTCACCGATTGCCTACCAAGGAAGACTGTCATCCAGTGAAACAGAAAGTCCGCCGAATGCGCCCGGAGATGTCTGAGAAAATCAAGGTTGAAGTGATGAAGCAGTTTGACACCGGTTTTCTAGCAGTTACTTCTTACCCACAGTGGGTGGCCAATGTGGTTCCAGTACCAAAGAAGGATGGTAAGGTTCGAATGTGTGTCGACTATGGGGATCTGAACAGGGCGAGCCCCAAGGATGATTTCCCTCTGCCTCATATCGATGTTCTGGTTGATAACACTGCACAGCATAAGGTATTCTCCTTTATGGATGGTGTCTCCGGTTATAATCAGATTAAGATGGCTCCTGAAGACATGGAGAAGACAACCTTTGTTACTCAATGGGGTACCTTTTGCTACAAAGTCATGCCTTTTGGATTGAAAAATGCTGGGGCAACGTATCAGCGTGCCATGGTCGCTCTTTTCCATGACATGATCCATCATGAGATTGAAGTATACGTCGACGACATGATTGCAAGATCCCAGACTGAGGAAGAACACCTTGACCACCTTCAGAAATTATTTGACAGATTGAAGTTGTACAAGCTGAGGCTAAACCCGAACAAGTTCACCTTCGGGGTGAGATCCGGTAAGCTGCTGGGTTTCGTCGTAAGTGATAAAGGTATTCAAGTGGATCCTGCAAAGGTGAAGGCTATACAGGAAATGCCAGCTCCCCGAACAGAGAAAGAAGTCAGAGGCTTTCTGGGACGTCTGAACTATATTGCCCGATTCATCTCGCACCTGACTGCTACTTGTGAGCCGATCTTCAAGTTACTGAAGAAAGATCAAGTGGTACAATGGAACGATGAATGCCAGGCCGCTTTTGAAAGAATCAAAGAGTATCTCCAAGAGCCACCTATTCTGATGCCGCCAGTTGAAGGGATACCTCTGATCTTATACTTGACAGTACTCGACAATTCAATGGGGTGTGTGCTGGGGCAGCATGACGAGTCTGGCCGAAAAGAGTATGCTATTTATTACCATAGCAAAAAGTTTACCGACTGCGAGACCCGATACTCGTAGCTTGAGAAAACTTGTTGCGCTTTGGCATGGGCTGCTCGCCGGCTGAGACAGTATATGCTGACTCACACTACTCTATTGATATCAAAGATGGATCCAATCAAGTATATCTTCGAGAAGCCTTCCTTGTCCGGAAGAATAGCAAGATGGTAGATGATTTTGACTGAGTATGACATCCAATATACGACCCAAAAGGCAATCAAGGGAAGTGTGTTGGCAGACCATTTGGCACATCAGGCAGTGGATGATTACCAGTCTATGAACTTTGAATTTCCGGATGAGAACATCATGTTGGTAACTGACTGTGAGACACCTGGACCGGATGAAGGACCTGAGAAGGGATCCCGATGGTCCATGTACTTTGATGGAGCTTCGAACGCTTTAGGCAATGGCATTGGCGCCGTGATCATATCTCCTAAAGGCTCTCATATTACGTTCACCGCCCGACTATGTTTCAACTGCACCAACAATATGGCGGAGTATGAAGCATGCATCACGGGTCTTCGAGCAACTATTGACCCGAGGATTAAGTTCTTGAGTGTCTTCGGAGATTCCGCTCTCGTGATCAGTCAGATCAAAGGCGAGTGGGATACGAAACACCCAAATCTTATTCCTTACAAGGAGTATGTGTTGACATTGCTTCCGCACTTCGAGGAGATAACCTTTGAACACTTCCCTAGAGAGGATAATCAGTTAGCGGACGCGCTGGCTACGATGTCTTCTATGTTCAAATTCAATTGGGACAACGAAGCTCCCCGGATTATCATTGAAAGGTTGGACGAACCTGCACATTGTTGTGATATTGAGACTGAAGAGGTAGCAGATAAACCCTGGTTTCATGAGGTGAAGAGATACCTTGAGGCTCAAGAATACCCCGAGGGTGCATCTGTTAATGATAAGAAGTTTCTGAGGAGGTTCGCGGCAAAGTTCTTCATCAGCAATGGCATTCTTTATAAGCGTAACCATGATTCAACCTTACTGCGATGTGTGGATAAGAAGGAAGCAAAAAGGATCATGGCAGAGTTACATGAAGGTACTTTCGGAACTCATTCCAGTGGACATACCATGGCAAAGAAAATCCTTCGGGCAGGATATTATTGGTCCACTATGGAAGCCGACTGTTATCAGCATTCTCGGACCTGTCACAAGTGCCAAGTCTATGCTGATAAGGTGCACATACCTCCAGTACCTCTGAATGTCTTGACGGCACCTTGGCCTTTTGCAATGTGGGGCATCGACATGATCGGCGAGATCAGACCTACGGCATCTAACGGGCATCGTTTCATCCTGGTAGCGGTTGATTACTTTACGAAGTGGGTTGAAGAAGCTTCCTTTGCTACTGTAACCAAGAACGTCGTGGCACGGTTTATTCGGTACAATCTGATCTATCGATATGGTGTACCAGAGAGGATCATTACGGACAATGGTACTAATCTCAATAACAAGATGATCACCGAACTCTGCAAGCAATTCAAGATACATCATCACAACTCTTCTCCCTACCGGCCGAAGATGAATGGGGCTGTTGAAGCGGATAATAAGAACATTAAGAAGATTGTGCAGAAGATGACTGTGGCATACAAAGACTGGCACGAGATGTTACCATTTTCTCTTCATGGGTACCGTACCTCAGCGCGGACGTCAATAGGGCAACCCCTTATTCCTTGGTATATGGCATGGAGGCAGTTTTGCCCATTGAAGTTCAGATACCCTCTCTTCGGATTATGAAGGACGCAGGTTTGAGCGAAGATGACTGGATCCAGACCCGGCTTGATCAGTTGAACTTAATCGACAAAAAGAGACTCACTGCTATTTGTCATGGTCAGACGTACCAAAAACGGATGATCAAGGCATTTAACAAGAAAGTTAGACGACAAGAGTATCAAGTTGGGGATCTGGTGATCAAGCGCATTATCTTACCTCAAGGTGATCCCAAGGGCAAATGGACCCCTACTTATGAAGGGCCATTTGTGGTTAAGAACATTTTCTCAGGAGGAGCCATGATTCTAACCACCATGGATGGTGACGACCTTCCTCACCCCGTCAATGCAGACATAGTGAAAAAATACTACGCATGATCAAAGACCCGCTAGGTCGACTGACCTAGGCAAAAATAAGGGTTTCTTGACGAACCAAAAGGGTTCAGGCAAAAATAAGGGATAAAAATAAAAAATCCGTACACCTGGCAAGTCGAAAACCTGAAAAGGCGGCTTGGGCAAAAAAGGGTATCCCGGTGGACTGAAAACTCGAAAGGGCGGTCCAGGCAAAAATTAGGGATCAAAGTGTAACACTATGTCTCATTGGATCACCTTGCAACCAGACTTCAGTATCAACTACCAAGCTCGGACGACACTAATCAATCTGATCTACCTTCAACCAGTAGCAAAGTGATGAGATGCTCGAGGACATAAGGGAAATAGCATATTTAGAATCCAGTGGGATTATTCACATAGCTATTTTGTTTAGTTTTTCACAAAATGTATAAACTATATTTGTTCGGCGACGTTCTCTTACTAGGACGTCAGCCTCTTGTACAAAAACGCCTATTTACAGGCCCAACTTTTAAATCAGTACAATTCTTTTTCAGAGAAATTTCAAACAGTTTTTCCTTTTTTCTGTTTTGTTTTGCAAAGAACGCCCAATGTTCACTTTTGATATATGCATTTGACATTGATTGCTGCTCATAAATATTACGTGCGAAACAAAAGACCATTACTTGTAATATCAGAAACAGGGGCAAATAAGAATTGTCCAAACTGTACAACTGCTCTGTCCACCAGGTACAAGGTAAATTCAGCTGAAGAATATGGTTAAGGTACTTTCACTCCCTGCAGAGTAAGGCAGTAATGATAGCTCTCCCCAGCTGAGACTTGCAACTGCGAATGAATCGATAATATTCTCCCCAAGCCGAGTTTATCTACCATCAACACTGAAAAGGCTTAATATCCCCGACAGTCCTAATATTTCCCAATAGAGTATAAGAGTATTCCCCGACAGAGTACAAAATATCCCCAGTGGAGTTTGAAATTTTTTCCAGCGCAATCTGAAAAAACTTCCTCAGTAGAGCTTGGAGAATCATCCCCAGTAGACTTTGGAAGATTGTCCCCAGCAAGTTCAAAGGATTATCCCCATTAGAGTCTAAAAGGTTATCCCCAGTGAAGTCGCAACCGAAAGTTCATCCCCAACGGAGTTCTTTCCTTTCACAAACAAAAGTCAATCCCCAACAGGATGCAGTATCACCAACAACGTTAATTCATCCCCAGCGGAATTTATTGGTGGAATCCTCAGCAGAGCATCTCTTCTCCACAGAGTAATCTCCTCATCAGTTTATTCCCCAACGGAGTTATCCTCTCCTGCAGGTTTATTCTCACAATCATCTTCATTCGCCATCCCCAGCAGAAACGAAGAATTCAACTCTTTTCTCCAGCAGCTATCCGGGATTTATTTTCCCCAGCTAAAAATATTACATTTCCATACATCATGACACATGCATATACGCATCATATAACACAATCTCATTTATTTTGAGAACATCATTGCTTGATATATATCATGCATTGCATACGACTGACCTTTACTTTTCAAAAAAGATGCAGTTAGGTTATCAGCTATGTCGAAGAACTGACCGGTTCTTAAATCTCAACTGAATTATCCTTGGTTGAATTACAGATAAGGTTCTAAATCTCGACAATTTTCCTCTGTCGAAGTGTGGACGAGTTCTTAAATCTCAACAGAATTATTCTCCGTTGAAGTAAACAGACAGTCCTAGATCTTGATGAAGATGTTTCCCTCAGTCGAAGACCTGACCGGTTCTTAAATCTCAACTGAATTATTCTCAGTTGAATTATAGATAAGGTTCTAAATCTCGACAATTTTCCTCCGTCGAAGTGTGGATGAGTTCTTAAATCTCAACAAAATTATTCTCCGTTGAAGTAAACAGACAGTCCTAGATCTTGACGAAGATGTTTCCCTCATTCGAAGACCTGATCGGTTCTTAAATCTCAACTGAATTATTCTCGGTTGAATTACAGATAAGGTTCTAAATCTCGACAATTTTCCTCCGTCAAAGTGTGGATGAGTTCTTAAATCTCAACAGAATTATTCTCCGTTGAAGTAAACAGACAATCCTAGATCTTGACGAAGATGTTTCCCTCATTCGAAGACCTGACCGGTTCTTAAATCTCAACTGAATTATTCTCGGTTGAATTACAGATAAGGTTCTAAATCTCGACAATTTTCCTCCGTCGAAGTGTGGACGAGTTCTTAAATCTCAACAGAATTATTCTCCGTTGAAGTAAACAGACAGTCCTAGATCTTGATGAAGATGTTTCCCTCAGTCGAAGACCTGACCGGTTCTTAAATCTCAACTGAATTATTCTCGGTTGAATTACAGATAAGGTTCTAAATCTCGACAATTTTCCTCCGTCGAAGTGTGGACGAGTTCTTAAATCTCAACAGAATTATCCTCCGTTGAAGTAACAGACAGTCCTAGATCTTAATGAAGATGTTTCCCTCAGTCGAAGACCTGACCGGTTCTTAAATCTCAACTGAATTATTCTCGGTTGAATTACAGATAAGGTTCTAAATCTCGGCAATCCTCCTCAGTCGAAGTACTGACTGGTTCTTAAATTTCAACTGAATTATCCTCGTTTGAATTACAGATAAGGTTCTAAATCTCGACAGATTTCCCCCCATTTGAATTATGGACAAGTTCTTAAAACTCAACAGAGATTTTCTCTCAGTTGAAGTACAGGCGAGTTCTTAAATATCAACAAGATTAGACTTCCCCAACGGAATCTTCTACAACAACAGGTATACAAGTTCTCGCTAAGGAATATCTTATGCGATCGACACTCATGCAGATGGAATTTTTAAGCCCATCCTCCCGTTAGCAATCTCCAAATGGCATCTGTAAGCCCATTCCCGGCATCACAAGGCTGATACCACTTCATGCGAGTGCAAATTTCTGGGCACTCTAGTGTTCAATCATCTTCCACCTTCGGATCACGAAAGGCATGAAAGCCAATCTACATCCTCAGGTTTAAGAAGATTGAACAGGGGCAGCTGTTGTACCCCAAAATTTTCCCTCTCATATTTCTCAAGACATTGCAAGAAAATCTCCAAGTTGATCAAGTTTGCTCAAGAGTTGGTCAGACAAGTTATCTCCTAAGGCATTCAACCCCAAATTAGGGTTTTGTGTTGCATAAAGATCTTTGAGTCCAAATGACCTCAAGTGCTCCCCAATGTCCTAATAGGTCCTCAATATCATCCATGCCAAATTTCAAGCCTTGCAGAGGAAGTTTGCTCAGTCAATTGCTCAAAGGGTCCAAAAATCGACTATGTTAGGGCAAAAGTCAATTGTGACCTACAAACAGTCAAACTTCAAGATTTTTTGTCAACATTCTCATTTTGAAGGATATGTCATCATTTGATCAAGGGTTGATCATGATTCATCAAGGATTGCTCAAAATTCATCAAGACTCAAAAGTTACTAAATTAGGGTTTTGCAGGAAAAGTTAACTCAACTTTGACCAAGAATAACTTTCTCATACTTTATGAGAAATGACCCATCCAAAGCTAATTTTTAATAGGATGAAATTTCCTACAATCCATCTTCATACCCCAATATCAGAAAATGCACTCACAAGAAGTTATAAATTTGGACATTATAGGTCATTTTTGAAAGTCAACAAAAAACCTTTTTTTTTCAAAGCTTATAACTTGAGCATGGAATATCAAAATGAGATGAGACCAAAAGGGTTGGTTAGAGGACATATCAAGATTTCTAAAAAGTCCAAGAACACCTCCAAAAGTTCAAGATTTAAGAAGTTATGCATTGATGAAGTTGGACTTTTTTGCAAAATTGCCAAAAGTTAACTATCCGCAAAACTTCAAATTTTGTCAAATGTGCCCATTATTTTCCACTTGATTTGAGCTTTCATAGTTGCCCACGTGTCCTAGCTTCAGCCATGAGCCCATATTTTATTTTTATTATTTAATTTGATTTTTATTGAATTTATTCATTTTAAATAAAAATTAAATCATATAAAATCCAAAGCTTTGATTACATGAGATTTTATGGCTGTTTCAGGTTGTAATTATCATCATTATCACCATCAAACTCGAATCATACAATATCATGTGCAAAAAGATTGATTTTTGATAGATTTGGAAAGTTTGTAAAGAGTGAATCAAATCAAATACCAAAGCATTGGTGGGAGAAGATTCAAGTCATAATTCTTACCCTAACACACTATGCAATACATAAGGAGTCCAAAGCAATCGAGACAAGGGTTAGAGGCTGCAAGAAGAGGCAGAACAAAGTTTGAAAAAGTGGTAAAAAGCTTGAATTCGAAATCATAGCAAGAGGTGTTTTCAGAAGCCAAGAACTATCTCAATCGCTTCCTGGACGTTCACTGAAGCTAAACCAATCCAAAGCAAGTTTCCTCACACACCCAAACGCACTGTAAGTCCCTCGTTACCTAGCTCTGTTCTTGGATTCGGTTTGGCTCATTTTTGCATCATTTGAACAAATCATTGACATGTTTGTGATCCTCATAACATTTCCAAGCTTTTGACATTATCCAATTGTGTTTTTCTAGCCTGAATGAAGAACCTCCATAGCTAGGGTTCTTCGTGTGTTTTTTAGGGTTTTCTTTTTTAGGAAAAATTGGGACTAAAGAAGGGTATAGCGTTGATCAGGAAGCCAAGACGAGTCCAACCATGTTCGTGGAATTTGTTTTCATGGTCTGGAATGGATTTTAGAGCAAGCTTGCGCATTTAGCTGCGGATCCAAATCCGCAGGTAATATTTGCAGGAGTTGGAGGTAGGGGACGATGAGCTGTCGTTCTCCCAATGGCCAATTCAAAACCACGCGCGCTTTTTATTGTTTGCTGGCAATAACTTTTGTTTTCATATAATATATAATGTTTTTAATATATTAACAAATAGATCAAAGTGGCCTAGTGGTAAGCGCGCATGTTCATATCCATCAGGACCTGGGTTCGAATCCCTGGTCCCCCCAATTTCCATTTGTTTTTTCTCTTCAGGTGATCAAGTGCGTATCCAAGCATGCAACATACCATAGTCCATCAAGCATCCTATGGCCAGATGGTCAAAGGCCAAATCTGGTGGCCAGGATCTGAAGGTTCACCATGGAGTCAAGTCCACGCATGCACACCAAGTCAAAAAAGTCAACAGGGCCAACGTTTAATGGGCCACAGGATTGCTATTCAGACCACCAAAATCAGGCCCAAACCTCTTCTCTTTATTTATTTTATTTAGTATTTGTTTTATTGATTTAATTGTTTTATTAAATTCTAACCAATCAAAAATTCTTTTTTTCATAAAATAAATCACAAAAATATTTTCTTTATCAAATCAATTTTTTATTTTTTATTTTATTAATAAATACTAATTAAATTAACTTAGGTTTTTAATTAGAATAACTTTAACATATTCTTGTAAATAATTAAAATTAAATTAGAGTTAATTAGGTTTTTACTAACATTAATTATTTTATTTTCCTTTCTTAAAATAACAAAAAAACCCAAAAATAAATTATTTTTATTAATTAATTTATTTATTAATTTAGTAATTAATTTAGGTTAATTTCTTTCTTAAAATAAAAAAAAACCAAAAAAAGATATTTTTCTTTAACCAAAAAGGGTCAAAACCCTAATTTGCACTCGATTAATTTCCCGCACGCGATTTATTTATTCAATATTGTACTTGCCTCCGGTTTGTAATAGCTTAATAGGACTTTTATTATTTTTATCGCTTTATTTATTTTTAAAGGGTTTGTCTTTGGCGATGTAAATACCCGACGCCTTGTAATTTAAATTCCGCTTTTTAATTTCCGCAACTTATAAATTGTTAGATGTTTGATAATAGGATGGCATGACAAGACTAAATGTTTTAACCTAAAATCAACTTAGATCACCCTTAACATGTACAAAGATAAAATTAACTGAAAATAACACACTCGCACATGCGCACTCTTAGGGTATACCCCACTTGGTTGCCTTCGTACGCGGTCATTGAGTATAGGTTGTTTTAGAGGTCGCCCTCCTGTCTAAAAGATCATAGTCGCCTCAAAACAGTTGCCTCAGATATTGTTGCCTCAAAACAAATGATCTAAGACATTAGGGTTACCACTAAGGCGTCCTGACATTGCTTTAGTGACCGTAAGTCCCGCATTCGAATTGACCCTCAAATTCCAACAACGGTGCTACCTACTCTCGATAGTAGGATAGCATTGTCCAAAGGAAATTAGCATAAAACGATTCTTTTTTCGAGTAGGTAGATGGTTCTTAGGTACTTGCTCTTTCAAAAAACAAAAACTTTTCGCACTTACACTTTTCGAACAAAGTTTTCAAAAACACTTCATACACTCTTGAGGACAGAAGCAAGAGTTAAATCAAAGTTTTCAAAACAAAAACTTTTTCAAACCCACAAGCACAAAGAAAGCAATATTTTGAAAACAATATGAGCAAGTACCTAAGAGCCCGTGGATAACCACAGATAGAAAGGGTGCTAACACCTTCCATTTCTATAATCTACCCCCCGAACCCGAGAAACATCTCGAAAAAGGAATTTTTCTGTGCTTTTTTCCCTCCTTGTTGGATAAAATAAAAGTCGATGGCGACTATTGCTTACCACGAGATTTTGCAAAAACAAACGCAAAACGCAAACCAGCATTCCAAAAAATAGTCAGTTCTTCCCACCGTATCACAACAACAAAATTATCCTCAATTGGATTACATATAAGGTTCTAAATCTCGACAAAGTTCCTCCGTCGAATTACAGACGAGTTCCTAAATCTCAGCAGAGTTCTCTCAATTGAATTACGAGAGAGTTCTTAAATCTCGATGAAGATGTTTCCCTCAGTCGAATTACTGACCAGTTCTTAAATCTCAACAAAATTATCCTCAGTTGAATTACAGATAGGGTTCTAAATCTCGACAAAGTTCCTCCGTCGAATTACAGAAAAGTTCCTAAATCTCAGCAGAGTTCTCTCAGTTGAATTATGGGCGAGTTCTTAAATCTCAATGAAGATGTTTCCCTCAGTCGAATTACTGACCAGTTCTTAAATCTCAACAGAATTATCCTCAGTTGAATTACAGATAAGGATCTAAATCTCGACAAAGTTCCTCCGTCGAATTACAGACGAGTTCCTAAATCTCAGCAGAGTTCTCTCAGTTGAATTACAGGCGAGTTCTTAAATCTGTATGAAGATGTTTCCCTCAGTTGAATTATTGACCAATTCTTAAATCTCAACAGAATTATCCTCAGTTGAATTACAGATAGGGTTCTAAATCTCTACAAAGTTCCTCCGTCGAATTACAGACGAGTTCCTAAATCTCAGCAGAGTTCTCTCAGTTGAATTACGGGCGAGTTCTTAAATATCGATGAAGATGTTTCCCTCAGTCGAATTACTAACCAGTTCTTAAATCTCAACAGAATTATCCTCGGTTGAATTACAGACAAGGTCCTAAATCTCGATGAAGTTCTTCCATTGAATTATAGGCAGTTCTTAAATCTCGGCAGAGAAGTTTTCTCAGTCGAATTACGGGCGAGTTATTAAATCTCGATGAAGATGTTTCCCCCCAGTTGAATTACAGACAAGTTCTTAAAACTCAACAGAGATGTTCTCTCAGTTGGAGTACAAGCAAGTTCCTAAATCTCAACAAAGATCAGACTTCCCCAGCGGAATCTTCCTCAACAGCAGGTATGCAAGCTCTCTCTAAGGAATCCCTTATGCGATCGACACTCCTCCAAATGGCATCTGTAAGCCCATTCCCGACATCACAAGGATAATACCACTTCATGCGAGTGCAAATTTCTGGGCACTCTAGTGTTCAATCATCTTCCACCTTTAGATCACGAAAGGCATGGAAGCCAATCTACATCCTCAGGTTTAAGAAGATTGAACAGGGGCAGCTGTTGTACCCCAAAATTTTCCCTCCCATATTTCTCAAAACATTTCAAGAAAAATCTCCAAGTGGCTCAAGATTGCTCAAGAGTTGGTCAGACAAGCTCTCTCCTAAGGCAGTCTACCCCAAATTAGGGTTTTGTGTTTCATCAAGATCCTTGAGTCCAAATGACCTCAGGTGCTCCCCAATGTCCTAATATGTTATCAAGATCATCCATGTCAAGTTTCAAGCCTTGCAGAGGAAGTTTGCTCAGTCAATTGCTCAAAGGTCCAAAAATCGACTATGCTAGGGCAAAAGTCAACTGTGACCTACATACAGTCAAACTTCAAGATTTTTTGTCAACATTCTCATTTTTAAGGATATTTCATCATTTTATCAAGGGTTGATCATGATTCATCAAAGATTGGTCAAAATTCATCAAGATTCAAAAGTTGCTAAATTAGGGTTTTGCAAGAAAAGTCAACTAAACTTTGACCAAACATAACTTTATCATACTTTATGATAAATGACCCATCCAAAGCTCATTTTTAAGAGGATGCAATTACATACAATCCATATTCATACCCCAAGTTCAAAAAATGCACTCACAAGAAGTTATGAATTTGGACATTATAGGTCATTTTGAAAAGTCAACAAAACACCTTTTTTTGCCAAAGCTTCTATCTTGAGTATGGAATATAAAAATGAGATGAGACCAAAAGGTTTGGTTATAGGACATCTCAAGCTTTCTAAAAAGTCCAAGAATACTTCCAAAAGTTCAAAATTGAATAAGTTATGCATTGTTGAAATTGGACTTTTTTACAAAATTGCCAAAAGTCAACAATCCCCAAAACTTCAAATTTTGCCAAATGGGCCCATTCTTTTCCACTTGATTTGAGTTTGCATCATTGTCCACGTGCCCTAGATTCAGCCATTTTCCCATGTCTCATTTTTATTATTTAATTTGATTTTTATTTGAATTTATTCAATTTAAATCAAATAAAATCATATAAAATCCAAGGCATTGATAACTCATGATTTTCTGATTGTTTTAGGCTTTGGTCACAACTAGTATTGCAATAAAATTCGTGTCAAAATCATTATGCACAAGAAGATATGGTTTAGATCAAATTTGGAAAGTTTGTAAATGGAGATCAAATCAAATATCCAAACATCAATGTGGAGAGATTTGGACCAAGTTTGTAAACCTAATGCAATGTACAATACTTAAGCAAGCTGAAGGCGTGAAAATAAGGGTTGGAGAGCATTGGTAGAGGCATAACTGACTTTGCAAAAATCACAAAAAAGTTGGAAATCAAAATCCAGATTAGAGGAAGTTTCAGGATGCGGGAGTTGTCTCAATCAATTGCTGGCCATCTCCAAAAGCTATTACGATCCAAACCACGCATCCTCAGGCATCCATACGCGCTGTAAGTATCACGCAACTTACCCCTGTTCTTGAAATCATTTGGAATTATTCTGGCATCATTTGAGAAAACTAATGGCATATTTGTGATCACAAGAACATTTGCAAGCTTTTCATAATATTCAATTGCATTTATCTGGATTATGTGGAGAACCACCATAGTTAGGGTTCTTGGAGTTTTTTTGGGGCTTTCTGTTTCAGGTACAATTGGCCCAGAAGAAGAACATGGTTATGATCAGGAGGTCATAACGAATTGAACCATGTTCTTAGAATGTATTTATATAGCCTGGAGAGGATTTTAGAACAAGGATGCGCTTTTAGCTGCGGATACAAATCCGCAGGTAATTTTTACAGGTTTTGGAGGACAGGGATGGATTCGTGTCATCCGCCCATTGGGTGATTCAAATATTACGCGCGTTTTTCTTCTTTTCTGGCAATTGTTTTGTTTTTATATAATATATATTATTTGCATTGTAATAAAAAAGACAACAACACGCCCCAGTGGTCAACACGTCAGCGTCCAAAGCATTAGTGGCTGGAGGTCAGGGGTTCGATCCCTGCCTCCAGCAATTTGTGTTTTCTCATTGTTTTCCAGATAATCACATGCGCGCTCAGGCTTGGACAATACCATACTGCCTCATCCGTCCAAGCGCCAGATGGCCAAGAGCCAGATCTGGTGGTCAGTGATTGGAGGTCCACCAAGATGCCAGTCAACGTGCGTGCACCAGATCCAAAAAGTCAAAAGGGCCAGCTTCTAATGGGCCTACAAATTGCTCCTTGCACCTCCTAATCAGGCCCAACTCCTCTCTCTTTTATTTATTTTGTTTTATTTAATTTAATTGTTTTATTTAATTTAATTAATTTTTTAACTAATAACAAAATTATATTTTTTATAAAAATCACAAAAAATACTTTTTTATCCAATCAAATTTTAAAACTTTTATTTTATTAATAATTACTAACTAATTAATTTAGGTTTTTAATTCTAGAAAACTTTAACCTATTTTGCAAATAAATAATTAATTAGATTTAAATAGGTATTAACCACTAATTTAATTATTTTTAATTTCTTTCTTAAATAATCAAAAACTCCAAAAATAATTTATTTTTCTTTTAATTAATTAATTTAATTTAATTTAGTTATTTAGCTTAGGATTAATTTCTTTCTTAAAATAAAAAACAACAAACTAAAAAACCATCTTCTTTCAAAAGGGTCAAAACCCTAAATTTCGCACTCGATTAAATCGCCCGCGTGCTTTATTTATTTTTACCCAATTATGTATCTGCTTACGGATTGTAATAGTTAAATAGGACATTTAATTATTTTTACCGCTTTACTTTATTTTTCAAATGGTTTTGTCTTTGGCGATGTAAATACCCGACGCCTTGTAATTTAAATTCCGCACTTTATTTCCGCAAATTATAACTGCTAGATGTTTGATAATAGGGTTTGCATGACAAGACTGAATGTTAATCTTAAAATTAAATTAGATCACCTTTAACATGTACAAAGATAAAAATAACTGAAAACGACACACTCGTACATGCGCACTCTTAGGGTACACCCCACTTGGTTGCCTTCGTACACGGTCATTGAGTATAGGTCGTTTTAGAGGTCGTCCTCTTGTCTAAAAGATTATAGTTGCCTCGAAACGGTTGCCTCAGATATTGTTGCCTCAAAAAAATGATCTAAGACATTAGGGTTACCGCTAAGGCGTCCTAACATTGCTTTAGTGACCGTATGTCCCTCATTCGAATTGACCCTCAAACTCCAACGACGGTGCTACCTACTCACTAATAGTGGGATAGCATTGTCTAAAGGAAACTAGTAT
Organism: Vicia faba; assembly: GCA_948472305.1. Lineage (NCBI taxonomy): Eukaryota > Viridiplantae > Streptophyta > Magnoliopsida > Fabales > Fabaceae > Vicia > Vicia faba. The sequence continues at coordinate 1,034,931,035 of OX451736.1, forward strand.
AGAACGATTCCTTTTTCGAGTAGGTAGATAGTTCTTAGATACTTGCTCATCCAAAATAAAACAAAATTTTCACACTTATACACTTTTTCAAACAAAGTTTTCAAAACACTTCATTACACTCTTGAAGACAGAAGCAAGAGTTAAATCGAAGTTAAAAAACAAAAACTTTTCAAAACCCACAAGCACAAAGAAAACAATTTTGAAAACAATTGAGCAAGCACCTAAGAGCATGTGGATAACCACAGATAGAAAGGGTGCTAACACCTTCCCTTTCTATAATCTACCCCCGTACTCGGAGATAATCTCGAAAAAGGAATTTTTCTGTGCTTTTTTCATTTCCTTGTTGGATAAAATAAAAGTCAGTGACGACTCTTACTTATCGCGACATTTTGCGAAACAAACGCAAAACACAAACCAGCATTCCAAAAAATAGTCAGTTCTTCCACCGTATCACAGTTGTCTTCTCCATGTCTTCAGGAGCCATCTTAATCTGATTATAACCGGAGAAACCGTACATAAAGGAAAAGACCTTATGCTGTACAGTGTTGTCAACCAGAACGTCGATATGAGGTAAAGGTAAATCATCCTTGGGGCTTGCCCTATTCAGATCCCTATAGTCAACACACATTCGAACTTTACCATCCTTCTTCGGCCCCGGAGCCATGTTGGCAACCCACTGTGGGTAAGAAGTAACTTCTAGAAAACTGGCATCAAACTGTTTCATAACCTCAGCCTTGATTTTCTCAGACATCTCTGGGCGCATTCGATGAACTTTCTATTTCACTGGAGGACAGTCTTCCTTGGTGGACAAGCGGTGAACCACGAAATTAGTATCCAAACCAGGCATATCTTTATAAGACCAGGCAAATATCTCCACATAGTCACGCAGCATCTGACTCAACCGTTGCTTAACGCTAGACTCCAGATTTGCACCAATCTTCACCTCTTTCTTGTCTACCTCTGTACCCAGATTTACTATTTCCACTGGCTCCTCATGCGACTGTATAGCCCTCTCTTCTTGGAGTAGCAGTCTAGCAAGTTCACCAGGCACTTCACAATCATCCTCACCTTCGTCCTCGACTTGGTTGATCGGACTTTCGAAGTCATAATTGGCAGTAGCAGAGTCATTATCAGTGGGATCCAGAGTGGATGTAGACCTGTATATGTGAGTGTGTGTAAAATAGCTGTTTTGCAAGATAGAAAAAGAAAAACAAAGAGCGCGAAATTCGTAATGCAAGAAAACGTCCAATGCTTTTATTGATGATATATGGAAATGACACATAATAAGCCCTCAAATAAAGCCACGGTGTCTCGGGTAAGGCACCGGGCCATAAAGTTTAAAATTGTCTATTACAAATCCAAAACAAAAGTCTATTACTGTGTAATAAAAGAAATTGGCACGAAGTCCTTTACCGTCCAATTGCTTAATCCGTCGTCGGTAGTCGGGTAAATCCATCTGTCAAACTCATACTTTTCATCATCATCTTCCATCGCATTCACTTCAGGATTTGTGATACGCAGGAGAGGTCTTCCAATCCATGCATGCCGAACTGCCCTTTGAGCTTCTGCAGTAAAACCCAAACCAAACTTGTCAGTCTTGTGTGAAAAGTCAGGAAGTTGGCCCCAATTCGCACACCCACCTTTCTCAATAACAGCCCGGGCATCCTTGAGGGAAGCCATCTTCATTGGAGGATCTTCAGCAACAGTTTCAGTCGACGCCAGTGTCTGGGGGACTTCTTCAAAATGTTGACACGAGGTTTCAATGAACTCCCCGTCCATTTCCACATACCGGAAAGAGTTGAGGTGGCTCACCATGTATTCCTCTTCTCCTCTTACCGTAACAATCTTCCCCTTTATTGGGTATTTCAGCATCTGGTGGAGCGTAGAAGTTACTGCCCCAGCTTTATGGATCCACGGGCGACCCAACAAACAAGAATAAGATGGTCGAATGTCCATCACATAGAATGTAGACGCGAAAATCTGGGAACCAACCTTAACTGGAATATCCACCTTTCCATGTACCATCCTCTTGGACCTGTCAAAGGCCCTAACCACAATATTACTTGGCTTCAGAACCAACCCTTCACAGTCTAACCGGTCTAACGCTTTCTTGGGTAATACATTCAACGAGGACCCAGTGTCCACACGCACGTGAGCTAGAGTACTGCCCCTACACTCGATTGAAACATGCAGAGCGTCATTGTGATTCTTCCCCTTGGCAATCAAATCTGCGTCGGAGAAACCCAACCCGTTGTCAGCTGTCAAACTAGCCACACAGTCCTTGAACTGGTCAACCGATGTTTCCTGCGGCACATGCGCAGTTTTCAGGAAAGCAATCAAAGCCTTAGCATGGGCTTCTGAGCATAGCAATAAAGATAACATAGAGATCTTCGACGGGGTTTGCCCCAACTGTTCGACTACATTGTAGTCGCTTTTCTTGATGATCTTTAAAATTTCCTCTATCTCCTGTCTAGAGGCTTCAACAGTAATCTTCTTCGGTGCCTCCGTCCGGGCAGGCTCACCGGTGATCCCTTTGCCCCAAGTGTCAGATGACTCGGCGACAAGGGTAATGATTGGAACATGAACAGGGATAGTAGCAGGTGAAATAACAATAGGCTTCCGAACAGTTGGTGGGGAAATTTCAGGTGAGAAAAGTCTTCCGTTTCGGGTGACTTTACTAGATCCAACAATATTGCTGACATCAGTATCAGCCTCTTCATCCTTCAAGTCTTGTTTAACCCCGTGATAATAAACATCGGCCCCATAATGCCACGGGACAGCCTTATCTGACGTGTAAGGGATAGGTCCAGGAACAATAATGATCAAAGGAGCAATTCTCGGAACAGATGTAATTCTAACATGCTTTCTCGAGGAAGCCTTGGAAGAATTGGCGGAAATGGTGATTATAGAAACATCTTCAACAGGAATCAAAGGAACCAAAGTCTTCTCGAACAAGATTTCTTTGTTATCCATCAGGCTTTGGACACCTGACTTCAATTGATGGCAACCAGTAGGTAGGATGGAACACATGTGGCAACCTTCGCCACAACCCAAAAATAAATCGGCAAACAGAAGGTTCTTCTTTACGGTCATCAGCAGAGTAGAAATGTCTCTTATAGAGGTTACAAACACATCATCATCCACATCATTTACTCCATGCTTGGGCATAGGAGCAGTCATGACATTAGGCTTTTCCGGCGCTTCAAATTCAATTTCTTTCGCATCAATCAGATCCTGCACTTTATTCTTCAAGGACCAACAGTTATTGGTATCATGCCTCAGGCTATCAGAGTGATAAGCACAGCGGACGTTCGGATTATACAGCGGTGATGTGGTGTTGGGATTATTTGGAGCCTCCTTCGGAGTCACCAAGTTGGTCTTCAATAGTTGCAGCAGAATTTGAGATAAAGTCATACTGAGCCGAGTAAACTGTCTTTGCGGTCTCTCTACTCTTTGCTGATTGTTGCGTTGTGGGGCAACAACAGGTCTTGATATTACTACCGCATTAACCGCTTGGTGGTGTTCAGGACGGTTTTGGTTCCTCGAGCTGTAAACTGCACTAGCTTCCTTCTTGAAAGGCTTCTTCTCTATACTTGACGAAGCACCCTTCTGTATCTGGCCGCTCTTAATACCGGCTTCAACCCTCTCCTCAGTCATAATCAAATTAGTGAACCCAGACGATGAACTACCGATCAAATGATTAAAATACGGACCAAATAAAGTCCCCAGAAACATATCCACCAACTCCCTATCAGCCAGAGGGGGTTGTACTCTTCCAGCAAGATCTCTCTATTTCTGAGCGTAGTCCTTAAAACCTTCGCTCGCACCCATAGACATACCCAGAAGTTGGGTACGTGTGGGAGCAAGGTCGACATTATATTGGTACTGCTTGTAAAAAGAAGCAGCAAGGTCCTCCCAGTTCCGGACATTAGCTCCTTCTAATTGATAGAACCATTCAAGATGAGTCCCTGACAGACTATCTTGAAAGAAATGAACCCACAGGTTCCTATCAGCTGTATATGGTTGAATCTTTCTGACATACGAGCAGAGGTGTAGCTTTGGACAAGATACCCCGTCGTACTTAGCGAAGACAGGCGCTTTAAACTTGTGTGGGATCACCACCCCAGATGCCAAACCCAAATCTTCAAATTCCAACCCAGGTATCTTTTGGATCTCCATTGCACTTAGCCGGTCTTCGAGTTGCTTATATCTATCCTCGGTAGGAGGATACTGGTCTTCATCAAAGTCAGTGTCATTGTCAGATACCACAGTGCTAGGAGCCCTCCTTTCTTCTTGATCCTCTCCCCCTTCAAATGAGTGAGATAAATCAGCTTCTTGTCTCAACCGGTTCCCAAACCTATGACCCATATTCAGGAGGACCGTCTTCTTCTTCTTCTTCTTCTTCTTCTTCTTCTTCTTCTTCTTCTTCTTGTCCTTCAAGATAAGAGTCCTCAAATCTTGTTGACCCTTGGCCAAGTTCATGAACATTTTCTGGAATTGAGCATTTTGAGCTTGCAGAGCCTTGATAGCTTGATCAGTGGATGTTTCAGAAGACATGATGTGCTGAAATAAACAGCGAAGAAGATGAGAAACCTGTAAGGGTACCTGCGATGAGGTGCATGGGAATGGAATGCATATGATATGATTTCAAAGACTTTAGGGAGATTCAAATTTGTGAACCAAAATAAAACACACTTTTATTATATTTAAAACTTGAAACAATGTTTAACAAATGCCTTTAAGGTGTTACAAAGAGAAAAACTGAAAAGTAAATCAAAACTAGAAAAAGCAAAATACATCAGCGCTCCCATGGTCGTTTTCCTTGCATGCTGACATAGTCGTTGAGGACCTTCTCATTCTCCAGCTGCCTTGTAAGCGTTAGGATCTTCTGTTCTTGTTCATGATACTTCTCTCTGTAAGTATCCCGTTCTTCCCTTAGCTGGATCCAAGACCTCTTTAATGCCCCAATGTCAGTAGACATGTAAGGATGGAGGACTGTACAAGGAACCCCTTCTTCATCAGCATGCTCCACAATTATCGGCAAGACAGCTTCGTACGGCATCCCCAGTTTTTGAGCACGGGCTCGAACCCACCGGAGATACGGTTGCATCGGGAGAGAGGTATTCATTCCTAGCTCATGTGGATCTGACCTGTGCACCCTGTTCCAAGCTCGTATGAATCTGCGGCGATGTCCCTCAACATCCCCCATGAAGTCAAAGACAATGTCCGGAAGCAGCAACTCATGAGGACCGTCCCTTCGAGCTCTTCCAAACTGTCGTAAGGACAATCAAGGATTATAGGTGATCCCTCCTCTAATTCCAAGCAGTGGAACATTGGGGTATTCTCCGCACCGGTCAATGACAGCTACTTCTTCCATATCTTTAGTACTCCAAATGATGTCCATATGAGCAAGGGACATAATTCTGTGGGCCCAACCCATGCCTTCTTCGTTCTTCAAAACAGATTTGGGGAGGTGAGAAATAAACCACCTCGCCAGCAATGGTGCACAACACATAAGGGTTCCCCTTTTCCATGAAATACGAGCATAAAGAGCATGTAGGATGTCACCTAAGAGAGTAGGCACTGGGTTATGGGACATGAAAATCTTGACTGCATTCACGTCGACAAAAGAATCTGAATTAGGAAACATAACCAAAACATAGATGAGAAGTGCCAGGATATCTTCAAATGCTTGAAAGTCCAAACTGTCCCAAAACTGTTGGGCCTGATCAATCAAGAACTTAGCCAAGAAGCCTTTAACCCCACTCCACATCTCCCAGTTAGACATTACATCAGCCTTTGTCAGATGTAGGGCTGTAGCAATATCCTCTAGCCTAAGAGCTATCTCCCAACCTGTAAAGGGTGTCTGCTCAAGAATAAATATGCCAAGTAAATCAGAGAACTCATCCAAAGTAGGGACCAACTGATAGTCCGAGAAGGTAAAACAGTGACGTAACGGGTCAAAGAACTGGAACAAGACGCTCATCATTTGCTCATCCAATTTGGAAGTGACCAGGCTGAGGAGGTGACCATGTCTTCTGACAAAGGAAGAAGTATCAGGAACCTTTGCAACCAACTCTTTAAGCTGAGCAGGGATTTGTACGAAGCTGATGCGAATGGTATTTCTGCGCATAGATGCCATGACCTACAAAACAGAACAAAGATGAATTCCCTCAGTCTTTGAAATGGTTAGTCTAATTAAATATGCATGCAATGTCATGATGCATGATGTCATGATAAGAACACACCACAAGTATCCACAGATAGCAAACATGGTAAGGGTACACAAGTCACACAATAGCCCTTAAATTTCAGGCTGGCATGGAGTTTAGCTACTATCCTCTTTCAGTTTAGTTGGTTCAACCTGTCCTAGTAATAGTAACCGGGTTCTAGAGGATCTCAATATCACTGACCATCCTTGATCGGTCATAATTCCAGTTTAGCAACCTTTTCTTGCGGTCGGAATCATCGCGAGAGTATGGTCTCAATGAGTGTAGCATACTGCTACTTTTCTATGGCCAAGTGGGTCAATTATGGGTTCTAAGGTCAGTTGATGCTTAATGACCCATTAGCAGCCCCATACTCTCCTTGTTCCTCCACAAGGGATATCGGTACCAACTAAAGTGTCACACTAACGTACCTACTGCTTCAACCGTATCGGTCTACGCCATACAGTTCCCTCACAGTCTATTGCTACTTACCTAAAAGGTATCCCCAGATCCGGGTTAGGATCTATTGTAACTCCGATACAAAGCCCACAAATATAAAGCAAACAAATCAAACAATTGAAAACAATATGATGAACTAATCCTAAGGTACACCCCACTTATATTACTCCCCAGCAGAGTCTCCAATTCTGCGATACGGTGGCCAAAACCGGGACGTGGTTTCCCTATTTCGTTAAGGAAATTTTGCTGGTTTGTGTTTTGTGTTTGTGTTTGAAAAATGTCGCGGTAAGCAAGAGTCGCCTCCATCTTTTATTTTATCCAACAAGGAAAGGAAAAAAGCACAGAAAAATTCTTTTTTCGAGATATTTCTGAGTACGGGGGGTAGATTTATAGAAAGGTAAGGTATTAACACCCTTTCTATCCGTAGTTATCTACGGGCTCTTAGGTACTTGCTCATCATTTTCAAAATTGTTTTCTTTGTGTTTGTGCGCTTTGAAAAGTTTTTTGTTTTGACTTCGATTTAACTCTTGCTTCTGTCTTCAAGAGTGTAATGAAGTGTTTTTGAAAACTTTGTTTATAAAGGAGTGTAAGTGTGAAAAATTTGTTTAGAATGAGCAAGTACTTAAGAACTAATCTACCTACTCGAAAAAAGAATCGTTCTGTATTCGTTTCCTTTAGACAACACTATCCCACTATTAGTGAGTAGGTAGCACCGTCATTGGAGTTTGAGGGTCAATTCAAAAGGGACGCACGGTCACTAAAGCAATGTTAGGACGTCTTAGTAATAACCCTAATGTCTTAGATCAATTATTCGAGGCAACAATTCCGAGGCAACCATTCCGAGGCAACTTTGATCTTTGGACAAAAGGACGACCACTAAAGCACCCTATACTCAATGACCGTTTACCGAAGGCAACCAAGTGGGAGTGTACCCTAGGAGTGCGCATGTGCGAATGATTCAATTTCAGTTTATTTATCTTTGCACATTTAGGGTGATCTAACTGTTTTAAAATTAATCATACATTTTTGTCATGCATCCCTATATCATACATCTAACAGTTAATAATTTGCGGAATTTAAAGTGCGGAATTTAAACTACGCTATTACAAGGCTTCAGGTATTTACATAGCCAAAAACAAACCCTTTGAAAATAAAAGCGATAAATGTAAAAGTCCTAATTAAAACTATTACAAACTGTAGGCAGTTACATCAATATGGTAAATAATAAAAATAAAGCGCACGAGAAGAATTAAGATCGACGAGAATTTAAGGTTTTGACCCTTCTAACCTAATTAAAAGAAAAATTGTTTTTTTTGTTGTTTTTAATAAAATAAATAAGTTTTCTAAATTAAATACTAAATCAATTAGTTATTAAATTAATAAATGAAAATAATTAAAAGACATATTTTTGGATTTTTGCTTATTTTAGGAAAGAAATAAAATAATTAAGTTAGTAATAAAAACCTATTGATTCTAATTGATTTTAATTATTTGAAAAAGGAAATTAAAATTGTCTAATTAATCAAACCTAATTAAATTAATTAATTTATTGATGAAAAATAATATTCTAAATTTTATTTGGACATAAAATATTTTTTGGTGATTTTTTGATAAAAAAGAAAATTAATTATTGGTTAGTAAAAATAAATAAAATAAAATAAATAAATGAAATATAAAAAGAAAAGAATAAGAGATGGGCCTAAATTGGGGTGTGCCAATAGCAAGTTCTGGGCCCATTAGTGCTGGAGTCCGTTTGACTTTCTTGATCCTGCATGGCACATTTGACTTGGCCTAAGGTGCTCCTTCAATGGTAGCCCTCAGATTTGGCCATCTGGCCATCTGGCACGTTTGATGATGAAGACCTATGGTGGTCTCTTAGCTTGCGCATGTACTGGATCTCCTGAAAGAAAATAATAAAATGGCAAATGCTGGAGGCAGGGATCGAACCCCTGACCTCCAGCCTCCTAGCGCCTTAAGCATCTACCTGGCAACCACTGCGCTATTTGTTTTTGGTTATACATATAATGGAAAATAAAAATAATATATGAAACAAAGGATTATTGAAAAAATTAAAAAAACAACGCGCGCTGAATCGTTTGAACTGGCCAATGATCGAGTGACAACTCATTGTCTTCTTCCTCTCTCCGTCGCTAAAAACTGGAACACCTATACCTACGGATAACGTCCATTGCTACAGGCCTGTACGTTCCCAAAATCTTCCACAGGCAATGGAAATAAGATCTAAAGCCGTGGTTGAGTGTGTTTCGTCCTCCTGATCACAACCGTACCATTTACAGAGGCCAATTGTCCCTGCAATCAAAAGCCCTAAAACCAAACTCGAAAACCTATCAATGGTGATTAACGCTACAGGCCATATAAATGCAATTGAATGATATAGAAAGTTTGGAAATGCTTCATAGATCAAGAATGTATAATTAATTTAACATAACAATGCTTAAAACATGAGATTCGAATTCAAGAACAGGGGTGTATCGTGAACGACTTACAGAGCAATTAGGGACTGGAATGGACAGGTTATTGATGGCTTTAGCTTCTAGAGAGTGCCAGGAAGCGATTCCGATAGGTAACAAGCCTTGAGGATGCCTCTAAGTGGGATTTTGATCTCACACTTTTTCCTTGATTTTTCAGATTTTGTTCTCCTTCTCACGCCTGTTTCTCACCCTTCTTTTGGTCTGACCTCATTCCTTATGTATGAGTGAAGGCATTAGGGTTGATAATTGCATCCAAATCCTTCTCCTTCAATCCTTTTTAATTTGATTTGATTCACCCTTTAAAACCTTCCAAATTTGGCTTATTTCCAATCTTTTTGTTCATTCTAATGCCTTGCACGAATTTGAATGATGCTATCTGTGTAATGAGACCTGAAACAATCACAAAATCTTTGGTTATCAATGTTTTGGATTTTATTTGATTTAAATCAAATTAATTTAAATAAAAATCAAAATAAATAATAAAAATAAGATATGGACAAGTGGCAAAGGCTATAGCTCGTGGGCTATGTTTCCAACTCAAAAAAAGTGAAAAAGATTAGACCCATTTGGCAAAATTTGAAGTTTTGGGGATAGTTGACTTTTGGCAATTTTACAAAAAAGGTCAACTTCACCAATGCATAACTTCCTCAATTCTAAACCTTTGAAGGTGTTCTTGGAATTTTTGGAAAGCTTGATATATCCTTTAATCAACCCTTTTTGTTTCATCTCATTTTGATATTCCATGCTCATGTATGAAGCTTTGACAAAAAAGGTATTTTTGTTGACTTTTCAAAATGACATATAATGTCCAAATTCATAACTTTTTGTGAGTGCATATTTTTAACTTGGGAGCTGAAGATGGATTGTAGGGAATTGAATCCTCTTTAAAATGAGCTTTGGATGGGTCATTTATAATAAAGTATGAGAAAGTTATGCTTGGTCAAAGTTGAGTTGACTTTTCCTACAAAACCCTAATTTAGCGACTTTTGATTCTTGATGAATTATGAGCAATCCTTGATGAATCATGATCAACCCTTGATCAAATGATGAAATAAACTTCAAAATAAGGATGTTGACCAAAAATCTTGAAGTTTGACAGTATGTGGGCCACAATTGACTTTTGCCCTAACATAGTCGATTTTTGGACCTTTGAGCAATTGACTGAGCAAACTTCCTCTGCAAGGCTTGAAACTTGACATGGATGGTCTTGAGAACATATTAGGACAATGTTGAGCATTTGGGAACACTTGGACTCAAGTATCTTGGTGCAACATGAAACTCTAATTTGGGGTAGACTGCCTTAGGAGAGAGCTTGTCTGGCCAACCCTTGGGCTACCTTGAGGATCTTCATTGAAATGTTTTGAGAAATATTGGAGGGAAAATTTTGGGGTACAATATCTGTCCCTGTTCAATCTTCTTAAACCTGAGGATGTAGATTGGCTTTCGTGCCTTTCGTAATTCGAAGGTGGAAGTTGATTGAACACTAGAGTGCCCAGAAATTTGCACTCGCATGAAGTGGTAATTGTCTTGTGATGTCGGGAATGGGCTTAAAGATGCCATCTGAAGGAATGTCGATCGCATAAAAGATTCCTTAGCGAGAGCTTGTATACCTGTTGTTGAGGAAGATTCCGCTGGGGAATGCTGATCTCTTATTGAGAGAAGTAGAATTTTAGGAACTTCGTCATTCGTTATTCTGTTGGTGAGTCGTCTCTGTTGATATTTAGGAACTTTGGTCGTCCGTACTCAACTGGGGAATCATCTCTGTTGAGATTTAGGAACTCGTCTGTAATTCAACTGAAGAAACATCTCTGCTGAGATTTAGCAACTCATCCGTAATTCAACTGAGGAAACATCTCTGTCGAGATTTAGGAACTCGTCCGTAATTCAACTGAGGAATCATCTCTGTTGAGATTTAGGAACTCGTCCGTAATTCAACTGAGGAAACATCTCTGCTGAGATTTAGGAACTCGTCCGTAATTCAACTGAGGAAACATCTCTGCTGAGATTTAGGAACTCGTTCGAAATTCAACTGAGGAAACAACTCTGTCGAGATTTAGGAACTCGTCCGTAATTCAATTGAGGAAACATCTTTGCTGAGATTTAGGAACTCGTCCGTAATTCAACTGAGGAAACATCTATGCTGAGATTTAGGAACTCGTCCGTAATTCAACTGAGGAAACATCTCTGTCGAGATTTAGGAACTCGTCCGTAATTCAAGTGAGGAAACATCTCTGTCAAGATTTAGGAACTCGTCCATAATTCAACTGAGGAAACATCTCTGTCGAGATTTAGGAACTCGTCCGTAATTCAATTGAGAAAACAACTTCATAGCTTGAATTTTGTGAGAATTTAATCGTATCCTTCCTGAAAGGTAAAGGTTAGTTGTATGTAATGCATGATATGTATCAAGCGATGATGTTCTCAAAATAAATGAGATTGTGTCGTATGATGCGTATGCATGTCATGATGTATGGAAATGTGATGTTTTTAGCTGGGAAAATAAATCCCGAATTGCTGCTGGAGAAAAGAATTGAATTCTTCGTTTCCGCTGGGGATAGTGCATGGAGATGATTGTGAGAATAAACCTGGAGGAGAGGATAATTCCGCTGGGGAATAAACTGACGAGAGAATGACTCTGTGGGGAAGAGATGCTTTGCTGAGGATTTCGCTGATAAATTCAGCTGGGGATGAATTACCGTTGCTGGTGATGATGAAACCTGTCGGGGATTGAATTTTTGTTTGTGAAAGGAATAAGCTCCGCTGGGGATGATTTTTCAATTGCGATTTCACGGGGAATAACCTTTTAGACTCTACTAGGGATAATCTTCCAGAGTCTACTGGGGATATTTTTTATACTCCGCTGGGGATAATAATTTTCCAGTGCTGATGGTAGATAAACTCTGCTTTGGGGATAATATCTCCAATTCATTCACAGTTGTGAGTCTCAGCTGGGGAGAGCTTTAACACCACTATCTTTCTCTTACTCCACGGAGAATGAATGTACTTTCAATCGTTTCCTCCAGCTATGTCTATCCCTATACCTGGTGGACAGAGCAACTGTACAGTTTGGACATTTCTCGTTTGCCTCTGTTTCTGATATTACAAGTAATCTTCTTTTGTTTCGCATGTAAATATTCATGAGCAGCAATTAATGTCAAATGCATATATCAAAAATGAACATTGGACGTTCTTGCAAAACAAAACAGAAAAAGGAAAACAGTTTGAGATTTCATTGTAAAAATGACTTGTACTGATTTTGAAGTTAGCCTGTACATAGGCATTTTTTATACAAGAGGCTGACGTCCTAGTAAGAGAACGCCGCCGATCAATAGAGTTTATACAGTTTGTGAAAAACAAAGAAAAACAACTATGTGAACAATCCCATTGGGCTCCAACTCTGCTATTGCCCTTATGTCCTTGAGCATCTCATCACTTTGCTAATTGGTTGAAGATGGATCAGATTGTTTGGTGTCGTCCGAGCTTGATAGTCGATACCGAAGTCTGGTTGCAAGGTGATCCAATGAGACATAGTGTTACGCTTTGATCCCTAATTTTTGCCTGGACCGCCCTTTCGAGTTTTCAGTCCACCGGGATACCCTTTTTTGCCCAAGCCGCCTTTTCAGGTTTTCGACTTGCCAGGTGTACAGATTTTTTATTATTTTCATCCCTTATTTTTGCCCGAACCCTTTTGGTTCGCCGAGAAGCCCTTATTTTTGCCTAGGCCAGTCGACCTAGCGGGTCTTTGATTATGCGTAGTATCTTTTCACTATGTCTGCATTGACGGGGTGAGGAAGGTCGCCACCATCCATGGTGGTTAGAATCATCGCTCCTCCTAAGAAAATGTTCTTAACCACAAATGGCCCTTCATACGTAGGGGTCCATTTTCCCCTGGGATGACCTTGCGGCAGTATGATGCGCTTGATTACCAGATCCCCAACTTGATACTCTTGTCGTTTAAATTTCTTGTTAAATGCCTTGATCATCCACTTTTGATACGTCTGACCATGACAAATAGCAGTAAGTCTCTTTTCGTCGATTAAGTTAAGCTGATCAAGCTGGGTCTGGATCCAGTCATCTTCGCTCAAACCTGCGTCCTTCATAATCCAAAGAGAGGGTATCTGAACTTCAATGGGCAAGACGGCCTCCATGCCATAAACCAAGGAATAGGGTGTTGCCCCTATTGACGTCCATGCTGAGGTACGGTACCCATGAAGAGCAAACGGTAACATCTCGTACCAATCTTTGTATGTCACCGTCATCTTCTACACAATCTTCTTGATATTCTTATTAGACGCTTCAACAACCCCATTCATCTTCAGCCGATAGGGAGAAGAGTTGTGATGCTGTATCTTGAACTGCTTGTAGAGCTCGGTGATCATATTATTGTTGAGATTTATACCATTGTCCATAATGATCCTCTCTGGTACACCATATCGACAAATCAGATTGTGCCGAATAAACCGTGCCACGACGTTCTTGGTCACTATAGCAAAGGAAGCTGCCTGAACCCACTTTGTAAAGTAATAAATTTCTACCAGGATGAAATGATGCCCATTGGACGCAGTAGGCCTGATCTCGCCGATCATATCGATGCCCCACATTGCAAAAGGCCACAGAGCTGTCAAAACGTTTAGAGGAACTGGATGTATGTGCACCTTATCAGCATAGACTTGGAACTTATAACAGGTCCGAGAATGCTGATAACAGTCGGCTTCCATGGTGGACAAATAATATCCTGCCCGAAGAATCTTTTTCGCCATGGTGTGTCCGCTGGAATGAGTCCCGAAAGTACCCTCATGTAACTCTACCATAATCCTTCTGCTTCGTTCTTATCCACACATCGCAGTAAGGTTAAATCATGATTACACTTGTAAAGGATACCATTACTGATGAAGAACTTTGCCGCGAACCTCCTCAGAAACTTTTTATCATTAACAGATGCACCCTCGGGGTACTCCTGAGCTTCAAGATACCTCTTTACCTCATGAAACCATGGTTTATCTGCTACCTTTTCAGTCTCGACATCACAACAATGTGCAGGTTCGTCCAACCTCTCAATGGTAATCTGGGGAGCTTCATTGTCCCATATGACCTTAAACATAGAAGACATCGTAGCTAGCGCGTCCGCCAACTGATTCTCCTCTCTAGGGAAATGTTCAAAGGTTATCTCCTCGAAGTGCGGAAGCTACGTCAACACATACTCCTTGTAAGGAATAAGATTAGGGTGTTTCGTATCCCACTCGCCTTTGATCTGGCTGATCACGAGAGCGGAATCTCCGAATACACTTAAGAACTTAATCCTTAGGAGCTGAATATGGATTGTAGGGAATTGAATCCTCTTTAAAATGAGATTTGGATGGGTAATTTCTCATAAATTATGAGAATGTTATGCTTGGTCAAAGTTGAGTTGACTTTTCCTACAAAACCCTAATTTAGCGACTTTTGATTCTTGATGAATTATGAGTAATCCTTGATGAATCATGATCAAAACTTGATAAAATGATGAAATAAACTTCAAAATGAGGATGTTGACCAAAAAAGTTGAAGTTTGACAGTATGTGGGCCACAATTGACTTTTGCCCTAACATAGTCAATTTTTGGACCTTTGAGCAATTGACTGGGCAAACTTCCTCTGCAAGGCTTGAAACTTGACATGGATGGTCTTGAGAACATATTAGGACAATGTTGAGCATTTGGGACAACTTGAACTCAAGTATCTTGGTGCAACATGAAACCCTAATTTGGGGTAGACAACCTTAGGAGAGAGCTTGTCTGGCCAACCCTTGAGCAACTTGAGGATCTTCCTTGAAATGTTTTGAGAAATATGGGAGGGCAAATTTTGGGGTACAACACATTCCTCTAAGGTGCGACAACACAAGTGCAATTAACATTACGAAGAATCCCGTCATGCATTCAAGAACTAAACACATAGACATACGACATCATTTCCTCTGTGATCATGTTCTTCAAGGAGATGTCGAGGTAACCTTTGTAGATACTCATAATCAGCTTGCCGATATCTTCACCAAACCTTTGGCAAGAGAACCGTTCTACAAGATTCGTCGAGAGCTTGGCATACTTGACAAACAAGACTTATAAGGTGCATTCTATCCTTGTTATAATTTTATATATGTTTTATACATGCTATATGTGAATATATGTTATGTGGTATTTAAATTTTTAAGAAAAATTTGGTTTTGGACATTTTTTGTTGATGCAAATCGATTGCACAAAGAGTGTAAATCGATTGCTCACTGAGTATTTTCAATTATGTCCATTTTATTTTAAGTGCAAATCGATTGCACCATCAATGCAAATCGATTGCACTCTGTACGTTTCTGTTTTATTTTAATTCTGGTTATATGCAAATCGATTGCACCTGAAATGCAAATCGTTTGCACCTACTGCAACTTGCTTTTATGACTGAAAATTGTGTTGGTCAGAATTCCTCCCTCTCATATTCCCAAGCCAAATACACTTTAATACAATCCACTCATTCCCTATCTACTCAAATCATTTCCAAATCTCAACTCACAAACACCTTTCTCTCTCACAAAACCTAAAATCCCCCAAACCCTAAAACTCCATACCCACGGCTTCAAGACAAAAGAGAAAGGTTCCAGCTTCAGAAAAAGGGAAGAAAAAGGTTGATTCAACATCTAATCCATTGCTTTCATCTCTCACCGAAGAGCAAGAAGCCAGATTCACCAAAGACTTTCAAAGGAAAATAGTATCCAACCCCAAATATGGTACGCTATCCTACTTTCCACAAGAATGTTTTTCTTTTCAAAATGATCTAGCTGCTTATGGTCTCAAACCATTAATTTCTTCATTCGGTCCATATTACCCGGATTTGGTAACAATGTTTTTCAGCAATCTAACACCCCAAAAAGGCAAAATGGTCACATATGTGCTGGGTACTCGTATCTCTCTAACTCCTCAGGTTGTTGGTGAGATCCTTCATAGTCTTTTCACTGGAAGTTCCCTATATGACCCTGAAAATGAGATATGGGATGACTACCAGAAAAAGGTTTCTTTTACAGCATTGGGCGGTTAAGTGAAGCTAAATTCTGCGCCAAACGGATTCGTGGTCTTGGCTGAGTAATTCCATCCAGAGACTCCTGGAGTGCAATTAACCTCTATATAGACGATCACCTATATCATTATTTTTTGGTCTATATTATGTTTCCAAGAGCTGGAAACCACTGCACTGTTACCGACTTGGAAATGCAGCTAATTTATGCAATAAAGAAAGGGATAAGTGTAAATTGGGCAAGGCTTATAATGGTGCATATGCTGAGAGTCGATGCAAAATCTAAATTTCTTCCATATGCTTATTTTGTTACTTTAATTATGGAGGAATTTGGTGTGAATTTTGATGGGTTTGAAAAGGTGAATATGGATCCAAATCTGAACAAGATTTCCATCAAGAATGTTGACTCCAGGATGGGCGTGCATTACAATTTGGAAACAAAAACCATCACTTATATTGGTGAAGATGTTGTTGGCGATGAAGGAAATGACCAAGAAGTCGAAGGTGGTGAAGCTGTGCCTCCTCCACCTACTGCTCCCTCTGGTCCAAGCAATCAAGAGCTTATGGATTACATGTCTCAACAATTTGCTTCCATGAACACCAACATCAACAATTAATGGAGTGCGATCAATGATTCCACTACAACCCGGATAAATGACCTCCGCACGGATGTGAATCAACAATTTTCATACCTTTACTCTCATCTTCATATTCCACCATATGATCCAAATAATCCAGCTGCACCTCCTCAACACTACACAGAACCCCCACTTCAACAACAATTCCCGGACATGCATCACCCTTGAAGTTCTGGCTAACTATTTTTTTGTCATGTCATTGTCTTGTTATTCAATGTTTTGTTTGTTCAATTTTCTGTGTAATCCTTAAAAAATCTGTGTTACTTCTTTAAATTTAAGTTTTCTCGATATATTTCTCTATTATTGTTTGTTTTGTGCATCTTTCCCTTCTTTTTGATAATGTCAAAGGGGGAGAAAGATGTGGTAATTTATGCTTGTATTTTCCTTGTCTTAATTTTTAAGGTACTCTCCAACCAAGATGAAGAAATGCAAAGGATTTCAACCTTCTCATACATAGGGGGAGTTTTGCATCTTTGGGGGAGAAGCTCTTCCGGAAAGTACATCGCATAAATCAAGATTGCTTGTCATCATCAAAAAGGGGGAGAATGTAAAATTAAGCTTCTCAAATGAGCTTTTGTTTTGATGAAGATAAACCATGATTTACAAAGAAGACAAAGATTCATGATCGAGCACAAAGCATCTAAAGACAATATCTTCAGTTCAAGCTCTCAACAACTTTCAAGGTATAATAATATTACTTACTTTGATCTTATGATATAGATGCTCATTGGTGAAAAAGAAATGTTTAAAACATTACTCAAGTTTTTCAAAGTTAAAATTTCATTTTTCATTGAAAATATAGTGCAATCGATTCTTTTTGCTACTGACTTTACATGCAATTGATTTACATTGCTAGTGCAATAGATTGCACACTCAATTTTTTTGAAAATATAGCTGTTGAAATCTTGTGCAATCGATTTACACAAAGGGTGCAATCGATTGCATGCTGCACGATTTTGAAAACCAGCAGCTTTTCACATGACTGTTCATCATACCTTTTCATTGAATCCTTTCACTCAATCTTGGAATTTGTTCATGATTCATTTTCAGAACTTCATGATGTTTCAAAAGGGTGTTATGAACATATAAATATTCCTTTTCAAAATCTGTTTCAACACCTCTTCCATAAATATTTTCTGAAATTTCAAAATACAAACTCAATCATTCCTTCACTTTCATGCATAAGTTTTCTGCATATTTTCATACATTATTAAACAGAAAACTTTGAGCAATTATATATTGGAAGAGAAGATCATACATTGTGAAATCACTCCAAGTGATCAATACTATTCAACTCACTCAAACTTAAATATTGATAGTTACTTACTTATTTTTCCAGGATTGTTGGATATAAGTTTAAGTTTTTTTTGAAATCTTGTCTTTCCAAAATTGTTGGATACAAGTGTAGTCACTTTGAGAAGATTGTTCTCATAGTTGACTTAGTGAAAATCCAAGAGGATTGTTCTTGGTTGTTTGGTAGTTCTTGTTTAAGTTTGCCACAATAAGGAAATCTCTTTCATGTTGAAATGGGACTGGAGTACTCTCGGACTGTGAGGGGAACCAGGATATATCGCCCGTGTCTCTTTATTTTTCTGCATTTTAAAGCTTTCCTAAACTCACCATTAACTAGAAAAATAAGAACCATCATCACTAAAACCATAATTTTATAAAGTACCTAATTCAACCCCCCCCCCCTCTTAGGCGCACTTCGTACTTACATGCAAGAATGTCCAGATGCATCCAAGTCTCAAAATGGCATGAAATCATCATTTTTGGAAAATTTTCAAAATAAGGAGCATGGCTTCATCATGGCCTTTATGCTACAAATTCTTTCCATGTTTCCTTTCCATATCCTCTATTTATACAAGCCATTTGTAAGCATTAGACACGGACACACAAATTGCCTGAGAAGAACCATACGGAATTTGCAAAAAAAATCCATCAAAGTTGCCAAATTCAAACGCATAGTTCCAGCATCCTTCAGTCCATTCCAGGTCCTCCATTAACATCCAGAGATTCCCAGGCGTGCATACCAACCTTCATCCACGCCGTTCCACGCCCAGAAGTGCCCAACCGAACCACCTCCATTGGGTAAAATTTCGCATCTTTGATCTCTTAATGTATGCATTTTAAACAGATTTGAAGCATATGATCATGTTTGTTTAATCATTTTGAGACTTCCAAACATTTTACATGTGAAGCTAAGGCTCTAGATCGCAAATTTCCATGATCAGGTTTTCAAAATGTGGTAGCTTCGGTTTCAGGGATAGAGGCCGCTTCATTTTAAACTAATACCATAGTTGGATTGGCAGACCCCGATTTAGGGGGGATAACCTTAATTGTGGGTCTGGATTTTGCTGTTTGTAGGTTTTAGGGCTTTTGGATGACCGAAGAGGATGATCAAAGTTTGATTCCGGAACCCCTGGAAAGTTGACTCCAGTGCCCACACGTCTACCTCTCATTGGGAAATTCAAATCAGCGCGCATGTTTTCTTAATTTCAAATATATGCATTTGTTTCATATTATATTATTCTAGGTTGATTTATATAACGATTGAAACAACAACTCAAATGGCAAGGCAATACGTGTGAAAAGGGAGAAGGCCTAGGTTCGAGTCCCCGATCCATCAATTCTATTTTTCTAACATGTTTATGCAGGTTCTATACTCCCAGTGGCCAGACGCGTACCATACACCTCCAAATCATAACCATCAGATCATAGTTGATCTAGATCCAAGAGCTTCAACCTGAAATTCACCATGCACCCTCAAGGCTTCTCCTCACCAAATTCCAACGTAGTCTGGGCTTCATCAAGATTGGGCCCAGCGAATTCAAATCTTACAGCCTCTAACTGCTGATTAACACCCAAGCCCATTTGCATTTTGTTTTACTTTTATTATTCTTTTAATTTGTTTGTTTTAATTAATCAGCATTTTTTTTAAAATCAACTAAAAAATCACAAAAAACTTAGGATTAGTTTTTAGTTAAATAATTAATTTCTGAAATTAATTAATTAATTAACTTTAACATTTTTTTTTCAAAATTAAAATAAGTTAGAACTTAGGGTTTAATTTATGTTTAAATTATTTTCTCATAACAAAAAAAAAAACAAGAAAAAAACTTAGACTATTTTCCCAATTAAGTTTTATTTCTTTTCTAAACAAATTTTAGGTTAATCCAATTTATTTATTCTCCAGATAAATAAAAAATAAACAAAAA
The DNA here is from genome assembly GCA_948472305.1 of Vicia faba. Taxonomy (NCBI): domain Eukaryota; kingdom Viridiplantae; phylum Streptophyta; class Magnoliopsida; order Fabales; family Fabaceae; genus Vicia; species Vicia faba. The sequence continues at coordinate 1,034,951,084 of OX451736.1, forward strand.
GATTTCTTTATTCATCTAGAACTGCCTTAGGATTGTTAGACGTCTCTTTCCATTTCGCACGTGTTAGAATTAACTAGGGCTCTTTACTGCTTTTCTTTATTTTCCTCCCAAATTTTTGGACATGTAAATATCCCCCTCCCCAAAGCTTTGTAATAGCGTAGGATTTACGATTCCCGCACTTTAAATTTCTGCAAAATAGTAACTGTTAGTAACTAGGTTTGTATGGAAAGACTGAAAACAAAACATTAGAAAACATAATAACAAAGATAAATGAACTGAATTGAATCACTTGCACATGCAAACCTCTAGGGTAACCCACTTCGGTTGCCTTCGGAAATAGTCACAACTCTCGAAACGTGAGAGATTTTAGTGGCTATCCTCCGGTTCAAAAGATCATAAGTCCCTCGTTGACCCTCTCGATGTTGCCTTGGTAAAAATATGATCTTAGAACCCTAGGGTAGTTACTAAAACTTCTTTCCAAGTTGCCTTTGTAACTATAAAAACGTCCCTTCGAATGTCCCTCAAACATCCGACGACAGGGCTACCTACTCACTAATAGTAGGATAACATTGTCTAAAGGAAAAGAACGACTTTTCGAGTACAAGTAGATAGTTGTTAGATGCTTTCTCAAAACGAACTTTACACATACACTGATTTCAAAAACATTTCTTCAAAAACACTTTATATACTTTCTCTACTATCCCGAGAAACATTACAAAGTTCGCCACACTAAGGAATTTTCAAAACATTTTTTTAAACACGCAAAGCACAAAGATATTTCAAAATGAGAAAACATATAAGAGCCCGTAGAAAACTATGGATGGAAAGGGTGCTAACACCTTCCCTTTCCATAATCTACCCCCCTTACTCAGAAAATTCTCGAAAAGGTTTTTTTCTGTTATTTTCACCCTTTCCTTTGTTGGATAAAAGAAAAGTTGGTGGCGATTCTTGCTTACCGCAATATTTACGAATACAAATGCAAAACCAATATAAAAGTCGGTTCTGCCACCGTATCATAGAGGGTCTTTGCTAAAGTATCCCACGTTCGAGAGACATGACTGTTTTATTCTAAGGGAACAAGTGTGGGTTAACCCTAGAGGTGCAAGTGTGAAAAGTGTATTGTTTTCATGCATTTTCTTGAATTAGGGTTATCTATTGTTTGATTTTAAGTCTTGCCATACAAACCATAATCCCTAGAAATAATATGGAAAGTGATAAATTGCAGAAATTAAATGCCCTACGCTATTACAATACTTGAGGGGATGGGGGATACAAATTTACAAATGGGGATGACAAGTAAAATAAACCCTAATTACTATTACAAGGCTTTGACAATTACATAGTTCAAAATGTAAAAAATGCGCAAGAAAATGTAAAGTGAAAAGACATTGTTTTTTAGGTTTTTTGCTAGAAAAGGTTTTGTAGTTCATTTAATTGAAAATAACATAGGTCTAAGTTAACATAAAAAGAAAACTAATTGCTTAGGAAAATGTTTTTTGATGTCTCATTTTAGAAAAATGGTTTTATGGTGTTAGGTCATCTCCAAGCAAGGTAATATGTCCAAAAATAAGCTAAAAGAAAAATTCAAAATTAGGAAATTCAGTGTCTGAGCTGACACGGGCCGTGTCAGTGGACACGGGCACCCGTGTCAATGGATACGGGCACCCGTGTCAGGACCTGTTCCTGGATTCTTCTTCATATTTTTTTCCAACCAAAATGACACGGGCCATGTCGTTTGACACGGGAACCCATGTCGTCCCCTATTATGCTTGCTTGTGCACGTGTCTGAACCAGTCGAGTTGACAGGGGCCGTGTCGTGTGACACAGGCACCTGTGTCAGCCCCTACCCTGCATTTTTGTTAAGTTTTCTTATCCAGCTGAACTGACATGGGCCGTGTTGCATGACACGGGAACCTGTGTTAGCTCTTGGCTTGCCTTGTTGCTAAGTTATTTCTTGGATCTGTCCCATTGTATCCTTTTGAAACGAAAGCAAATGACATATGGATAAATATATCACAGTTTGAGAAGTTTTACTTCTTGAAGCGAAAACTTTAGAACACGTACGGACGTTTGCAAAGTGGTAATTTATCGAGCTCCTTTGGACTTTCTTGAAGCTATGCCAGTCCTTCCTTTGTGCTAAAAATTGCTGAATCGCTCCAACCAAGTCAAGTTGTAAAGTATCATTTTTAAGTGTGGAAGATGGTGATAATGATGTTATAGAATTTTTTCTTGTGTTTGAACAACTTCTATGTGATGTTTATGAAGTATTTGGTTGGTTTGTTTGGGAAAAACTTACAAGGTGTGAGAGGTTCAAAGATTTGGACTTCAAAGCTTAAAAATAGAGGTTTTGTGGACAATTCTGATTTTTTGAGAGTATATGGGTATTGAGGTCTTGTTCCTCTCCCTTTTATCTTGAAAATGGTATCTCTATTTATAGGCAAGATATTTTAAGACAAGGGTTAATCAGATTTTCAAAATCACATGTTGTGGCTAGGTTGGGTTATAAGTGAGAGTTTATGACTTTTCATAGTTCCAATGTGGGCATGGCCTGTTTTTTAGGAGTGCTTTGCAGGTTGTAGATGGTTTCTTCTTGCTTTGACATTGTGTATGTGCAGAAAAAATCATTGAGAGGCTCAAGGAGTTGACATTGTGATTAAAGCATGCTTTTCAAGAATGGTAATGGCGCCTTTGGGCCAAAAATGGAAAGATCACTTAGACAATGCTTAAAACAAATGGACCATAGCTCAAAGGTTTGTGTAAGAATTAAATTATGGTGATATTTGCAAGTTAGAAGGCCTGCAACACAACATTATGCATCATATCATGTAGATTGAATTATGTGTTCTTCACTAAAATGACTTGTAATTCAAGAATGGATGCCTAACTTCATGCCTTTGAATCTCCTAGCTCAAGTATGATAAATTCATGCTCGTGGATGTTTTGGAAATATTGAAACATTGTCTACAACATTCATGTTGACAATTTTGGATAAATCAAATTGGCCAAGAAGTTGGGACAAGACCAAAACCTGTTGAAAATTTCTCTAAGTGTTAGATGAAAATGTCATGACTTCAGGGGCCTGTATCTTCAAATCTAAGCATTTTTTGGACATCAACCCTTTAATACAAAGTTGTAAAATTCATAAAGATCTACAACCTTCATGTTGAAAGTTTTCTTTGAATCATCTTGCATCTTGGTGAAAAAATGTCATGAAGTATTGAAATTATCAAGTGTAAAGAAACACATAGAAAATTTCTAAGTATTGGAAATCTTGACTTTTTGTTGAATTTCTTGATTCTTGATGATCAAGTTAGATATTTTTGAAGGTCTTGACGAATTTTGAAATTTAATGTTGACCAAAAAGTCAAAGTTTGACTTTTTGTGTATCGGTTGACTTTTCATTAGTTGATCCAAATTTCAACTATCAAACCTTTGATCCTGAGAACTGATTCAAGCCATGAAGTTAGGTAAATATTTTGTATTTAAGTCCTTGAGATTATGCTTCAAGCCATTAAGTCATGTATTAGGTCAAAAGTCGATGATCAGTCATTCTCAGTCAAAGCCCTAATTTGGAGGCTCAGTGCTTTAGAGGTGAGCTTGTTTGATCAAACTCTTGAGAACCCTTGAGAATTTGAGATCTTTGGTGAGAAATATCTTAAGAAAAGGGAGGGAAAATTTTGGGGTACAACAACTGCCCCTGTTCAATCTTCTTAAACCTAAAGAGTTAGATTGGTATGTTCGCCATTCGTAACTTGAAGGTGGAAGATGATTGAAGACTAAAGTGCCCAGAAATTTGCACTCGCTGGTGCACAAAGTAATGCTGTTGGTTGATTGTGTCGGGAATGGGCTTAAAGATGCCATTTGGAGAGGTAATAAAGAGTTACCAGAGACGGGCTTATAAATGCCATCCAAAGTGACTGTTAATAGAGATTAGAAGAAGTACCAGAATAAACCTTTGGTCAATTTATATTGAAACAACAAATGTCTAAATTTATCTTTGACTGGGTATGAATCAACATAAATCTTAGGGTCGATTTAACTAAACCAGAGAAAGCGTCTACCGGAACAAAATCAGGATAAATCATTGGTCGATTTAAACTGAACAAACAGAGGTCTTGAATAATCTTTAACTGGATAACGAATCAACATAAATCTTAGGAGCGATTTAACTGAACCAGAGAAAGCATCTACCGGAGCTGAATCATGATAAATCATTGGTCGATTTAAACTGAACCAGTAGAGGTCTTGAATAATCTTTAACTAGATAACGAATCAGCATAAATCTTAGGAGCGATTTAACTGAACCAGAGAAAGCGTCTACCAGAACAAAATCAGGATAAATCATTGGTCGATTTAAACTGAACTAGCTGAGGTCTTGAATAATGTTTAACTGGATAGTGAAATAGCATAAATATTATGAGCGATTTAACTGAACCATAGAAAGCATCTACCAGAACAGAATCAGGATAAATCATTGGTCGATTTAAACTGAAGCAGCAGAGGTCTTCAATAATCTTTAACTGGATAACGAATCAGCATAAATCTTAGGAGCGACTTAACTGAACCAGAGAAAGCGTCTACCAGAATAGAATCGAGATAAATCATTGGTCGATTTAAATTGAACCAATAGAGGTCTTGAATAATCTTTAACTGGATAACGAATCAGCATAAATCTTAGGAGCGATTTAACTGAACCATAGAAAGCGTCTACAAGAACGAAATCAGGATAAATCATTGGTCAATTTAAACTGAACCAGCATATATCTTGTGAAAGAAATGTTTGTTGTTGATTGTATTTATCCATGGAATAATCTTTTCCTGTAAAGGTAAAGAGTTAATTGTATGCAATGCCATGATGTATGAAATTCATTGCCTAATGATGTTATCAAAATAAATAAGATTATGCTATATGTTTCATATGCACATGTCATGATGCATGAATATGAAATGTTATTGAAGTGTATCTTTGTCTGGGTAAATAAATTCCTGACTGCTGCTGGGAAGTTTTGGGAAGCTAAACTCCGGAATACCGCTGGAGACGAAGAGTATGTGTATCTTCAACCTTGTTTAGAGTGCTTCCACATGGAATTCTTGTTTGCTGTTTTGAGGAAAATTTACAGGGAATGTTGATTTCTACTTGGGATTAGAGTTCAGGAACCTTGGTCGTCCATTCCTCTACCAGGGGATTTAATTCTTATATACCCTGACTGGGGATAAAAGAGATGACTAAACTTCCGATTCATCTGGGGAGGATAAAGTTAACTGGTATCTGGTTGGATTTCAGGCTTTTGCAGCAATTTTCTGGGGATAGTATCAACTCTGTTGGGGAAAAAGTGTTTTGTCTGTTGATTTGTAGTTGTCCAAGGAGTAAACTTAAGTTAGGGATATTGTAGTCCATTGGGGAAATGAACCCTGTTGAGGAAAGTATTCTGAAGATCTTACTAGGGAAATGAATTCATCTGGGGAATAACTTTTTGCAAGGTTTCTTTCTCAACTTTGGAAGACCAAACTCGACTGGGGAAGATATTTTCAGGAGATATGCTGATTGAAACTCTGGATGGAGAATGTATGAATTCACTCTGTGAGGATAATCCCATTGAAGTGACTATGTAGGGATATCCCAAGTCCTTTAAGTAAGCGCTTATTATAGTTCTTGTGCGTAAATTTGTTAACAGTTAATCAATGTTCATATGCATATGTTCATTCAATTTTAGTCATTGGACATTTTGCAATCAAAACAGAAAAACAAAAAGTATGTACTTAAAAGTATATTTGTATTGATATTTTGCCTATAAACAGGCGTTTTTGTACAGGGAGACAAAAATCCTAGTAAGAGGAAGTCGTCGAAAGAATGAAAAGAATACAAAGAAAAAACAAAAATGTATAGCCATGGGGAAGCAATCTCATTAGGTTCCAACTTTGCTATTGCCCCTATGTCTTCAAAAATCATCCATTGTCGTCGAAAGAAGTTAATTGAATTGATCTTGTACCATTTGAACTTTGACCTTGGTAATAAAACTGGCTGTAGTGATCCAATGGGACATAGTCGTATGCTCTAATTCTTAACTTTTGCATGGACCGTACTTTCGGGGTTTCAGTCCACCAGGATACCCTTTTTTGCCCAAGCCGCCCTTGCGGGTTTTCGACTTGCCGGGTGTACAATCTTTTGTATATATCCCTCATTTTTTACCGAACATTTTTTGGCTTGTCGGGATGCCCTTATTTTTGCCTAGGTATGTCAACCTAGCAGGTCATTCTTTATGCGTAGTATTTTTTGACTATGTCCACGTTCATAGGGTATGGAAAATCTTCATCGTCCATAGTGGTTAACATCATGGCACCGCCCGAGAACACTTTCTTGACAACAAATGTCCCTTCGTAGGTGGAAGTCCATTTACCCCTGGGATCGCCTTGTGGTAGAATGATGCACTTTATTGCCAAGTCTTCAGATTGGTATACTTGATGTTTGAAATTCTTGTTGAAAGCCTTGATCATGTGCTTTTGATATCTTTGACCATGACAAACAACTTCCAGTCTCTTTTCATCAATTAAATTCAACTGATCCAATCTAGTCTGAACCCATTCGTCTTTGCTATGCTTGCTTCTTTCATGATCCCTAGAGAAGGGACTTGAACTTCGATAGGCAGGATAACTTCCATGCCATAGACTAAAGAGAATGGGGTTTCTCCAATTGATGTTCGCGCCGAAGTAAGATATCCATGACGAGTAAATGGTAGCGTCTCATTCCAGTCTTTATAGGTCACCATCATCTTTTGCACAATCTTCTTTATGTTCTTGTTGTCAGCTTTCACTGCACCATTTATCTTAGGTTTGTATGGAGAAGAGTTATGATGCTTGATTTTGAACTGCATGCACAGTTCAGTAATCATGAAATTGTTAAGGTTGGTTCCATTGTCAGTGATGATTCTTTCAGGGAGGCCGTACTGGAAGATAAGGTTATGCTTGATAAACTAGGCTACAACGTTCTTGGTAACTGAGGCAAATGAAGCAGCTTCAACCCATTTGGTGAAGTAATCAATGGGGACGAGGATGAAACGATGTCCATTAGAGGCAGCGGGCTTGCTTTCTCCAATCATGTCAATGCCCCACATTGCAAATGGCCACGGAGCGGTCATGACGTTTAAAGGTATTGGAGGTACATGAACCTTGTCGGCATATATCTGACACTTATGGCAAGTTCTCGAGTGGTGGTGACAATCAGTTTCCATAGTCGACCAATAGTAACCAGCCCTCAGAATCTTCTTGGCCATAGTGTGTCCACTAGAGTGAGTTCTGAAGATACCCTCATGCATGTCTTCCATGATCTTTTCTGCCTCCTTCTTATCCATACAGTGGAGCAGAATTTAATCATGGTTGCGTTTGTATAGGATCCCGTTGCTTAGGAAGAATTTGGCTGAGAACCTCCGCAAGAATTTTTTGTCGTTGATTGAGGCTCCCTCAGGATAATCTTGTGATTTAAGGTACCTCTTCACCTCATGGTACCAAGGCTTCTCCTCATTAGTGTCAATCTCATAATAGTGCGCAGGTTCGTCAAATATTTCGATAATAATCCTGGGAGCTTCGTTGTCCCAATTGACCTTGAACATAGACGACATAGTTGTTAAAGCATCTGCCAACTGATTTTCTTCCCTCGAGAAATATTCAAAGGTGACCTCATCAAAGTATGGGATCAAGATTAGAACAAGCTCTTTGTAAGGGATCAAGTTTGGATGCTTGGTATCCCACTCTCCTTTGACTTGACTTACCACTAGGGCTGAGTCTCCATATACACTCAAGAATTTGATTCTTAGGTCAATGACGACCTTTAGACCCAAGATGCATACTTCATACTCAGCCATGTTATTCCTACAGTCAAAGAAAATTCTGGGAGTGAAAGGTGTATGAAAACCTTCAGAAGAAATGATCACAACACCAATTCCGTTTCCCAAGGCATTGGAAGCTCCATCAAAAACCATAGTCCACTGGGATCCTTGTTCAGGTCCTTCATATGGTCCAGGCTTTTCACAATCAGTTATCAGCATGATATTCTCGTCTGAGAATTCAAAGTTCATGGATTGGTAGTCATCAATAGCTTGATGGGCCAAATGATCCACCAACACACTTCCCCTGATTTCTTTTTGTGTAGTGTATTAGATGTCATATTCAGTCAAGATCATTTGCCATTTAGCTATTCGTCCGGAGAGAGCTGGTTTCTCGAAGATATACTTGATGGGATCCATCTTAGAAATCAATAAGGTACTATGAGTCATCATATACTGTCTTAGATGGCGAGCAGCCCATGCCAAAGCGTAAAAAGTTTTCTCGAGCAGTGAATATCTGGTTTCACAGTCGGTAAACTTTTTGCTAAGGTAGTATATTGCATGCTCTTTTCGGCCAGACTCGTCATGTTGACCCAACACACACCCCATTGAATTCTCTAATACAACCAAGTACATAATCAGAGGTCTTACTTCAACTGGAGGCATCAGGATTGGAGGTTCTTGTAAGTACTCCTTGATCTTGTCAAAAGCTGTTTGGCAGTCATCGTTCCATCTGACTATTTGATCCTTCTTCAACAACTTGAAGATTGGCTTACAAGTAGCGGTCAAGTGAGATATGAATCAGACAATATAGTTGAGCCGACCTAAGAAACCCTAACTTCTTTTTCAGTACAAGTGTTGTACCCCAAAATTTGCCCTCTCATTTTATCAAGATCTTCCCTCACAAGACTCTTTAGACTCAAGACCAAGCTAGGGTTTGCTCTGCTCAAGACATTTCCTTGCACTGATGACCTAAATTAGGGTTTGATTTTGCACAGGTATTTTTGGACTTTCAATTCTCAAAGTGACTTTCATACTTCATGTTGGACTTACAAGATTTCCTCTACCAAGTTTCAAGCCTTGAATCAAATTTTTACCCAGTCAATTGGACAGTTGACCTAGAAATCAGCTGTATTGAGGAAAAAGTCAACTGTGACCAATTTACAGTCAAACCTCATAATTTTTGATCCACATCAACATTATAGACTCATATGAACCATTTGATCAAGTTTGTACCACAACTCCTCAATAAATTTGATCAGATCATCAAAAGGGCAAAATGGTCATTTTTAGGGTTTTAACTGTATAAGGGCAATTTCTGATTTTTCACGTAGCCAATGGAAAATTGGGTTCAAGTATGGATTAAAGGACTCAATGGCATCATCTTTACCTATTCACAAGGTTCAAAAGATCTTAAATGCATTGGATTGACAGATGAATTTTTCAGTCAACTGATCAAAATTTGATTGTACACTGAAAAGTCGAACTTTGACTTTTTGGTCAAAATCAAATGCCAAGGGTCATTTTTCATCAAAATGGGTAAAAACATGAAATTTGTTCATCAAGAAACCTAATTTTGCAAATTAGGGTTTAAGATTGAAAAATTTCATAACTTAGAATTTTTCTAAGTTATGAAATTTTCTTATTTTTTCCCAACTTTGCCCAAATTTTTCACCATGATGCAGTTGGATTCAAACAAAACTTCCAACATGAAAGTTGTATTCCTCCAAAAAATCTACAACTTTGATTCACAAAGGTTTCCCAAAATAAGCTTGGATCTCAAGTTATGATTTTTGGAACAAGGGTCCATGAAACGTTTAACTTAGTGAAATTTTGCCCTAGTTTAGGAAGGATTTTGACCTATCTTCATGACCATTTTTCACATAGTTCCACTTGGAATCTCAAAATAAATTTCAAAGATGGATTTTAGAGCATGTTACAAGCTTTCCAAAATGTCCAAGAACTCTCCAAAATCATTTATGGTTAGGGAGAATCGAAGATTTGAATTTGGCAAAAACTCACTTTTGATCCATGGCATTTTCATGTTGACACAAGTTGCATTTTCATGTTGATCCATGGCAAAAATTGAATGCAAACTCAATGGTCTAAGGCATTATTCTGATCAATGGAAGTTTGTACAAGAGTTTAATCTATTTTTGGCAGAAAGTGAACTATGCCATTTTGATAAAGGCAACTTTATGTCAACTTCCTTCCTCTTGAGCCTTGAACCTCTTTCTTTGCAGCAAACAAGTTCCATAAACTTAGGCAAAAGTACCACAATCTTGTGCATGCTTGGAGATAGTTTGTACAAGCCTATCTTGTATCACTTCACACTTTTCTTTCAAAACAAGTCAACTTGCCAAAGTCACATATATTGAGTATCTGTTATAACCAAGCTTGGGGACCATTCCAAACAAGTTTTTGCACATTGCCTTGAGTCAGAAACACGAGCAATTCAACCCTCTAGCCTTCCAAAACACAAAATCACCTTCCTCTTGCAAAACAGGGCAGTTTCTGTACTTTGAGTTCCATAACAAAAACTACTCGTGTGTTTTGCCCCAAACCTGTTCAAATACATTCCATATAACCCACTCGAGGTATCCCAACCATTGGCCATTGACTGTAACTCCATTTGCAAGCTTCACCATTTCTGTTTTCAGCTTGTGCAAGTTGACTTCTATAAGCTTGTTCAAGCACATCCAAAGCAAACTAAGCATTGGGGAAGGTCAGAGGAAGTTCAAGCAAGCTCCCAAGCATCTCAGGCCTCACTGAAAAGCTCCACATTGCCATACACGAGTTCAATTGAAACAAGTATTTGTCAACTTTCTATATCTCTATTTATGAATCATTAGGCTTAGGTTTGTGAATAAAAAATGTAGTACTCATAGCCCTGAAGCTGTACATATGCATAGATTTCATTTAAGTTAAGTGTGCTAAGAGAATTTGATTGATGAACATTCTGAAAAAATTAGGTTAGAAATTAGGGCCAGAGAAATTCTCTCTGGTCTTTGAGAGTTAGATTAAGTTCTTTATATGGTTGGAATTGTGTTGAAAAATGCTATAACTTTCATGTTGTGAGTTTTTGCTTTAGAGCACGTATGCAGGAGTTAGACATTTGTACAGGAAACACGCGTTTTGTTTGAACCAGGGGTTGAAGACGAAGCAAGTGGGCTGGGCCTTGGCTTGGCTTGTTTTTGGCACCCCCCTCTTTGCTGTTCACACCCCCTGGCCCATTTCATCATATTTTTGTATTTTCACATTTTACTTTATTATTTTTTATTATTTTTTAGACATATAAATAATTATTAAATAGTATATACCTTTGTTTTCTTTAATAAAAACTTATAAATATTATAGAAATATTATATATTTTTATTTTTATTATTTATACATATAAAATAATATTTTTTCACATGTTTTATTTCTTAATATCTTTGTATATATGTTTATATTTATTTTCTTGTACATAAAATAAATAATATAATATATATTATCTTAAAACAAAAAAACTAGGGTTTCCACCCTTATTAAAAATAATATTTTTTCTAATATATTTTATTTTTTGACACTTGAATATATATTTTTTATTTATTTTATTGTACATAAATAAATAAATATTATAATTTTCATACATATTCTTAAACCAAAAATTAGGGTTTTTACCCTTAACAAAAATAACCTTTTATTTTCTTATTTTTTTTTATGCATTAAATATTTTATTTTTACATACATAAAAATAAACAAAAACATTTTTACATATTTATAATATTTTGCATATTTATATTTAACTTGCTTATTTAAATATTACTTATTTATTATTTGATGCAAAGAGTTCAATTTGGATGTAATAGTAAATATTAGGGTTTTATTTTCTTGCAAATACTCCCCATTCAAAATTATATCCCCCTCCCCATATCAATGTTGTAATAGCCTAGATTACTTTTACGCATTTATGCTTTTAAATATGCCATGATAGAGATTAGGGTTTGTATGCAATATCCAAAATTAAAACAAATAGTTAGACCTAATGCAAGACATAAAAGCATGTAAAATGACAACACAATACACACATGCACCCCTAGGGTTTCATCCACTTGTTGCCTTTAAAATGGCCATGTTATGCATGTTGAGTATCTTGGAAAAACAAAAACAAAACAAAAGATCATAGTCCCTCGATGACGCTATCTTGGTTGCCTATACAAAATGATCTAGTCCCTCAAAAAATTGCTAAAGATACTTGGCACTATTGCTATCATGGTAAATACGATGACCCGCGCCTGTCCCGTTTAACATCCAAATACAAGGCCGTTTACCAAATGCAATGGTAAATCAACAATGGAAAAGGGTTAAAAATGTGCAGGAAAGATCTTTGAGTAAATAGGGTAGACAACTCTTAGTTACTTGATCAAAACTTGCAAAAACATCTTTGTTATTTTCAAACACACATCACCACACAATTTCAAAACATTTCCCACAACAAACTTTTAAACTTTCAAACTTTCAAACATTGAAACATCTTATCAAAAGACAATACACATTTGTATACATTCAAACAAGAATCATTACAAAGGTTGCCACAACTATGGCCTCTTTTCAAAACATTTTCAAAACCACACACAAAGCACCATTTCAAACAATTGAAAAGCAAAAGCAAGTGATCTAAACAAGTAACTAAGAGCCCATGGATAACCATGGATGAAAAGGGTGCTTGCACCTTCCCTTTTCATAATCTACCCCATGAACCCAAGAAAACATCTCAAAGGTCTTTCCTGTGCTTTTTAACCTTTCCTTTGGATAAAATAAAAAGTCGGTGGCGACTCTTGCTAAACTGAAACATTTGCGAACACAAAACGCAAAACCTCAAGTCAGTTCTCCCACCGTATCACAGAACTGGCGACTCTGCTGGGGACTAAATTTAAAATTGGGTTACCTTAGGGTTTAGATCACCTTTACATACTTATCTTGTTTTCTTTGATTGCTTTACACTTGGTTCTATTGTTTGGGTTTGAAATCCTCTACCCGGATTTGAGAAACATTCATAGGTAAATAGCAATATGTTCTGGAAACTGTGCGGGGTATACCGACATGGTTGAAGCAATAGCTATATTAGTGCGACATATTTGTGGGTACCGGTAGCCTTTGAGTCAATCAAAGAGAATACGGGGCCGCTGAGTGATGTCATGAAGCACTAATGGACTTTTAGAACCTTTACTTGACCATCTTGGCCTTTTTAGGGGTAGTGAAATGATCGGCTTTGGTGCAGTCCGAAGTTGGTAGATACTCGATACTACACTCATTGAGGGTTGTTTTCTTGGAATATTTCGGTCTCCAGTTAAGTGGATAAACTGAAACAATGAACACAAAAAATAATCCAGTGATATTGAGCTCCTTAGAACCTGGTTACTATTTATAGGACAGGTTGAGCCAACTAACTTCATGAGGGTACTTACCTATGAAACCCCATGCAAGCCTGAAACTAGGAACTTGTGTGACTTACTTGTACATATACTTGTGCATACATCATGAACATCATAAAGCATCATATGCATCCACTAACCATTTCAAGGGTTTGGACTTCATCTTTGTTCCTGTTTTGTAGGTTATGGAATCACTCCGCAGAAAAACAATCCAGGTCAACCTTGTGAGAATCCCTCCTAAACTCAAGGAGCTTACTTCCAAGATTCCAGAGAATTCTCCCTTCAGTGAAAGACATGGTAGACTTCTCAACTTGGTCAACTCCAACATTGAATAAGACATGGTGAAATTTCTCTTCCAGTTCTTTGACCCCCTACACCATTGCTTTACATTTCCTGATTACCAACTAGTGCCTACTTTGGAGGAATTTTCTCAACTCCTGAGGATTCCTATTCTCCATCAACTAACCTACAACGGTACGAAAAGAGAACCAAAGCCTGAAGATGTTGCCCAAGCCTTACACTTGTAACCATCTGATATCAAAGGTCATTGGAAAACCATAAGTGGTGTCAAGGGTTTCTTGGCAAAGTTTCTATTTGAGAGGCACAAGACTGTTGGAATTCTCTAGATCTGCAAGCTTTTGAGGAGATTGTGGCACTTCTCATCTATGGGTTGGTCTTGTTCCCAAACTCTGATCAGGTTATAGATGTGAATGCTGTCAAAATTTTCATATCTCGGAATCCTGTGCCTACATTGCTTGGGGATATCCTCCATTCATTTCACACACGAACAATGAGGAAAAGAGGTGTTCTCATGTGCTGTACTCCTCTTCTAGCAAGGTGGTTTATTTCTCACCTTCCCCAGTCAGTCTTGAAGAATGAACAAGGCTTGAGGTGGTCACAACGATAGATGACCCTTACACATTCTGATGTTCATTGGTGTTCTCGGTCCAGAGAAAATGTCATCATCATTGATCATTGTGGGGAATTCCCTAATGTCCCACTACTTGGCATTAGGGGTGGCATTACCTACAACCCCTGCTTGGCTCTGAGACAATTTGGGTATGCCCGAAGGGATGGCCCTCATGACATGCTGATTCCAGACTTGGTTTTTGACTTCGACAACGACGCTCAAGGACTTCGACAAAGGTTTATCCGAGCTTGGAGGATGCCTAACAAAGTGGACAGTAAGACACTGGGGCACAAGAATTCCACCCCCCTTGAGCCTTACCTCAAGTGGGTACGAACCCGAGCCCAGAGTCTTATGATGCCTTACCCCCACATTCTGCCTATGATCAAAGAGCCTGTTATGGAAGGAGAAGTTCCATACACCCTCCTACATCCTGACATGCCAACATCATTGGAAGATTTGCAAAAGAGTTGGATACAACTCAAGGAAGAACAAAATACTTTTGAAGCCAGCTTCTACGCCAGTGAGAAGAAGGTTTTAGAACTTACTCGTCGACTCCATGAAGAGCAGACTCTCAACACCTACATTGTGCCAAAAAGGATGCGCAACGTTTTTTTACATTAGAATTTTGTATTGTTTTTGCCCATGGGGCATTTATGTACTAACAAATTCTATCTTATTAATATGACGTGTGTTCTTTTTGTTTGCAACAACTTTGAATTTCTGAATCCTTGAATGCATTACATGAATACATATCATTCATCATATGCATAAACAGGTCTTCACAACCAGGTTTCCTTATCTCTCTGCTGTTTATTTCAGCAAGATGGATATAGAGCAGACGGTCAAAGACCTATAGGCGTAGAATTCACAGTTCCAACAGCTACTCATGACCTTGGCAAAGGGTCAGAAGGAGCTCAAAGGTCTACTGGAAAAAGAAAAGGAGAAAAAGAAAAAGAAAAGAGTTGGTGTGGCCACTATGGGAAGAAGATTTGAGGACCAAGCTAGAAGGGTCTTGGATTTCCCCTCGACATCTGATGAAGGGGTTAGTAAAGGAAAGGGAGCTGCAGGGCCTTCTGACTGGGGATGAAGAAGAAGAAGAGGAGGATAAAGATTACTCTGAGCAGCAGTACCCTCATGCAGACGACAAGTATAAAAATCTGGAAGAGCATCTGGAAGCCATGGAGGTACAAAGAGTGCCTGGGCAGGATTTCGAGGAGCTAGGGTTGGTTGCTGGGATTGTCATTCCCCCTAAATTCAAGGTGCCTACATTTGCTAAATATGATGGTTTGTATTGTCCAAAGATGCATCTGCGGTCTTACGTCAGAAAGATCCAACCTCATTCTTCTGATAAGGATCTGTGGGTCCACTTTTTTCAAGATAGTTTTTCGGGTACGCAATTGGATTGGTTCTATCAGCTTGAGAGATCTGATGTACACAACTGGGAGAATTTTGCTGCTGCCTTCTATAGACAATATCAATATAATGCGGATTTAGCACCTACTCGTACTCAATTACAGAGTATGGGTATGGTCTCTAATGAAGGCTTTAAGGAGTATGCCCAAAAGTGGCGGGACTTGGCTGGAAGGGTGCAGCCACCGTTGTCTGAAAGAGAAATTGTGGATATGTTTTTGGGGACCCTGTCAGGACCATTCTTTAATCACTTGATCGAGAGCTCATCTGCAGGGTTCACCGAGTTAATTCTGACTAGTGAAAGAGTCGAAGCTGGCATTAAGAGCAGTAAAATTCAGAAGGATGCATCTGCTTCCACTGATATCAAGAAGACCTTTCCAGCCAAGAAAGAGGTCTCAGCTGTTTACTCCCAGAGAAATCAAGGAAGAGTCGAGCACCGACCAGCGGTAGGGGCTGTGATGATTCAGAATTCCATAGCTGATCAACCTCGAAACAGTCAACCCAGAACCAACCAAGCAAGGGTGGAAAGGCCTGCACGGCAATTCACCCAGATCAATATGACACCTGCTCAGGTTCTCCATCATCTGTTGAATTTAAACCTTACAAACTTGAAAGAGGCGCCAAAGAATCCAAATACCTCTTCTCCCTACTATCATTCAAATGCAAAATGTGCCTATCATTCAGACAGTGTGGGTCACGACACTAACAACTGTTGGCCCCTCAAAAATAAGATCCAGAATTTAATAGATGCCAAGGAGGTAGAGTTTGACGCCCCTGAGAAACCTAATGTGATATCCGCTCCAATGCCAAAACATGGTCACAATGTCCATGCTGTTGTAGAAGATCTTTATGTTACTGTTGTTGATGACTTAATGACTCCATTACCAATGATCAAGATGAATCTGTTGAAAGCCGGGATTTTCCTGGGCTGTGAAAAAGATTGTTACCTTTGTTCGACCTTGCAATCCGATTGTCCGCTATTGAAGTTAGGCATCCAACGCCTAATGGATAATCAAGAAATCCTCTTCAAGAAAACTCATGTTACTCCTGTTACTCCTGTCACTCCAATCAACGATGTTGCTATAATCACCATTTCTGACAATCTTTCCAAGGTCTCCAAAAGACCTGTTAAGATTACACCCGATCCAAAGTTTGTACCTCTGAAGATAACAATGTCGGGGCCTATCCCATACAAGTCCAACAAGACAATACCGTGGAATTATGGAGGAGAGATCTTCTACCACGATGTTAAGCAGATCGAATCAGTTGAAGAAAGTTCCAATGAAGAGACTCCTGACGTAGGAAATATTGCGGGGACAAGTAAGATCACCCGCAGCGGAAGAATCTTCTCTCCAGAGATTGCTCCTCCAAGGGAAATATTTGGACCCTCAAGTGCTCCTAAGGTTACTCCGGTGCCCGTCAACACATCTGTGAGAGCTCCAGTAATTGAAGAAATTGTTACTCCCGAAGCTATACCCTCTGCTGTTACTGCTGATAAAGGTAAGGGGATCCAAGAAGTGCCCGTCAGGACGAGGGCTCAGCCTTTGGTCATCCCCGACACCACTCAAAAGGAAATGGAGGAGAATTTTAAAAATAATTAAGAAAAGTGACTATGATGTCGTAGAACAACTGGGGAAAACCCCTTCAAAAATCTCTATGCTGGCCCTATTGCTCTGTTCCAAAGCTCATGCCAAAGCCTTGATCAAATTCCTGAAGGCGGCCCATGTGCCTCAAGAAACCTCCACGGACCAGTTCCAGGAGTGTGTATCCAGCTTAACCGCCGACAATGGTCTTGGCTTCTCTGATGCCGATCTAACATCTAAGGGGAGGAAGCATAACGACGCGTTGCATGTCTTAGTGGAATGCAGAGGGACTACTCTTGCTCACGTTCTGGTTGATACTGAGTCGTCTTTAAATGTCTTGCCTAAGAAAGCATTGGACATATTGGACTGTGAAGGTTTGACCTTAAAGCCCAACAATATCATTGTAAGAGCCTTTGATGGTTCTAAGCGGATGGTCCACGGGGAGGTGGATATCCCAATTAAAGTGGGTATGGAAACTTTCAACTCCACATTTTATGTCATGGACATCCATCCGTCCTACTCTTGTTTGTTAGGAAGGCCCTGGATTCATCATCCTGGAGCCGTCACATCTACGTTGCATCAAAAGCTTAAGTACCTTGTCCAGGGGAAAATTGTGACAGTTCGTGGCGAGGAGGAGTATATGATAAGCCATCTGAATTCATTCCGCTATGTTGAATTAGATGGCGAATTCATCGAGACCCCCTTTCAGCACTTTGAAGAGGTTTCTCCTGAAGTTGCGGTAGCCATGACAATGACTTCTGTGCCCATTATTACCAAACATGTGTCCTGGATGTCATCCCTTAAAGATGCGAAGGCCGTGATCGAGGAAGGAGGAAGCACAGTTTGGGGTCAACTGCAAGATTTTCCTTACAAGACAGATAAGTTCGGTTTGGGTTTCACTGCTGCTAGTCAGAAAGCTGTGCGTCGCTCCCAGGCTGGAGGACCACCATTAAAGATTACTCATCATGGAGTTCATGCTTTAGAGGATGATGAAGAAGAAAGCAATTTTGAAGACTGGATCTTTCCAACTATTGAAGGAGGACTGAATAACTGGGAGGCGAAGGACTTCGTTCCCATTACTTTCATCAATCAGTATTTTATCTTTTGAACATTTTCTCTTGGTCTGTAATAATTTTTAAACAATTCGTACACTTTTTGCCTTATGCCTTACCTGGGGCATATAGGTCCATTTGTAAGGGCTTGATTTTTCATCTTCATATGCCATTTTTAATGAATCATGGACGTTTTCATATATAAACTTTTGTGTTCATTTTCTTTCTTTTTACATTTTATTTGCTTAAAGATGGCTATCCCTTACACACACCCACACTCACAAAATGCAGGTACCCATCCACTCCGGATTCCATGGGCAACAATTCTGCTATGGCCTTCAGTGACTCTGAAGATCTAGTCAATCGTGCCGAATACGAAGGTGATGAAGACTGTGAAGTGCCTGGAGAGTTGGCTAGACTTTTGCAACAGGAAGAAAGGGCTATTCTACCTCACGAGGAGTTGTTAGAGACTATCAACTTGGGAATAGAGGAAGACAAAAAAGAAGTTAAAGTGGGTGCCAACCTAGAGCCAAATGTCAAGGAGCGTTTAGTTCAGCTGTTGAATGAATATGTCGAGATCTTCGCCTGGTCCTATGAAGACATGCCGGGACTGGTACAAATATTGTGGTTCACCGTCTCCCTACAAGAGAAGACTGTCCACCAATCAAGCAGAAAGTCCATCGAATGAGGCCCGACATGTCCAAAAAGATCAAAGCTGAAGTGATGAAGCAGTTCAACGCTGTCTTTCTTGCTGTTACTTCCTATCCATAATGGGTTGCTAACATTGTGCCCGTGCCTAAGAAGGACGACAAAGTCAGAATGTTCGTGGATTACAAAGACTTAAACAAGGCTAGCCCTAAAGATGACTTTCCACTATCGCACATTGACATCTTGGTTGACAATACAACTCAGCATAAGGTATTCTCTTTCATGGATGGATTTTCAGGGTACAACCAGATCAAAATGGCCCCTGAAGACATGGAGAAGACTACTTTTGTTACACAGTGGGGTACCTTCTACTATAAAGTGATGCCATTTGGACTGAAGAATGTCAGGGCAACCTATCAGCGTGCCATGGTAGCTTTATTTCATGACATGATACATCATGAGATTGAAGTCTACGTAGACGATATGATAGCCCGTTCACAAACAGAAGAAGAACACCTCGACCATCTGCAAAAGTTGTTTGTCATATTGAATGAATACAAGCTCAGACTGAACCCTAACAAGTGCACTTTCAGAGTCAAGTCCGGTAAACTCTTGGGATTCATCGTCAGTAACAAAGGCATCGAGGTTGATCCTGCCAAAGTCAAAGCTATACAAGAAATGTCTGCCCCTCGCACTGAGAAGGAGGTCAGAGGTTTCTTGGGACGCCTAAACTACATTGCAAGGTTCATTTCTCACCTAACATCTACCTGTGAACCAATCTTCAAGCTGTTGAAGAAAAATCAGGTAGTTAAATGGAATGATGACTGCCAAGTTGCTTTCGATAAAATCAAGGAGTATTTGTTGGAACCTCCTATATTGATGCCACCCGTAGAAGGAAGGATGTTAATCATGTATCTGAACATTCTGGAGAATTCAAGGGGGTGCGTACTGGGCCAACATGACGAGTCTTGCCTAAAAGAGCATGCCATTTATTACCTTAGCAAAAAGTTTACTGACTGTGGGACTCGCTACTCACTGCTCGAGAAAACTTGCTGCGCTTTGGTATGGGCTGCTCGTCGGCTAAGGCAGTATATGTTGACACATACCACTTTACTGATCTCTAAAATGGATCCGATCAAGTACATCTTCGAGAAGCCTGCTCTATCCGGAAGAATCGTTAGATGGCAGATGATCCTCACCGAATATGATATACAGTACACAACCCAAAAAGCTATAAAGGGGAGTGTGCTAGCCGATCATCTGGCCCATCAAGCTGTCGAAGATTACCAATCCATGAGGTTCGACTTTCATGACGAGGATATCATGACTTTGAGAAACATTGAAGAAAACAGACCGTATGACGGACCTGAACAAGGGTCCCGATGGACTCTGTACTTTGATGGTGCCTCCAACGCACTTGGAAACGGTATCGGCGTGGTACTTATCTCTCCAGAAGATTGCCATACACCTTTTACCGCTAGACTCTGCTTCAGCTGCACCAATAACATGGTAGAGTATGAAGCTTGTATCTTTGATCTCAAGGCTGCTATTGACTTAGGAATCAAATCTTTGATTGTATTTAGGGACTCAACTTTGGTTATCATTCAAATCAAATGAGAGTGGGATACTAAACATCCTAACCTCATCCCTTACAAAGAACATGTCCTGACATTGTTACCACACTTCGAGCAGATCACCTTCGAGCACTTCCCGCGAGAAGAGAATCAGCTAGCAGATGCACTAGCTACAATGTCATCCATGTTTAAACTTAACTGGGATAATGAGGCTCCTCAAATCACCATTGAACAAATGGATGAACCTGCACATTGTCACGAGATTAATACCGAAGAAGTAGTGGACCGACCTTGGTTTCATGACGTCAAAAGGTATCTCGAAGCACAAGAATACCCTGAAGGAGCTTCAGTCAACGACAAAAAGTTCTTAAGGAGGTTCGCGGCCAAGTTCTTTCTGAGCAATGGTATCTGTGATACGGTGGGAGAACTGACTTGGGATTTTGCGTTTGTTTTCGCAAATGTTTCGGTTTAGCAAGAGTCGCCACCGACTTTTTATTTTATCCTAAGGAAAGGTCAAAAAGCACAGGAAAGACCTTTGAGATGTTTTCTTGGGTTCGGGGAGTAGATTATAGAAAGGGAAGGTATTAGCACCCTTTCTATCCATGGTTATCCATGGGCTCTTAGTTACTTGCTTAGATCACTTACTTTGCATTTTCAATTGTTTGAAATGGTGCTTTGTGTGTGGTTTTGAAATATATTTTGAAAAGAGGCCATTTGTGGCAACCTTTGTAATGATTCTTGTTTGAATGTATACAAAGGTGTATTGTCTTTTGAAATTTTTTTCAATGTTTTTGAAAGTTTTTTTGAAATTGTGTTGTGAGGTGTGTTTTTGAAAAGTAGCAAGGATGTTTTCTTTGCAAGTTTGATCAAGTAACTAAGAGTTGTCTACCCTATTTTACTCAAAGATTTTTCTTATGTTTTTAACCCTTTTAACAGTGTTGTTTCACCATTGTATTTGGTGAACAACCTTGTGTTAGGATGTTAACGGGACGGGCGCGGGTCATCGTATAGACCATGAAAGCAATAGTGTCAAGTATTTTGGCAATTTTCTTGAGGGACTATGATCATTTTTGTTTAGGCAACAAGATAGCGTCATCGAGGGACTATGATCATTTTGTTTGTTTTTTGTTTTGCCAAAGTACTTGACATGCAAACATGGCCCATTTTTGAAGGCAACAAGTGGATGTAACCCTAGGGGTGTAAGTGTGCAAGTGTGTTTTATTGCATGTAAGAGTTTATCTTTGAATTAGGATTTTCTATTTCATTGATTTTATCTTGCCATACACATCCTAATTACTAGCATTTATATTTGAAAGCAATAAAAAGCAGAAATATAAAATCCTACGCTATTACAGCAATTAGGGGGTGGGGATACATATTTGTACATGGGGTGTTAGAACAAAATTTGAATCTACTACCCTATGTTTAAGTTTTGATGATAAGAAAGTGAAAAGATATATTATTTATATGATTCATGTATGAACTATTTGCTGCCTAAATTATTACGTTCTGATTTGCAGATACTCTGATAGGTATAAGCAAGATCACACCTAATCAGCATCAGAAATTTGGTTCCTGACATCAGCATCAGAAGTTGCCATATCAGAATACCAGAATCAGAAGATTAACTCACGTGTATGCTGAAGTCTGATGAACAGAACTGCGCTCAACACTCTGATACATAAAACAACAGTTCATCAGCAGTTAAGCAGAGTCAGAATGAGCCAAGCCAGAACATGCATTAAGTAAGCAACGGTACTGTGCATTGAAAGCAAATTAATACCAACGGCCTCATTCCAGACAAGATCTGCTCGATAAGGAAAGTTTGTTATTAGCATTGAATCAAGAATATTGCTCCAACATTCAACATCTCAGTGCTATATAAACAAGACTATGAAGATTGAATTGGCTAATGCTCTCCAACTCTTTACACGCCTAAAAGCTGATCATAATCTTCCTTCTCTTAGTTTGCTAAACACTACACATCTTCTTACTCAATCTTTGTTTTAGCAATCTAGTTTCTAAGCCTAAAGTTGTGTATACATCACAGTTGTGATACAGTTTTGTAGAAAACATTCACACACTTAGATTTATCTTCTTTGTAAGAAAGTGTTTCCTTGACAAACCGGGTTGTGGTTTGCATCAAGAAGGCTTTAGCAGTTGTTAAAGCAGTTTGTAATATTCAGTTGAATATAATGGATTAAGACCTCGTTGGAGAGAGGCGAAATCACCTTGACGGGTGGACTGGAGTAGTTTGAGATCAAATGAACCAGGATAAAAATATCTTGTTCATTGCATTGATTTTCAGTTTTACAATTCAACCCCCCCTTCTTGTGTTTTTCACTACTTCATGGGGTGGTTCAATGAGAAAAATAGATAAGAAAAGAAAAGAAAAATAACAAAGGTAAGATAGAGAGAAAGAGAGAGAGAGCCAGCACGCTGCTGAGAGGCCATCAGAAGTTCTGACTCAGGCCTGCTGCCAGATTATCAACCTTTTGGTTAAACTGTATGAGTCAGAACTTCTGACTCTGGCACCTGCAAAACAGAAACCTGTTAGTGGGAAGATCAGAAGTTCTGACCCCCATGCGCTGCAAGACAAAAATTTGTTATTGGGGATATCAGAAGTTCTGATCCTGCTGGAGATACAATACTCTTTAGAAGTTCTGATATTATTGACAGCAGAACAGGCTTCAGATGTGCTAACGTCAAAGTCAGCACTTGGCTTCTCCCTGTGCTAGTCAGAATATCTGCAGTTTTGTTATTGTTCCACAAAGTAGAAAACATGTTTGGGACAGCTTCAGCAAATGTCAAAGTGTTTTTAGGAGACAGAACCAACAAGGTCACAGGCAGGTTCTACGCTGATTTACTTCCTACTCAAACATTCTGAGGTATGAAAATCCTCAGAACGCAAACAACAGCAACATGATATTTACATTATGTTTATTTGAGCATGCAAAGCTGATGATGTTTAGCAGCGTGATGAAGGTCAGCAGGTGCTTACCTGATTGTTGGAAAAGTTTGTGAGTGAGAGCTAGCTTTTAGCTCTGATGGTGTTCTGGACAGGTTCTTTTTTGAAGGGGTGGATGGAGAGTATATGTAGTCAGAAGCTGTAGGGGCGTATTTCTTTAATCAAGAAGCAATCTGGGTACAAATGAGGTTTTGAGACAGGAGATTCAAAGTTATGTTTGAGGCTCTTGAGACACCAAGATTTTTTGACAGAGTTTCAAAGTATTTTCTTGCTAAAAAAATTTTGTTTCTCTTCTAGCAATTTTTTCTGGTTTTTTTTGGACCCTTTCTTAGTGGTCAATGGTGCTCTATTTATAGGCAAAGCTATTGTGGATTCTTGAACGTTAAAGGCACCAATAGAGGTTAATTTGTTTTTTTTGAAAGAAGTTCATGGAAAGTTATGATAATGCACAACTTTTCAGCTTAGGCTAGAACAACAGGCAAGGATTGAGGAGAAGTGACCTCTATAGGTGGAAGGTGGCGCGTAGACCCATGCCTAAGCCTGTAGAAAGGTGTTTACCAAGCCACACGTGAAGAGACCTCTTGGATGAATGTTCAGGAGTGGTTGGGAGCATTAATGAGCATTAAATGGTGATGAGACTTATCAACACCAAAATTCTTGTAATAGGAGAAAACCTGAACAAGCAGTTCTGTTTTACCAAAAACAACGTGAACCAAGCTCTGATCTTGGCCTCTTGCTGTCTCAGCAAATTCTGGGGATTCTCCTGACTTTCTGACACGTTCCTTGGATTTGCTTATGGAAATCTTGGACTTAGAGATTCTGTGTCAGTGTAACACCCAATCTTTTGACCCTTTCATCTTCTGATTCCAGCATGTTCTGAAGGAGCCTTCAGACTTCTTTGCTTCCTTTACATTCCTCTAGCAAACTCTGGCTGAACTTGCGTAACTGCTGAAAGAGCCATGTTCTGTTTGAGGCTTACATGTTGAACCACGTTTGCAACCTCTAACTGAGTTAATGTAGCTGCTGAAGAGCCAACTTCTGACTGCGTTGAGCCAAGCTTGCAACTTCTGACCGTTTCTGTCTGGAGGTTGGTCCAGAAGTTCTGAAGTGCTATTTTCTTCTTAAACACCCATTTTTAGAGAAAAATTCCAAATGTTTAGAATTTAATTTTTCAAGGTAAGCGTTGCCTTTAGAGCTTGTGTGATCATTTTGCTCTTGTAAATGGTTTGCTTGGGAAGAAATGATAATTCAGGACTTGGATTTGCTTCAGAGAGACTCTGAGAATCCAGGATAATTTCTTGAAGAATGAGAGGGTAAATTTTGGGGTACAACAACTGCCCCTGTTCAATCTTCTTGAACCTGAAGAGTTAGATTGGCAAGTTTGCCTTTTGCGACTCAAAGGTAAAAGAGGATTGGACACTAGAGTGCCCGTAAATTTGCACTCGTCCAAAGCATAGTTGAGGGAATGGGCTTAAAGATGCCATTTGAAGATGGTAGAATCTTGCTGGAGATGGGCTTAAAGATGCCATCCAAGAATCTTTGTCAACTTGCAATGTTGTAAGTCAAAAGAATGAGTATCAAAATGGTATCCGTGTCTGGAATGCATTTGAACTGTATCTGGAGACTGAATTTGGTGAGCAAAAGAATGGCCTCCGCGTCTGGGGCATATCTGAGCTGTAACTGTGTTTGAATGTAGAATGAATATCAGAATGACTGCCGTGCCTGGAGTGTATCTGTATTGTATCTGGGTGACAGAGGAATATCTGTGTATGGAGCAACTGTGTGCTGGGGATAAACTCTGAATGAGTGACAGAATGGCAACCGTGTCTGGAGCATATCTGGACTGTACCTTGGAGTTGAGATCTGTATGAGTAGTAGAATGACCGCCGTGTCTGGGGTGTATCTGTACTGTACCTTGGAGTTGAGATCTGTATGAGTAGTAGAATGACCGCCGTGTCTGGGGTGTATCTATATTGTAACTGGGATCTGAATAAGTGACAGAATGACTTCCGTGGCGACTGCACTGGGGAGAATCAAACTGCTGGTGTAAGGGCCAGAATGGCAGCCGTGTTTGGAGCGTATCTGGACTGTATCTGAAGTTGAGATCTGTATGAGTAGTAGAATGACCGCCGTGTCTGGGGTGTATCTGTATTGTACCTTGGAGTTGAGATCTGTATGAGTAGTAGAATGACCGCCGTGTCTGGGGTGTATCTGTACTGTAACTGGGATCTGAATAAGTGACAGAATGACTTCCGTGGAGACTGCACTGGGGAGAATCAAACTGCTGGTGTAAGGGCCAGAATGGTATCCGTGTTTGGAGCGTATCTGGACTGTATCTGAAGTTGAGATCTGTATGAGTAGTAGAATGACCGCCGTGTCTGGGGTGTATCTGTACTGTAACTAGGATCTGAATAAGTGACAGAATGACTTCCGTGGCGACTGCACTGGGGAGAATCAAACTGCTAGTGTAAGGGCCAGAACGGCATCTGTGTTTGGAGCGTATCTGGACTTGAGGTTGATAAATGAATCTGAATGAGAGATAGAATGGCTGCCGTGTCTGGAGCGTATCTAGTCGGTATCGATTTCTGTAGTCTGAATGAGTAGTAGAATGACCACCGTGTCTGGGGTGTATCTTTACTGTATTTGACTTGAAATTCTGAATGAGTAATAGAATGGCCGCCGTGTCTGGGGTGTATCCATACTGTATCTGACTTGAAATTCTGAATGAGTAATAGAATGACTGCCGTGTCTGGGGTGTATCCATATTGTATCTGACTTGAAATTCTGAATGAGTAATAGAATGGCCGCCATGTCTGGGGTGTATCCATACTGTATCTGACTATTTGTTAGCGATAGCCTTTTAATCTTATCCTGAAAAGGATAAAATGTTAGCTAAAACACAAAGTTATGTTGCATGATATGTATGATGCAATGAATTGTGTTTCATCAATGTTTATGATATATGAATGTAATGATTATGCATGTAAGCCGAGTAGCTGTCTTGCTGAGGAAGATAAATCCTAGACTGCTGCCGGGGATTTGAAAATCCTTTGATTGTTGTCGGGGAAAATAAATCCATGACCGAAGCTGGGGATTCCAAGGATCTTTGATCACTGGAGATGAGAAATCCTTGCTGACTGTTGATTGCTGACTGCTTGGGGATCAAGATCTTCAATTGTTGAGGGATCTTATGACCACTGATGGGGATTGAAAATCCTTGGTGACTTGTGGGGAATGAGGATTCTGACGATCGCTACTGGGGAATTTAAAACATGGGAGACTTATACTGGAGAAGTGAGACTGAGAATCTTCAATCTGATGGGAAGTATCTATGTGGGGAGAATGTTCACTGATCTGGTTCCGCTGGGGATTGATAGTTGGAAGTTTTAGCTCCGCTGGGGACTATCAGTCTTGGCTCCACCGGGGATCTTGAAACTCAACTCTGAGGGGAATTAAGTTCTGGAAGGCTCTCTTAGATGGGGAAATCAACTTTTAGAAAGCTTTTGCTCTGCTGAGGATCCTGAAGTTTAACTCTGTTTGGGGAATTAAGTTCTGGATTTTAACTCAGTTGAGGAACTTGGAGTTTAATTCCGCTGGGGGTTTCTTTTGAAAGGGCCTCAAGATATCTGTCTGTACCTTCAACCTATCAGCAATCATCTTTTCTTGATTTGTAAGCAAATGATTATGTTCAAATGCATATGCCTATTTAACAAAACATTGGACGTTTCTCAAATAAAACATAGGTGTAAAAAGAAAAGGAAGACAAAGCAAAATTTCTATACTTGGAAAAGTATTTGTATTAACTTTTCATGAGTATCTTTGTACAAAGGAGACGGAAATCCTAGTAAGAGGATGTTGTCGTAAACATTGAAAAATTTATACAAAAGAAAGATGGCTATGTGTAACAATTCCATGGGATTCCCATTCTGTTATAGCCTTCACAACTCTGAATATCTTATCCATTCATTGCTTCGTCCGCCGATGATTGGATTGATCAGAAGCTCGGAGCTTGTTGATGAAGAGATTGTTCTTTAAAGTGATCCGACGAGACATAGTCATACGCTTTAATTCCCTAACTTTTTCCTGAATCGCCCTTTCGGGTTTTCGATCCACCGGGAAACCCTTTTTTGCCCAAGTCGCCCTTTCGGGTTTTCAACTTGCCGGGTGTACAGATTTTTGTTTTATCCCTAATTTTTGCCTGAACTGCCCTTTCGGGTTTTCAGTTCACCGGGATGCCCATTTTTGCCCAAGCCGCCCTTTCGGGTTTTCGACTTGTCGGGTTGTTTCATGCGTAGTATCTTTTGACTATGTCTGCGTTTGCAGGGTGTGGCAAATCGTCGCCGTCCATGGTGGTCAGAATCATTGCACCACTAGAAAAGATGCTCTTGATTACAAATGGTCCTTCGTAAGTAGGAGTCCATTTGCCCCTGGGATCACTTTGCGGCAAGATGATCCGCTTGATCACAAGATCTCCGACTTGATATACTTGACGTCTGACTTTCTTGTTGAAAGCCTTGATCATTCGTTTTTGGTAAGTCTGACCATGGCAAACAGTAGTGAGTCGCTTCTCGTCGATCAAATTGAGTTGATCAAGTCGGGTCTGAATCCAATCGTCTTCACTCAAACCAGCGTCCTTCATAATCCTTAAAGAAGGAATCTGAACTTCCATGGGTAGGACAGCTTCCATGCCATACACCAAAGAAAATGGGGTTGCCCCTGTTGAAGTACTGGACGTGGTACGGTATCCATGCAGAGCAAACGGTAACATCTCATGCCAGTCCTTGTAGGTGACTGTCATTTTCTGGATGATCTTCTTGATGTTTTTCTTTGCAGCTTCAACAGAATCGTTCATCTTCGGATGATAGGGAGATGAATTGTGATGATAAATCTTGAATTGTTCGCATAGAGCGGTGATCATGGTATTGTTCAGATTTGTACCGTTGTCTGTGATGATCCTGTCGGGGACACCATACCGGCATATGAGGTTCTTCTTGATGAAGCGGGCAACCACATTTTTTGTAACAGAGGCAAAGGAAGCTGCTTCAACCCACTTGGTGAAATAGTCAATAGCGACCAAGATGAAGCGATGTCCGTTGGATGCCGTGGGCTTGATCTCTCCAATCATGTCAATGCCCCACATTGCGAATGGCCAAGGAGCTGTCAGAACGTTGAGAGGGACAGGAGGAATATGAACCTTGTCGGTGTAGACTTGACATTTGTGGCAAGTACGGGAATGTTGATGGCAATTAGCTTCCATGGTAGACCAGTAATAGCCTGCCCTTAGAATCTTCTTAGCCATCATATGTTCGCTCAAGTGAGTGCCAAATGTGCCACTGTGTATCTCAGTCATGATCAACTCTGCTTCAGCTTTGTCCACACAACGCAGTAAAACACAATCATGGTTGTGCTTATAAAGGATGTCATTGCTTAGGAAGAATTTGGCGGCAAATTTCCTTAAGAACTTCTTGTCATTTACTGAAGCTCCTTCAGGATATTCTCTAGTCTGGAGATACCTTTTGATTTCATGAAACCAGGGTCGTTCCACTACTTCTTCGATATTAATCTCATGAAAGTGCGTAGGTTCGTCCATTCGCTCGATGGTGATTTGGGGAGCCTCGTTATCCCAGTTGAGTTTAAACATGGAAGACATTGTAGCCAGAGCATCTGCTAACTGATTTTCTTCTCGCGGGAAATACTCGAAGGTGATCTGCTCGAAATGAGGCAGCAATGTCAAAACATGTTCTTTGTATGGGATAAGATTAGGATGTTTGGTGTCCCACTCTCCTTTGACTTGACTGATAACCAAAGCCGAGTCCCCAAATACGATCAAAGATTTGATCCCCAAGTCTATAGCAGCCTTGAGACCAAAGATGCAAGCTTCATATTCGGCCATGTTGTTGGTACATCTGAAACAAAGTCGGGCCGTGAAAGGTGTATGGCCACCTTCTGGGGAAATGAGTACCGCACCGATACCGTTTCCAAGTGCATTTGAAGCACCATTAAAGTACAGGGTCCATTGGGATCCTTTTTCAGGTCCGTCATACGATCCGTTACCTTCAATGTTGTCCAATGTCATGATGTCCTCGTCCGGGAAGTCGAATCTCATGGATTGATAATCTTCGATAGCTTGATGAGCTAGATGGTCAGCTAGTACACTCCCTTTTATAGCTTTTTGGGTAGTATACTGGATGTCATACTCAGTCAGGATCATTTGCCATCTAGCGATTCTTCTAGATAAAACAGGCTTCTCGAAGATATACTTGATAGGATCCATTTTGGAAATCAGCAAAGTGGTATGAGTCAACATATACTGCCTTAGTCGGCGAGCAGCCCATACCAAAGCGCAACAAGTTTTCTCGAGCAGTGAGTAGCGAGTCTCACAGTCGGTAAACTTTTTGCTAAGGTAATAAATGGCATGCTCTTTTCGACCAGACTCGTCATTTTGGCCCAGTACGCACCCCATTGAGTTGTCCAAAACAGTCAGGTACATGATCAATGGCCTTCCTTCGACGGGTGGCATCAGAATAGGAGGTTCTAGCAAATACTCCTTGATCTTATCAAAAGCAAATTGACAATCATCGTTCCATTCAACTACCTGATCTTTCTTCAATAGTTTGAAAATTGGCTCACAGGTAGACGTCAGGTGAGAGATGAACCTGGCGATATAGTTCAAGCGTCCCAAGAATCCTCTAACCTCCTTTTCAGTATGGGGGGCAGGCATTTCTTGTATAGCCTTTACTTTTGCTGGATCGACCTCAATGCCTTTGCTGCTGACAATAAATCCCAGAAGTTTACCAGACCTAACTCCAAAAGTGCACTTACTTGGATTCAGTCCGAGTTTGTACTCCTTCAGCCTGGCAAACAGCCTCTGCAAGTGTTCAAGGTGTTCTTCCTCTGTTTGTGATCGAGCTATCATGTCGTCTACGTAAACTTCGATCTCATGATGTATCATATCATGAAACAAAGCTACCATGGCGCGTTGATAGGTTGCCCCTGCGTTCTTTAGTCCGAACGGCATCACCTTATAGCAGAAGGTACCCCATTGTGTAACAAAGGTTATTTTCTCCATGTCCTCGGGGGCCATTTTAATCTGGTTGTAGCCCGAGAATCCGTCCATGAAAGAAAATACTTTGTGCTGAGCCGTGTTGTCAATCAAAATGTCGATATGTGGTAGCGGAAAATCATCTTTAGGGCTAGACCTGTTCAAATCCCGGTAGTCCACACACATTCTGACCTTGCCGTCTTTTTTGGGAACGGGCACAATGTTAGCAACCCATTGCGGATAAGATGTAACTGCCAGAAAGCTAGCGTTGAATTGCTTCATTACTTCAGCTTTAATCTTCTCGGACATGTCGGGCCTCATTCAGCGGACTTTTTGCTTAATCGGTGGACAGTCTTCTCTCGTAGGGAGACGGTGAACCACGATGTCTGCGTCTAACCCTGGCATATCTTCATAAGACCAGGCAAAGATTTCAACGTATTCACTCAACAACTGTACTAAGCGCTCCTTGATACCTGGTTCCAAGTTGGCACCCACTTTTACTTCTTTCCTGTTTTCCTCTGTTCCTAAGTTGACGGTTTCCAACAACTCTTCATGAGGTAAGATGGCCCTCTCTTCTTGTTTTAGAAGTCTGGCTAACTCTCCCGGCACTTCACAATCTTCGTCATCTTCGTACTCAACCTGATTGACCAAATCTTCAGAGTTTTTGAAGGATACAACAGAATAGTCACCCATGGAATCCGGAGTGGATGGGTACCTGCATTTATGAGTGTGGGTGTGTGTAAGGGATAGCCATCCTTAAACAAACAAAAATGCAAAAGGAAAGAAAATGAACACAACAGTTTATAAATTAAAAACGTCCAATGATTCATTAAACATGGCATATGATTATGAAGAGAATCAAGCCCTTACAAATGGACCTACATGCCCCGGGCAAGGCATGAGGAGAAAAACAGTGTGCGGATTGTTTAAGAGTAATTATTACAGACCAACAGGAAATGTTCAGAAGATAAATTACTGATTGATGAAAGTAATGGGAACGAAGTCCTTCGCCTCCCAGTTGTTCAGCCCTCCTTCAATGGTTGGAAATATCCAATCTTCAAAGTTAGCCTCTTCATCACTGTCTTCTAAAGCATTGATTCCATGAGGAGAAATCTTGATGGGTGTCTTTTCAATTTTGGAGCGACGCATAGCCTTTTGCCCTGCAGCAGTAAATCCCAAACCAAACTTGTCTATTTTGTGAGGAAAATCAGGCAAATGTCCCCACACTGTGCTCTTTCCCCCCTTCATTGCAGCCTTTGCGTCTTTCAGAGATGCCATCCTGGCCACCTGCTTGGGTACCTCAGCTACTGCCTTTGCCACTGCAACCTCGGGAGAAACTTCCTCGAAGTGTTGAAAGGGTGTTTCGATGAATTCGCCATCCACTTCCACATACCGAAAGGAATTAAGATGACTGATCATGTACTCCTCCTCACCGTGTACAATTATGATTTTACCCTTAACAGGGTATTTCAGCATCTGATGTAGAGAGGAAGTGACTGCCCCAGCATTATGAATCCACGGTCTTCCTAGCAAGCAAGAGTATGATGGACGAATGTCCATCACGTAGAAGGTTGAGTGGAACACTTCAGTGCCTACCTTGATGGGAATGTCGACCTCCCCATGCACCATTCTTTTAGACCCGTCAAAGGCCCTGACAATGATATTACTTGGTTTCAGCTCCAAGCCTTCACAATCCAACCAGTCCAGAGCCTTCTTAGGCAGCACATTTAGAGAAGAACCAGTATCGACCAAGACATGGGCGAGAGTAGTTCCTCGACATTCAACTGACACATGCAATGCGTCATTGTGCTTTCTTCCCTTCGGAGTCAGGTCAGCATCAGAGAAACCCAGGCCGTTGTTGGCGGTAAGGCTGGCTACACAATCCTGGAATTGATCGGCTGAGGTTTCTTGGGGCACATGGGCTGTCTTCAAAAACCTTATCAAAGCTTTGGCATGAGCCTCCGAACAAAGCAGCAGGGCCAACATGGAGATCTTCAAGGGAGTTTGCCCCAGTTGCTCCACCACATCATAATCACTCTTCTTGATTATTTCCAGAATCTCCTCCATTTCTTTTTTAGAGGTCTCAGGGATGACCAATGGCTGAGCCCTCGTCCTGACGAGCTCGGATCCCTTTCCCTTTATCAGCAACAACAGAAGGGGAAACCATAGGAGTAACGGCTTCTTCAATCATTAGAGTTCTTGCAGATAGTTTTACCGGTGCAGGGGTAACCTTGGGAGCAGCTGAGGGTCCAAAGATTGCCTTTGGAGGGGCAATCTCTGGAGAGAAAATTCTTCCACTTCGGGTAATTTTGCTCGTACCGGCAATGTTTCCAATGTTGGCAGTTTCTTCGTCAGAGCTCTCTTCAGTTATCTCAATTTGTTTAACACCGTGGTAGTAGATTTCTCCACCATAGTTCCACAGTATTGATTTGTCAGATTTGTATGGGACGGGCCCAGGCAGGGTTATCTTCAAGGGTACAGTCTTCGGAGCGGATGTAATCTTAACAGGCCTTTTGGGGACTTTGGAAAGATTGGCGGAAATGGTTATTATTGAAACTTCATTGATAGGAGTTGGAGTAACAGGAGTCTTTTCGAAAAGAATTTCTTGGTTGTCCATTAGGCGCTGGATGCCTAACTTCAACAGCGGACAGTCGATTGGTAGGGAGGAACAAAGGTAGAAATCTTCTTTACAACCTGGGAAAATCCCAGCCTTCAACAGATTCAACTTGATTGTTAGTAGTGGAGTTATCATATCATCAACAGTAGAAACAAACATATCTTCTTCAACAACATGGACATTGCGACCATGTTTTGGCATTGGAGCGGAGATTACATTCGGTTTCTCAGGGGCGTCGAACTCAACCTCTTTAGTGTCTATCAGATCCTAAATTTTATTCTTAAGCGCCCAGCAATCATTGGTGTCATGCCCGGCGCTGTCAGAATGATAGGCCCATTTTACGTTGGGATGATAATGTGGGGAAGTGGTATTCACATTCTTTGGCGCCTCTTTGATATTGGTGAAATTCAGCTTCAACAAATGGGGAAGAACTTGTGTGGGCGTCATGTTGATGCGGGCGAACTGCCGTTGTGGCTGTTCTCCCCATTGCTGTTTAGGTCTAGACTGATTGTTACAAGGCTGATCATTTGACAAATTTTGAATCATCACGGCCCCTACAGTCGGCCGGCGCTCAGTTCTTCCCGATCCTTTCTGAGAGTATATAACAGCTGCTTCCTTCTTGGCTGGGAATGGTTTTTTAATAGCTGTGGACGCAGAGGCATCCTTTTGAATTTTTCCGCTCTTAATACCAGCTTCCACCTGTTCGCCAGTCAGAATCAGTTTGGTAAACCCTGCAGAAGAGCTCTCGATCAAATGGTTGAAGAAAGGGCCAGATAGGGTTCCCAAGAAAATATCAACTAGCTCCCTATCTGAAAGAGGTGGCTGCACTCTTCCGGCCAAGTCGCACCATTTATGGGCGTATTCTTTGAATCCCTCATTTGAGGACATCCCCATACTTTGTAGTTGAGTACGGGTTGGCGCCAAGTCGGCGTTGTATTGATACTGGCGATAAAAGGCAGCTGCCAAGTCCTCCCAATTATGCACTTCTGATCTTTCAAGCTGGTAAAACCAATCTAGCTGTGTACCAGCTAGGCTGTCCTGGAAGAAGTGTACCCAGAGATTTCTATCGGATGAATGAGGCTGAATTTTTCTGACATACGACCTCAGGTGCATCTTTGGGCAAGACAGACCATCGTATTTTGCAAAAGTTGGTACCTTGAACTTGTGAGGTATAACAATCCCAGCAATCAATCCCAATTCTTCAAAATCTAGCCCGGGAACCCTTTGCAGCTCCATAGCTGCCAGTCTATCCTCCAGGTTTTTATATTTGTCGTCCGCATGCGGGTACTGCTGCTCTGAGTAATCTTCATTTTCCTCAACCTCTTCTTCTTCAGCCTCAAACTCAGAGGGTAATGCAGCTCCTTTTCCCTTACCGGTCCCCTCGTCAGATGTGGAGGGGAAATCAAGAACTCTCCTAGCTTCATTCTCAAATCTTCTTCCCAGTGTAGCTACCCCAGCTCTTTTCTTTTTCTTTTTTCCTTTTTCTTGCTCTTTATTCCCTAACAGTGATTTAAGATCCTCCTGACCCTTTGCTAAGGTCATGAGAAGCTGTTGAAACTGTGAGTTTTGTGCCTGCAGATCTTTGACCGTCTGCTCAATATCCATCTTACTGAAATAAACAGTAGAAAGATAAGGAAACCTGGTGTGAAGACCTGTTTGTGCATATGATGAATGATATGTTTATTCATGTAATGCATTCAAGGGTTTATAAGTTCAAAGTTGTTGCAAACAAAAAGAAAACCCGTCATATTAATAAGAAGAAATTTTGTCAGTACATAAATGCCCCATGGGCCAAATATTACAAAAACTTCTTAAGATAAGAAGACGTTGCGCATCCTCTTTGGTGCGATGTAAGTGTTGAGGGTCTCCTCCTCATGAAGTCGGAGGGTAAGTTCCAAAACCTTCTTCTCACTGGCGTAGAAGCTGGCTTCGAAAGTATTTCGTTCTTCCTTGAGTTGGATCCAACTCTTCTGCATTTCCTCCAATGATGTTGGCATGTCAGGATGTAGGATGGTGTATGGAACCTCTCCTTCCTTAACAGGCTCTTTGATCAAAGGGAGAATGTGAGGGTAAGGCATCATAAGACTCTGGGCGCGGGTTCGTACCCACTTGAGGTAAGGTTCAAGAGGGATGGAGTTCTTGTGCCCCAGTGTCTTCCTATCTACCTTGTTAGGCATCCTCCAAGCTCTGATGAATCTTTGGCGAAGTCCTTGTGCATCGTTGTC
Source organism: Vicia faba (assembly GCA_948472305.1). Lineage (NCBI taxonomy): Eukaryota > Viridiplantae > Streptophyta > Magnoliopsida > Fabales > Fabaceae > Vicia > Vicia faba. The sequence continues at coordinate 1,034,986,350 of OX451736.1, forward strand.
GAAGTCAAAAACTAGGTCTGGAATTAGCATGTCATGAGGGCCATCCCTCCGAGCGTATCCAAATTGTCTTAAAGATAGGCAGGGGTTGTAGGTAATGCCTCCTCCAATGCCAAGTAATGGAACATTAGGGAACTCACCACAACGATCGATGATGATGACATTTTCTCTGGACCGAGAACACCAATGTACATCAGAATGTGTGAGGGTCATCAATCGTTGTGACCACCTTGAACCTTGTTCATTCTTCAAAACTGATTGTGGAAGGTGCGAAATAAACCACCTTGCTAGGAGAGGAGTACAACACATGAGAACACCTCTTTTCCTCATTGTTCGTGTGTAAAATGAGTGTAGGATGTCCCCAAGTAATGTAGGTATGGGATTCTTTGACATGAAAATCTTGACAGCATTGACATCTATAAGTTGGTCAGGATTTGGGAACAAGACCAACCCATAAATGAGGAGTGCCACAATTTCTTCAAAGGCTTGCAGATCCAAAGAATTCCAACACTCTTGTGCCTTCTCAAACAAGAATTTTGCCAAGAAGCCTTTGACACCACTTCTAGTTTCCCAATTCCCCTTGATGTCAGATGGTTGCAAGTGTAGTGCTTGAGCAACATCTTCAGGCTTTGGCTCTTTTTCCGTACCGTTGTAGGGTAGTTGATTAAGAATAGAAATTCTCAGGAGTTGAGAAAATTCCTCCAAAGTAGGCACCAACTGGTAGTCGGGGAAAGTGAAACAGTGGTGAAGGGGGTCAAAGAATTGGAACAACACTTTCATCGTGTCTTTTTCAATGCTGGTGTTTACTAGGCTGAGCAGTCTACCATGTCTTTCACTGAAGAGAGAACTTTCTGGAATTCTGGATGTAAGCTCCTTAAGTTGTGGAGGGATTCTCACAAGGTTGACTTGGATAGTTTTCCTGCGAAGAAATTCCATGACCTACAAAACAAGAACAAAGATGAAGATCCAAACCCTTGAAATGGTTAGTGGATGCATATGATGCTTTATGATGTTCATGATGTATGCACAAACACATGTACAAGCAAGTCACACAAGACCCTAGTTTCAGACTTCCATGAGGTTTCATAGGTAAGTACCCTCTTGAGTGTAGTTGGCTTAAAACCTGTCCTAAATAGTAACCGGGTTCTAAGGAGCTCAATATCATTGGATTGATTTCTATGTTCATTGTTTTGGTTTAGCCACTTAACTAGCGACCAAAATATTCCAAGAAAACAACCCTCAATGAGTGTAGTATCGAGTATCTACCAACTTCGGACTGCACCAAAGCCGGTCATCTCACTACCCCTAATAGAAGGCCAAGATGGTCAAGTAAGGTTCTAGGTTATTAGTGCTTAGTGACATCACTCAGCGGCCCCGTACTCTCCTTGATTGAACTCAAGGGTTACCGGTACTCATAAATATGTCACACTAATATAGCTATTGCTTCAACCGTGTCGGTATACCCCATACAGTTTCCACAATGTATTGCTATCTATGAATGTTTCCCAAATTCGGGTGTAGGATTTCAAGCCCAAACAAGAGAACCAAAATGTAAAGCAATCAAAGCAAACAATTAATCATGCAAAAGGTGATCTATTCCCTAAGGTTACTCCACTTTTAAAGAGATTTCCCCAGCAGAGTCGCCAGTTCTGTGATACGGTGGGAGAACTGACTTGGGATTTTGCGTTTGTTTTTGCAAATGTTTCGGTTTAGCAAGAGTCGCCACCGAATTTTTATTTTATCCTAAGGAAAGGTCAAAAAGCACAGGAAAGACCTTTGAGATGTTTTCTTGGGTTCGGGGAGTAGATTATAGAAAGGGAAGGTATTAGCACCCTTTCTATCCATGGTTATCCATGGGCTCTTAGTTACTTGCTTAGATCACTTGTGTGATCGGTGGATCTGGAACTGACTGTTTAACGATGGTTCGCGAAATTTCGCGGAAGCAAGAGTCGCCACCATCTTTTATTTTCTCCAATATGGAAAGGACAAAAGCACAGAAAAATTCCTTATTGAGATTTGCTCTCGGTTCGGGAGGTAGATTTATAGAAAGGGAAGGTGTTAGCACCCTTTCTATCCATGGTTATCCATGGGCTCTTAGATACTTGCTCATTTGTGTTTTCAAAAATGTTTGTTTGCTTTTCAAGGTGAGTGGGTTTGAAAAAGTTTCTTTGAAAGTTTCAGATCGACTCTTGTATCAGTCCTCAAGAGTGTTTGAAAAGTTGTTTTTGAAAACTTTTTGCAAAGTGTCGGTGTGAAAAGAAGTTTTTGATTTGTTTTGAATTAGAGTAAGTATCTACGAGTCGTCTACCTACCCTAAGGAATTAGTCTGTGTAAATGTCCTTAAGGTAGTGCCATCCCGCCATTGAGAGGTAGGTAGCACCACCGTTGGAGGTGTTCGGGTCAATTCGAGTTTGTAGGGACAGTGTGGTCACCGAGCAACGGTAAGACACCTTAGAAGCTACCCTTATGCCATTGATCTTTTTATTCCGAGGCAACTTGTTTCGAGGCAACCGTTTTGAGGCAACTAGATCAATGGAACATAAGGACTCACTAAGACGTCCTATAGTCGACGACCACGTTTCGAGGGGCAAGGCAACAGGGTGGTCACCAGAGCAATAGTAGGACACCTTAGAAGCTACCCTTATGCCATGTTCATGGACATAAGGACTTACTAAAACATCCTATACTCGACGACCACGTTTTGAGGGACAAGGCAACAGTGAGGCGTACCCTAGGAGTGGTGTGTGAATTGTGTGTCATTTTCAGTTATTATTTGTCTTGATCATGCATTGAGTGTTCTACGCTTTGATTTTATTTGGGCATACATTCTTTCATATGATTAACAGTTTAAAAGTGCGGAATTTAAAGTGCGGAAAAATAAAAGTCCTACGCTATTACAAGGCGCGGGTCTACATCGCCAAATTAAACCAAGACCCGATTTGAATAAATAAACTGTGGAAAGTAAATGTCTTAATTATCTATTACAAAGCTTCGGGGAAAATACATTATATTTAAAAAAGGAAATAAAAGTAAACGTGCGAAAAGAAATAAAAATCGAGAGTGCGAGGGCGTTGGACCCTTTAAAGAAATTAAATTGGAATTGAAAATTGATTTAATTATTAAATGAGAAAAAAGAACTTATTTTTTATGTTTTGGATTTATGAAATTAAAGAGAATTAATTGGAATTAAAAGTTAAATAAAACCCTAGTTCTAAATTGTTTTTAATTTATTAAAGAAAAATGTTTAAGTTTTAACCTAATTTAACCTAATTAATTAATTGCATATTTATTTACAAGATAATTAGTAATTAATAATAATAAGAAGAAAAATTTAATTATTGAGAAAAAAGGTCAAAATGCTAGAAACCCTAATTTTTAAATTTTTTAGTTATTAAGAAAATATTAAAATTTAAACCCTAAATTAAGACTAAATTGATTAACAAAATTTATTTACAAAATAGTTAGTGAATTAAATATTAAATAAAGGCATATTTTTATTTTATGATTTTCTGATTTTTTTTTGTATTTTAAAAATTATTTGGTGAATTAAAGGAAAACAATTAATTAAAAGAAGAATAAATAAAAGAAAAGAAAAGAGAGAAAGAAATGCAAACATAGGGGGTGTTGACCCAAATTGAGGAGGTTGATTTGCAGTAATTTGGCCCAAGAATTCAGGCCTTGTTTGACTTTCAGCGTTTGTGTGAGGAGCTGTTGACCAATGCATATGGTGATCTGCAAATTCTGGCCATTGGATGGGGCCTTTGGGCGCGTGGCAAGCCAGATGGTGGAGGCATATGGTATTCCCTTGAGAACATGCTGCATGGAAATATATTGAACAAAATAATATTGGAGAAGTGAGGGACCTGGGAATCGAACCCAGGTCCCAATGCTTGCATGACAACGCAGCGTCTACCAAGCCAAGCGCGTTTCTTTGTCAAACTAGTGGAACCTGATCAATACATATGAAAACAAATGCTATTGATGTAAAACAAAAAAATTAGCGCGAAGATTTGAATGCTCCAGTTGTATGAGGACACGCCAGCGTCATCTTCTTCTTTCTGCAAAAATATCAAACAAGTAGCGGGGGTTTTAAACCCCCACTAACCTCAATATACAAAAATAGCGATTAGCTCCTGGGCCCATATAAAAAAGGCGCGAGGTGATGATTGTGTTCGTGTGAAGGTCCTGGTTTCAATGGTATAAGTTTCGTGGCTTAATTTTTCCATATGAAAGAGTCCCTAATTTCAAACCTCTGAAACCCTAAAGAGCTCCCATGGTGGATTCTCATACAGGCCTTATTAATTCAATTAAAGCATGCTATCAGCTTCAGAACACTCACATTAGTCCAAATCCATGATTAAAAATCAAAAATATTGCATGAATAATGAAACACGAATATGAAAATTTTCAAAGAAAGTTAGACTTGGTTATACCGATTCCTTGCGTATGGAGGGTTGGTTTCAATTGGAAAAGTTTCCTGGATATGTCAGGAAGGCAATGGAATGCTTCTTAGGCCTTGAAACGAGCTCTATGTGTGTTTTCAGTTTTGAGAATTTTATGAAAAAATGCAAAGTTGTTTGGTGTTCTTGGGCGCAGCTTTCTTGTTCTCTTGATTAGGGTTGTGTTTCTGCTTATATGTGGAGTGAATTAGGTTCACAAAACAAGTCCAAAATCCATTCAATCAATGTTCTTGAATTTGTGATTTTCATGAATCTTTTTCAATCTTTTTCATTCCTTTTTGATGCCAATCATTGCCAATTCTTGCCTTTTTGAGTATGCACGAAATATTGAGGTCATGATGAGTGGATATGCTACACAAAAAGGTTTGGAAAACATGATTTGTTATTTTTTTCATATTTTATTTTAATTAAATGAACTAATAATAATAATAATTCAAATAATTAATAAAAATGATAAAATAACTCCCTTTAAAGTCAATGGGTCGTGCATAGACTTTGGGTGATGATTCTTGGAAGAAATTGCGGCCCATTAGCAATTTTGAGGCATTTGAAGCAAAGTTGACTTTTCAAAATTCCCAAAACTTTCCCAACTTACACAAGGCATATCTTGCTCAATTTTTAAGCTTTCATCATGTTCTTGGACATTTTGGAAAGGTATTGAAGTCCTCTAACCAATGTCTTTGGTCCCATGTCATTTTGATTTACCAATATCAAGTTATGTTCTTTGACTTAAAGTGCCTTTTTGTTGACTTTTGAAAATGACCTATAATGTTGAGATTGATAACTTTTTGTGAGAGCATTTATTGGACTTGAAGTGTGAAGATGAGTTATAGGAAATGTCATTCTCTTCAAAATGAGCTTTGGATGGAATTTTTCTGATAAACCATGTGGAAGTTATGCCTTGTCAATTTGCAGTTGACTTTTTCAACTGTCCAAAAATAGAAACTTTTGCATCTTGAGACTTTTTGAGCCATGCCTTGAGAATCATGATCAAGAATTGATCAAATGATGTTTGTGGCTTCAAAATAAGATGTTGACCAAATTTTTTGACTTTTGACTGTCAAATGACCATTTTGCCCCTGCAGTTGACTGTTGAGCAATTAGGGTTTTTGACTGTGTAATTTTGTGCTGTAAGTCTTGAAACTTGGCATATGGATGCTTGACAATGTTTATAGGCATGTGGGACTTGTTGGACCCTTGGAAACCTCAACTTCTTTGCCATAACCAAAACCCTAATTTTTGGCTGTTAGGAGGCCATTGAACTGTGCAACCCTTGAGAGATTTTGAACCTTGATCTTGGCAAATCTTGAAGAATATGGGAGGGAAAATTTTTGGGTACAACAGTTGCCCCTGTTCAATCTTCTTAAACCTGAGGATGTAGATTGGCTGACGTGGCTTTCGTAATCCGAGGGTGGAAGATGATTGAACACTAGAGTGCCCAGAAATTTGCGCTCACATGTTAGCAGTGTGATGATGGGAATGGGCTTACAGATGCCATTTGGAGATTGATGGATAGGAAGATGGGCTTACAGATGCCATGTTGAGAGGCGATGGATAGGTGGATGGGCTTATAGATGCCATCTGGGTGTCGATCGCGTAAGAGATTCCTTAGCGAGAACTTGCGTACCTGAAAAAGAAAATGATTACCTGGCCTGTTACAGGAGCTGGTCTTCAAACTCTTTGTGTAGATGTGCCCTGACTGGTTACAGGAATTGAATCTTTAAACTCTTCAGACGTGCCCTCGACGGGACGGTGAGAGAACCTGGGGCGATTACTACCTCAACAGTAACGATGAGAGAACCTGGGGCGATTACTACCTCAACAGTAACGATGAGAGAACCTGGGGCGATTACTACCTCAACAGTAACGATGAGAGAACCTTGGATATCTTCTACTGAGTCTTCATTAGGAAAATCTTTAGGAATCGATTTAACTGGACTAGAGAAGGCCTTTGACTGGATCGGCATCAGAAAAATCTTTAGGAGTCGATTTAACTGAACCAGGCAAGGTCTGGGAATAACTTCAACTGGATAAGAATCAGGGAGATCTTAGGGTCGATCTGACTGAACCAGAGAAGGCCTTTGACTAGATAAGAATCAGAAAAAATCTTTAGGAGTCGATTTAACTGAACCAGGAAAGGTCTTGGAATAACTTCAACTGGATAAGAATCAGGGAGATCTTAGGGTCGATCTGACTGAACCAGAGAAGGCCTTTGACTAGATAAGAATCAGAAAAATCTTTAGGAGTCGATTTAACTGAACCAGGCAAGGTCTTGAAATAACTTCAACTGGATAAGAATCAGGGAGATCTTAGGGTCGATCTGACTGAACCAGAGAAGGCCTTTGACTAGATAAGAATCAAAAAAATCTTTAGGAGTCGATTTAACTGAACCAGGCAAGGTCTTGGAATCTTCAACTGGATAAGAATCAGGGAGATCTTAGGGTCGATCTGACTGAACCAGAGAAGGCCTTTGACTAGATAAGAATCAGAAAAATCTTTAGGAGTCGATTTAACTGAACCAGGCAAGGTCTTGGAATAACTTCAACTGGATAAGAATCAGGGAGATCTTAGGGTCGATCTGACTGAACCAGAGAAGGCCTTTGACTAGATAAGAATCAGAAAAATCTTTAGGAGTCGATTTAACTGAACCAGGCAAGGTCTTGGAATAACTTCAACTGGATAAGAATCAGGGAGATCTTAGTGTCGATCTGACTGAACCAGAGAAGGCCTTTGACTAGATAAGAATCAGAAAAATCTTTAGGAGTCAATTTAACTGAACCAGGCAAGGTCTTGGAATAACTTCAACTGGATAAGAATCATGGAGATCTTAGGGTCGATCTGACTGAACCAGAGAAGGCCTTTGACTAGATAAGAATCAGAAAAATCTTTAGGAGTCGATTTAACTGAACCAGGCAAGGTCTTGGAATAACTTCAACTGGATAAGAATCAGGGAGATCTTAGGGTCGATCTGACTGAACCAGAGAAGGTTTTGGAATATAGCTGAGAACTTAACTGGATCTTTCCTGAAAGGTAAAGGTCAGTCATATGCAATGCAAGATATGGATCAAGCAATGATGTTCTCAACGTAAATGAGATCGTATGTTCATGATGCATATATGCATGCTATAATATATGGAAATGCGATGTTTATGAGTGTATGTTCTTGTCTAGGAAAGTAAATCCTTGACGGGTTCCGGGAAGTCATATCCTGGGCTGATGTTGGAGAATAGTGCTTCGTTGTTTCCACTGGGGATAATAGTTGCAAGAATACCGGTAGGAGAAGATAACTCCGTCGGGGAATAAACTTGGCGAATGGATTACTCCGTGGGGCAAAATTACTCTGGCTACCTTGCTGGGGAACAGTGCTCTGTGGGAAGAGAGGTACGTTGTTGAGATGTTGATGGTAACTCCGCTGGGGATACCGTTGCTATGTTGGAAGTGTTAATAGACTTCGCTGGGGATAAGAGGACTTTGCCGAGGACGGTCTTTCCGTGGCTTTTGGCTGAGGATAATCCAGTTATATCCTGGTAGGGAAATAACCTTTGAATAAAGCCGGGGGACGCGTTCGTTCTCTGCGGGGGAGAAGCTTCCATAATCTACTGGGGATGAGCTTCCTGCTGGGGATATGGATTCAAACTTTCCTGGGGAAATCTTGAACTATACTGGACTCTCTTGAGGAAATCTTTGAGATATATTGGGGAAGTGGCTCTGCTGAAGGTCTGGTATACCACCGGGGAACAATCTTAGATCAAGACTGCCGGGGATGCTTGTTAAGAATGTTCGTACATTGCTGAGGAATGTTGAGATCTGCTGGAGGATACCCAACTTCATTAAGGATGATAGTATAGCTTTGCTTGGGGAGAGTGCATTGACTTGCTGATTCACTCTCTGGGGAATTAAGATATACTGGTTGTGTTCTTCAGCTGAACTTACCTTGGTATCTTGATGGACAGAACAATTAGATCGCTTAGACAAATATTATTGCCCCTGTTTCTAATGCTACCTATAATTAATCCTTTGTTTTGTATGCAAACATTTATGAGTTAGCAGTTATTGTCAAATGCATATATCACAAATTGAACCTTGGACGTTCTTCGCAAAACAAAACAGAAAAGGAAAAACAATTGGCAATTTTAACTGAAGAGTGATTTTTGTATTGATTTTTGAATTTGCCTGTAAATAGGCGTTTATGTACAAGAGGCTGACGTCTTGGTAAGAGAACGCCGCCGAATAAAAGAGTTTATACAATTTGTACAAAAGGGGAAACAAAACAGCTATGTGAAAAGAATGATCCCACTGGGTTCCAACTCTGCTATCGCCTTTATATCTTCGAGCGTCTCATCACTTGATGACCTAGCTGAAGATGAAACTGATTGATCGATGCCGTCTGAACTTGATGTTGATACCGGATTCTGGATGCAAGGTGATCCAATGAGACATAGTATTACGCTTTAATCCCTAACTTTTGCCTGGACCGCCCTTTCGGGTTTTCAGTCCACCGGGATACCCATTTTTGCCCAAGCCGCCTTTTCAGGTTTTCGACTTGCCGGGTGTACAGATTTTTTTCATTTCATCCCTTCATTTTGCCCGAACCCTTTTGGTTCGTCGGGAAGCCCTAATTTTTGCCTAGGTATGTCAACCTAGCGGGTCTTTTATCATGCGTAGTATCTTTTTACTATGTCTACATTGGCGGGGTGAGGAAGGTCGTCACCATCCATGTTGGTTAGAATCATGGCTCCTCCTGAGAACACATGTTTAACCACAAATGGCCCTTCGTACGTAGGGGTCCATTTTCCCCTTGGATCACTCTGAGGAAGGATGATGCGCTTGATTACCAGATCACCAACTTGATATTCTTGTGGTCTGACCTTTTTGTTAAATGCCCTGATCATCCGCTTTTGATACGTCTGACCATGACAAATAGCAGCAAGTCTCTTTTCATCAATAAGGTTTAGCTGATCAAGTCGTGTCTGGATCCAATCATCTTCGCTCAGATCTGCATCCTTCATTATCCGGAGAGAGGGTATCTGTACTTCGATCGGTAAGACTGCCTCCATGCCGTAGACTAAGGAGAAAGGAGTTGCCCCAGTTGACGTCCTTGCTGAGGTACGGTACCCATGTAGAGCAAACGGTAACATCTCGTGCCAATCTTTGTAGGTCACTGTCATCTTCTGCACAATTTTCTTGATATTTTTATTCGCTGCTTCTACAGCCCCATTTATCTTCGGCCGGTAAGGAGAAGAGTTGTGGTGCTGGATCTTGAACTGATCGCAGAGCTCAGTGATCATCTTGTTATTGAGATTGGTACCGTTGTCTGTAATGATCCTTTCAGGGATGCCGTATCGACAGATCAAGTTATGTCGAATGAACTGTGCCACAACGTTCTTGGTTATCATAGCGTAGGAAGCTGCTTTAACCCACTTCGTGAAGTAATCAATCGCTACAAGGATGGAGCGATGCCCGTTAGATGCCGTAGGTTTAATCTCACCGATCATATCTATGCCCCACATTGCAAAAGGCCAAGGTGCAGTCAGGACATTCATAGGAACTGGAGGAACGTGCACCTTATCTGCATATATCTGACACTTGTGACATGTCCTAGAATGATGGTAACAATCAGCTTCCATGGTGGACCAGAAATACCCTGCCCGCAGGATCTTCTTTGCCATGGTGTGTCCACTGGAATATGTTCCGAAGGTACCTTCATGTAACTCTGCCATGATCCTTTCTGCTTCAGTTTTATCCACACAACGCAGCAAGGTTGAATCATGGTCTCTCTTGTACAGAATGCCATTGCTGAGGAAGAACTTGGCTGCGAATCTTCTCAGAAATTTCTTATCGTTGACAGATGCACCTTCAGGATACTCTTGAGCTTCCAAGTATCTCTTCACCTCATGGTACCAGGGTTTCTCAGTCACCAACTCAGTCTCAAGATCGCAACAGTATGCTGGTTCGTCCAGTTTCCAGATGATGATCCGGGGAGCCTCATTATCCCATTTGACTTTGAACATGGAAGACATCGTAGCTAACGCGTCCGCCAACTGATTCTCCTCTCTTGGGAAATGTTCAAAAGTTACCTCTGTGAAATGGGGGATCATTGTCAACACACATTCTCTGTAAGGAATAAGATTCAGATGTTTCGTATCCCACTCGCCTTTGATCTGATTGATCACGAGAGCGGAATCTCCGAAGACACTCAGAAACTTGATCCTTAAGTCGATCGCAGCTTGGAGACCCATGATGCATGCCTCATACTCCGCCATGTTGTTGGTGCAGTTGAAACATAGTCGGGCAGTAAGTGGAGTATGAGTGCCTTGAGGGGATATGATTACAGGGCCGATATCGTTACCCAAAGCGTTGGAGGCTCCGTCAAAGTGCATAGACCATCGGGATCCTTCCTCAGGTCCTTCATCCAGTCCAGGTACTTCACAATCAGTCACAATCATGATACTCTCGTCTGGAAACTCGAAGTTCATTGATTGATAGTCATCTACTGCCTGATGTGCCAAGTGGTCTGCCAATACACTTCCCTTGATAACTTTCTGAGTCGTGTACTGGATGTCGTATTCCGTCAAGATCATTTTCCATCTTGCTATTCTCCCAGACAGAGCAGGCTTTTCAAATATGTACTTTATTGGATCCATCTTTGAGATCAACAAGGTAGTGTGAGTCAGCATATACTGTCTCAGCCGGCGAGCAGCCCATACCAAAGCGCAGCAAGTTTTCTCGAGCAGTGAGTATCGGGTCTCACAGTCGGTAAACTTTTTGCTAAGGTAATAAATGGCATGCTCTTTTCGGCTAGACTCGTCATGCTGCCCCAGCACACACCCTATTGAGTTGTCAAGTACTGTCAGGTATAGTATCAGAGGTCTCCCTTCAACCGGTGGCATAAGGATGGGTGGCTCTTGGAGATACTCTTTAATTCTGTCAAAAGCGGCCTGACATTCATCATTCCAACGTACTACCTGATCTTTCTTCAGCAGCTTGAAGATTGGTTCACAGGTAGCGGTCAGGTGCGAGATGAATCGAGCAATGTAAATCAGGCGTCCTAAAAAGCCTCTGACCTCTTTCTCTGTCTTGGGAACTGGCATCTCTTGAATAGCTTTGACCTTGGCAGGGTCCACTTGAATACCCTTATCACTTACAACGAAACCTAGCAACTTTCCAGATCTAACCCCGAAGGTGCACTTGTTCGGGTTCAACCTCAGCTTGTACAGTTTCAAACGGTCAAACAGCTTCTGCAGATGGTCCAGGTGTTCCTCCTCAGTTTGAGACCTTGCGATCATATCATCGAAATACACTTCAATCTCATGATGGATCATATCATGAAATAAAGCAACCATGGCACGTTGGTAGGTTGCCCCAACATTTTTCAACCCGAATGACATGACCTTGTAGCAGAAGGTGCCCCATTGAGTAACAAAGGTAGTCTTTTCCATGTCTTCAGGGGCCATCTTGATCTGATTATACCCTGAAAAGCCATCCATAAAAGAGAACACTTTATGCTGAGTAGTATTATCAACCAGGACATCAATGTGAGGTAGGGGGAAGTCATCCTTGGGGCTTGCCCTATTCAGATCCCTGTAGTCAACACACATTCTGACCTTACCATCCTTCTTTGGTACCGGCACCACATTAGCAACCCACTGAGGGTAAGAAGTCACTGCAAGAAACCCGACATCGAATTGCTTCATAACCTCAGCTTTGATCTTCTCAGACATCTCTGGACGCATACGGTGGACCTTTTGCTTAACCGGAGGGCAGTCTTCTTTGGTAGGCAAGTGATGGACCACAATGTCGGTATCTAACCCGGGCATGTCTTCGTAGGACCAGGCAAAGATCTCCACATAATCATGTAACATCTGAGTCAACCGTTGCTTCACGCTGAGCTCTAGGTTGGCACCAATCTTAACCTCCTTTCTGTCTGCCTCAGTACCCAGATTTATCGTTTCCACTGGCTCTTCATGTGGTTAAATTGCCCTCTCTTCCTGGAGTAACAGTCTTGCAAGCTCGCCAGGCACTTCACAATCATCTTCACCTTCGTCTTCGGCTAAGTTGATCGGATTTTCGAAGTCATAACTGGCAGTAGCAGAGTCGTTACCAGTGAGATCCAGAGTGGATTGAAACCTGTATGAGTGAGTGTGTGTAAATACAGCTGTTTTGCAATAAATAAAGAAAGGAAAGAAAGAAAAGGAGCACAAGATTTGAAATGTGATAAAACGTCCAAGATCTTTATTCATGATATATGTAAATGACAGTTATAAGCCCTCACAAATGAAGCCACGGTGCCCCGGGTAAGACACCGGGCCATAGAGTTTCAATTCATTGTTTATTACAAATAACAAAAACAAAGGAGTTTATTACTACATAACACAAGTAACAGGTGTATGATCTTTAGCAGTCCAATTGGTCAATCCACCGTCAGTCGTCGGGTAGATCCAGCTATCAAACTCTGACTCTTCCACTTCAGCTTCATCCCCAATAGCATTCACTCCTGGATTGGTGATGAGCACAGGAGGTCTTCTGGTCCTTGCCTTGCGCACAGCCCTCTGAGCCTCTGCAGTAAAACTCAGTCCAAACTTGTCAGTTTTTGGTGTAAAATCAGGGAGCCTGCCCTAGTTAGCACATTCACCTTTCTTGATTGCAGCCCGGGCGTCCTTTAAGGAGGCCATCTTCAAAGGAAAGTCCTCTTCAACCACTGTTTCTGCTGCTGCCAATGTTGGAGGTACCTCTTCAAAATGTTGAAAGGGGGTTTCAATAAACTCCCCGTCCATCTCAATATACCGGAAGGAATTCAAGTGACTAACCATATACTCCTCCTCTCCCTGCACAGTGACAATCTTCCCTCTGACGGGGTACTTGAGCTTCTGGTGTAGGGTAGAAGTCACTGCCCCAGCTTTGTGAATCCAAGGTCGACCCAGTAAACATGAATAAGATGGACGAATATCCATCACATAGAAAGTTGAGTCGAATACTTGGGAACCCACACGAATAGGAATGTCTACCTCTCCATGAACCATCCTTTTAGAACCGTCAAAGGCTCTGACAATGATGTTGCTAGGTTTCAGCTCCAGGCCCTCACAATCCAACCGGTCTAAGGCCTTTTTGGGTAGCACATTCAGGGAAGAACCAGTATCCACCAACACGTGCGCGAGAGTAGTGCCCCTGCATTCTATAGAGACATGCATGGCATCATTGTGGTTCTTTCCCTTAGCAGTAAGGTCAGCATCCGAGAAACCCAAACCATTGTCGGCTGTCAAATTGGCTACGCAATCAGTAAACTGGTCTGCAGAGGTCTCTTGTGGCACGTGGGTCGTCTTTAGAAATGAAATCAAGGCCTTAGCATGGGCCTCTGAGAACAGTAGTAAGGAGAGCATAGAGATCTTGGAGGGTGTATGCCCCAGCTGTTCAACGACGTTGAAGTCGCTCTTCTTGATTATTTTAATAATTTCCTCCATCTCTTGCTGGGAGGCTTCAACATTCACAGATTTTGGTGCCTCCATCCGGGCAGGCTCATCTTCAATCCCTTTGCCCCGAGCATTAGATGACTCGGCAGCAGGGGAAATAACTTGATCAGAAGTGGAAACAGGTGCACTTGCAGGTGTTATAATGAGAGGTCTTCGAATAGTCGGTGGCACAATGTCAGGCGAGAAGAGCCTGCCACTGCGAGTAACTTTTATGGTCCAGTGATACTGCTGATGCTGGTACCAGTGTTGAATTCTTGCTTTATACCATGTACATATACATCTTCCCCATAGTGCCATGGGACAGCCTTATCAGATTCATAAGGGAGAGGCCCCGGAACAGTAATAACAATGGGTACGACAGTCATGATTTTAACTGGCTTCCTCGGGGGAGCCTTGATTGGATTGTTAAAAATTGTAACGACAAATACTTCTTCCACAGGAACACACGGAACATCGGTCTTCTTGAAGAGAATCTCTTTGCTGTCCATCAGGCTTTGGATGCCTAACTTCAGCAAAGGACAACCAGTAAGGGAAACAGCACACAAAAGGCAACCCTCACTACAACCCGGAAATAAACCGGCCAGCAGTAGGTTCCTCTTAACAGTCATCAGAGGAGTAGCTACATCATTCACAGAAACGGCGTACACATCTTCATCAACAGCATTTACTCCATGCTGGGGCATAGGAGCAGTCACCACATTTGGCCTCTCAGGCGCCTCAAATTGTATCTCCTTCGCATCAATAAGGTCTTGCACCTTATTCCTCAAGGCCCAGCAGTCATCAGTAGAGTGCCCCGGGATATCGGAGTGATAAGCACAGCGGGCATTTGGATTATACTTGGGAGAGGCAGTATTCACAACCTTCGGGGCCTCCCTGACAGTCACCAAGTTGGTTGATAGCAATTGCGGTAAGATTTGTGATAAAGTCATACTCAGCCGGGTAAACTCTCTTCTGGGTCTTTCAGCCCTTTGTTGATTGGTTTTCCGAGGAGCGGCATCAGGTTTAGCAATCACCACCGCGTTGAAAGATTGGCGGCGCTCTGGTTTATCTTGCCTTCTAGGCCCATACACAGCATTGGCCTCTTTCTTAAAGGGTTTCTTCTCAGAACTCGAAGACACACCTTTCTGAATTTTACTGGACTTCATTCCAGCCTCTATCCTCTCCCCAGTCAGAATAAGGTCAGTGAACCCTGCAGATGAATTACCGATGAGATGATTGAAGAATGGCCCGGAGAGGGTCCCCAAGAACATATCCACCAGCTCACGGTCAGTTAACGGAGGCTGCATCCTACCAGCCAGATCCCTCCACTTCTGTGCATACTCTTTAAAACCTTCGCTTGATCCTAGCGACATACCCTGGAGTCGGGTATGTGTAGGAGCAAGGTCGGCATTATATTGATACTGCTTGTAAAAAGCAGTAGCCAACTCCTCCCAGTTACGAACTTTGGTCCCATCCAGCTGATAGAACCATTCGAGATGAGTCCCTGAAAGACTCTCCTGGAAGAAGTGGATCCACAAGTTCTTGTCCACTGTGTACGGTTGAATCTTCCGCACATAAGATCTGAGGTGTAGCTTGGGGCAAGACGCCCCGTCATACTTGGTGAAAGATGGTGCTTTAAACTTGTGAGGAATGATCACACCAGTAGATAAGCCCAAGTCTCTGAAATCCAGCCCAGGCACTTGTTGGATCTCCATGGCGTTCAGACGGTCTTCCAACTGCTTGTACCGGTCTTCATCTGGAGGATACTGTTCCTCATTAAAATCAGTCTCGTTGTCAGAGACTACTGGACTTGGAGCCTTTCCCCCCTGGGGACTGTCTTTGCCTACAGAAGAACCAGCTTCCTCATTCTGCAGAGTATTACCAAACCTCCGGCCCGAGTTGAAAAGAATAGTTCTCTTATTCTTCTTCTCCTTCTTCAGGAGCAAAGCCTTCAGCTCTTCTTGGCCTTGAGCCAAACCCATGATCAGCTCCTGAAATTGTGTGTTCTGCGCCTGAAGGGCCTTGATAGACATCTCGGTTGATGATTCAGGGTTCATGATGCTGAAATAAACAGCGAAGAACAATAAGCAACCTGAGAAGAAGAGTACCTGCTATGCACATGATGAATGGAATGCGTATGATTTATGTTTTCAAAGACAATCGGGAATCAACTTTGTAAACAAAAGGAACACACTTCATTAGAGTCAACTTTACAATTTAATTGTTCAACAGATTGCCCTTAGGCATTACATAAAAATGGAAATACTGAAAAGGGAAATAAAACTGTAAAAGAACATCCAAAGCTCATCATTGATCCCAGGGTCTCCTCTTCTCAGTACGGATGTATTCATTCAGAGCTCGCTCATTCTCCAACTGCTTTGTCAGCTTCTGGATCTTCAATTCCTGCTCGTTGAACTTTTCCCGATAAGAATCCCGTTCTTCTCGCATTTGCGACCAAGACCTCTTTAATGTCTGATAATCAGTAGGTATCTGAGGAGGGAGGACAATTGGAGGAACCCCATCTTTGTCAGGATACTCAAGAATGATAGGTCTGACAGCTTCGTATGGCATACCTAACTTCTGAGCACGGATGCGAACCCATTTGTAGTAGGCTTCCATAGGTAGAGAAGTCTTTGGCCCCAACTCTTGTGGGTCAGCTTTATGAATTCTGTCCCAAGCCTTGATGAACCTACGACGCAACTCGTCACTATCCACCTGAAACTCAAAACTGATGTGAGGCACCAACATCTCATGAGGCCCTGCTCTTCTGGCTCTTCCAAACTGACGGAGCGCTAGACATGGACTGTAAGAGATTCCTCCTTGAGTACCAATCAGAGGAACATTAGGGTATTCTCCGCAACGATCAATAACAGCTATCTCATCCAAACCTCTGAAAGTCCAAATGATGTCTTTATCAGTGAGAGACATTAACCTATGAGCCCAACCTCTTCCTTCTTGGTTCTTCAGCATGAACTTAGGGAGGTGCGAAATAAACCACCTCACCAACAAAGGGATGCAACACCACAGAGTTTCTCGTCTACGGGCAGTACGAGCATAAAGTTGTTGCAGGATATCACCCAAGAGAGTGGGCACGGGATTCTGAGACATAAAGATCCTTATGGCAGTGACATTGATGAAGTTGTCAGGATTAGGAAACAAGACTAGCCCATAGATTAAGAGAGCCAAGATGTCTTCATATGCCCTAAAGTCCAAGTCATTCCAGAAACTGTTAGCTTTACCAATCAGAAACTTGGCCAAGAAACCCTTAACTCCGCTTCTAGTCACCCAGTTGTCCATTACTTCTTGATGGGTCAAGGGAAGAGCTGCAGCAACCTCCTCAAGCCTGAGGGTCTTTTCCCAACCATTGTAAGGAGTCTGATCCAAGATAGGGATACCAAGCAAATCAGAGAACTCTTCCAGGGTAGGGACCAGCTGGAAGTCTTGAAAGGTGAAGCACTGGTACAGAGGGTCATAGAACTGGGTCAGGACACTCATCAACTATTGATCCCGCTTTGCAGTGACTAAATTGAGAAGAGAACCATGCCTCTGGATGAAGGAAGTAGTATTTAGAATTCTGCTAACCAATTCTTCAAGTAACTCAGGTGGGTGAACAAAGTTGAACCGGATAGTATTCCTTCGCATAGGCATCATGATATCCTACAAAACAGAGCAAAGGTGAAACCCTCTTGTCTTTGAAATGGTCAGTCCTTATGCAGGATGCATGCAATGCTCATGATGTTATGATGTTATGATAAAGCACACCACAAATATTTACAAAGGCAAACATGATAAGGAACACAAGTCACACAAGACAAGCCCTTAGAGTTTAGGCCAGCATGAGGTCTAGGTATTACCCTCTTTCAGTTTGTTGGTTCATACCTGTCCTATCAAAAGTAACCGGGTTCTTAGAGGATCCCAATATCATTGACTACCCTCAATCGGTCATAACTCCAGCATCGCAATCTTTTCTTGCGGCCAGAACCATCACGAGAGTTTAGCCTCAATGGGCGTAGCATACTACTACTGTTCTATTGGCCAATTTGTGTCTTTTAAGGTTCTAAGGTCTGTTGGTGCTTGATGACTCCTCAGAAGACCCATATTCTCCTCGTTGCAACACAAGGGATATCGGTACAGACCAAGGCGTCACACCAACGTAGCCACTGTTTCACCCATGTCGGTCTACGCCGGACAGGTCCCTCACAGCTTATGCTACCTAACAGGGTATCCCCAGATCCGGGTTAGGATCTATGTAACTCCAATGCAGCCCACAATTTAAAGCAAACAAGTCAAAACAATTGAAAACACAGTTATGAACTATCCTAAGGTACACCTCACTTTAAGTTGCATCCCCAGCAGAGTCGCTAGTTCTGTGATCGGTGGATCTGGAACTGACTGTTTAACGCTGGTTCGCGAAATGTCGCGGAAGCAAGAGTCGCCACCGTCTTTTATTTTCTCCAATATGGAAAGGACAAAAGCACAGAAAAATTCCTTATTGAGATTTGCTCTCGGTTCGGGAGGTAGATTTATAGAAAGGGAAGGTGTTAGCACCCTTTCTATCCATGGTTATCCATGGGCTCTTAGATACTTGCTCATTTGTGTTTTCAAAAATGTTTGTTTGCTTTTCAAGGTGAGTGGGTTTGAAAAAGTTTCTTTGAAAGTTTCAGATCGACTCTTGTATCAGTCCTCAAGAGTGTTTGAAAAGTTGTTTTTGAAAGCTTTTTGCAAAGTGTCGGTGTGAAAAGAAGTTTTTGATTTGTTTTGAATTAGAGAAAGTATCTACGAGTCGTCTACCTACCCTAAGGAATTAGTCTGTGTAAATGTCCTTAAGGTAGTGCCATCCCGCCATTGAGAGGTAGGTAGCACCACCGTTGGAGGTGTTCGGGTCAATTCGAGTTTGTAGGGACAGTGTGGTCACCGAGCAACGGTAAGACACCTTAGAAGCTACCCTTATGCCATTGATCTTTTTATTCCGAGGCAACTTGTTTCGAGGCAACCGTTTTGAGGCAACTAGATCAATGGAACATAAGGACTCACTAAGACGTCCTATAGTCGACGACCACGTTTCGAGGGGCAAGGCAACAGGGTGGTAACCAGAGCAATAGTAGGACACCTTAGAAGCTACCCTTATGCCATGTTCATGGACATAAGGACTTACTAAAACATCCTATACTCGACGACCACGTTTCGAGGGACAAGGCAACAGTGAGGCGTACCCTAGGAGTGGTGTGTGAATTGTGTGTCATTTTCAGTTATTATTTGTCTTGATCATGCATTGAGTGTTCTACGCTTTGATTTTATTTGGGCATACATTCTTTCATATGATTAACAGTTTAAAAGTGCGGAATTTAAAGTGCGGAAAAATAAAAGTCCTACGCTATTACAAGGCGCGGGTCTACATCGCCAAATTAAACCAAGACCCGATTTGAATAAATAAACTGCGGAAAGTAAATGTCTTAATTATCTATTACAAAGCTTCGGGGAAAATACATTATATTTAAAAAAGGAAATAAAAGTAAACGTGCGAAAAGAAATAAAAATCGAGAGTGCGAGGGCGTTGGACCCTTTAAAGAAATTAAATTGGAATTGAAAATTGATTTAATTATTAAATGAGAAAAAAGAACTTATTTTTTATGTTTTGGATTTATGAAATTAAAGAGAATTAATTGGAATTAAAAGTTAAATAAAACCCTAGTTCTAAATTGTTTTTAATTTATTAAAGAAAAATGTTTAAGTTTTAACCTAATTTAACCTAATTAATTAATTGCATATTTATTTACAAGATAATTAGTAATTAATAATAATAAGAAGAAAAATTTAATTATTGAGAAAAAAGGTCAAAATGCTAGAAACCCTAATTTTTATATTTTTTAGTTATTAAGAAAATATTAAAATTTAAACCCTAAATTAAGACTAAATTGATTAACAAAATTTATTTACAAAATAGTTAGTGAATTAAATATTAAATAAAGGCATATTTTTATTTTATGATTTTCTGATTTTTTTTTGTATTTTAAAAATTATTTGGTGAATTAAAGGAAAACAATTAATTAAAAGAAGAATAAATAAAAGAAAAGAAAAGAGAGAAAGAAATGCAAACATAGGGGGTGTTGACCCAAATTGAGGAGGTTGATTTGCAGTAATTTGGCCCAAGAATTCAGGCCTTGTTTGACTTTCAGCGTTTGTGTGAGGAGCTGTTGACCAATGCATATGGTGATCTGCAAATTCTGGCCATTGGATGGGGCCTTTGGGCGCGTGGCAAGCCAGATGGTGAAGGCATATGGTATTCCCTTGAGAACATGCTGCATGGAAATATATTGAATAAAATAATATTGGAGAAGTGAGGGACCTGGGAATCGAACCCAGGTCCCAATGCTTGCATGACAACGCAGCGTCCACCAAGCCAAGCGCATTTCTTTGTCAAACTAGTGGAACCTGATCAATACATATGAAAACAAATGCTATTGATGTAAAACAAAAAAATTAGCGCGAAGATTTGAATGCTCCAGTCGTATGAGGACACGCCAGCGTCATCTTCTTCTTTCTACAAAAATACCAAACAAGTAGCGGGGGTTTTAAACCCCCACTAACCTCAATATACAAAAATAGCGATTAGCTCCTGGGCCCATATAAAAAAGGCGCGAGGTGATGATTGTGTTTGTGTGAAGGTCCTGGTTTCAATGGTATAAGTTTCGTGGCTTAATTTTTCCATATGAAAGAGTCCCTAATTTCAAACCTCTGAAACCCTAAAGAGCTCCCATGGTGGATTCTCATACAGGCCTTATTAATTCAATTAAAGCATGCTATCAGCTTCAGAACACTCACATTAGTCCAAATCCATGATTAAAAATCAAAAATATTGCATGAATAATGAAACACGAATATGAAAATTTTCAAAGAAAGTTAGACTTGGTTATACTGATTCCTTGCGTATGGAGGGTTGGTTTCAATTGGAAAAGTTTCCTGGATGTGTCAGGAAGGCAATGGAATGCTTCTTAGGCCTTGAAACGAGCTCTATGTGTGTTTTCAGTTTTGAGAATTTTATGAAAAAATGCAAAGTTGTTTGGTGTTCTTGGGCGCAGCTTTCTTGTTCTCTTGATTAGGGTTGTGTTTCTGCTTATATGTGGAGTGAATTAGGTTCACAAAACAAGTCCAAAATCCATTCAATCAATGTTCTTGAATTTGTGATTTTCATGAATCTTTTTCAATCTTTTTCATTCCTTTTGATGCCAATCATTGCAAATTCTTGCCTTTTTGAGTATGCACGAAATATTGAGGTCATGATGAGTGGATATGCTGCACAAAAAGGTTTGGAAAACATGATTTGTTATTTTTGTCATATTTTATTTTAATTAAATGAACTAATAATAATAATAATTCAAATAATTAATAAAAATGATAAAATAACTCCCTTTAAAGTCAATGGGTCGTGCATAGCCTTTGGGTGATGATTCTTGGAAGAAATTGTGGCCCATTAGCAATTTTGAGGCATTTGAAGCAAAGTTGATTTTTCAAAATTCCCAAAACTTTCCCAACTTCCACAAGGCATAACTTGCTCAATTTTTAAGCTTTGATCATGTTCTTGGACATTTTGGAAAGGTATTGAAGTCCTCTAACCAATTTCTTTGGTCCCATGTCATTTTGATTTACCAATCTCAAGTTATGGTCTTTGACTTAAAGTGCCTTTTTGTTGACTTTTGAAAATGACCTATAATGTTGAGATTGATAACTTTTTGTGAGAGAATTTATTGGACTTGAAGTGTGAAGATGAGTTATAGGAAATTTCATTCTCTTCAAAATGAGCTTTGGATGGAATTTTTCTGATAAACCATGTGGAAGTTATGCCTTGGTCAATTTGCAGTTGACTTTTTCAACTGTCCAAAAATAGAAACTTTTGCATCTTGAGACTTTTTGAGCCATGCCTTGAGAATCATGATCAAGAATTGATAAAATGATGTTTGTGGCTTCAAAATAAGATGTTGACCAAAAATTTTGACTTTTGACTGTCAAATGACCATTTTGCCCCTGCAGTTGACTGTTGAGCAATTAGGGTTTTTGACTGTGTAATTTTGTGCTGTAAGTCTTGAAACTTGGCATATGGATGCTTGACAATGTTTATAGGCATGTGGGACTTGTTGGACCCTTGGAAACCTCAACTTCTTTGCCATAACCAAAACCCTAATTTTTGGCTGTTAGGAGGCCATTAAACTGTGCAACCCTTGAGAGATTTTGAACCTTGATCTTGGCAAATCTTGAAGAATATGGGAGGGCAAATTTTGGGGTACAACAGTTGCCCCTGTTCAATCTTCTTAAACCTGAGGATGTAGATTGGCTGACGTGGCTTTCGTAATCCGAGGGTGGAAGATGATTGAACACTAGAGTGCCCAGAAATTTGCGCTCACATGTTAGCAGTGTGATGATGGGAATGGGCTTACAGATGCCATTTGGAGATTGATGGATAGGAAGATGGGCTTACAGATGCCATGTTGAGAGGCGATGGATAGGTGGATGGGCTTATAGATGCCATCTGGGTGTCGATCGCGTAAGAGATTCCTTAGCGAGAACTTGCGTACCTGAAAAAGAAAATGATTACCTGGCCTGTTACAGGAGCTGGTCTTCAAACTCTTTGTGTAGATGTGCCCTGACTGGTTACAGGAATTGAATCTTTAAACTCTTCAGACGTGCCCTCGACGGGACGGTGAGAGAACCTGGGGCGATTACTACCTCAACAGTAACGATGAGAGAACCTGGGGCGATTACTACCTCAACAGTAACGATGAGAGAACCTGGGGCGATTACTACCTCAACAATAACGATGATAGAACCTTGGATATCTTCTACTGAGTCTTCATTAGGAAAATCTTTAGGAATCGATTTAACTGGACTAGAGAAGGCCTTTGACTGGATCGGCATCAGAAAAATCTTTAGGAGTCGATTTAACTGAACCAGGCAAGGTCTGGGATTAACTTCAACTGGATAAGAATCAGGGAGATCTTAGGGTCGATCTGACTGAACCAGAGAAGGCCTTTGACTAGATAAGAATCAGAAAAAATCTTTAGGAGTCGATTTAACTGAACCAGGCAAGGTCTTGGAATAACTTCAACTGGATAAGAATCAGGGAGATCTTAGGGTCGATCTGACTGAACCAGAGAAGGCCTTTGACTAGATAAGAATCAGAAAAATCTTTAGGAGTCGATTTAACTGAACCAGGCAAGGTCTTGAAATAACTTCAACTGGATAAGAATCAGGGAGATCTTAGGGTCGATCTGACTGAACCAGAGAAGGCCTTTGACTAGATAAGAATCAGAAAAATCTTTAGGAGTCGATTTAATTGAACCAGGCAAGGTCTTGGAATCTTCAACTGGATAAGAATCAGGGAGATCTTAGGGTCGATCTGACTGAACCAGAGAAGGCCTTTGACTAGATAAGAATCAGAAAAATCTTTAGGAGTCGATTTAACTGAACCAGGCAAGGTCTTGGAATAACTTCAACTGGATAAGAATCAGGGAGATCTTAGGGTCAATCTGACTGAACCAGAGAAGGCCTTTGACTAGATAAGAATCAAAAAAATCTTTAGGAGTCGATTTAACTGAACCAGGCAAGGTCTTGGAATAACTTCAACTGGATAAGAATCAGGGAGATCTTAGGGTCGATCTGACTGAACGAGAGAAGGCCTTTGACTAGATAAGAATCAGAAAAATCTTTAGGAGTCGATTTAACTGAACCAGGCAAGGTCTTGGAATAACTTCAACTGGATAAGAATCAGGGAGATCTTAGGGTCAATCTGACTGAACCAGAGAAGGCCTTTGACTAGATAAGAATCAGAAAAATATTTAGGAGTCGATTTAACTGAACCAGGCAAGGTCTTGGAATAACTTCAACTGGATAAGAATCAGGGAGATCTTAGGGTCGATCTGACTGAACCAGAGAAGGCCTTTGACTAGATAAGAATCAGAAAAATCTTTAGGAGTCGATTTAACTGAACCAGGCAAGGTCTTGGAATAACTTCAACTGGATAAGAATCAGGGAGATCTTAGGGTCGATCTGACTGAACCAGAGAAGGCTTTTGACTAGATAAGAATAAGAAAAATCTTTAGGAGTCGATTTAACTGAACTAGGCAAGGTCTTGGAATAACTTCAACTGGATAAGAATCAGGGAGATCTTAGGGTCGATCTGACTGAACCAGAGAAGGTTTTGGAATATAGCTGAGAACTTAACTGGATCTTTCCTGAAAGGTAAAGGTCAGTCATATGAAATGCAGGATATGGATCAAGCAATGATGTTCTCAACGTAAATGAGATCGTATGTTCATGCTGTATATATGCATGCTATAATATATGGAAATGCGATGTTTATGAATGTATGTTCTTGTCTAGGAAAGTAAATCCTTGACGGGTTCCAGGAAGTCATATCCTGGGCTGATTTTGGAAAGGTCTTGAAGTCCTCTAACCAATGTCTTTGGTCCCATGTCATTTTGATTTACCAATCTCAAGTTATGGTCTTTGACTTAAAGTGCCTTTTTGTTGACTTTTGAAAATGACCTATAATGTTGAGATTAATAACTTTTTGTGAGAGCATTTCTTGGACTTGAAGTGTGAAGATGAGTTATAGGAAATGTCATTCTCTTCAAAATGAGCTTTGGATGGAATTTTTCTGATAAACCATGTGGAAGTTATGCCTTGGTCAATTTGCAGTTGACTTTTTCAACTGTCCAAAAATAGAAACTTTTGCATCTTGAGACTTTTTGAGCCATGCCTTGAGAATCATGATCAAGAATTGATCAAATGATGTTTGTGGCTTCAAAATAAGATGTTGACCAAAAATTTTGACTTTTGACTATCAAATGACCATTTTGCCCCTGCAGTTGACTGTTGAGCAATTAGGGTTTTTGACTGTGTAATTTTATGCTGTAAGTCTTGAAACTTGGCATATGGATGCTTGAAAATGTTTATAGGCATGTGGGACTTGTTGGACCCTTGGAAACCTCAACTTCTTTGCCATAACCAAAACCCTAATTTTTGGCTGTTAGGAGGCCATTGAACTGTGCAACCCTTGAGAGATTTTGAACCTTGATCTTGGCAAATCTTGAAGAATATGGGAGGGAAAATTTTGGGGTACAACAACTTGCTTTGCATTTTAAATTGTTTGAAATGGTGCTTTGTGTGTGGTTTTGAAAGATATTTTGAAAAGAGGCCATTTGTGGCAACCTTTGTAATGATTCTTGTTTGAATGTATACAAAGGTGTATTGTCTTTTGAAATTTTTTTCAATGTTTTTGAAAGTTTTTTTGAAATTGTGTTGTGAGGTGTGTTTTTGAAAAGTAGCAAGGATGTTTTCTTTGCAAGTTTGATCAAGTAACTAAGATTTGTCTATCCTATTTTACTCAAAGATTTTTCTTATATTTTTAACCCTTTTAACAGTGTTGTTTCACCATTGTATTTGGTGAACAACCTTGTGTTAGGATGTTAACGGGACGGGCGCAGGTCATCGTATAGACCATGAAAGCAATAGTGTCAAGTATTTTGGCAATTTTCTTGAGGGAGTATGATCATTTTTGTTTAGGCAACAAGATAGCGTCATCGAGGGACTATGATCATTTTGTTTGTTTTTTGTTTTTCCAAAGTACTTGACATGCAAACATGGCCCATTTTTGAAGGCAACAAGTGGATGTAACCCTAGGGGTGTAAGTGTGCAAGTGTGTTTTGTTGCATGTAAGATTTTATCTTTGAATTAGGATTTTCTATTTCATTGATTTTATCTTGCCATACACATCCTAATTACTAGCATTTATATTTGAAAGCAATAAAAACCAGAAATATAAAATCCTACGCTATTACAGCAATTAGGGGGTGGGGATACATATTTGTACATGGGGTGGTTCAATGAGAAAAATAGATAAGAAAAGAAAAATAACAAAGGTAAGATAGAGAGAAAGAGAGAGAGAGTCAGCGCGCTGCTGAGAGGCCATCAGAAGTTCTGACTCAGGCCTGCTGCCAGATTATCAACCTTTTGGTTAAACTGTATATGTCAGAACTTCTGACTCTGGCACCTGCAAAACAGAAACCTGTTAGTGGGAAGATCAGAAGTTCTGACCCCCATGCGCTGCAAGACAAAAATTTGTTAGTGGGGATATCAGAAGTTCTGATCCTGCTGGAGATACAATAATATTTAGAAGTTCTGATATTATTGACAGTAGAACAGACTTTAGATGTCCTAACGTCAAAGTCAGCACTTGGCTTCTCCCTGTGCTAGTCAGAACATCTGCAGTTTTGTTATTGTTCCACAAAACAGAAAACATGTTTGGGACAACTTCAGCAAATGTCAAAGTGTTTTTAGGAGACAGAACCAACAAGGTCACAGGCAGGTTCTACGCTGATTTACTTCCTACTCAAACATTCTAAGGTATGAAAATCCTCAGAACGCAAACAACAGCAACATGATATTTACATTATGTTTATTTGAGCATGCAAAGCTGATGATGTTTAGCAGCGTGATGAAGGTCAGTAGGTGCTTACTTGGCTGTTGGAAAAGTTTGTGAGTGAGAGCTAGCTTTTAGCTCTGATGGTGTTCTGGACAGGTTCTTTTTTGAAGGGGTGGATGGAGAGTATATGTAGTTAGAAGATGTAGGGGCGTATTTCTTTAATCAAGAAGAAATCTGGGTACAAATGAGGTTTTGAGACATGAGATTCAACGTTATGTTTGAGGCTCTTGAGACACCAAGATTTTTTGACAGAGTTTCAAAGTATTTTCTTGCTAAAAAATTTCTGTTTCTCTTCTAGCAATTTTTTCTGGTTTTTTTTGGACCCTTTCTTAGTGGTCAATGGTACTCTATTTATAGGCAAAGCTCTTGTGGATTCTTGAACGTTAAAGGCGCCAATAGAGGTTAATTTGTTTTTTTTTTGAAAGAAGTTCATGGAAAGTTGTGATAATGCACAGCTTTTCAGCCTAGGCTAGAACAGCAGGCAAGGATTGAGGAGAAGTGACCTCTATAGGTGGAAGGTGGCACGTAGACCCATGCCTAAGCCTGCAGAAAGGTGTTTACCAAGCCACACGTGAATAGACCTCTTGGATGAATGTTCAGGAGTGGTTGGGAGCATTAATGAGCATTAAATGGTGATGAGACTTATCAACACCAAAATTCTTGTAATAGGAGAAAACCTGAACCAGCAGTTCTGTTTTACCAAAACAACGTGAACCAAGCTCTGATCTTGGCCTCTTGCTGTCTCAACAAATTCTGGGGATTCTCCTGACTTTCTGACACGTTCCTTGGATTTGCTTCTGGAAATCCTGGACTTAGAGATTCTGTGTCAGTGTAACACCCACTCTTCTGACCCTTTCATCTTCTGATTCCAGCATGTTCTGAAGGAGCCTTCAGACTTCTTTGCTTCCTTTGCATTCCTCTAGCAAACTCTGGCTGAACTTGCGTAACTGCTGAAAGAGCCATGTTCTGTTTGAGGCTTACGTGTTGAACCATGTTTGTAACCTCTAACTGAGTTAATGTAGCTGCTGAAGAGCCAACTTCTGACTGCATTGAGCCAAGCTTGCAACTTCTGACCGTTTCTGTCTGGATGTTGGTCCAGAAGTTCTGAAGTGCTATTTTCTTCTTAAACACCCATTTTTAGAGAAAAAATCCAAATGTTTAGAATTTAATTTTTCAAGGTAAAAGCGTTGCCTTTAGAGCTTGTGTGATCATTTTGCTCTTGTAAATGGTTTGCTTGGGAAGAAATGATAATTCAGGACTTGGATTTGCTTCAGAGAGACTCTGAGAATCCATGATAATTTCCTGAAGAATGAGAGGGCAAATTTTGGGGTACAACAATATCCTATACAAGCGCAATCTTGATTGTGTCCTGCTCCATTGTGTGGACAAGGTTGAAGCTGAACAGATCATGGCTGAACTACATAATGGCACCATTGGCACCCACTCGAGCGGTCATACGATGGCTAAGAAGATTTTAAGGGCAGGCTACTACTGGTCTACCATGGAAGCTGACTGTCATCAACATTCCCGTGCTTGTCACAAATGCCAAATCTATGCTGACAAGGTACATATTCCTCCAGTTCCTCTCAATGTCCTAACAGCTCCTTGGCCATTCGCGATGTGGGGAATCGACATGATTGGAGAGATCAAGCCTACAACATCCAATGGACACTGTTTCATCCTGGTGGCCATTGATTACTTTACCAAGTGGGTCGAGGCAGCTTCCTTCGCCTCCGTTACAAAGAATGTGGTTGCCCGCTTCATCAAGCAGAACCGCATATGTCGGTATGGTATCCCCGACAGGATCATCACTGACAACGGTACAAATTTGAACAATACTATGATCATCACTCTGTGCGAGCAGTTCAAGATTCAACATCACAATTCATCTTCCTATCGGCCTAAGATGAATGGTTTTGTCGAAGCTGCTAACAAAAATATCAAAAAGATCATTCAAAAGATGATAGTCACCTACAAGGACTGGCATGAGATGTTACCGTTTTCTCTGCACGGATACCGTACCATGACACGCACTTCAACTGGGGCAACACCCTATTCTTTGGTATACGGCATGGAAGCTGTTTTACCCATCGAGGTTCAGATTCCCTCCCTGAGAATCATGAAAGATGATGGTTTGAGTGAAGACGATTGGATTCAGACCTGGCTTGATCAACTTAACTTGATTGACGAAAATCGACTTACTGCTGTTTGCCATGGTCAGGCGTATCAGAAACGTATGATCAAGGCCTTCAACAAGAAAGTCAAGAGACAAGTATATCAAGTTGGGGACCTTGTAATCAAACGGATCATCTTGCCGCAAAGTGATCCCAGGGGCAAATGGACTCCTAGTTACGAAGGACCATTTGTGATCAAAAACATCTTTTCTGGTGGGGCAATGATCCTGACCACCATGGACGGTGATGACCTTCCGCACCCTGCGAACGCAGACATAGTCAAAAGATACTACGCATAAACAACCCGACAAGTTGAAAACCCGAAAGGGCGACTTGGGAAAAAATGGGCATCCCTGTGAATCGAAAACCTGAAAGGGCGGTTCAGGCAAAAATTAGGGATAAAACAAAAAAAATCTGTACACCCGGCAAGTTGAAAACCTGAAAGGGCGACTTGGGCAAAAAAGGGTTTCCCGGTGGACTGAAAACCCGAAAGGGTGGTCCAGGCAAAAGTTAGGGAAATAAAGCGTAGGAATATGTCTCGTCAGATCACTTTAAGGACAATCTCTTCAACAGCCAAGCTCCGGACTTCTGATCAATCTAATCATCGTCGGACGAAGCAACAAATGGACAAGATACTCAGAGTTATGAAGGCTATAGCAGAATGGGAACCCCATGGAATTGTTACACATAGCCATCTTTCTTTATAAATTTTTCTCAATTTTATGACAACATTCTCTTACTAGGATGTCTGTCCCCTTTGTATAAAATACTTACACAAAGTTAATACAAAGATACTTCAAAGTGCAGAAATTTGTTTGCCTTTTCTTTCTTTCTACGCTTATGTTTTATTTGAAAATGTCCAATGATTTATTAAATGAGCATATGCATTTGAATATAATCACTGCTTACAAATAAAACAAAATAAGAAGGAATAATTACTGACAGTTTGAAAGTATGGGAAAACGTCTTTAGGCTATTCCATGAGAAATCCTCAGCAGAGCTAAAGCCTTGAAATACATATCCCCAGCGGAGTTAAATTTCAAAATCCCCATCAGAACTAAGTTTCCAAACTCCCAATCCCCAGCGGAGCAAAACTTTGAACTGCAGACCCTCAGTGAAGATGAAACTTTCTTCCCCAACGAAGTCCAAAACTTCAACCGTCAAACCTCGGTGGAAGACCATATAGTTTCCTCCAATTCCCTAGAGATTTGTCTTAAAACCAGAAGACTCCCCTGCAAGTTATCTTAGAAACCAGACAACAACTTCGAATAATTCCTCAATAGATTGGCATACAACCCAAAGTCTTGAAAACTTTCCAACAGAATAAACATTATCCCCACAGAGTTATTTCCCAGCAGATCGAAGATTCTCATTTTCATTTCTCCAGTGAAGCCTCCAAGGTTTCAGTTCCCCAGTAGAGATCGTCAGAGTTTTCTTTATTCCCCATACCATAGTCATCAAAATTCTTTGGATTCCTCAAACAGATTTCCCAAGCAGACTTGAAGGATCCCTATATCCCCAGGAAAGTCATGAAGGATTATCACATCCCCACAAGTTGCCCAGAATTTTCTATCTTCAACAGTGTTCCAAGGATTTCTCATTCTCAACAATCAAAGATCTTGAATCTCCAACAGCGGTCAAGGATTTATTTTCCCCGGCAGCAGTCAAAGATTTCATTATCTCCAACTATCAAGGATTTATTTTCCTCAGCAAGACATCTAATCAGCTTACATGCGCATCCATTACATTCATATATCATAAACATTGATAGAACACATTTTATTGCATCATACTTGTCATGCAACATAACTTTGTGTTTCAACTAATATTTTACCATTTTTGGGATAAGATTAAAAGCTATTTTTAACAACTATGCAAAGATTTCAGATACAGTATGGATACACCCCAGACACAGAGGTCATTCTACTACTTATTCAGAATTTCAAGTCAAGATACAGTTCAGATACGCTCCAGACACGGTAGCCATTCTGTCACTTATTCAGACTTCAGCAATCAGATACAGATTAGATACGCTCCAAACACGGAAGCCATTCTATTTCTCATTCAGATCCAACTATCAACTTCAAGTTCAGATACACTCCAAACACGGAAGTCATTCTGTCACTTATTCAGATCCCAGTTACAGTTCAGATATACTCCAGACACGGAAGTCATTCTGCTACTCATACAGATCTCAACTTTAGATACAATCCAGATACGCGCCAGACATGGTTGCCATTCTTTCACTCATTCAGAATTTATCCCCAGCCCAGAGATGCTCCATACACAGATGTTTTTCTGTCGCCTATTCAGAATTCAGATATAATACAGATACACTCCAGACACGGCAGTCATTCTGATATTCATTGAAGAATTAAATACGGTTACAGCTCGGATACGCTCCAGACACGGACGCCATTCCTTTGCTCATACGAATCCAATCTCTAGATACAACTCAGATACATTTCAGATGCGGATACCATTCTGGTGTTCATTCTCCTGATTTTCAACAAACAGTCTTGGATGGCATCTTTAAGCCTATCTCTAGCAAGATTCTACCATCTCTAAATGGCATCTTTAAGCCCATTCCCTCATTTACATTTTGACGAGTGCAAATTTACGGGCACTCTAGTGTCCAATCCTCTTTTACCTTCGAGTCACGAAAGGAAAACTCGCCAATCTAACTCTTCAGGTTCAAGAAGATTGAACAGGGGAAGATGTTGTACCCCAAAATTTTCCCTCTCAATTTATCAAGATCTCCCCTCACAAGACTCTTTGGACTCAAGACCAAGCTAGGGTTTGCTCTGCTCAAGACATTTCCTTGCACTGATGACCTAAATTAGGGTTTGAGTTTGCACAGGGATTTTTGGACTTTCAATGCTCAAAGTGACTTTAATACTTCATGTTGGACTTACAAGATTTCCTCTACCAAGTTTCAAGCCTTGAATCAAATTTTTACCCAATCAATTGGACAGTTGACCTAGAAATCAGCTGTATTGGGGAAAAAGTCAACTGTGACCAATTTACAGTCAAACCTCATAATTTTTTATCCACATCAACATTATAGACTCATATGAACCATTTTATCAAGTTTGGACCACAACTCCTCAAGAAATTTGATCAAATCATCAAAAGGGCAAAATGGTCATTTTTAGGGTTTTGACTGTATAAGGGCAATTTCTGATTTTTCACTTAGCCAATGGAAAATTGGATTCAAGTATGGATTCAAGGACTCAATGGCATCATGTTGACCTATTCACAAGGTTCAAAAGATCTCAAATGCATTGGATTGACATATGAATTTTTCAGTCAACTGATCAAAATTTGAATGTACACTGAAAAGTCAAACTTTGACTTTTTGGTCAAAATCAAATGCCAAAGGTCATTTTTCATCAAAATGGGTCAAAACATGAAACTTGTTCATCAAGAAACCTAATTTTGTAAATTAGGGTTTAAGATTGAAAAATTTCATAACTTAGAAAAATTCGAAGTTATGAAATTTTCTTATTTTTTCCCAACTTTGCCCAAATTTTTCACCATGATGCAATTGGATTCAAACAAAACTTCCAACATGAAATCTGTAGTCCTCCACAAAATCTACAACTTTTATTCACAAAGTTTTCCCAAAAGAAGCTTTGATCTCAAGTTATGATTTTTGGAACAAGGGTCCATGAAACTTTTAACTTAGTGAAATTTTGCCCTAGTTTAGGCAGGATTTTGATCTATCTTCATGACAATTTTTCACATAGTTCCACTTAGAATATAAAAATGCATTTCAAATATGGATTGTAGAGAATTTTACAAGCTTTCCAAAATGTCCAAGAACTCTCCAAAATCCTTTATGGTTAGGGAGAATCAAAGATTTGAATTTGGCAAAAACTCACTTTTGATCCATGGCATTTTCATGTTGACACAAGTTGCAAAATCTGTCCAACTTTGCTTTGTACTTGATTACAGGTCTCTAAACCCTTACACACTCAAAAATTGAATGCAAACTCAATGGTCTAAGGCATTATTCTGATTAATGGAAGTTTGTACAAGAGTTTAATCTATTTTTGGCAAAAAGTGAACTATGCCATTTTGATAAAAGCAACTTTATGTCAACTTGCTTCCCCTTGAGCCTTGGACCTCTTTATTTGCAGCAAACAAGTTCCATAAACTTAGGAAAAAGTACCACAATCTTGTGCATGCTTGGAGATAGCCTGTACAGGCCTATCTTGTATCACTTCACACTTTTCTTTCAAAACAAGTCAACTTGCCAAAGTCACATATCTTGAGTATATGTTATAACCAAGCTTGGGGACCATTCCAAACAAGTTTTTGCACATTGCCTTGTGTCAGAAACACGAGCCATTCAACCCTCTAGCCTTCCAAAACACAAAATCACCTTCCTCTTGCAAAACAAGGCAGTTTCTGCACTTTGAGTTCCATAACAAAAACTACTCGTGCGTTTTGCCCCAACCCTGTTCAAATACATTCCATATAACCCACCTGAGGTATCCCAACCATTGGCCATTGACTGTAACTCCATTTGCAAGCTTCACCATTTCTGTTTTCAGCTTGTGCAGGTTGACTTCTACAAGCTTGTTCAAGCACATCCAAAGCAAACTAAGCATTGGGGAAGGTCAGAGGAAGTTCAAGCAAGCTCTCAAGCATCTCAGGCCTCACTGAAAAGCTCCACATTGCCATACACGAGTTCAACTGAAACAGGTATTTGTCAACTTTCTATCTCTCTATTTAGGAATCATTAGGCTTAGGTTTGTGAATAAAAAATGTAGTACTCATAGCCCTGAAGCTGTACATATGCATAGATTTCATTTAAGTTAAGTGTGCTAAGAGAATTTGATTGATGAACATTATGAAAAAGTTAGGTTAGAAATTAGGGCCAGAGAAATTCTCTCTGGTCTTTGAGAGTTAGATTAAGTTCTTTATATGGTTGGAATCGTGTTGAAAAATGCTATAACTTTCATGTTGTGAGTTTTTGCTTTAGAGCACGTACGCAGGAGTTGGACATTTGTACAGGAAACACGCATTTTGTTTGAACCAGAGGTTAAAGACGAAGCAAGTGGGCCGGGCCTTGGCTTGGCTTGTTTTTGGCACCCCCTCTTTGCTGTTCACACCCCCCTGGCCCATTTCATTATATTTTTTTGTATTTTTCTTATAATTTTTCATTTCTGATTTTATTTTATATTTTCTAAACATAAAAAATAACAAAAACATTTTCATAAATTTTCACATTTTATTTTATTATTTTTTATTATTTTTTAGATATATAAATAATTATTAAATAGTATATACCTTTGTTTTCTTTAATAAAAACTTATAAATATTATAGAAATATTATATATTTTTATTTTTATTATTTATACATATAAAATAATATTTTTTCACATGTTTTATTTCTTAATATCTTTGTATATATGTTTATATTTATTTTCTTGTACATAAAATAAATAATATAAAATATATTATCTTAAAACAAAAAAACTAGGGTTTCCACCCTTATTAAAAATAATATTTTTTCTAATATATTTTATTTTTTGACACTTGAATATATTTTATTTATTTATTTTATTTTACATAAATAAATAAATATTATAATTTTCATACATATTCTTAAACCAAAAATTAGGGTTTTACCCTTAACAAAAATAACCTTTTATTTTCTTATTTTTTTTATGCATTAAATATTTTATTTTTACATACATAAAAATAAAATAAAAAAACATTTTTACATATTTATAATATTTTGCATATTTATATTTAACTTGCTTATTTAAATATTGCTTATTTATTATTTGATGCAAAGAGTTCAATTTGGATGTAATAGTAAATATCAGGGTTTTATTTTCTTGCAAATACTCCCCATTCAAAATTGTATCCCCCTCCCCCTCCTCATATCAATGTTGTAATAGCCTAGATTACTTTTACGCATTTATGCTTTCAAATATGCCATGATAGAAATTAGGGTTTGTATGCAATATCCAAAATCAAAACAAATAGTCAGACCTAATGCAAGACATAAAAGCATGTAAAATGACAACACAATGCACACATGCACCCCTAGGGTTTCATCCACTTGTTGCCTTTAAAATGGCCATGTTATACATGTTGAGTATCTTGGCAAAACAATAACAAAACAAAAGATCATAGTCCCTCGATGACGCTATCTTGGTTGCCTGTACAAAATGATCTAGTCCCTCAAAAAATTGCTAAAGATACTTGGCACTATTGCTATCATGGTCAATACGATGACCCGCGCCTGTCCCGTTTAACATCCAAATACAAGGTTATTTACCAAATGCAATGGTAAAACAACAATGGAAAAGGGTTAAAAATGTGTAGGAAATATCTTTGAGTAAATAGGGTACACAACTCTTAGTTACTTGATCAAAACTTGCAAAAACATCCTTGCTATTTTCAAACACACATCACCACACAATTTCAAAACATTTCCCAAAACAAACTTTCAAACTTTGAAACTTTGAAACATTGAAACATCTTTTCAAAAGACAATACACCTTTGTATACATTCAAACAAGAATCATTACAAAGGTTTCCACAATGATGGCCTCTTTTCAAAACATTTTCAAAACCACACACAAAGCACCATTTCAAATAGCCTCAGCTTGTATTTCTTCAACCATTCAAATAGCTTGTGCAAATGATCAAGGTGTTCCTCCTCAGTCTGCAACCTTGTAATCATATCATCCACATAGACTTCTATCTCATGATGAATCATATCATGAAATAGAGCTACCATAGCCCGTTGATAGGTTGCGCCTGCATTCTTCAAACCGAACGGCATGACCTTATAGCAGAAGGTTCCCCACTGTGTAACAAAGGTGGTTTTCTCCATGTCCTCGGGCGCCATTTTGATCTGGTTGTATCCGGAGAAGCCATCCATGAAGGAGAACACTTTATGTTGAGCCGCATTGTCAACCAAGACATCAATATGTGGTAGAGGAAAGTCATCTTTGGGGCTTGCCCTATTTAAATCTTTATATTCTACACACATACATACCTTTCCATCTTTCTTTGGCACTGGAACTACATTTTCAACCCATTGGGGATATGATGTTACTGCCAGGAAACCTGAATTGAACTATTTCATTACCTCAGCTTTGATCTTCTCAGACATATCTAGCCGCATGCGATGAACCTTTTATTTGATCGGAGGATAACCCTCTTTCATCAGCAGACGATGAACTACAATATCAATATTAAGCCCTAACATATCTTCATATGACCAAGCGGACACCTCCACATAGTCGTGCAACATCTGGACCAATCTTCTCTTAACACTGTCTCTCAGGTTAGCGCCAATCTTAACTTCCTTATCATCTGCCTCAGTACCCAAGTTTATCACTTCAACTGGTTCTTTGTGCGGTTGAATGGCCTTTTCCTCTTGTATCAGGAGTCTGATGAGTTCCCCAAGTATTTCACAATCTTCTTCACCTTCGTCTTTGGCTTGATAGATTGTATTTTTAAAGTCATAGATGGCAATAGAAGAATCGTTGTCAATAAGATCCGGAGTGGATGTGGATCTGCAAATGTGTGTGTGTGCATGTAAGGTCACATGGCTATTTAAAAATGCAGTAAAGTGAAAGAAAGACAAAGAGCACAAAAGTTGAATACAAAATGGTCCAATGTTTTTCATTAAAATGAGCATATGGCATATGAAAATTACAAACCCTTAACAAATGGACCATTGTGCCCCGGGTAAGGCACATGGTTTATAGTCATTGTTTTGAAGGAAATTACAAACAAATTTCTCAAAGTAATAAAACAGGAAATGAAAATTACTCCTGGTTGAAGGAGATTGAGATGAAGTCCTTGGTCTGCCAGTTGTTGAGTCCTCCATCAGTAGTTGGATAGATCCAGTCATCCCAATCACCATCACTGTCAGAGTCTCCAAGTGCATTAACTTCACTGCTACTGATACGGAGAGGCGGTTTCCCTGCACGAGCACGCATAAATTCCTTTTGAGCCTTGGAAGTGAAGCCCAACCCAATTTTGTCTAACTTGTATGGGATATCAGGAAGTTGTCTCTAAATGGTGCAACCTCTGTCTTCAACAACAACACGAGCATCTTTGAGAGAAGCCATCCTTGGTGTATCTTTAGCAGCTTTTGGAGTGTCGGGGGTGGCTTTGGCAACAACTACCATTGGAGAGACCACTTCGAATGCTTGTCAAGGAGTTTCAATAAACTCGCCATCCATTTGAACATATCTAAATGAGTTCAAATTACTGATCATGAACTCCTCCTCTCCGCATACAGTCACAATTTTCCCTTTGACCGGATATTTCCACTTTTGATGTAGTGTGGAAGTCACCACACTTGCCCCATGTATCCATGGGCGTCCAAGCAGGCAAGAATAAGAAGGACAAATATCCATCACATAGAATGTTGAGTTGAAGACTTGAGACCTAACTTTGGTAGAGAATAAACCTCTCCATTGACCATTCTCTTTGATCCACCAACACATGGGCTAAAGTGGTTCCTTTACACTCGATGCACACATACAAATCTTTGTTGTAATTTTTCCCGTCTGGAGTCAAATCTGCATCCGAAAATCCCAAGCCATTGTCAGTAGTCAAACTGGCTACATAGTTTTCAAATTGGTCAGTTGTAGTTTCTTGAGGAACATGTGCATTTTTTAGGAATCTTATCAAGGCTTGGGCATGTGCCTCGGAGCATAGCAATAAAGACAACATAGAAATCTTCGAGGGTGTTTGCCACAACTGTTCCACTATCTTATAGTCGCTTTTTCTGATAATTTTTATAATCTCCTTCATCTCCTAGGTAGCTGGGTCCTTAATGGTAATATCTTTTGCGGGCGCATCCGTCAGGGAAGGCTCAGTCATTTTTTCCTTTGCTCGAGTATTAGTGTTGTACCCCAAAATTTTCCCTCTCATATTTTTTCCAAGATTTTTCTCTTACAAGGGTGATTATAAACACTTGATTAAAGAAAAAATAAAATTTTGAAGGAGTCTTCGATTGGCATTGGGACAAGGTGCCTTCAATTGGCATTTGGACAAGAGTCTTCGATTGGCCTTGGGACAAGGTCTTTCGATTGGCATTTTAATAAGGTCATTCGATGGGCATCTGAGAAGGATGTCTTTTGATTGACATCTAGACAAGGAGTTTTGACTGGGATCCTAAAACCCTTCGACCAAGCATTGGCCCGTCAGCTTCAATTGTGTGTTGGCTCCCCTTTCGAGCAAGCATTGGTCCAAGTTTCATTTAGGCGAGAATCCCCTACAAATTCCCTTCGATCCACAAACAGGGGCCTCCTGCATGTATATTTTGAGTCACTAGGCAATGGCCTCTTTTACGCTTGCTTTGACCTGCCTCATGCTAGTGCCCACAAGGCATTGGTCGCCTTTGTGCCAGCTTCGACTGGGCAAGCGTCCCCTTTGAAACAGTTTTTCACACTTTGACACGCATGATAGTCCCTTCGAAGGCATATTCATGTGGTCCCTTCAAAGAAGCATTCACTGGTTTATTCGAAGGACACATGATTATTGAAGACAAGTTGGCTTTGTGGTGAGTTTTAGTCCAAGATGCTTGCTGGCCAAAATCTTGCATATTGCTAAGCCCAAGCCCCTGTATAAGTACACTCCTTCCAAAGGTAGCTTCGACTAGCCAGAGTAAAGTCTTTCGTTTAGGCTAGTTGAATAAGGTCAGGGCAATCAAAGAAAGCGAGCTTATGGGCTGATCGAAGAAGCTAGGATATTGAGGCCTTATACAATTCGAATCAAGACATGAGAAACTCGAATTGAGGTGGACATACTCAATCGAAGGAACTATAACGGTGAAACCAAAGCTATTCTAAGGAGGTAACTTGAGGCCAATCGAAGGGCAGGGCCTGAAGGCATTCGAAGGAGCCAAATATGTCCACGTTCATTCAAATTCAAAAAGAGACAAGAATCCCACATCTTTTGCAACGTTTCAAAATGGTATTCATGGCCTTAAAACACCAACTTAATGGTTGTTTACTCATTTTCCTTCTTGTCTCCTCAATTTACTCTATATAAAGAACACACTAGCCAAATCAAATTAGGGCTGAACACAACCGGAGAGAGAGTCACACAAAATTGAAAACACGTTCTTGGAGGTCTCCCAAAGCTTTTCCAATCATCACCAGCCCCTAAGCAAGCACACGTCCAGAAGTGCCAAATCGAAGCAACCCTTATATAAAGGTACCCACGCCTGAAGCCACAGATTCATTCATCACCATTGGTATGCATTTGTTTTGTTTCTAACACTTGCTGCTGATCCATCCTGAAAAGACCAACACACGCATGATCGAAGGACCTGGTTTTGATACCCAGGTCCTGCATCTTTATTGGCTAATATTTATCTCGTAGATTCAAATCGAAAGGCAGCATCTTACCCTGGGTCGAAAGACATTCATCCTTCATTAGATCTAAAGTTACCTTTCTTCCTCTGGTTCAAAAGCCACCTTCCTCTGGATCGAAGGCCACTTTCTTCCTTTGGATCGAAGCCTTCATCTCTCCCTGGATCGAAGGATGCCCCCCTTTTGTATTTTTATTTTTTGTTTGTTTCTTTATTGACCCTTTTTTATTTAAATTAACCTTAAATCAAAAATCACAAAAAAAAAACATTAGGTTAGTGTTTTTATAATTAAATTAATTTTGTAAATAAATTATTTTTAACTTTTTTTCTTCTTGAAATTAAAATTAAATAGAATTACGTTGTATTTTCTTAAAATAAAACAAAACAAACAAAAAGATTTCTTTTCCTTAGGATTTAGACATCCATTTTAATTTGTTTGCGCATTTATTTATTTTCACATTTTTTTCATCTTATTGTAACTGCTTCCCAGTTTGTAATAGTAACTAGGACTTTACTTTTCATATTTTTATAATGTACCTCTCACAAAGCCATGTAATAGCGTAGGATTTACATTCCCGTACTTTACATTTATGAACTTTAAATTCCTGTATATATATATATATATATATATATATATATATATATATATATATATATATATATATATATATATATATATATATATATATATATATATATATATATATATATATATATATATATATATATATATATATATATATATATATTAACTGCTAGTAACTAGGATTGCATGACAAGACTAATAACAAAACATTAGAAAACTTAACACAAGACTAAAATAACTGAACATAATACACTCATACACATACACCTCTAGGGTACGCCCACTTTGGTTTCCTTCAGAAATAAAACAGTCATGTCCCTCGAGACAGGGACGCTTTAGCAAAGACCCATAAATCAAAAGATCATAGTCCCTCGATGACCCTACAGTTACCTTTCGATAAATGATCTAGTCCCTAAACAGAAATTGCTAAAGCGTCTCTACATCTGTCACCTTTATGATTGTACGTCCCTTCGATGCCCCTCATACATCTAACAATGGGGCTTCTTATCAATCAATGGTAAGACAAAAACATCTAAAGGAGGATGAAAATAATATTAGACCTTTTTGAGTAGGTAGGACACTCATAGTTGCTTGCTTGCTCACAACAAAAACATTTTTCACACCAACACTTTCAAATTGAAATATTTTCAAAAGTCAAAGCTCTTTGTACGCATTTTTATAGAGACGAGAATCATTACAAAGGAACTTTTCAAAATCACTTTCAAAAACATATTCCACAAACACTTATTTGAACTATTTTCAAAAACTAACACTTTGTACGCATTCTTATAGAGAAGAGAATCATTACAAAGACGTTTTTCAAAATATTTTCAAACCCACACCACAAGTACATTTTCAAACAAAAGCAAAGTGAACTAGCAAGAAACTAAGAGCCCGTAGATAACTACGGATGGAAAGGGTTCTAACACCTTCCCTTTCCATAATCTACCCCCTTACTTAGAAAATTCTCGAAAAGGTATTTTTCTGTTCTTTTCACCCTTTCCTTTGTTGGATAAAAGAAAAGTTGGTGGCGACTCTTGCTTACCGCGACATTTGCAAACACAAAATGCAAAACCAGTATTAAACAGTCGATTCTGCCACCGTATCATAGAACTGAAGACTCTACTGGGGAATAATAAATAGTGGGGTTACCTTAGAGTTAGTTCATTATTTAACTGCTTTTGTATGCTTTGTATGCTTTACCTTTTGGGATTGTTTGGGTTGTTACTATAGATCCTACACTCGGATCTGGGGCACCTTTTAGGTAAGTAGCAATAGATTGTGGAAATTGTGCAGGGTATACCGACACGGTCGAAGCGATAGCTACGTTGATGTGACACTTTGGTTGGTATCGGTAGCCCTTGAGTAGTCAAGGAGAATACGGGGCCGCTGCATGGTGTCATGAAGCATCAACTGACCTTATAACCTTTAATTAAACAACTTGGCCATTAGGAAGTAGTGAGATATCCGTCTTTGGTGTAGCCCGAAGTTGGTTGATACTCGACACTACACTCATTGAGATTTGACTCCCGTGTTTTGTTTGGTGGCAAGTCAGTTATCGATTGGAATGATACTTGTGGGAAAGATCAGTGATATTGAGATCCCATAGAACCCGATTACTATTGATAGGACAGGTTGAGCCAACTAAATTTCAAGAGGGTACTTACCTACAAAACCCATGCAAGCCTAAACCTAAGGCTGCTTGTGTGACTTGTTTGCTTTCATTTCCTAATAACTTGAACTCATTGCAGGGCTTTATTTATACTCCTTGCAGGACTTGTTTGTAGTCGTTATCCAATGACTTGGATTTCCTATAAGAAATACTCATCTTCGTCACCCTGCATTTTTGATTGACACATAGCATACACATTATAGCATCATACCATAGCATTTCCTTAACCATTTCAAGGATCTCAAGGGCTTGTGATGTAGGTTATGATGAACTAGACGTCTAACAAGGGACAAGGGGATTTATTTTCCTCTAGCCAATACCTTCAAAAGACCAAAACACGACAACTTGAGTCAGGGGCTATGACCCACTCGATATGGTGAGCTTGACTCTTGTAGAAGGACATTCAACGACACGAAGTTCTTCAATCAAAGCTGCAAAATTCAACTTCTGACACTTTCTTGTTTACTCCGCGAGATCCTTGAAAACATTGCATACATGTCATATCATAACAGGTCTTCCAGTACAGGTCTCTCATTTTCTCGATGTTTATTTCAGCAAAGAAAATGTCTCTCAAACAAGACGACATAGATCTCCAAACTCAAGAGGCTCAGTTCATGGAAATGTTCCTAAACCTATCCAAGGGGCAGGAAGAATTGAAAGCACTCCACGTTGGGAATATGACCAAGAAACGTCCTGACAACAACAAGGATGACCAGGTTGAACAAGTGCAAGATGAGATAGAAGCAATGAGAATCCAGATGCTGGGGCAGATGGCTCTTATCCAAAGCCTAGCTCGGGGACAAGAAGAGGTGAGAGCCCTTGTCAGCAAGATTTATCAAGACGGATGCAACCACATGAATCAAACAGTCGAGGCTGGGGATCAAGTTATTAATCAACCCCTGATGAGACAAGAAGTTGGCTTGGTGGAGAATTGACCTTTCC
Organism: Vicia faba; assembly: GCA_948472305.1. Taxonomy (NCBI): domain Eukaryota; kingdom Viridiplantae; phylum Streptophyta; class Magnoliopsida; order Fabales; family Fabaceae; genus Vicia; species Vicia faba. Next base: position 1,035,028,468 of record OX451736.1, read on the forward strand.
AAATTGCTGCTACATCACGAGCCCAATCACAACCTCTCCAACAACGACATGGTAATCGGTGTAAGCGGGATTCATTTACTAGGCAATATACCAAACTCAACATACCAATGTTGCAAGTCTTGCAACACATGTTGAAGTTGAATTTGGTCACATTGAAGGATCCTCCTCGGAATCCTAATACTTCCACTCCTACTTACAATCCTGATGCAATATATGCATATCACTCCAACATTCTGGGGCATGACACTGATAGTTGTTGGATGTTGAGATACAAAATTCAAGACCTGATTGATGAAGGAGAATTAGAATTTGCACAAGATGGTCAACTGGAATTCTTCTTCCATTCCTCAAAGGAACACCATCTGAAGTGACATGCCAAGACAAAAAGGCTTTTTGTTCATCTAGAATTTTCAATTTGTAATTTCTTTTGATTGTTCAAACATTTATTCATGTCAAACTTTGTTATTTCATCAATGCATTGCATATGTTTGTCTTGAATTATTTAATTTGTATCCACTATATTCAAACTGTGTTTTTACTTCCTTTTTGTGATATTCAACTCTTGATCAAAAGCTCTAAGCCTTTAGAGGGAGGATGACGAAAATGATACAAAAATCTCTACAGTATGCTTTTGAACAAATCCTGCTGACGATGTACAGGCGTTGTTTCAAATCCTAAATAGTGGAGTTATAAGGAAGATAATCCCTAGTCAACCCCTTTGAGCCTAAGAAGTAGGAGTTTTTATTTTCACACAAATTAAAACCCTTAATCATAACCTGGGGCAGGGCAGTTTTCTCAGTTAATCCAAATGTGCATTCAGTCACAAGCTATACCTTCATACATGGCAAATAGTGTAAAAGATGCTCCCCAAAAGTTGGTGATGGTTCCACACAATCGTCAAGACAGGCAGTCATTATCTCTCAAAAGAAAATCCCGCTAAGTCAAAAACCTATGAAGGAGGCTTAAGAAAAACAAGGGCATCCGGCTGACTGTAAACACAAAAGAAACAGTTTAGGAAAAAATAGGGATAACGAAAACAAAAAAGAGGTTACTACAAATCCTCGACAAAAAGAAGATTACAAAAATGATTGCCTCTTCAAAATAAACTTTCAGTATCCAAACCATCATCGGAACATCAAGGACAAGATGCAATACTCAATCAAGATTTAAACGCATAATTAACTGAGCATATGACTGAATAACATCACGAAGAACAGGTTGGGTACAAATTTTTTTTGAGCCTTTATCCTTTGTTTCTTAAACCGTGAACCAGACCATGTTACAACCCTCAAAAGTTCTAGGTGAAGCATGGGTTAGTTCAAAAGCACACTATTACAAAAAGGTATCCTGACTCCTATAAGGTCTGCTATAAATCTTGAGTTGATATCACATTCTTGCAAATTTTGTTTTACTACAAAAACGCATTTTCAAAAAATTCAAGACAAACATAAGCTTTGCATCCTTTAAATATCATTTGTTTGCACATGACTATTTGTTTAACAACAGAGATATTCACACAATAAATATTTAACGAACGAAGATCCTCTCAATGGACAGAATCACCTCAGACAGGAAGGACATTCCCAATAACAAGCCTTTCATAATCAAGGGGCATGACATGGTGTCTAACACACTTGGGGAAGTCAAGTCAAAATTCCAAGGAATATCTCAAAAGTGATGAATAGCTAGGGGCAGATCTCCATCTGAATCACTCGGGGTCTGTTACATTGATCGGGGATTCCAACAGAAATCACTGTGAAATTTGAACCTTTGGCACCACTAAATTTCTTGTCTGTGCCAGTAGTATCAGATGGTGTCAGTATCATGTCTCTGAATCCTTCCATGACAGTTCTTAGAAAATGCTAGGGAAGACTATCAGAAACTTGATCAAAAACCTTTGGTACCACCAAATTGCTTGTCTGTGCCAGTAGTATTAGATGATGTCAGTATCATGTCTTTGAATCCCTCCATGACAGTTCTTAGAAAAGATACTTAGGAAATTCAAGACTATTAGAAACTTGGTCAAACATTAGGTGCACCAGATTCATCTTAAAGCAGCCCCACACAGGCTCCCACAAATGAAAGGGCACATGCGATCACATAATCATTTTCTGGCATTTATAAAACACTTGTTGTCATAGAAGGTGACAACTATCCATGTCCTATAAATGCAGATATAGTCAGAAAATACTACGCATGAAAAAGACCCGCTAGGTTGACAGGCCTAGGAAAAATTAAGGGATTCCCGGCAAACCAAAAGGTTTGGGAAAAAATTAGGGGTATACACAAAAATTGTACACCCGACAAGTCGAAAACCTAAAAAAGAGGCTTAGGCAAAAAAGGGTATCCCGATGGACTGAAAACCCGAAAGGGCGGTCCAGGAAAAAGTTAGGGATTAAATCGTACGACTATGTCCCGTCATCTTGTCATTTGTCTATCAATAGAATACTCCCTGATCAACATCTGCTCAAAACCCCCGGAGTTAGGATAATGCTCAGACCGTCCACAAAGTATCCACAGATACTTCCTCCAGCAGGTACAGAGGCAGGGGCGTCCTACTAAAATGTCATTGCCACATCCTCAGATTACAGCCTTGGGATGACAGGTGTTCTCATATCCCCGGTGGAGCAAGAATCTCCAAATTACTGCTCCAACAAAAAATTCCCTAGTGAAGTCGCCAAGCTTCTCAGGATTCCCCAACAGGATTCCAACAAAATCTCAAGTAGTTTATAAAGCCTTATCCCCAATAGATTTTATTTCTCTAGCTACATAAGTTCATCCCCCAGCGGAGTTTATTTCTTCAAATTGGTAAAATCTTCCAACAGAACTCTTCCCCTCAGAAAAATTATTCTCAAACAGAAGTCGAAGATCCTTGGCAGAGAAAGGGAATCGCCAGCAAAATTATCTCCATTCATTATCCCCAACAGAAATTGAAGAATCACTTTCTTCACTCACAAACAGCAGTATGGGATTCAACTTACCGATACTCTTCAGCAGAAGTCAGGGATTTATTTTCCCAGACAAAGATACCGCGCAACAACATTACTTGTTCATACATCATGGCATGTGCATACAAATACATATATCACAATCTCATTTATTTTGGGAGCATCATACAATTCATACATCATGGCATCGCATGAAACTGATTTTACCTTTCCAGGTTAAATTAGCAGACAAACAAACACTATCAACTTTTACAGCAGGTCAAAGATTAATGCCCGAAACCAGACGGGGAAACTATCTACACGACCAAGTGGTATGAACTCCCGAAACAAGACGGGTTTACCAACAAATACAGTAGGCCACCGATTAATGCCCGAAACCATATGGGGAAACTATCTATGTGACCAGCAAAACAAGTTCCAGATTAATACCTGTAACAAGCCAGGAGAACTATCTGCGGACAAATGACCATGGATTAATACCTGTAACAAGCCAGGAAAACTATCTACATAAGGAGATTGAAGATTAATACCTGTAACAAGCCATACAAACTATCTTTCTTTCTCAGGTCAGAGATTAATACTTGTAACAAGTCAGGAGAACTATCTCAACAACCATCAATTTTCAATTTCTAGATTAATACATGTAACAAGCCAGGAGAACTATCTATGGACGACCGACTGTGGATTAATACCTGTAATAAGCCAGGAGAACTATCTACATGAAGAGATTCAAGATTAATACTTGTAACAAGCCAGGAAATCTATATTTCTTTCTCAAGTCAGAGATTAATACCTGTAACAAGCCAGGACAACTATCTAAGGGATCAACAATTTTCAAGTTCTAGATTAATACCTATAACAAGCCAGGAGAACTATTTGTGTACAGTTGATTTGTAGGTTAACACCTGAAACTAGACAGGAAAACTATCTACATGACCAGACAGGAAAAAATATCTTCAAGTAACGGTTAATTCCATTATCCCCAGCAAGTTACTGTGAAACCTGAATTTCAACCAGAAAGCAACAAACTTTCATCTCTCCAGAGATAACTCTTTAGCAGAGCCCTGGACAATTGAAGTTCCTAGACTCTATTCCCCACAGTTTTTCCTCAAGCAGGAGAACAACAGAAACCACATTCCCTAACAGACTCCTCCTCAGACAGCAGGAACAGGAACCCCAAAGGGACCGTGTGTGAAATCAGCATCTATTTTGGATGGCATCATTAAGCCCATCTTCGACAACTCTCTGTCATCTTCTCTAAATGGAATTTGTAAGCCCATTCCCGTCATCATCAATAACAGTGTTATTTTGTGCGAGTGCAAATTTCTGGGCACTCTAGTGTTGAATCATCTTCCACCTTCAGATCACGAAAGGCATACAAGCCAATCTAAATCCTCAGGTTTAAGAAGATTGAACAGGGGCAGTTGTTGTACCCCAAAACATTCCCTCTCATATTTTTTCCAAGATTTTTCTCTTACATAAGTGATTATCAACACTTGATTAAAGAAAAAATAAAATTTTGAAGGAGTCTTCGATTGGCATTGGGACAAGGTGCTTTCGATTGGCATTTGGAAAAGAGTCTTCTATTGGCCTTGGGAAAAGGTCTTTTGATTGGCATTTTAACAAGGTCCTTCAATTGGCATATGAACAGGATGTCTTTCGATTGACATATGGACAAGGAGTTTCGACTAGGCTCCTAAAACCCTTCGACCAAGCATTGGCCCATCAGCTTCGATTGTGTGTTGGTTCCCCTTTCGAGCAAACATTGGTCCAAGTTTCATTTAGGAGAGAATCCCCTACAAATTCCCTTCAATCCATAAACAGGGGCCTTCTGCATGTATATTCTGAGTCACTAGGAAATGTCCTCTTTTACACTTGCTTTGACCTGCCTCATGCTAGCGCCTACAAGGCATTAACTACCTTTGTGCCAGCTTCAACTGGGCAAGGGTCCCCTTTGAAACAGTTTTTCACACTTTGACACGCATGATAGTCCCTTCGAAGGCATATTCATGTGGTCCCTTTGAAGAAGCATTCACTGGTTCATTTGAAGGACACATGATTATTAAAGACAAATTGGCTTTGTGGTGAGTTTTGGTCCAAGATGCTTGCTGGCCAAAATCCTGCATATTTCCAAGCCCAAGCCCTTGTACAGGTACACTTCTGCCAAAGGTAGCTTCTACTAGCCAGAGTAAAGTCTTTAGTTTGGGCTAGTTGAATAAGTTCAAGGCAATCAAAGAAAGCGATCTTAGGGACTGATCGAAGAAGCTAGGATGTTGAGGCCTTATACAATTCGAATCAAGACTCGAGCAACTCGAATTGAGGTGGACAAACTCAATTGAAGGAACTATAAGGGTGAAACCAAATCCAGTCGAAGGAGGCAACTTGAGGCCAATCGAAGGGCAGGGACTGAACGCATTCGAAGGAGCCAAATATGTCCACATTCATTCAAATTCAAAAAGAGACAAGAATCCCACATCTTTTGCAATGTTTCAAAATGGTATTCATGGCCTTAAAACACAAACTTAATGGTTGTTTACTCATTTTCCTTCTTGTCTCCTCCATCCCCTCCATATAAAGAACACACTAGCCAGATCAAATGAGGACTGGACACAACCGGAGAGAGAGTCACACAAAATTGTAAACACATTCTTGGAGGTCTCCTAAAGCTTTTCCAATCATCACCAGCCCCTAAGAAAGCACACGTCCAGAAGTGCCAAATCGAAGTAACCCTTAAACAAAGGTACCCATGACTGAAGCCACAGATTCATCCATCACCATTGGTCTGCATTTGTTTTGTTTCTAACACTTGTTGCAGATCCAGCCTGAACAGACCAACGCGTGCAAAATCTAAGGACCTGGGTTCGATACCTAGGTCCTGCATCTTTATTTGGCTAATATTTATCTTACAGATTCAAATAGAAAGGAAGCATCCACCCTTGGGTCGAAAGACAATCATCCTTCATTGGATCGAAAGATACCTTTCTTCCTCTGGATCAAAAGCCACCTTCCTCTGGATCAAAGGCCACTTTCTTCCTCTGGATCGAAGCCCTCATCTCTCCCTGGATCGAAGGATGCCCCCCTTTTGTATTTTTATTTTTTGTTTCATTTCTTTATTGACCCTTTTTATTTAAATTAACCTTAAATAAAAAATAAATAAAAAATATTAGGCTAGTGTTTTTCTAATTAAATTAATATTGTAAATAAATTAAATAATTATTTTTAACTTTTTTTCTTGAAATTAAAATTAAATAGAATTAGGTTGTATTTTCTTAAAATAAAACAAACCAAACAAAAAGATTTCTTTTCCTTAGGATTTAGACGTCCATTTTAATTTGTTTGCACATTTATTTATTTTCGCATTTTGTTTCAATGTATTGTAACTGCTTCCCAGTTTATAATAGTGACTAGGAATTTACTTTTCGCATTTTTATAAGGTACCTCTCACAAAGCCATGTAATAGCGTAGTATTTACATTCCCGCACTTTACATTTCTGCACTTTAAATTCCTGTATATATATTAACTGCTAGTAACTAGGATTGCATTACAAAACTAATAACAAAATGTTAGTAAACTTAACACAAGACTAAAATTACTGAACATAATAGACTCACACACATACACCTCTAGGGTACACCCACTTTGGTTGCCTTCGGAAATAAAACAATCTTGTCCCTCGAGACATGGACACTTTAGCAAAGACCCATAAATCAAAGATCACAATCCCTCGATGACCCTATAGTTACCTTTCGGTAAATGATCTAGTCCCTAAACAGAAATTACTAAAGCGTCTCTACATCTGTTGCCTTTATGACTGTACGTCGATTCGATGTCCCTCATACATCCAATGCTGGGGCTTCTTATCAATCAATGATAAGACAACAACATCTAAAGGAGTAGGAAAAGAATATTAGACCTTTTTGAGTAGGTAGGACGCTCATAGTTTCTCGCTTGCTCACAACAAAAACATTTTTCACACCAACACTTTCAAATTGAAACATTTTCAAAAGTTAAAGCTCTTTGTACGCATTCTTATAGAGACGAGAATCATTACAAAGGCACTTTTCAAAATCACTTTCAAAAACATCTTACACAAACAGTTCTTTGAACTATTTTCAAAAACCAATACTTTGTACGCATTCTTATAGAGACGAGAATCATTACAAAGACGTTTTTCAAAATATTTTCAGACCCACACCACAAGCACATTTTCAAAAAAAATCAAAGTGAACTAGCAAGCAACTAAGAGCCCGTAGATAACTACGGATGGAAAGGGTGCTAACACCTTCCCTTTCCATAATCTACCCCCTTACTCAGAAAATTCTCGAAAAAGGTCTTTTTTTGTTCTTTTCACCCTTTGCTTTGTTGGATAAAAGAAAAGTCAGTGACAAATATTGCTTACCGCGACATTTGCGAACACAAAATGCAAAACCAGTATTAAACAGTCGGTTCTGCCACCGTATCATAATCAACAACAAGTTTAGCAGTAGTAACACGAATGGGTGTAGTTGTGGTTGTAGGAGGTGAAATCTTAAGAGAGAAGATCCTCTCTGTCCTAGTAACTTTACTTGACCCAACAATGTTTGTAACGTCAACAGTTTCTTCTTTGGCAATCCATGAATCTTATTTGATACCATGGTAATACACTTATGCCCCATAATTCCAGGGAACAACCTTATCAGAAGAGTAAGGGACTGGCCCCGGTGTGGTGATAATTAGTGGAGTTATTCTTGGTTCAGCGGGAATCCTAATAGGACCTTTGGAGGTGATCCTAATAGGTTTTTTTGATATAGTAATGATGGACGCGTCTTCAAACTCTTGAGATACACTTTTGGTCAGACTTTTCATAGATGGAGTTATTTCAAATAGAATCTCATGGCTATCCATCAGGTGTTGGACACCTTTCTTTAACCATTTACAACCATTAATCTGTATAGCACAACAACAACAGTCTCCAAGGAAACCAGGGAATACCCCGACTTTCAACAAATTTTCTTTAACAGTCTTCAAAGGAGTGGTCAAGTCATTAACAGAGGAAACAAAAGAAGCATCTTCAATAGCATTCACACCCTTACCATGATTTGGAATGGGTGCAGTGATCACATTTGGAGTTGGTGGAGGGTTGAATTCAATTGTCTTGTTATCAATTAGGTCTTGGATTTTATTATTTAGAGACCAACAATCATTAGTATAATGTCCGAGACTGTTTCAGTGGTAAGCGCATTTGGCATTGAGGTTGTATTTTGGGGAAGAAGTGTTAGGGTTAGAAGGGGGATCTTGCAAGGTCACCAAATCAGATTTCAATTGGTGTTGTAGAGCTTAAGATAGTGACATATTGATTCTGGTAAACTGTCTCCTCGGGATGTCTGGTCTTTGTTGATTATTATTTTGTTGGCGCAGACGTTGAGTTAGAGTTGGATTGGAGATCAAAACTGCCCCTACTGAATGAGGACGGTCATTCTTCGCATGGATTCTTGATCCATACACAACATTAGTCTCTTTTTTACCAATAAATGGCTTTTTCACAGCATTTGAGGTGGAGGCCATGGGTATCTTCCTGCTTTTAATCCTGCTTTCAACCCTCTCACCAGTTAAGATCAATTCAGTAAATCCAGATGATGAACTTCCAATCAACAAGTTGAAAAATGGTCCAGTCAATATCCCCATAAACATTTCCACCAACTCTCTATCAGTTAAATGTGGTTGCACCCTACCAGTAAGATCTTTCCATTTTTGAGCGTATTCCTTGAAGCCCTCATTGGAATCCATGGTCATACCTTGCAGTTGCACCCTAGTTAGTGCAAGATCAGCGTTATATTAATATTGGCGGTAAAAGGCGGTGGCCAAATCCTCCCAAGTATGGATGTTAGTCCTTTCCAATTGGTAAAACCACTCCAACTCTGTCCTAGACAGACTTTCTTGAAAAAGTGCACCCACAGTTTCTTATCAGCGGTATGCGGATGAATTTTGTGGACGTAAGATCTTAAGTGAAGCTTTGGACATGAGACACCATCGTACTTGGCAAAAACAGGGATCTTGAATTTGTGGGGAATGACTACCCCAGGAACCAAACCCAAGTCACCAAAGTCCAAGCCAAACACAACTTAGATTCTACAACCTTTAGTTTGTCTTCTAGTTTCTTATATTTGTTACCGGTCGGTGGATATTGCTCGTCAAAATAATCCTCGTCTTCAGAGATTTTATTGTTTCCACCCTCAGCATGGGTGCTCCTAGCATCTTCATCTTGATTCTCATCCTCCTCGGAGGACTCTTCTTCAACTTGAACTTGTCGGATGAAGCCTTTGAATCTCTTCCCCATGTTTATTACAACTTTCTTCTTAGTTTTCTTCTTCGTTAAAAGAAGTGTCATCATTTCATGCCGCCCCTTTGCTAAGTTAAGAAGAGTCTCTTGTAATTGAGAGTATCGAGTCTGCAAGTCCATGACAGTTTTCTCGAGATCCATCTTACACTGAAATAAACAGTAGAAAGATGAGGAAGCCTGTGTCAAAAAACCTACTTATGATATGATGCATGTTATGCAAATGCAATGTTTTCAAGGACTTTTAAGAGATTTAAATTTTCTTAACCAAAGAGGAAACAAAACATCAATTGTATTAATAAGTTCCAGAATTACAAATGCCTCTTGGGCTTATAATGAAAAAGAAATAAATCAAAAAGGTCTTAAAGAGACGACAAAATAAACTCCTAAAACAAAATGACTCAAGTCTCCCATGAACACATCCTCTTTGGTGCAATGTAGGCATTCTGACTTTGCTCTTCATGAAGTTTCCTTGTAAGATCCAACACTTTCTTCTCGCTTGCATAGAATCGAGCTTCAAAGGTGTCTCGTTCCCCCTTGAGTTGGATCCACAATCTCTGCAATTCCTCGAGGTCGGTAGGCATGTTAGAATGAAGAATGGTATGAGGAACATCCTCTACGGTAATGGGCTCCACAACTATTGGTAGAATAGCAGGATATGGCATTATGAGACTTTGAGCATGAACTCGTACCCACTTGAGATAAGGTTCAAGAGGGATGGAATTATTATGCCCTAAAGTCTTGCTATCAAACTTGCTCACCATGCCCCAAGCATGCACAAACCTTCGATGATAACCTTGGACATCGTTCTCATAGTCGAACATAATTCCTTGAATGAGTGCATCATAGGGACCATCTTTTTGAGCATAGCCAAACTTTCGTAAGGCTAGAGAAGGGTTACAAGTGATACCTCCCCTAATGCCTAAGAGTGGAACATTACGGAACTCCCCCTAATGATAAATGATAGTAAAGTCTTCTTGAGATCGAGAGCACCAATGGATATCTGAATGAGAAAGTGACACCAACCTTTGAGACCACCTTAAGCCTTGCTCATTCTTCAATATTGATCGAGGGAGGTGCGAAATAAACCACCTAGCCAGCAAAGGCAGGAAACACATGAGGGTCCCTCGTTTCCTCATAATGCGAGTATGAAGAGAGTGCAAAATATCCCCAAGCAATGTAGGCACCAGGTTGCGAGTAAGAAAGATCTTGACAGTGTTCACATCTACGAGTTGTTCAGGGTTAGGAAAGTGAACCAAACCATAGATTAGAAGGACCAATATTTCTTCAAAATATTGTAAATCCAAAACAACCAAAAATGAACAAGCCTTCTCCATCAGGAATTTAGCCAAAAAGCCTTTGACCCCGCTTCTTGTTTCCTAATTAGCTATAATGATAGAACTCTTCAAATGTAAGGCCTTGGCAATAACTTCAGGCTTTGGAGTTTCATCTAAACTGGTGAATGGTATATGGTCAAGGACTGGTATTCCCAACAGTTGAGAGAATTCTTCCATTGTGGGCACTAATTGATAATCGGGAAAGGTGAAGCAATGGTGTATAGGGTCGAATAACTGAAAAAGCATCTTCATCATGTCTTCTTCAAAGCTTGAGGTAACCAGATTGAGAAGTCGACCATATCTTTTGGTGAACAGAGAATTTTTCAGGAACCCTTGATGCTAACTCTTTGAGTTGAGGAGACACTCTTACGAAGTTTATTTGGATGGTATTTCTGCGAGCGGAAGCCATATTCTACAAAATAGAACAAAGATAAATTCCTAGGTACTTAAAATGGTTAGTAAAATGCTATGGCATGATGTTATGATGTCATGAGCAAATAATCACACACAAATAAAGCACACAAGGTCTTAGGTTTAGGCTTACATTGGGTTTATTGGTAAGTACCCTCTTGAAGTTTAGTTGGTTCAACCTGTCCTAAAAAGTAATTAGGTTCTAGGAGCCTCAATATTATTGATCTTTCTTCATCGGGCATTGTCTTAGCTCAAGCATCCAAACTGCGGCCAAAATATCCCGAAAGTACGATCTCAATGAGTGTAGTATCGAGTATCAACCAACTTTAGCCTGCACCAAAGCCGGATACCTCACTACTTTCTAATGGCCAAGTTATTCAACTAAGGTTCTACGGTCAGTTAGTGCTTCATGACACCACACACCGGCCCCGTATTCTCCTTGACTGGACTCAAGGGACACCGGTACCAAAAAATGTGTCACACTAACATAGCCATCACTTCAACCATGTCGGTATACCCCGAACAGTCCCCACGATCTATTGCTACTTACCTAAAATGCCCCCAAATTCGGATGTAGGATTTTTATAAGACACAAACAACCCTTTTAGGAGTAAAGAAAGCAATTCAAACAATGAAAGTATTTAAATGTGAGCTAACCCCTAAGGTAACCCCACTTTTAGTTATCATTCCCCAGCAGAATCGCCAGTTCTATGATACAGTGGGAGAACTGACTTGGTTTTTTGCGTTTTATCGCAATTGTTGCGGATAGCAAGAGTCTCCACCGACTTTTATTTTATCTAATAAAGGAAAAGGTGAAAATAATAGGAAACACCTTTTGAGAATTTTTCTTGAGTTCGGGGGGTAGGTTATGAAAAGGGAAGGTATTAGCATCCTTTTAATCTGTATTTATCTACGGGCTCTTAGTTTCTAGCTCACTTTGAAATGCTTTGTAAATGTGTTTGTGTTTGGTGTAAGTTTGAAAATATTTTGAAAACGACTTTGTTTCGGAAAACTTTGTAATGATTGTCGTCTCTATAAGAATGTATACAAAGTGTTGGTTTTAACAATAGTTCAAAGAGATGTTTGTTTTTGGAAATATGTTTTGAAAGTGTGAGTGTGGAAATAGTTTTAGTTTGTGAGCAAGCAACTACAAGCGTTCTACTTACTCAAAAAAGTCTTAGTTATTTTCCTCCTCCTTTAGATATTGCTATCTTACCATTGATTGGTAAGAAGCCCTATCATTGGATGTGAGGGACATGCGTGGTTCATCGTACAGTCATAGAAGGCAACATTGTAGAACACCTTAGAATTTTTTTATAAGTGTCTAAGATCGTTTACCTAAGGCAACATTGAAGGGTCATCGAGGGAATACAATCTTGTAATCGAAGGGTCTTTGCTAAAGTATCCCATATTCAATGGACATGACTGTTTTATTCTAAGGAAACAAGTGTGGGTTAACCCTAGAGGTGCAAGTGTACAAAGTGTATTGTATTCATGCATTTGTCTTGAATTAGGGTTATCTATTCTTTGATTTTAAGTCTTGCCATACAAACCCTAATTACTAGCAATAATATGGAAAGCGATAAATTGCGGAAATTAAATGTCCTACGCTATTACAATACTTGAGGGGATGGGGTATACAAATTTACAAATGGGGATGACAAGTAAAATAAATCCTAATTACTATTACAAGGCTTTTACAATTACATAGTTCATAATGTAAAAAATGCGCAAGAAAATGTAAAGTGAAAAGAAATTGTTTTTTTGGTTTTTTGCTAGAAAAGGTTTTGTAGTTCATTTAATTGAAAATAACTTAGGTCTAAGTTAACATAAAAAGAAAACTAATTGTTTAGGATTTTTTTTTCGATGTCTCATTTTAGAAAAATGGTTTTATGGTGTTAGGTAATCTCCAAGCAAGGCAATATGTCCAAAATTAAACTAATTTTTTTTCAAAATTAGGAAATTTGGTGCCTGAGCTGACACGGGCCGTGTCAGTGGACACCGGCACCCGTGTCAGGACATGTATTGGCTTCTTCTTCACATTTTGTTCCAGCCAAAATGACACGGTCCGTGTCATGTGACAAAGGCACCCATGTCCGCCCATGTTCTGCTTGCTTTTGCACGTGTTTAAACCAATCGAGTTGACACGGGCACCTGTGTCAGCCACTGCCCTGCATTTTTGTTAAGTTTTCTCACCCAGCTAAACTGACACAGGCCGTGTCGCGTGACACAGGCACTTGTGTTATCCCCTGGCTTTCCTTGTTGCTAAGTTATTTCTTGGATCTGTCCTGTTGTATCCTTTTGAAAATGAAAGCAAATGACGTATGGATAAAGATATCACAGTTTGAGAAGTTTTACCTCTTGAAGAGAAAACTTTAGAACACGTAAAGACGTTTGTAAAGTGGTTATTGGTCGAGCTCTCTTGGATCTTCTTGAAGTTATGCCAGTCCTTCGTTTGTGCTAAAAATTGCCGAATCACTCCAACCAAGTCAAGTTGCAAAGTACCATTTTTGAGTTTGGAAGATGGTGATAATGATGTTACAGAAGTTATTCTTGTGTTTGAACAACTTCTATATGATGTTTATGAAGTATTTGGATGGTTTGTTTGGTAAAAACTTGCAAGGTGTGAGAGGTTCAAAGATTTGGACTTCAAAGCTCAAAAATGGAGGTTTTATGGACAATTCTAGTTTTTTGAGAGTATATGGGTTTTGAGGGCTTGTTACTCTCCCTTTTATCTTGTAAATTGTCTCTCTATTTATAGGAAGGAGAATTTAAGACAAGGGTTAATCATATTTTCAAAATCACATGTTGTGGCTAGGTTGGGTTGTAAGTGAGAGTTCATGACTTTTCATAGTTCCAATGTGGGCATGGCCTATTTTTTAGGAGTGCTTTGCAGGTTGTAGATGGTTGCTCCTTGATTTGACATTGTGTATGTGCAGAAAAAACCATTGAGAGGCTCAAGGAGTTGACATTATGATTAAAGCATGCATTTCAAGAATGGCAATGGTGCCTTAGTGCCAAACTGGAAAGATCACTTGGACAATGCTTAAACCAAATGCACCATAGCTTAAACGTTTGTGTAAGCATTAAATTATGGTGAGATTTTCAAGTTATAAGGCCTGCAACACAAGATTATGCAGCATAACATGTAGATTGAATTATGTGTTCTTCACCAAAATGACTTGTAATTCAAGAATGGATGCCCAACTTCATGCCTTTGAATCTCCTAGCTCAAGTATGATAAATTCATGCTCTTGGATGTTTTTGAAAGCTTTAAACATTATCTACAACTTTTATGTTTACCATTTTTGATAAATCAAATTGGAACTTGATGAGAATTGGCCAAGAAGTTGGGACAAAAACCTGTTGAAAATTTCCTTAAGTGTTAGATGAAAATGTCATTACTTCAGGGGTCTGTATCTTCAAATATAAGCATTTCTTAGACATCAACCCTCTAATACAAAGTTGTAGAATTCTTCAAGATCTACAACCTTCATGTTGAAAGTTTTCTTTGAACCATCTTGCATCTTGGTGAAAAAATGTCATGAAGTATTAAAATTATCAAGTGTAAAAAAACACTTAAAAAATTTCTAAGTATTGGAAATCTTGACTTTTTGTTGACTTTCTTGACTTTCTTGATTCTTTATGATCAAGTTTGATATTTTTGAAGGTCTTGACGAATTTTGAAATTTAATGTTAACCAAAAAGTCAAAGTTTAAGTTTTTGTGTATCGGTTGACTTTTCGTCAGTTGATTCATATTTCAACTATCAAACCTTTGATCCTGGGAACTCATTCGAGCCATGAAGTTAGGTAAGTATGTTGTATTTAAGTCCTTGAGATTATTCTTCAATCCATTAAGTCATGTATTAGGTCAAAAGATGATGATCAATCATTCTCAGTCAAAACCCTAATTTGGAGGCTCAGTGCTTTGGAGGTGAGGTTGTCTGATCAAACTCTTGAAACCCTTGAGCAAATTTTGGGGAGGGAAATAGCTATATTTGGAGGGAAAATTTTGGGGTACAACAATAGCTATATTTCATGACATGATTCATCACGAGATAAAGGTCTATGTCGATGATATGATAGCCAGATCACAAACTGATAGAAGAACATCTTGATGATCTGCATAAATCATTTGAAAGATTGAAGAAATACAAGCTGAGATTGAATCCAAACAAATTCACCTTTGGGGTGAGGTCTAGAAAACTCCTAGGTTTCGTCGTCAGTGGTAAAGGTATTGAAGTTGATCCTGCAAAAGTTAAAGCTATTCAAGAAGTGTCGGCTCCCAGTACTGAGAAGGAAGTCAGAGGTTTCTTAGGACGACTGAATTACATTGCTCGATTCATTTCTCATTTGACTGCTACCTGTGAGCCAATCTTCAAGATGCTGAAGAAAGATCAAGTAGTAAAGTGGAACTAAGACTGTCAAATAACCTTTGATAAAATCAAGGAGTACTTACAAGAATCTCCTATTCTGATGCCACCAGTTGAAGGAAGACCTCTAATCATGTATCTAACAGTGCTAGAGAACTCAATGGGGCGTGTACTGGGGAAGCATGACGAGTTTGGTCGAAAAGAGCATGCAATATACTACCTTAGCAAAAATTTTACCGAATGTGAAGCAAGATATTCAGTGCTTGAGAGAACTTGCTGCGCTTTAGCATGGGCGACTCGTCGACTAAGATAGTATATGCTGACCCATGCTACTTTGTTGATTTCTAAAATGGATCCCATTAAATACATATTTGAGAAGCCAACTATCTCCAGAAGAATAGACCGATGTAAAATGGTACTAACAGAATACGACATTCAGTACACCACTCAAAAGGAAAAAGGAAGCGTACTGGCAGATCATCTGGCTCATCAAGCTATAGACGACTACTAGTCTATGAATTTCGAATTCCCGGATGAGACCATTATGCTAGTTACGGATTGTGAAGAACATGGACCGTATGAAGGACCTGAGCCAGGGTCCCGATGGACTATGGTATTTGATGGAGATTCTAACGCACTTGGCAACGGGACTGGTGTTGTAATTATCTCTCCTCAGGGTTGCCATCCACCCTTCACTACCAAACTTTGCTTTGACTGCACCAATAATATGGTTGAGTATGAAGCATGCATCATGGGTATTAAAGATGCTATCGATATGAGAATTAAGTTCTTGAGAGTATATGGGGATTCAACTCTGGTAATCAGTCAAGTTAAGGGAGAATGGGATACGAAACACCCAAATCTGATTCCATACTGAGAGCATGTGCTAATCTTAATCCATACTTCGAGGAGATCACTTTTGAACACATCCCAAGAGAAGATAATCAGTTGGCGGATGCATTAGCTACCATGTCATCCATGTTCAAGGCCATATGGGACAATGAGGCTCCTAAAATTACCATCAAAAGATTAGACGAACCGGCACACTGCTATGAAATTGATACTGACGGAGTAGATGTAAAGCCTTGGTTTCAGGAAGTGAAAAGATACCTTTAGGCTCAAGAGTATCCTGAAGGGGCATCTATCAATGACAAGAAATTCCTACGGAGGTTCTCAGCTAAGTTCTTCATGAGCAACAAAATCTTATACAAGCACAATTACGATTCGACTCTACTTCGTTGTATGGACAAGAAAGAGGCAGAAAATATTATGGAAGATATGCACAAATGTATCTTTGGTACTCATTCCAGTGGACATATTATGGCTAAGAAAATCCTGAGAGCGGGTTACTATTGGTCGACAATGGAAACCAATTTCCATCACCACTCCAGGACGTGTCACAAAGGCCAAATCTATGTTGATAAAGTACATGTACCTCCAGTACCTCTGAATGTTTTGACTGCGCCTTATCCATTCACAATGTTGGGGAATTTCTATGATTGGAGAGATCGAACCCACTGCCTCTAACGGATATCGCTTTATCCTCTTCGCTATCAATTACTTTACAAAGTGGGTTGAAGCAGCCTCGTTCGCCTTAGTTACCAAGAATGTCGTGGCCCGGTTCATCAAGCATAACCTTATATGTCGGTATGGTATCCCTGAGAGAATCATTACAGACAATGGTACTAATCTCAATAACACTATGATCACCAAACTCTACACGTAGTTCAAGATTAAGCACCACAACTTTTCTCCGTATCGACCAAAGATGAATGGCGCAGTGGAAGACGGCAACAAGAACATAAATAAGATCGTGAAAAAGATGGTTGTGACCTACAAATACTGGAACAACATGTTACCGTTTTCTCTCCACGGCTATCTCACTTCGGCTAGAACATCAACTGGAGCAACCCCATTCTCCCTGGTCTATGGTATAGAAGTTGTCCTACCCATCGAAGTTAAAATTCCCTCTTTTAGAATTATGAAAGATGCGAACTTAGATGAGGACGAGTGGATTTAGACCAGGCTAGACCAGTTGAATCTGATTGACAAAAAGAGGCTTGCGGCTGTCTGTCACGGTCAGATGAATCAAAAGTGTATGATCAAGGCATTCAACAAGAAGATCAAGCATCGGGTATATCAAGCTGGTGACTTAGTAATAAAGCGCATCATTCTACCGCAAGGTGATCCCAGGGGCAAATAGACTCCCACCTACGAAGGGTCATTTGTAATTAAGAAGATGTTTTCGGGTGGTGCTATGATACTTACCACCATGGACAATGAAGATTTTCCGCACCCTGTGAACACAGACATAGTCAAAAGATAATATGTATGAAAATGACCTGCTAGGTTAACTGGCCTAGGCAAAAATAAGGGCATCCCGACCAACCAAAAGGGTTCGAGCAAAAAAATTAGGGATATATATGAAAAGATTATACACCCGACAAGTCGAAAACCTGAAAGGGAGGCTTGGACAAAAAGGGGAATCCCGGTGGACTGAAAACCCGAAAGGGAGGTCCAGGAAAAACTTAGGGATTAAAGCGTATGACTATGTCTCGTTAGATCACTCATAGCCAACTTTATTATCAACGTCAAGTTCGAATGGTGCAAATCAATTCAATCACTTTTTTCTGATAGAGAGGGATGAGATGCTTGAAGACATTGGGGCAATAGAAGGGTTGGAGCCCAATGAGATTATTCCCACATAGCTATTATATTTTTTTCACTTTGTACTCTTTTTATTTCACGACGATTTCCTCTTACTAGGATTAATGTCTCTTTGTATAGAATTGTCTGTTTATGGGCAAATTATCAATACAAATACGCCCTAAAATTCAAATCCTATTTTACCTTTTCTGTTTTCTTTGCAAAAAATGTCCAATGACTAAAATTGAATGAACATATGCATATGAATATGATTATGTTAAACAAATATATGCTTAAAAATAGGAATAAGCATTTGCTCAAGACTCTAGGAGTCGGGATAATGTTCAAGTCGTCCATGTATCCCCACAGAAAGATCCTCACAAGATTATCCCCACAGAGCCATCTTCACAAACTCACTTTCAACAAAGATACATTCCCGACGAGGCTGAATTAACCTAATCATACTCACCAACAAGTCACCCTAGCGGATAAAGGAATATGATCTTTTTCCCGACAATGTTGCCAACCTAACGGAATTCTAGTTTCCATCAGAGATTATGGCATTGGTACAATTTATGGAAATTCTCTTTCCCAGTTGAGTTTACTCCTCCAAAATTGTAAAGACCCCTGCAAATTTCTTCTCTCCAGCAGAGCTCATTTCCTCAGCAAGAGTACTTCCTCAGTAGAATATTTCTCCGTCCAGTTTAGGGTTTATTTCCCCAACAGGGTTTATTTCCCCAACAGGGTTTATTTCTATAGAAAAGTTCAGTCTCCCCAGTCTAAGTCTATTTCTTTAAATACCGACAAGATTCCCATCTCCAGCAAAGAGCAGTCTGAACCACTATCCCCGGAGAGTTGCTACTAAATATGGAACCAGACCAAATATCGCTCAACTTTATCCTCCCTAGAAGAGTCGGCATCTATATCAGAAACTCGGTCAGACAACACCTCAAAAGGTTATCCATCTCTTTTATCCCCAGTCAGGGTATATAAGAATTAAATTCCCCAGTAGAGTGACGAACGACTGATGTTCCTGAACTCTTCTCCCCAAATAGAAATCAACATTCCCCATCAGAGTTTCCTCAAACCGGACGCAGGAACCCCCATTAGAAACATTCTAGACAAGATTGAAGATTACACATATTCTTCATTCCCAACACCAGTCAAGGATTCTCTTTCCCCATCGAGATATTATACAAAGCTATTAAATATGCTTCAACGACATTTCATATTCATACATCACTTACAAATATCATAGCATATGCATACAAAATGCATATAGCACACTCTCATTTACTTTGAGAACATCATTAAGCAATGCATTTCATACATCATGATATTGCATACAACTAACCCTTTACCTCTTCAGGTAAAGTCTATAAACAGGCAAATATCATCAAAAAATTTCAAACATGTCACAAATTAATTCCTGAAACAAGACAGGGAAACTATCTGTACGACCAAACACAGATTAATTCCTGAAACAAGACATGGCAACTATCTGTGGAAACTGATTGTAGATCAATTCCAGAAACAGGACGGGGTGACTATCTACATGAACCGAGAAAAGATTAACTCCAGAAACAAGACGGGGAACCTATCTTTCTCTCTTTATGGTCAGATAAAGTTCAATTCCAGAAACACGACAGGGTGACTATCTTTATCACCAATGGTATGAATTCCCGAAACAGGACGGGTTTACCAACAAAGAAAATTGTTGATCAATTTCCGGAACAAGACGGGACAACTATCTACATGACAAGAAGATACTCAAACACCTTTCCCAGAGGTTCATTCTGAAAAACATTCTTTAGATACAGTTGAGTGTAAAATCATTCTGATACTTCTATCGACAATTACATTTGGATAGCATCTATAAGCCCATCTTTGAATACTCTCTATCACCTCTCCAAATGGCATCTTTAAGCCCATTCCCGGTATAATCAACCAACAATGTTACTTCATGGACAAGTGAGTGCAAATTTCTGGGAACTTAAGTGTTCAATCATCTTCTACCTTCAAGTCACGAATGGTGGACATGCCAATCTAACTCTTCAGGTTTAAGAAGATTGAACGTGGGAAGATGTTGTACCCCAAAATTTTCCCTCCCATTTTTCATTCAAGATATTCTCCTAGGGTTCTCAAATGCTCAAGGTGGCTCAAGAACTGATCAGACAAATTCTCCTCCTAAGCAATGGGTCCACAACTAGGGTTTGGTATTTCTCATGAAAGATTGGGTTTCCAAGGTCTCAAGTGGTTTTCATGGTTCTTCATATGTATTCAAGAATTCCCATATCAAATTTCATGCCTTTCATCACAAGTTCGCTCATTCAATTGCTCGGATGATTGGAAATCGGCTGTATTGGGTAAAAAGTCAACATTTTCAAGATCAAGTTCAGACAATCATAACTTCTGCATTATTCAATATTTTTGAGTGATTCTTTTTGTGTATGACTCTCCTTGACGTCATCTCCAACTTCTCTTTACAATTCAAGAGCTAATTATGTGCGAAAGATCATAAAACATTCGAATACTTTAGAGGTCTCTTTGTGGGCTTTGACCTAATTTCAAGTTTATATGTTGCCTGACTTCCAAGGATCATAACTTCTAAAATATTCAGCATTTTAGAA
Organism: Vicia faba; assembly: GCA_948472305.1. Classification (NCBI taxonomy): domain Eukaryota; kingdom Viridiplantae; phylum Streptophyta; class Magnoliopsida; order Fabales; family Fabaceae; genus Vicia; species Vicia faba. Next base: position 1,035,049,131 of record OX451736.1, read on the forward strand.
CGATTCTTTTTTCATGTGGTCATAATCAATATCATCTACAAGTTCTCTTCAAGGATCGAAGGAAAATTGTGCTTAGAAGACCTTGAAAGTTATCGAATCATCATATGTCATTTTCTTGATTTAGAATGTTCTTAACTTCTAATTTCAATTCATGCCATAATTGTTTTCTCAGGACTATGATTCTCACATTGAAATCTTTCATGATATAAGATTGTTGAATATTATTAAATATGTTTCGTTCATCAAGAGATTGAGTTGAAGTTTGGCAATTGAGTTCCATTTGAATTGAGCATGGCATACAAGTTTTATTTTGAGTACAAGTTCTTATGTAATCAAGAGGATATACAATGTTCAAAACACATTCAAGCAAAATTTAGTCAATTCTTAGTCAAGACATGTTCGAGATCGCGTTGATTCACTTATGGTGTCAATCTCCTTCAAGCTTTTGTTCAAGTTCATCAAAGAATTCAACCATGTTCAAGTGGAAACATCATTCATATTCTTTCATCATTCCAAGTTTATCATTTCAAAATGCAAGCTCAAGTTATCAAGAGATTAAGATTAATTTGGATTCAAAATGCTTCACAATTTAAGTGAAGTGTAGAATTTTCTTCAAGCGTGCAATAAGTTGTCAAGTTTCATCCACAAGTTTTAACATTCAAAGATTATAAGTACATTCGATATTCATCAAGTTCATTCATCAATTTCAATTTTTGAATGCTTTGGATACAAGGAAAGGATTACATTTTAAATAAAATAAAATTCATGTTGTGGAATCCAAAATCACATTCTATTCAAGTTCTAAGGTTACAAAGAAGAATTAATTTGTGCTTATAATTCCAAATTACATCACAAGAATTTCAATACTTATATGCCTATTTTTCTATCACCAAGTCTACAATGTCATAAGAGTTTTCACGCCAATCCTCCCAAACCTACAAGTTTTATTCAAAATGTCAATGTCATATAAGTTTTCATACAAGCTTACAAGTTCTATTTTACATTACTTTGGAACAAAAAGTCAAAACATTACTACAAGCATGTCCAAATTCTAAGTCCTAATCTAAACCACCGAGCCTTGATTGTGTTTTTGAATGACCAATCCACTTTTGCAATTTGACAACTTTTCCTTCTCCAAACCTTGCATAAAATAAACAAAAGCAAAACTGTTGAAAAAGCTCAAAATCACACAAAAACCAATCCTTATCCCTAAACCTACTGCAATGCTGCGCAAAACCAGCCCAAGACCTGTTGATGCCCCTGCTCATAACCTGTCCAAAACCTGCACCAAAATAGCCAAGAATTACACAAATTCAGCAAAAACATAACTTGGATTAGAAAAGTATCAAGACAGTACACCAAGTATGTTCAAATTCACCAAACTTTCCCCCCAAAATCCACTTATTCTCACCTATATAAACTGTATCACATACCAAAAAAGAGATAGACAGAAATCCCTCTAACCTCTCCCTAAAACTTCATCTGTAAACCAACCTCACATTCAATCCTTATCACTGAACCACTACACTAGTCACATAATCACTAACATGTAAACTCAGAAAAACAAAAAGAATAAAAACTCAAAAATCTATCCACAACTCTGCCTCAATACATCTTCAAACTCCCTGCAAAAAATCTGCTCAAATCCCCTCAAACATACTCACTTCATACACAAAAATATCAACAAGAAAATACTTCTGAAGCAATAGAAAAAAGAATACACAGAAAACACACAACAAATGCACACCTCCATACAATCACCTTTAACACTTCACTCAACAAACCTGCAAACTGATCTCAACAACATCACCTTCATACTGCCATCCTCCCTTACTCGCGCTCCAAACTCAACTCACTATAACAACCCGCTTCGAGCCTCCCAACCTTCTTCTTCAATCCGCGATACTTCCTTCGTGTGTATACCTCCAGCTAAACTAACCGGAAACCGTAACCTTCAATCCACAACAACTTTCTCAAGAGAATACACCACCGCCTTTCTCACCCTTTAAACCCAACAACCGCGGATCACCATCATCATATTTATCTCCCAGCGCCTCTCACCTTTTGTCAACTGCAACACACCCGCGATAGCTCATCTCAACAGGCAACAACACAACTTGATTTTGAATAGAATTTTGGAAGAGAATAAAAGGAGAATCGATATACAAGAGCCAAACACTGTACCTGAATTTAGAGAAAATTTACTCTTCGTCGGTAAATCACTCGATTTATTTTGATTTGTTTGTGAACATGGTACTTCATTTTTATGCTTGCTTGTTGATCTCTTTGAATATTAATATGATTTATTATTGTTTGTTTGTCGTCGTGTGATAAGAACATAAGAATTGATAAAAATAGAGATTTGTTATTGTTTATTGTGATAAGAGAGAGAGAGAGAGAGAGAGAGAGAGAGAGAGAGAGAGAGAGAGAGAGAGAGAGAGAAGAAATAAGAGGATGAAACTGAAGTAGAGAGACAAAGAAGATGATGAAACAAAGAATAAATGAGATCTTGAGTTGAGAGAGAGTATTTGATTTGTTTTTTAATTCTATCATTAATTGAGAAATAATTTTCTTGACCAATTCCAAGGTCATTCGTCGCCTCCTTTCCCCAAAATTAGGGTTTCAAAACCCCTTATCTTCCCTAATAGATCTTGGGTTTGGCTTAAGTTGTAAGCCCAATTTAATTACTCCTTATCTTTTTGTATTAATTGAAGTGTAGAAGTGACGAATGAAGTGACATGGTGTAGTGGCTGAGGCGTTGATTGGCAAGCGCGAGGGGCTGGGTTCGAAACCCAGGGGGAATATTTTGTCTCTTTTCTGCATTCTTTGTTTCCTTTAAACCTCTTAACTTTTTTTGTTACTTGATAAATTTGAAGCATAGAATACATGAATGAACAACATGGCTTAGTGGCAAGGAAAGAGGGCTATAACTTAGAGGGCATGAGTTCAACTCCTCACTTCACTTCTTTTTTCTTTATTTTTCTAAGTTTCATACAACAACATTAGTTTAAGTTAATAATTATTTTCTTATCCTTATAAAAATACCAAAATATATACTAGTATAATTTAGTTTCTTTTATTTTAATCAATCATTTTCTTTTCTTTAAATAGAATAGGTTTTTATTTTCTTTTCAAATTTTCTCACAAACAAAAATACCAAAAATATTATTTAAAATTTTAATTCTTGAATCTTCGTTCATAGTTTTTTATTTGATTTAATTTCCTTACTTGATAAAATCACAAAACAATTTCCTTTTTTTTTGTAATTTACTATTTTTGCATTTTTTTCGATTATTGTAACTGTTTATGGTTTGTAATAGTTTAATTAGGCTTTTACTTTTCCCCCATTTTTATGGTCTGTAACCCCATCCCCGAAGCATTGTAATAGCGTAGATTTTGTTTCCCGCACTTTACTTTTCGCACCTATAACTATGCATGTATGTATATATAATTGTATAGTAATTAGGCGTGTATTACAAGATATAAAATCAACCACTAGATAACCCTAACCTCAAGATAAAATAACTGAATTGAAACACTATTCACACGTGCACCTCTAGGGTGACTCCATTTGTTGCCTCGAAAAAACAGTCATGTCCCTCAAATGTGGGACACTTTAGCAAAGACCCTCGGTTAAAAGATCATAGTCCCTCGATGACCCTTTGATGTTGCCTCGATAAACGATCTCAGTCCCTTACGATAAATTTCTAAAGCGCCCTACAAGTTACTTTCTGTAACTGTACGATGACCCGCGCTTGTCCCTCACATCTAATGATAGGGCTTCCTACTAACTAAGGGTAGGATAACACTATCTAAAGGAGGAGGAAAAGAACAAAGACTTTTTGAGTAGGTAGATCACTCGTAATCTCTTGCTCACAAACTAAAACAATTTTCACACCTCATGCTTTCAAAACAACCACTTTCAAAACGCTTTATAAACACTCTTGAGGACTGATACAAGAGTTATTATAAAGAAAACTACCTTACATTGGCATTTCCAAAACATTTTCACACAACGACACTGTTTCAACAAATATTTTCAAAATAAGCATTTTGTTTGAATTCTCAACAATACGAGAATCATTACAAAATTGTCGTACTTAGGCTTTTTTTTTTCAAAATATTTTCAAACATACACAAACATAAAGCATTTCAAAAAAGTGAGCTAGCGATTAAGAGCCCGTAGATAACTACGGATGAAAAGGGTGCTAACACCTTCCCTTTTCATAACCTACCCCCCGAACTCAGAAAATTCTCAAAAGGTCTTTCCTGTTCTTTTCACCCTTTCCTTTATTGGATAAAAGAAAATTCGGTGGCGACTCTTACTATTCGAAATATTTGCGATAAAATGAAAAACCAAAAGTCAGCTCTCCCACCGTACTACATCCGACGTCATTTGCTGAATTTTTCCACTTCCATCTAATCTGGCTACATACACTAAGCATGATATGCAGTATGTGTAGACTGTTGCGCTGGTGCTCTACTCTATCTCCAGATTTTTTTTACAATTTTTCAATTTCGGTTCCATACACTTTTTAAGATAGGCGCCAGACTTTTCCTTTCCATCAAAACTGCACTTTTGCAATGTCAAAATGTTTTACTAAACAAAACGAAATACATGAACTGAACCTCTGTCAATGAAAAAACACTTTCACTGCTAACATTTTAAACTTCGCAACTTACTGTTACTTCCTTTCTAACAATACATGAATTTCAAGTAGATTAAACATGTTTGTCCTATTCATCTTAACTAAGGTATGGGTTCACACTATCTTAATCACTTATTCACAACAACCAGGTTTTATAATTCATTATCTAACTATATAACCAGGTGTTACACTAATAGTTTTAGCTAATATGATTTCTGGCAATGGGAAAAGCAACGTCAATTCTGCTGCAAATGCTAGAAAAAGAAGACTCGCGCTGCTTAACAAAAAAAAATTGTTATAACATTGCCAACAAAGAAAATGTCAACCCTTTACAGAAGATACTACATTTTCAAAAAGTTATTCCACAAATTCCTTCAACTCAGCATACACCTCCAATTCCTTCAACACAACATACACCAGTTGCAGCCAGTACATCAAATATATCTATAACAGCTTCTTCTGGTCCTCATCATAACAACAAAACCTCTCTAAAGTGATCCAAATTTGATCTCAACCATCCTCAAAATATGTTCAACAAATTCAAATCAACCTATGTTTTAAACACACCTCACTTCAATATACATAATGCTCCTAACCATTATATAACTAATCTTGAAAACAACATTAATAGTGCTGCTTATTCTTCAGATGACAGTAGCAATCACTTCTACTCTGACAACGAATCAGATCATAATTCTGACTCGGATGATTGTGATAACTTTGTTCCATTAGAAAATGTGCATCTTCAATGTATTACTTTTCATTTTTTATACTATGTCATTACTATTTCAGATCACTCTATACTTATTGATTAATTCCCATATCTATTGTTCGCAGCATATTCAGATATTGGAGATCCTTTATGGGAATGCGAAAAATGTAATGCTTTTATGTGGTATTGATGAACGTAAAAGAAAATTTAGACATACAAGTATTCCTAAGTTTCAACTATGTTGCATGGGTGGTAAAATTGTGCTTCCACTTCTAAAGAATCCACCGCCTATTCTAAACACCCTTTTGTCTGAACACAAACTCATTGAGTCAAAGAATTTTCAGGCAAACATTCGGACATACAACGTAATGTTTTCATATACCTCACCTGGAATGAAATTTGACCCTTCACATTCTAAGAATGGAGGCCCTCCAACTTTGCGATTACATGGACAAACATGCCACATAATTGGTAGTCTTCTTCCTCAACAAGGAAAACCACCTAAATATGCATAATTGTATATATTTGACACCGACAATGAAGTTGACAATAAAATGGACTACTTCAGGTTTTTGTTTTTGCATATTTGTTTATTTTGCATATGTGACTACCTTTTTGTTTTCTAATCCTGTTGTACTACATATGGCATGGACAACAAACATGTCGATAAGACAATTGTTAGCAAGTTGAAGCAAATGCTGGACGAATTTAACCCTCATGCTAAGGCTTTTAGAATGGAAAGAGATATGTTGAAAAATAATAGCTACCAAGATTTGAAGCTGAAACTTATTTCATAAAGATCTACCGACGGTCATGTCTATAACTGCCCAAGCGTATCAAAAGTGGCTGCACTAATAGTTGGAGACATAGATACTACATCAAAAAGAGACATCATTCTTCATCACAGTGATGGTCAATTGCATAGAATTGATAAACTCCATCCAGGTTACCTTGCCTTTTAGTACCCTTTAATTTTCCATATGGTGAAGATGGATACAAAGATGATATACTCCACAGGTACAAAACCGAAAAGGTTGTGACAAATCAAAATCATCAACCCATAAAAGATTTGTTATGTTTTCGATTGCAAGTACACACGAATGGGGCTAAAACTTTGCTACACTCCAGAAGATTCTTCCAACAGTTCTTAGTTGATGGCTACATAATGATCGAGATGGAACAACTCAATTGGTTTCATAGTAATCAATCGAAACCAAGAGTTGGGAAATTCCATAACCTTAATCGACAAAGTGAAAGTAGTCAACAAAACCAGGGTAACAAGCAAGGTAAGAGAGTTGTATTGCCTTCTTCATTTGTGGGAAGCAAGAGATACATGGACCAACTATATTTTAACGGAATGGCTATTTCAAGTGCTATTGAGTTTCCTGATTTATTTATAACATTTACATGTAATCCTAACTGGCCTGAGATTACCCGCCTATTGTCAAAGAATAATTTAAAACCTCATGATCACCCTGATATCATATCTAAAGTCTTCAAAATGAAGTTCGACAAACTCATGAATGATTTAACAAAACGACATGTTCTTGGAAAAGTTTTGGCATGTAAGTTTGTTAATTATTTTACAATTTTTATTTATGGAATTTCATATTTATTATATTTCTTTTCAAACTTATGTTAATATTACAAGTTTGCCTATAATTTGTAGTCATTTATACAATCGAATTCCCAAAACGAGGTTTTCCACATGCCCACATTCTTATTTTCTTACATCCAAAAAGTAAATATCCAACACCGCGTGACATACACAACATCATCTCAACTGAAATCTAGACCTTACCCTTCATCCAAGGTTGTATGAGTTAGTCAAAGCACATGACGCACGGTCCTTACGGTCTTGCAAGGATGTCACCCCCTGCATGAAAAACAAAAGATGCTCCAAGTTTTTTCCCAAGAAGTTGAATGAACAAACTATTGTTGATAAGGATGGATATCCAGTCTACAAAAGAAGTTCAAAAATGCACTTTATCATCAAGAATAATATCTACTTGGATAATAGGTATGTGGTTCCGTATAACACAAGGTTGCTTCTCAAATATCAAGCTCACATCAATATGGAATGGTGTAATCAAAGCACTTCGATAAAATACTTGTTCAAGTATATTCATAAGGGATATTATAGGATCACGGCATCAGTTGTCTCTTCGAGTAGTTCGTCTTCTAGACAACAGCAACCATTTGGTGAAATTAAGGAATACCTTGACTGTAGGTATGTCTCACCAAGTGAGGCATGTTGGAGGATATTTTCCTATAAAATTCATGGATGTAAACCCACTGTAGAGTATATGTTTTATCATTTAGTGGGTGAGAAGGCAGTTTTCTACACTGATGATGATATGATTGAAAATGTCATTGAAAAGGCAAGTATCAGAGTCTATGTTCACATCTTAGTTGACTGCAAATGCACAATATGAAGAGGCTCAAAATTTGACTTATGGGCAGTTTGTTTCTAAATTTGTATATGAAAAAAGGAAGAGAGCATGGAAGCCAAGAAAAAAGGCTTTACCATAGGAAGACTAATTTGGTTTCCACCAACTACGGGAGAACTTTATTATCTAAGGATGATGCTCACGGTTGTCAAAGGACTAAAGTTATATGAAGGCATTCTCAAGGTAGACGACACTCAATATTTTTCGTTCAGGGATGCATGCTTTGCAATGGGTTTCCATGAAGACGAGAGAGAGTATATTGGTGCTATAAAGGAGGAAAGTGAGTGGGGTTCAAGACATTTCCTTCAAAAATTGTTTGTTATTATGCTACTATTCGGAACAATTAACAGACATGCCCATGTATGGAATCAAACTTGGCATTTGTTGGCTGATGGACTTTAGCATTTACAGAGAGATTTAACAAATAAAAAAGGTTTTCATTATTATAATTTATACTAACAAAGAAATGCCTTTGTTATTTACAGCCCTTGCATATTAAAAATAAGCCATTAAAATAACTTTTTTTTAAATATGGTAACATGCAGGGTTTTTTTAACAGAATTGGTATTGACTTAGGACAATTTGAAGAATTTGACCTTAACTGAGATTGAGAAGTTACTCCGGGATAATCACATGAGTCTCACTAATTTCAAACCTATACCTTATCCAAATGTGTTATGTACTTCAATAATTGGGTAATCGACTCATATATGAAGAATGAAGATACGATGTTGCAAAGATGAGATCTGAATTCCAACAACTTTCTAATGCTCATACAGGTTTGTTATTTTTTCCAACAACTATTTCTTCCACCCGTGTGGCTGCAATTCTCTACTACATTACCTTTTATGATGATTTTCCTTTCTGTTTCTACAGATGAACAGAGGGAAATATATGACAATATCATTTTTGCTGTGAAAAAAATAAAAGGGTGTTTTTTTTTTCTTGCATGGATATGGTGGTACGGGAAAAAATTATATGTGGAAAACATTTGAAACATCTTTAAGGTCAAGACACAAAATTTTATTAATCGTGGCCTTGAGTGGCATATCATCACTTTTGTTACCTGGGGGAAGAATGGATCATTCTAATTTTAAACTACCTGTCCCAATTTTGGAAAGTTCTACTTGCAATATTGAATGGAATGATAACTATGGCTAACTACTTCGGGAAACTAAGTTGATTATTTGGGATGATGCTCTTATGTGTAGCAAGTAGTTTTGTTTTGAAGCTCTTGATAAAACTTTAAAGGATGTTATGAGTACTGATAACAACTCTGAATAAGTGTTTCATGGTAAAGTTGTTGTTTTTGGTGGAGATTTCCATCAAATTTTTCCTGTTATTCCAAGAGGGACTAGGTCCGATATTGTGAACGCATGCATTAATGCGTCTTACATTTGGAGTTCTTGCAAGGTGTTTACGTTGATAAAAAATATGAATCAACAAAAAGGTCAAACGGTTGAGGAAAAAACTAAATTGATGAGTTTTTAAAATGGCTATTACAATTGGGGGAAGGCAAACTTTCGGAACCTAACAATGGCTATGCTAAGATTGATATTACCCGTGATATTTTAATTGAGAACTTTTATGATCCTATAGTTGCTATTGAGGAGAGTACTTACCCTACTTTCATGGATCACTATAAGTCATTTGACTACCTCAAAAGTTGGGTTATCTTGACATCTACCATTGAAGTTGTTGATCAAATTAACCATCAAGTACTTGACTTGATGCCAGGTGTGGTACGGTGAGAGAACTGACTTGAGGTTTTACGTTTGTCTTTGCAAATGTTTCGGTTTAGCAAGAGTCGCCACCGACTTTTTATTTTATCCTAAGGAAAGGTCAAAAAGCACAGGAAAGACCTTTGAGATGTTTTCTTGGGTTCGGGGAGTAGATTATAGAAAGGGAAGGTATTAGCACCCTTTATATCCATGGTTATCCATGGGCTCTTAGTTACTTGTTTAGATCACTTGCTTTGCTTTTCAATTGTTTGAAATGGTGCTCTTCAATTGTTTGAAATGGTGCTTTGTGTGTGATTTGGAAAGATATTTTGAAAAGAGGCCATCGTTGTGGCAACCCTTGTAATGATTCTTGTTTGAATGTATACAAAGGTGTTTTTTTTTGAAAGGTTTTCAATGTTTGAAAATAGGGTTTTGAAATTGTGTTGTGAAATGTGTTTTGAAAATAGCAAGGATGTTTTGCAAGCTTTTGATCAAGTAACTAAGAGTTATCTAACCTATTTTACTCAAAGATCTTTCTTATGTTTTTAACCCTTTTAACAGTGTTGCTTCACCATTGTATTTGATGAACAACCTTGTGTTAGGATGTTAAACGGGACAGGCGCGGGTCATCGTATAGACCATGATAGCAATGGTGACAAGTATTTTTGGAAATTTTAAGGGACTTGATCATTTTGTTTTAGGCAACTCAGATAGCGCCATCGAGGGACTATGATCTTTGTTTTGTTTTTGTTTTGCCAAAGTACTTAACATGCATACCATGGCCCATTTTTGAAGGCAACAAGTAGATTGTAACCCTAGGGGTGCAAGTGTGCATTGTGTTTGTTTTTTATGCATTTTTGTCTTTGATTAGGTCAAACTATTTGTTGGTTTTGATTTTTGCATACAAACCCTAATTCTCTAATCATGGCATAATTGAAAGCATTAAGTGTGTAAAAATAAATCTAAGCTATTACAACTTTGATATAGGAAGGGGGTACAATTTTGAATAGGGGATTATTTTGCAAGAAATTAAAACCCTAAATTATTACAACCAAATTGAATTTACAATGCATAATATTTAAATGTACAATATTTAAATAAACAAAATAAATAAATATTAAATAAAAATGTATTAAAAAAAAAGTTTTTTATGTATGCAAAGTATTTTTAAATGTAAAGAAACATAAATAAATAAATAAATAAATAAATAAAAGAATTTATTTTATTTTATTAAAGGGATAAACCCTAATTTTCTTTAAGAAAATAATATTACCTATTATTTATATACAAAAATATATTAATATGCACAAAAATAAAAATATATTAAAAAATGTATTTTTTTAGTATGAGATAATAATAAAAATAAAATGTAATATTTTTGTTCTAATTTTTTTAGTAATATATATATATATATATATATATATATATATATATATATATATATATATATATATATATATATATATATATATATATATATATATATATATATATATATATATATATATATATATATATATATATATATATATATATATATATATATATATATATATATATATATATATATATATATATATATATATATATATATATATATATATATATATATATATATATATATATATATATATATATATATATATATATATATATATATATATATATATATATATATATATATATATATATATATATACATATATATATAATAAATATGTATAAAACAAGATAAAATATTTACAAAAATAAAATATATTCAAGAAAATATTTTAGTGTGAATAAAAATTAAGAAATAAAAAATAAAAGTATTATTTGCATTATTTTTTAAATTTAAACAAAATAATATAAAAGCATATAAAATATTTTAATGCTAGTAATAATTAAAATAAATACCAAATAAATGTAAAAAAATTATAAAAATATTTTTGGAGCATTTTTTATGTTTAAAAATAAAATATCAAAGTCAGAAATGAAATTAAAATATAAAAATGACAAAATATAAAGGAAATGGGCCAGGGGGTGCATTTAGCAAAAGGAGGGTGTTAGAAGCAAGAAGCCAAGCCCAGCCCATCAGCTTCATCTTCAACCTCCAGAAATTTGAAAACACGCGTGCGCCTGTACAAACTTGGGATATCCTATATTTGTGATCTTTTGCCAAAACTCAAAACATGAAACTTGTAGAGCATCAAACCACGTTTCTAACCATATAAAAAACTTGATTTAACTCTCAAAGACCAAAGAAAATTTCTCTGGCCCTAATTTCTAACCTAGTTTTTTCAGAAAGTTCATGGATGAAATTCTCTTAGCACGTTTAATATAAATGAAAACTGAGCATATGTATGGTTTCAGGGCAATGAGTACTACATCTTTCATTCACAAACCTAAGGCTAAATGTTCCTAAATAGAGAGATAGAAAGTCATGAAAAACCTGTTTCAGTTGGATTCGAGATGGACAATGCAGCAACTTTCATTGAGGCCTGAGGTTCTTTTGAGCTTGCTTGATGTTCCCTGGACCTTTCCCAATGCTTAGTTTGTTTTGAAATGGCCTGAATCTTTCTACAAAAGTCAACCTGCACAAGCTTGAAATGAAAATGGTGAACACTGTAAATGGAGTTACAGTTGGCAATGGAGGTTTGGGATAGCTTGAGTGAGTTGAATGGAAGGTGTTTGAAGTGGAAAGGAATGGAGTTACAGTTGGTAATGGAGGTTTGGGATAGCTTGAGTGAGTTGAATGCAAGGTGTTTGAAGTGGAAAGGAGCAAAACGCACGAGCAAAATGAGCTATGGCACTCAAGTTGCAGCAACTGCCCTGTTTTCCAAGAAAATGTGGTTTTTGTGTATAAGGGTGCTTTGGAGGTGAAAGGCTCGTGTTTCTGGCTTACAAGGATGTGTAAAACTTGTTTCAAATGTTGGCTTAAGTTGATTTTATCAGATGTGCAAGATATGGACTTTTGGCACAATGACTTGTTTTAAAAGAAAAGTGTGAAGTGAAATGAGATAGGCATGTACAGGCTATCTCCAAGCATGCACAAGTTCCTTGTACCTTTGCCTGAGTTTGTGGAACTTGTTTGCTGCAAAGAAAGAAGTCCAAGGCTCAAGAAAAGAAATTTGACATAAAGTTGCCTTTATGAAAATGGAAGTGCCATCTTTATGCCCAAAATGGAATTATTCATTGTGCCAAGCTCTAATGATCAGAACAACACCAATGTCCAATGTATTTGCATTCAATTTTTGAGTGTAAATTGGTTTAGAGGCCTGTAATTAAGTACAAAGCTAGTTTGGTCAGATTTTGCAAGTTGTATGAACATGTATTGACCATGGTTACAAAGTGAGTTTTTGCCAACTTCAAGCATTCGATTCTCCTTAACCACAAATGTGTTGAGGAGTTCTTGGACAATTTGGAAAGCTTGCAACATGTACTATAATCCATATTTGAAATGAAACTTGATACTTCAAGTGGAACTATGTGAAAAATGTCCAAGAAGATGGGTCAAAATCCTGCCTAAACTAGGGCAAAATTTCCCTAAGTTAAAAGTTTTAGGGACCCTTGTTCCAAAAATCATAACTTGAGATCCAAGCTTCTTTTGAGAAAACTTTGTGAAACAAAGTTGTAGACTTTGTGATGGACTACAACTTTCACGTTGTAAGTTTTGTTTGAATCCATTTTCATCTTGGTGAAAATATGGGACAAATTTAGGAAAAATTAAGAAAATTTCATAACTTAGAAAATTTCTAAGTTATGAAAATTTTCAATTTCAAACCCTAATTTGCAATTTTGGGTTTCTTGATGAACAAGTTTCATAATTTGACACATCTTGATGAAAAATGACCCTTGGTACTTGCTTTTGACCAAAAAGTCAAAGTTTGACTTTTCAGTATACAGTCAAATTTTGATCAGTTGACTGAAAAATTCATCTGTCAATCCTATGCATTTGAGATCTTTTGAACTTGTTGAATAGGTCAATATGATGCCATTGAGTCCTTGAGTCCATGGTTGAGCTTAATTTTCCATTGGCTAGGTCAAATAGTCAAAAATTGCCTTTGCACAGTCAAAACTCTAAAAATGACCATTTTGCCCTTTTGGTGATCTGATCAAATTTCTTATGGAATTGTGGTCCAAACTTGATCAAATGGTTCATATGAGTTCATAATGTTGATGTGGGTTAAAATTCATGAGGTTTGACTATAAATTGGCCACGGTTGACTTTTTCCCCAATACAGCTGATTTCTAGGTCAACTGTCCAATTGACTGGGCAAAAATTTGAATCAAGGCTTGAAACTTGGTATGGGAAAACTTATGAGTCCAAAATGAAGTATGAAAGTCACTTTGGGCATTGTAGGTCCAAAAATACATGTGCAAACTCAAACCCTAATTTCAGGTCAACAGTGCAATGAGGTGTCTTGAGCAGAGCAAACCCTAGCTTGGTCTTGAGTTTCAAGAGTCTGGTGATGAGAAAATGTTGATAAAATGAGAGGGAAAATTTTGGGGTACAACAGTTTCCCCTGTTCAATCTTCTTGAACCTGAAGAGTTAGATTGGCAAGTTTTGCCTTTCGTGAGTCGAAGGTAAAAGGGGATTGGACACTAGAGTGCCCGTAAATTTGCACTCGTTAAAATATTGTGAGGGAATGGGCTTAAAGATGCCATTTGGAGATGGTAGAATCTTGCTGGAGATGGGCTTAAATATGCCATCCAAGAATGTTTGTTGAACTGCAATGTTGTAGGTCAGAAGCATGAGCATCAAAATGGTATCCGTGTCTGGAATGCATTTGAAATGTATCTGGAGATTGAGTCTGTATGAGCAAAGGAATGGCGTCCGTGTATGGAGCGTATCCGAGCTGTAACTGTATTTGATCTTGAATGAATATTAGAATGACTTCCATGTCTGGAGTGTATCTGTATTCTGAATGGGTAACAGAGAAACATCTTTATATGGAGCAAATGTGTGCTGGGGATAAATTCTTAATGAGTGACAGAATGGCACCCGTGTCTGGAGCGTATCTGGACTGTATCTGAGGTTGAGATCTGTATGAGTAGCAGAATGACTTCTGGGTTTGGAGTGTATCTGAGACTGTAACGGGGATCTGAGTAAGTGACAAAATGACTTCCGTGGCGACTGCACTGGGGAGAATCAAACTTTTGGTGTAAGGGCCAGAATGGCATCCGTGTTTGGAGCGTATCTGATCTTGAAGTTGATAATTGAATCTGAATGAGAGATAGAATGGCCTCCGTATCTGGAGCGTATCTAGTCTGTATCGGATTGCTGAAGTCTGAATGAGTAATAGAATGACCGCCGTGTCTGGGGTGTATCCATACTGTATCTGAAATCTCCGAGTAATTGTTAATAATAGCCTTTTAATCTTATCCTGAAAAGGGTAAAATGTTAGCTAAAACACGAAGTTATGTTGCATGATATGTATGATGCAATAAAATGTGTTTCATCAATGTTTATGATATATGAATGTAATGGATGTGCATGTAAGCTGAGTAGCTATCTTGCTGAGAAAAATAAATCCTTGACAACTGGAGATAATGAAATCCTCGACTGCTGTCGGGGATTAAAGATCTTTGATTGTTGAGAACAAGAAATCCTGGGACCATTGCTGAGGATTGAAAATCCTTGGTGACTTGTGGGATTAACGAGGGCTTTTGACAACTTCTGCGGGGAATGAGAATCCTGCACGACTTTCCTGGGAAATAAGGAAAACCCTGAAAATCTCTACTGGGGAGTGGGAGTTTGAGCTCTTAACTCTGATGGGAGACTTGAAACTTAAATCCGCTGGGGAATAAGGTTTAGAATACACCGGCCCCGCTGGGGATCTGGAATTTTAACTTCGTTGGGGATATGTACTCCAAGGTTTTAGCTTTGTTGAGGATCTGAACGATGTACTGTAGGGGATTTCTTCTGGAATAGCACAAGGATATCTTCCTACACCTTCAACCTATCAGTAGTTATCCTTTCTTAATTTTGTTTTATTTGTAAGCAGTGATTATATTCAAATGCATATGCCTATTTAACAAAACTTTGGACGTTTTCAAATAAAACACAAGTGTAAAAAGAAATGAAAGGCAAGAAAATTTCTGCACTTTGAAGTATTTTTTTTTTGTATTAACTTTCGTAAGTATCTTTATACAAAGGAAACAGACATCCTAGTAAGAGAATATTGTCATAAAATTGAGAAAAAATTTATACAAAAAGAAAGATGACTATGTGTAACAATTCTATGGGATTCCCATTCTGCTATAGCCTTCACAACTCTGAGTATCTTGTCCATTCGCTGCTTCGTCCGCCGATGATTGGATTGATCAGAAGCTTGGAGCTTGTTGGTGAAGAGATTGTTCTTAAAGTGATCCGACGAGACATAGTCATACGCTTTAATTACCTAACTTTTGCCTGGACCGCCCTTTCGGGTTTTGGAAACCCTTTTTTGCCCAAGTCGCCCTTTCGGGTTTTCAACTTGCCGGGTGTACAGATTTTTTTGTTTATCCCTAATTTTTGCCTGAACCGCCCTTTCTGGTTTTCTATTCACCGGGATGCCCATTTTTGCCCAAGTCGCCCTTTCGGGTTTTCAACTTGTCGGGTCGTTTTATGCGTAGTATCTTTTGACTATGTTTGTGTTTGCAGGGCGCGGCAGGTCGTCGTCGTCCATCGTGGTCAGAATCATTGCCCCACTAGAAAAAATGCTTTTGATCACAAATGGTCCTTCGTAAGTAGGAGTCCACTTGCCCCTGGGATCACTTTGTGGCAACATGATCCGCTTGATTACAAGATCTCCGACTTGATATACTTGACGCCTAACTTTCTTGTTGAAAGCCTTGATCATCCGTTTTTGATACGTCTGACCATGACAAATAGCAGTAAGTCGCTTCTCGCCGATCAAGTTAAGTTGATCAAGCCAGGTCTGAATCCAATCGTCTTCACTTAAACCGCCATCCTTCATAATCCTCAAGGAGGGAATCTGAACTTCCATAGGTAGAACATCTTCCATACCATATACCAAAGAAAAAGGGGTTTCCCCTGTTGAAGTACGTGTCGTGGTACGATACCCGTGTAGAGCAAACGGTAACATTTCATGCCAGTCCTTGTAGGTAACTGTCATCTTTTGAATGATCTTCTTGATATTTTTGTTCGTGGCTTCAACAGTACCGTTCATCTTTGGACGATAGGGAGATGAATTATGATGATAAATCTTGAACTGCTCTCATAGAGCGGTGATCATAGTGTTGTTCAAATTTGTACCGTTGTCTGTGATGATCCTGTCGGGGATACCATACCGACATATGAGGTTCTGCTTAATGAAGCGGGCAACCACATTCTTTGTAACTGAGGCGTAGGAAGCTGCTTTGACCCATTTGGTGAAGTAATCAATAGCCACCAGGATGAAGCGATGTCCATTGGATGTCGTAGGCTTGATCTCCCCAATCATGTCAATTCCCCACATCGCGAATGGCCAAGGAGCTATCAGAATGTTGAGAGGAACATGAGGAATATGTACCTTGTCGGCGTAGACTTGGCATTTGTGACAAGTACGGGAATGTTGATAACAATCAGCTTCCATGGTAGACCAGTAGTAGCCTGTCCTTAGAATCTTCTTAGTCATCGTATGTCCGCTCAAGTGGGTGCCAAATGTGCCACCATGTATTTCGGTCATGATCAACTCTGCTTCAACCTTGTCCACACAACGAAGTAGAACACAATCATGGTTGCGCTTATAAAGGATGCCATTGCTCAGGAAGAACTTGGCAGCAAATCTCTTTAAGAACTTTTTGTCATTGATAGAAGCTCCTTCAGGGTATTCTCGAGTCTGGAGATACCTTTTGATTTCATGAAACCAGGGTTGTTCCACTACTTCTTCGGTATTAATCTCGTGACAGTGTGCAGGTTCGTCCATTCGCTCGATGGTGATTTGGGGAGCTTCGTTATCCCAGCTGAGTTTAAACATAGAATACATTGTAGCCAGAGCATCTGCTAGCTGATTTTCTTCTCGCGGGAAGTGCTCGAAAGTAATCTGCTCGAAATAAGGCAACAATGTCAAGACATGTTCTTTGTATGGGATAATATTAGGATGTTTAGTGTCTCACTCTCCTTTGACTTGACTGATAACCAAAGCCGAGTCCCCAAATACGACCAAAGATTTGATTCCCAAGTCTATAGCAGCCTTGAGACCAAAGATGCAAGCTTCATATTCATCCATGTTGTTGGTACAGCTGAAGCAAAGTCGGGCAGTGAAGGGTGTATGGCAACCTTCCGGAGAAATGAGTACCGCACCGATACCGTTGCCAAGTGAATTTGAAGCACCATCGAAGTATAGGGTCCATCGGGATCCTTGTTCAGGTCCGTCATATGGTCAGTTACCTTCAATGTTATCCAATGTCATGATGTCCTCGTCAAGGAAGTCGAATCTCATAGATTGGTAATCTTCGACGGCTTGATGAGCTAGATGGTCCGCTAGTACACTCCCTTTTATAGCTTTTTGTTTAGTATATTGGATATCGTACTCAGTCAGGATCATTTGCCATCTAGCGATTCTTCCAGATAAAGCAGGCTTCTCGAAGATATACTTAATCGGATCCATCTTGGAATTCAGCAAAGTGGTATGATTCAACATATACTTCCTTAGCCGGCGAGCAGCCCATACCAAAGCGCAACAAGTTTTCTCGAGCAGTGAGTAGCGAGTCTCACAGTCGGTAAACTTTTTGCTAAGGTAATAAATGGCATGCTCTTTTCGACCAGACTCGTCATGTTGGCCCAGTACGCACCCCATTGAGTTATCCAAAACAGTCAGATACATGATTAACGGTCTTCCTTCGACGGGTGGCATCAAAATAGGAGGTTCCAGTAAATATTCCTTGATCTTATCAAAAGCAACTTGACAATAGTTGTTCCATTCAATTACCTGATCTTTCTTCAACAGTTTGAAGATTGGCTCACATGTAGATGTTAGGTGAGAGATGAACCTTGCGATATAGTTTAAGCGTCCCAAGAATCCTCTAACCTCCTTTTCAGTGCGGGGGGCAGGCATTTCTTGTATAGCCTTTACTTTAGCAGGATCAACCTCAATGCCTTTGTTGCTGATAATAAATCCTAAAAGTTTACCAGACCTGACCCCAAAAGTGAACTTTCTTGGGTTCAGTCTGAGCTTAAACTCCTTCAACATGACAAACAGCTTTTGCAGATGATCAAGGTGTTCTTCTTCTGTCTGTGATAAGTCTATCATGTCGTCTATGTAGACTTCGATCTCATGATGTATCATATCATGAAACAAAGCTACCATGGCGCGTTGATAGGTTGCCCCAGCATTCTTCAGTCCGAATGGCATCACTTTGTAGCAGAAGGTACCCCATTGCGTGACAAAAGTAGTTTTCTCCATGTCCTCAGGGGCCATTTTGATCTGGTTGTATCCCGAGAATCCATCCATGAAGGAAAATACCTTGTGTTGAGCTGTGTTGTCAACCAAAATGTCGATATGCGGCAGTGGAAAATCATCTTTAGGGCTAGCCCTGTTTAAATCCCAATAGTCCACACACATTCTGACTTTGCCGTCCTTCTTAGGCACGGGCACAATGTTAGCAACCCATTGTGGATAGGAAGCAACAGCCAAAAAGCCAGCGTTGAATTGCTTCATCACCCTAGCTTTGATCTTTTCAGACATGTCAGGCCTCATTCGGCGGACTTTTTGTTTGATCGGTGGACAATCTTCTCTTGTAGGGAGATGATCAACCATGATATTTGTGTCTAACCCTGACATGTCTTCATAGGACCAGGCAAATATCTCAACATATTCGTTCAACAACTGCACTAAGCGTTCTTTGACACCTGGTTCCAGATTGGCACCCACCTTAACCTCTTTCCTGTCTTCCTCTGTTCCCAAGTTGATGGTCTCTAGCAACTCTTCGTGGGGCAGAATAGCCCTCTCTTCTTGTTGCAAAAGTCTGGATAACTCTCCCGGCACTTCACAGTCTTTGTCAACTTCGTACTCAGCATGATTGACCAAATCTTCAGAGTCACCGAAGGCTAAAGCAGAATAGTCACCCATGGAATCCGGAGTGGATGGGTACCTGCATTTATGAGTGTGGGTGTGTGTAAGGGATAACCATCCTTAAACAAAACAAAATGCAAAAGGAAAGAAAATGAACACAACAGTTTATAGATGAAAATGTCCAATGATTCATTAAAACATGGCATATGATAATGAAGAAAATCAAGCCCTTACAAATGGACCTATATTCCCTGGGCGAGGCATAAGGTGAGAATAGTGTACGAATTGTTTAGTTATTACAGAACAAAATAGGAAATTGTTCAAAGATAAATTACTGGTTGATGAAAGTGATGGGAATAAAGTTCTTCGCTTCCCAGTTGCTTAACCCTCCTTCGACGGTTGGAAAGATCCAATCTTCAAAGTTGTCTTCTTCATCATCATCTTCTAAGGCATTAATTCCATGGTGAGTGATCCTTACGGGTGGTCCTCCAACCTTGGAGCGACGCATAGCTTTCTGGCCAGCAGCAGTAAAACCTAGTCCGAACTTGTCCGTCTTATGGGGAAAATCAGGCAGTTGCCCCCACACTGTACTCTTTCCTTCTTTGATTACAGCCTTTGCGTCCTTGTGAGATGCCATCCTAGATAGATGCTTGGGAACGATAGGCACATCAACCATTATCTTCGCAACTGCGACCTCAGGAGAAACTTCCTCAAAATGTTGGAAAGGCGTTTCTATGAATTCGCCATCCAACTCCACATAGCGGAAGGAGTTGAGGTGACTTATCATGTACTCTTCTTCGCCGTGCACCATTATAATATTACCCTGAACAGGATACTTTAGCATTTGGTGTAAAGAGGAGGTAACTTCCCCAGCATAGTGGATCCACGACCTTCCCAGCAAGCAAGAATATAAAGGACGGATGTCCATCACATAAAAGGTGGAGTTGAAAACTTTTGTGCCCACTTTGATAGGAATGTCAACCTCTTTGTGAACCATTCTTTTGGACACATCAAAGGCCCTAACCACGATATTACTTGGCTTTAGCACTAACCCTTCACAGTCTAAACGATCTAACGCTTTCTTCGGTAGCACATTCAAGGATGAACCAGTATCCACCAAGACATGGGCAAGTGTGGTTCCCCTGCATTCTACTGAGACATGCAGTGCGTCATTGTGTTTCCTTCCCTTGGGAGTCAAATCAGCATCAGAAAAACCAAGACCGTTATCAGTGGCGAGGCTAGCCACGCACTCTTGAAACTGGTCAGCCGAAGTTTCTTGAGGCACGTGTGCCGCCTTTAAAAATTTGATTAAGGCCTTAGCATGAGCCTCAGAGCAGAGTAGAAGAGCCAACATGGAGATTTTGGAAGGGGTCTGCCCTAGCTGTTCCACGACATCGTAGTCGCTCTTTTTGATTATCTTTAAGATTTCTTCCATTTCTTTCTGGGTGGTCTCGGGGATTACCAGAGTCTGAGCCTTCATCCTGACTGGTGCTTCTAGTATCCCCTTACCCTTATCGGTAGTATCAACAGATAGTCTAACTTCAGGAGTATCCAATTCTTCAATTATCGGACCTTGCACATATGGCTTAACAGGCACAGAAGCTTTCGAGGGTCCGAAGACTGCTCGTGGGGAAGAAATCTCCGGAGAAAAAAATCCGTCCGCTGCGAGTTATCTTGCTTGTTCCCGCAATGTTCCCTATATCAGGGGTTTCATCTTCAGAATTATCTTGGACTGGTTCAATCTGTTTGATACCATGATAGAAGATTTCTCCTCCGTAGTTCCATGGTATCGTCTTGTTAGATTGATACGGGACAAGCCCCGGCATGGTGATTTTCAATGGTATAAATTTCGGATCAGGCGTAATCTTGACAGGCCTTTTGCAAGCCTTGGGAAGATTGTCGGAGATGGTTATTATTGCAATGTCATTGGTTGAAGTAGCAAAAGTAGCAGGAGTAACAAGAGTGAAGGTATCAACAGGAGTCTTTTGGAAGAGTATCTCTTGGGTATCCATCAGGCGTTGGATGCCTGATTTCAACATTAGGCAGTCAGCTCGTATGTTTAAACAAAAGTAACAGTCTTTTCCACAGCCTGGGAATATCCCGACTCTCATCAAATTCACTTTAATCACTGGTAAGGGAGTTAAAAGGTCAGCAACATTGGTAACATGAAGGTCTTCCATAACGGCATGAACATTATGACCGTGCTTGGGCATTGGGGCAGAAATCACATTCGTCTTTTCGGGCGCATCGAATTCTACCTCCTTGCCGTCGATCAGGTCTTGGATTTTGTTCTTAAGAGCCCAACAATTGTTGGTATCATGCCCTACACTGTCAGAGTGGTAAGCACATTTTGCATTGGAGTGGTAATATGGAGAAGAGGTATTAGGGTTCTTTGGCGCTTCCTTCAAATTGGTAAGATTCAGCTTTAGCAAATGAGGGAGTACTTGAGCGGGCGTCATGTTGATTCGGGTGAACTGCTGTTGTGGCCTTTCTACCCGTTGCCGATTAGATCTTGGCTGATTGCTGCGAGGTTGATCATTTGAAGAGTTTTGGATCATCACAGCCCCTACAGTTGGTCGACGCTTGGTTCTTCCTTGACCTTTCTGAGAATAAACAGCAGAAGCTTCCTTCTTAGCAGGGAAGGTCTTCTTAATAGCAGTGGACGTGGAGGCATCTTTCTGAATCTTACCACTTTTAATGCCGGCTTCGACCCTTTCACCGGTCAAAATTAATTCGGTGAATCCCGTGAAGGAACTCCCAATTAAATGATTGAAGAGAGGGCCAGACAGGGTCCCTAAACACATGTCAACCAGCTCTCTATCCGACAATGGTGGCTGCACCCTTCCAGCCAGATCACACCACTTATGGGCATACTCTTTAAATCCTTCATTAGAAGCCATACCCATACTCTGTAGTTGAGTACGAGTGGGCGCTAAATCAGCATTGTATTGGTATTGCCGGTAGAAAGCAGCAGCTAAGTCTTCCCAGTTATGAACCTCCGATCTCTCGAGTTGATAGAACAAGTCCAATTGTGTGCCTGAAAAACTGTCTTGAAAAAAATGGACCCAAAGATCCTTATCAGATGAGTGGGGTTGGATCTTTCGGACGTAGGATCTTAGATGCATCTTTGGACATGACAGACCGTCATACTTGGCAAATGTAGGAACTTTGAACTTGGGAGGAATGACAATCCCAGCGACCAATCCTAGTTCCTCGAAATCTAAACCAGGTACCCTTTACAACTTCATGGCTGCCAACCGATCCTCAAGATTTTTATATTTATCATCCGCCAGGGGATATTGCTGTTCGGAGTAATCTTCATCCTCTTTCTCCTCTTCTTCTTCAACTTCAGATTCAGAAGGCATCGCAGTTCCTTTACCAGCCCCTTCATCATATGTTGAGGGGAACTCGAGAACTTTTCTAGCATTTCTTTAAAACCTTCTTCCCATAGTGGCCACACCAGGACTTTTCTTCTTTTTCTATTTATCTTTCTCCAACAGTGCTTTAAGGTCCTCTTGACCCTTTTCTAAGGTCATGAAGAGTTGCTAGAATTGAGAATTCTGTGCTTGCAGATCCTTAACCGTCTGCTCCAAATCCATCTTGCTGAAATAAACAGCAGAAAGATAAGGAAACCTGGTGTGAAGACCTGCTTATGCATATGATGAATGATATGTTATTCATGTAATGCATTCAAGGATTCAGAAATTCAAATTTGTTGCAAACAAAAAGAACACACGTCATATTAAGAAGAAATTTGTTAGTACATAAATGCCCCATGGGCAAAATATTACAAAATTCTTAATGTAAAAAGACATTGCGCATCATCTTTGGTGCGATGTAAGTGTTAAGAGTTTCCTCCTCGTGAAGTCGGCGGGTAAGCTCCAAAACCTTCTTCTCACTGGCATAGAAGCTGGCTTCAAAAGTATTCCGTTCCTCCTTGAGTTGGATCCAACTCTTTTGTAATTCTTCCAATGATGCTGGCATGTCAGGATGTAGAAGGGTGTATGGAACCACTCCTTCCATAACAAGCTCTTTGATCACGGGGAGAATGTGAGGGTATGGCATCATAAGATTCTGGGTGCGGGTTCGTACCCACTTGAGATAAGGCTCAAGGGGGATGGAATTCTTTTTCCCCAGTGTCTTACTATCCACTTTGTTGGGCATCCTTCAAGCTCTGATGAACCTTTGTCGAAGTCCTTGCGCATCATTGTCGAAGTCAAAAACTAGGTCAGGAATCAACATGTCATGAGGGCCATCCCTCCGAGCATATCCAAACTGTCTTAGAGCTAAACAAGGGTTGTAGGTGATGCCTCCCCTAATGCCAAGTAGTGGGACATTAGGGAATTCCCCACAACAATCAATGATGATGACATTTTCTCTGGACCGAGAACACCAATGAACATCAAAATGTGTGAGGGTCATCAATCGTTGTGACCACCTTAAACCCTGCTCATTCTTCAAAACTGACTGTGGAAGGTGAGAAATAAACCACCTTGCTAGTAGATGAGTACAACACATGAGAACACCTCTTTTCCTCATTGTTCGCGTGTAAAATGAGTGTAGGATGTCCCCAAGCAATGTAGGCACAGGATTCCGAGAAATGAAGATTTTGACAGCGTTCACATCTATAAGTTGATCAGGGTTTGGGAATAAGACCAACCCATAGATTAGAAGTGCTACAATCTCCTCAAAAGCTTGTAGATCTAGAGAATTCCAGCAGTCTTGTGCCTTCTCAAACAGAAACTTTTCCAAGAAACCCTTGACACCACTTCTGGTTTCCCAGTGTCCTTTGATATCAGATGGTTGCAAGTGTAATGCTTGAGCAACATCTTCAGGCTTTGGTTCTTTTTCCGTACCGTTGTAGGATAGTTGATGAAGAATAGGAATTCTCAGGAGTTGAGAAAATTCCTCCAAAGTAGGTACCAGTTGGTAATCAGAGAATGTGAAACAGTGGTGTAAGGGGTCAAAGAACTGGAAGAGAACTTTCACCATGTCTTCTTCAATGTTGGAGTTGACCAAGTTGAGAAGTCTACCATGTCTTTCACTGAAGAGAGAATTCTATGGAATCCTGGAAGTAAGCTCCTTGAGTTGAGGAGGGATTCTCACAAGGTTGACTTGAATTGTTTTCCTGCGAAGAGATTCCATGACCTACAAAACAAGAACAAAGATGAAGATCCAAACCCTTGAAATGGTTAGTGGATGCATATGATGCTTTATGATGTTCATGATGTATGCACAAACACATGTGCAAGCAAGTCACATAAAACCCTAGTTTCAGGCTTGCATGAGGTTTCATAGGTAAGTACCCTCTTGAGTTTAGTTGGCTCAAACTTGTCCTATAAATAGTAACTGGGTTCTAAGGAGCTCAATATCACTGGATTGTTTTCTATGTTCATTGTTTTGGTTTAGCCACTTAACTGGCGACCAAAATATTCCAAGAAAACAAACCTCAATGAGTGTAGTATCGAGTATCTACCAACTTCAGACTGCACCAAAGCCGGTCATCTCACTACTCCTAAAAAAGGCCAAGATGGTCAAGTAAGGTTCTAAGAGTTCATTAGTGCTTCATGACATCACTCAGTGGCCCCGTATTCTCTTTGATTGACTCAAAGGCTACCGGTACTCACAAATATGTCGCACTAATATAGCTATTGCTTCAACCATGTCGGTATACCCCACACAGTTTCCATAACGTATTGCTATTTACCTATGAATATTTCCCAAATCCGGGTAGAGGATTTCAAGCCCAAACAAGAGAACCAAATGTAAAGCAATCAAAGCAATCAAGATAAGCATGCAAAGGTGATCTAAGCCCTAAGGTTACTCCACTTTTAAAGTATATCCCCAGCAGAGTCGCCAGCTCTGTGGTACGGTGGGAGAACTGACTTGAGGTTTTACGTTTGTGTTCGCAAATGTTTCGGTTTAGCAAGAGTCGCCACCGACTTTTTATTTTATCCTAAGGAAAGGTCAAAAAGCACAAGAAATACCTTTCAGATGTTTTCTTGGGTTCGGGGAGTAGATTATAGAAAGGGAAGGTATTAGCACCCTTTCTATCCATGGTTATCCATGGGCTCTTAGTTACTTGTTTAAATCACTTGCTTTGCTTTTCAATTGTTTGAAATGGTGCTCTTCAATTGTTTGAAATGGTGCTTTGTGTGTGATTTGGAAAGATATTTTGAAAAGAGGCCATCGTTGTGGCAACCTTTGTAATGATTCTTGTTTGAATGTATACAAAGGTGTTTTTGTTTTTTGTTTTTGAAAGGTTTTCAATGTTTGAAAATAGGGTTTTGAAATTGTGTTGTGAAATGTGTTTTGAAAATAACAAGGATGTTTTGCAAGATTTTGATCAAGTAACTAAGAGTTATCTACCCTATTTTACTCAAAGATATTTCTTATGTTTTTAACCCTTTTAACAGTGTTGCTTCACCATTGTATTTGATGAACAACCTTGTGTTAGGATGTTAAACGAGACAGGCGCGGGTCATCGTATAGACCATGATAGCAATGGTGTCAAGTATTTTTGGCAATTTTAAGGGACTTGATCATTTTGTTTTAGGCAACTCAGATAGCGCCATCGAGGGACTATGATCTTTGTTTTGTTTTTGTTTTGCCAAAGTACTTAACATGCATACCATGGCCCATTTTTGAAGGCAACAAGTAGATTGTAATCCTAGGGGTGCAAGTGTGCATTGTGTTTGTTTTTTATGCATTTTTGTCTTAGATTAGGTCAAACTATTTGTTGGTTTTGATTTTTGCATACAAACCCTAATTCTCTAATCATGGCATAATTGAAAGCATTAAGTGTGTAAAAATAAATCTAAGCTATTACAACTTTGATATAGGAAGGGGGTACAATTTTGAATAGGGGATTATTTTGCAAGAAATTAAAACCCTAAATTATTACAACCACATTGAATTTACAATGCATAATATTTAAATGTACAATATTTAAATAAAAAAAATAAATAAATATTAAATAAAAATGTATTAAAAAAAAGTTTTTTATGTATGCAAAGTATTTTTAAATGTAAAGAAACATAAATAAATAAATAAAAAGAATTAATTTTATTTTATTAAAGGGATAAACCCTAATTTTCTTTAAGAAAATAATATTACCTATTATTTATATACAAAAATATATTAATATGCACAAAAATAAAAATATATTAAAAAAAGTATTTTTTTTAGTAATATATATATATATATATATATATATATATATATATATATATATATATATATATATATATATATATATATATATATATATATATATATATATATATATATATATATATATATATATATATATATATATATATATATATATATATATATATATATATATATATATATATATATATATATATATATATATATATATATATATATATATATATATATATATATATATATATATATATATATATATATATATATATATATATATATATATATATATATATATATATATATATATATATATATATATATATATATATATATATATATATATATATATATATATATATATATATATATATATATATATATATATATATATATATATATATATATATATATATATATATATATATATATATATATATATATATATATATATATATATATATATATATATTAAATATAATAAATATGTATAAAACAAGATAAAATATTTACAAAAATAAAATATATTCAAGAAAATATTTTAGTGTGAATAAAAATTAAGAAATAAAAAATAAAAGTATTATTTGCATTATTTTTTAAATTTAAACAAAATAATATAAAAGCATATAAAATGTTTTAATGCTAGTAATAATTAAAATAAATACCAAATAAATGTAAAAAAATTATAAAAATATTTTTGGAGCATTTTTTATGTTTAAAAATAAAATATCAAAGTCAGAAATGAAATTAAAATATAAAAATGACAAAATATAAAGGAAATGGGCCAGGGGGTGCATTTAGCAAAAGGAGGGTGTTAGAAGCAAGAAGCCAAGCCCAGCCCATCAGCTTCATCTTCAACCTCCAGAAATTTGAAAACACGCGTGCGCCTGTACAAACTTGGGATATCCTGTATTTGTGATCTTTTGTCAAAACTCAAAACATGAAACTTGTAGAGCATCAAACCACGATTCTAACCATATAAAAAACTTGATTTAACTCTCAAAGACCAGAGAGAATTTCTCTGGCCCTAATTTCTAACCTAGTTTTTTCAGAAAGTTCATGGATGAAATTCTCTTAGCACGTTTAATATAAATGAAAATTGAGCATATGTATGGTTTCAGGGCAATGGGTACTACATCTTTCATTCACAAACCTAAGGCTAAATGTTCCTAAATAGAGAGATAGAAGTTCATTAAAAACCTGTTTCAGTTGGATTCGAGTTGGACAATGCAGCAACTTTCAGTGAGGCCTGAGGTTCTTTTTCGCTTGCTTGATGTTCCCTGGACCTTTCCCAATGCTTAGTTTGTTTTGAAATGGCCTGAATCTTTCTACAAAAGTCAACCTACACATGCTTGAAATGAAAATGGTGAACACTGTAAATGGATTTACAGTTGGTAATGGAGGTTTGGGATAGCTTGAGTGAGTTGAATGCAAGGTGTTTGAAGTGGAAAGGAGCAAAACGCACGAGCAAAATGAGCTATGGCACTCAAGTTGCAGCAACTGCCCTGTTTTCCAAGAAAATTTGGTTTTTGTGTATAAGGGTGCTTTAGAGGTGAAAGGCTCGTGTTTCTGGCTTACAAGGATGTGTAAAACTTGTTTCAAATGTTGGCTTAAGTTGATTTTATCAGGTGTGCAAGATATGGACTTTTGGCACAATGACTTGTTTTAAAAGAAAAGTGTGAAGTGAAATGAGATAGGCCTGTACAGGCTATCTCCAAGCATGCACAAGTTCCTTGTACCTTTGCTTGAGTTTGTGGAACTTGTTTGCTGCAAAGAAAGAAGTCCAAGGCTCAAGAAAAGCAATTTGACATAAAGTTGCCTTTATGAAAATGGAAGTGCCATCTTTATGCCCAAAATGGAATTATTCATTGTGCCAAGCTCTAATGATCAGAACAACACCAATGTCCAATGTATTTGCATTCAATTTTTGAGTGTAAATTGGTTTAGAGGCCTGTAATTAAGTACAAAGCTAGTTTGGTCAGATTTTGCAAGTTGTATGAACATGTATTGGCCATGGTTACAAAGTGAGTTTTTGCCAACTTCAAGCATTCGATTCTCCTTAACCAAAAATGTGTTTGAGGAGTTCTTGGACAATTTGGAAAGCTTGCAACATGTAGTATAATCCATATTTGAAATTCAACTTGAGACTCCAAGTGGAACTATGTGAAAAATGTCCAAGAAGATGGGTCAAAATCCTGCCTAAACTAGGGCAAAATTTCCCTAAGTTAAAAGTTTTAGGGACCCTTGTTCCAAAACTCATAAGTTGAGATCCAAGCTTCTTTTGAGAAAACTTTGTGAAACAAAGTTGTAGACTTTGTGATGGAATACAACTTTCACGTTGTAAGTTTTGTTTGAATCCATTTTCATCTTGGTGAAAATATGGGACAAAGTTAGGAAAAATTAAGAAAATTTCATAACTTAGAAAATTTCTAAGTTATGAAAATTTTCAATTTCAAACCCTAATTTGCAATTTTGGGTTTCTTGATGAAAAAATTTCATAATTTGACACATCTTGATGAAAAATGACCCTTGGTACTTGCTTTTGACCAAAAAGTCAAAGTTTGACTTTTCAGTATACAGTCAAATTTTGATCAGTTGACTGAAAAATTCATCTGTCAATCTTATGCATTTGAGATCTTTTGAACTTGTTGAATAGGTAAAGATGATTCCATTGAGTCCTTGAGTCCATGGTTGAGCTTAATTTGCTATTGGCTAGGTCAAATAGTCAAAAATTGCCTTTGCACAGTCAAAACCCTAAAAATGACCATTTTGCCCTTTTGGTGATCTGATCAAATTTCTTATGGAATTATAGTCCAAACTTGATCAAATGGTTCATATGAGTTCATAATGTTGATGTGGGTCAAAATTCATGAGGTTTGACTATAAATTGGCCACAGTTGACTTTTTCCCCAATACAGTTGATTTCTAGGTCAATTGTCCAATTGACTGGGCAAAAATTTGAATCAAGGCTTGAAACTTGGTATGGGAAAACTTATAAGTCCAACATGAAGTATGAAAGTCACTTTGGGCATTGTAGGTCCAAAAATCCCTGTGCAAACTCAAACCCTAATTTCAGGTCAACAGTGCAAGGAGGTGTCTTGAGCAGAGCAAACCCTAGCTTGGTCTTGAGTTTCAAGAGTCTGGTGATGAGAAAATGTTGATAAAATGAGAGGGCAAATTTTGGGGTACAACACCAGATATTATTTGCACCCACTTATAAATTAAATTTATTTTTTCTATTTTGTATTCCACTATCAAATTTGTTGGTTCTCTATAATTAACTTAAGTTTTTTATAGGACGATGCAATGAATATTTTAGTTCTAATTCGATCGTATGATCTGAAATTCATGATAACTCCATTATTGAAGTTCTTACTCCTGGGTTCCTTAGCTCACTAAGAACTCGTGGGTTGCAAAACCATCTAATAAAATTAAAATTTGGTACCCCAATAAAGCTTATGATAAATATTGACCAATCTGAAGGTTTGTGCAATTGTACAAGACTTATTGTCATTAAACTTGCAAATCATGTTCTTGAAGCAGAAATAATGGGTGGAAAAGGCCATGACAAGATAATTTATAATCCTCGAATGGATATGTCTCCGTCACAATCACCTTGGCCATTCAAATTGAATCAAAGACAATTTCCAATCATTGTGTCCTAGCAATGACAATCAACAACTTCAGGGTCAACCATTGGATAGGGTTGGACTATATATACCAAAAGATCTATTTTTCCATGGAAAATTATATGTCTCTATTTCAAGGGTTACAAGCAAAAACGGGATCAAGATCTTGATACACGATGACAACAAAAATCCGAATACTACAACCGCTAACATTGTATACAAAGAAGTTTTCGCAAATATTTAGTAAGTTTACATATATTATTCATATCCTTCACAAAAGCTATCTCATTTAAACCTCAATACTTCATCCTGTTTAATTCACATTTAACCTTCATGCTTGACATTATTATGCATCAACTCCTGTTACATGTATGATTCACTACGGATTTGTGGTTTTGTCCACATGCAACATCGGATGACATACATATTAAGTAACCCAACCTTTTTTTTGTCTACTGCATTACTTAAAGTTGTAATTGCATGCTGGGACCACTACTTTTTGTATCCCCACAACATGTTATTGTTGTTCCCAATTTTGTACTTATTATATTTAATCCCCCATATACTTTTGTTTTTATTTTGTAGTACTATCCTTTTTCTAATTTTAATATCTGACTTGTGTTATTCTCTATAATGTTAAACAACTTCTCTTTTCAACATCACGTGTGCACACTTATGTGCACTACATAAACATGTCTTTTTGCAGCATATTACAATTCCCATATACCATTTTACACACTACAAATATAAATATAGACATTTTTCTATATAAATTAACTTCAACAATATATTCAACTTCCTAATAATGCTACTTCAAACAGAGAACAAGTTTCACAGACAACAATGACTTTTTAAACCATATTCTTATACTTTCTAATACTATTGCATTCATATACATTACTGATATTTTACTTTTTTTGGGTTCATGCAGGATGCTTACAACATTTGAGTTTCATAATTTACAACTCGAAAAGCATACCATGTTAACTACAACATTAATAGTTGGTCTTACATAAAATAAGTCCCATATTAACTACTATTCTAATATTCAAAACATATTCTTTAATAAATAACATACACACCAACTTCACTTTAACATCCAACAACATTTGCCTCTTTATCATCACCTTTCATCAAACTTCCTGCTGCAACTGTTTATGATTCACAAGGGTGACAACAACCCTACTTGATAGAGGGTTGCAGAGACAAAAGGTAAGCTTATCACCTTTTCTGAGACATTTATTCTTAACAAAGTCATACCACCCCTTTCCAATGTACCTTTCAACACAATACTCTCTTTCTGCAACATGAAGTTTGCATTCATAAATTTTGAGGAAATTTATATACATAAAACAAAACATATAGTATCAATAAACTAGATCATACTTACTTACTTTGTCTTATATTATTGCATGGAAAGATTAATCTACTTACAAGGACATTTTTTGATGCAGTCCTCCCACAAGATATTTCCTTTTTCCACAAATAGTACCAGGGTCGACTATTATTGTCACCATCAGCCTCCACTTCATTACAACTACATTATAAATTCAACCATTACAACCTTCTTTCACAATGATATATGAAATAATTTGTAACCATAATCAACATCATTGAAGGTTTGAACATATATTATAAAATATGCAACACATTTTGTAGTTCATCAGTTACTTATCAATGTTTGAGGAAATATTTATGTAAGAAGATCCATTGGAATCTTCCAAAATATCTCTGGCATAAAGCTTGCACTTCACAGAAACAACTTCATGCCGAAACGACTTCTTCCCTTTTCTTACACTTTTCCCCTTCTTACGTAGAAGTGTTGCATGCAGCTTGCTTTTCTCAAAAACACCTCTACCATTGACATACTCTTAACTTGATACAATATTTTTCCTCTTTCTATCTTTAACTCTTTAAGCTATACCACCGTCAGAAACAGATAATTGTGGGTTTTTCTCCTCCAATATCTCAGAAACAAGGGTTGTTTGACCTGACCCAAAAACCGCAACAGATGATCCCACGTGATTCTCTCGAATTTTATCCCGATCGAGACCTCCATCTCCTAACCCAACATAACCAACCAAGGATCCACCATGTTTGCTTTGCATCATATGACCACCACCAACGAATGTGCCTCCATTTTTTCCTTCTTCTTTCGCATTCCTAGAAATGGTGAAAAAGGTGCTGCTACCTGTGCTTTTTCCTTCACCAAACTGTATTCTTTAACCTCTTTGAGATGCTTACGGTAAGCCATAGATCTGTAAAACCAATATCACACAATAATGAAAATCTTAAAGTGTAAACAATTCAACTACAAAAACATGCAACCCTAATCTTATGTTACTAGCGATTTTATCTGGCTTCCTGAGAAGTCAAAGGAGTGTTGGTTGCCATTTCTCAGAACCTACACAAAGAGACAACACTCAATAATGACTCTTGACTTTTTATATTACACTGTAACACTACAACATTTCAACCTTTTTAAAATTGAGACTTCTTGGTTTATTTTTCTCTCTATAATAATTTTACTTTTTAACTATATTTTAAAAGGTTCCTCTATTTTTATTTATTATTTATTTTGTTTTTTTTTCTATTAATATTTATGATTTACACACTAATATTTTAAACAATGTCACATCTTTTTATTTTATATTGCATTTAATATGTTTAAACTACTCATTTGCGGGTTCTGTTATCCTTTTTCAGGACTTTGTTATTTGGCTTTTTAGTTTCTACTACATGTAACATATGTGAAATCCAATTGTTGTGACCCAAACATAATTGAAATCAAGTTATTATGACCCAAACCAACCATTATTTGTTTCTTATTAGATGAGACCACTTTTAATTTGTTATGTTGATTCCCCAACATCAATATATTTCTTTTCAAATTGTTGTATTGCTAATATATCTAAACAGTACAACTTTTTTCACCGATGAACAACTTTCTATATTGGCAAAATTTGTATTGAAATCAATACTAACTTTATAAGTTTAGCTTTCTAAAAAACATACAATGCAAATTTCTTTCAAAATATAACAAATGTTTTTAATAGAAAACATAACTCAATTTCAACTAGCATAGCTAAGAAAATATTGATAAGGCTAATGCAGGATGATTACATAACCAATGTTTCAAAATTAACATCTGATAGCATAACCATTTTACACATTACATTCATTAAATTCATATAACAACATTGGTACAAAAAACAATTGATATAAAACTTCTAAACTATCTTCTTAGACATATCCAACACAACCGAAATTTAATCCTCTTCGTCCAACATTCAAACACTTCTTCGGAAACTCTATTCTTCAATGATTCAACACGGTAACAACAATCTTTTCTCCAGGAGGGTCTCTAAGTCTAAATGCAACCTTATCACCTTTCTTGAGCCGCCTGTCCCTCACAAACTCATTCCAACCATCACTTAAAAACCTTTCAACATAATACTTCCTTTCTGCTACATGAAGTTCACAACCATATCTATTTCCAGTGTTCGAATCAACCAACTCAATGCGCCTATGAGACCTGTGCTACAAGTTTCTTATCACCTTTTTTCAGGGATTTGCTACAAACAAGTTGGAAATGCATTTCAACAAAATATTATCACAATAATCAATAAGTGAATTCATGGGTCTACTTAGAAACACATTCTTTGTGGGTTTCTTACCAGATTTTTTTTCCTTTTCCATATAATATAGCTTAGGCGTTTTTCCACATCTTCATCACTTTCCTCATATTCAGAACTGCATAACCATAATATAACTTCTTTGTTTACTTCATATAAAACCATGAAAAATAACTTAAACATTAAATGCTAATACTTCATTTATTAACTATAACTATTCACTTTTATATATTAGTTAAATACATATATACCTCTCATTGTCTAAAGAAATTGAAATATGTAAACTTCCAGCACCACAATCGCCTTTCACTCTCTTAGCATCCTTTTTATCCTTACTTGTTTCAAAGAAATGTGTCACATGCGCATTTCGTTTGTCAACAATATTTGGCTAATCATTGGAGGGTCTAACAAATACTACCCTTTTCCCTTTATAGTCTTTGACTTTCTCACGTTCCATACAACCCGATACAGATGAACCCCCATGTCTTCCTTTGGATTTGACACCATCTACAACCCAGGATCTATAGTGTTTGTAATCCGTCATTGAAGCATCAACATTCGATGATCCATCTTATTTTTATTTACCTTTTATGCAACCATCAACATGGGTACCAGATCTTGCTTTTTCAGCATTCTTCCTAGCTTCCATAGCTACCCGAGCCTCTTCCATGTCCCTACGAATTGCCTTCTCTATGCTTATTCTTCTCCAAATGGTTTCTGCCTCCAAATCTTCAATGGTTCTGCAAATAAAATAGATACAAAAACGTAGCATATCAAAATATGGACACAACCATTTACTGATACATCAATAAATGGTACATGGGATACATGATTATACCTTACAAAGGGGGTAATAAGATTGATGCTTGACATTGTTTGATGGAAGTAAAAAGTTGTTGACCTTGAAAACCGCAATTTTTTTCCAGAACAAATACTTTTTAGAAATGCTTAGGTGTGTTGTAAACCTTCCGTATTCAATCTATCATATTTATATTAATTGGAATCCTACTTCCATTATGCCCATCAACTAATTCAAATGGGTCTCTGGCCCATTATATCCATAATAACGCTGATCCATCTAAAAATTACTTATGAATACAAATTTACTACTATCATATTTATTATATAGTTTTTTAAATTTATTTTTTACTTTTTTGGAAAAATCAAATTAATATGGAATATTTTCATAAAATGGTGATAATATATTTTTTTAATTGTGATTGTTGAAACAAAGCAGTTTTAGCAGATTAAATGCTCCTTACAAAATAACAACATCTTTTTTAAAGACAAAACAACACAATAACCCAAACTTCAGCAGCCATCATCCAATGCCTTCCTTTCATCACCAAACATCAAATATTCTTAACCAAATCTTGATTGTTTTACAATTGTCACAACAAGCCTCTGTGTTGTAGGGTCAAGCCTCCTTGATGGACGGTCCCAAATGCAAAATAGAAGCTTATTGCCTTTTTGGAATCATCTGTTCTTCATAAACTCATACCAACCCTTTCCAATAGACCTCTCCACACAATACTTTATTTTTGCATAATGAAGTTCACATTTGTAGATCTTCTTTGTATCGGAATCACGAAACTCAATTTGTTTGTGACCCATATGTAGACAATTTGTGATTACTTTTTGTGAAAATTGCTTCATATAACACAAATTACATTTTATAAATACAGGGGATTTAACATAGATATTATGACTTATAAGAGTGAGTACAAATGTTACCATACTTACTAAAAAAAATTTGCCAGCTGTCTTCCTGCATTTGATTTCCTATGTTCAAAGGAAGTACTGGTGATTCTGCTTGTACTTAATAACCACAGAGTCACTGTGGGCACACTTTTGAACAGATGCAACCCTTTTCCCCTTTCTAATATGGATTTTGAAGTAAATCCTCTGCATTTAATCACCATCATACAATCAAATTTATTAATCTTAAATTTGCAACTTTCCTATCTGCGCGAATTATATTAATTGAACTATTCTTTACTAAACCTTTCTTACCTCTCGCTATCATTTCCATCCACACTACAATCATTCAATGCTTCAACCACACATCCAACTTAAGTATCACCATTTAAATCTTCAGAACCAAACCCTAACTTACCTTTTCCCTTTGCGTCTTAAGTAACAACTGCTTCCTGACTCTTGGCCTTCAAACCTTCATCACCACTCCCATCCATCAACTTACTTTTCTGTTTTTTCGATGACCCATATGTGACAATTTCCCAATTCTTCTTCCAATCTGCAGCAAATCGCCACTTTTCCAAAGTCGCAAATATCACTCTCTCTGCTAAGTCTTCTCCATTCTGTATCTGGAGGTAACCCTTGGAAGGATCTTTCAAAATAACACGAAAAAAAAAGCATGTCTCTGGGTAAGTGTGAAAACAAATACATAATACACACATGCAAAATTGATAAATGAAGAATCAAACCTTTCACGTCCTCTAAATACACCTTCAGACGTCATCTTGTGATGGAAGAAGATAGTTGTTGTTGTTGTTGTTGGAATGCACAAAAACTTGGTCTACTGAAGCGTTTCCACTTTCACGTTATTTGTAGTAATGACTTTGGGCCGGTGTCTTGAAATGTTTTCCTGGGCCCGATCCATTTCAGAAATACAACCCAATTTTCTTTTTATTTATTTATTATTTGGTCCTAATATTTTTATTTTGGTTCTAATTACACGATTATCTATTAAATAATTACATAATTAATATTTATTTAAATATCTTTTTTAATAACGCTATTTACACATATTTTAATTATATTCAAATGATTTAAATATCTCAAAATATTTACATAACAAACTTAATGACTATTTTTATTCTTTTTTTAAATTTTTAGTTTCATTATAATTTTACTTAATTACAATCTTTTCACATAATTTTACTTAATTACAATCTTTTATACCTAATTAACAAATATATTTTCATTTACACATACATATATTTCTCAAAAAAATTACACATTCATTTTGTAAAAAAAAACATTTTTTATTAAAACATCATTCTGATCTTCAAACAAATTCGCATTTCATTTTAAAAAATGCGTGTCCCATACCTGACATTAGATTATTCTGTAAAATAGATTATTTGATAGATTAAAAACGACCAGACATTTTTGAATTGGTTAAGTTTCACTGTTTGTTAATTATGTATCTTCTCTAAAATTATTTCTTTAGTTGACGATAGAATTACTAAATTAATTATGATTAATTTCTTGGCTCATAACTCCATTCTATAATCACAATCGAATATTTCAACATGTTGTTGGGAAAAATCGACATATAGAAAATAAAAAGAACACAATCACAACACAAAAACATAACGTGGAAATTTCAAAAATGGGAAAAAAACCACGACCGTGAAAATTTCTATAACACATAATATATCCTCAACT
The DNA here is from genome assembly GCA_948472305.1 of Vicia faba. Lineage (NCBI taxonomy): Eukaryota > Viridiplantae > Streptophyta > Magnoliopsida > Fabales > Fabaceae > Vicia > Vicia faba. The sequence goes on from OX451736.1 coordinate 1,035,086,489, forward strand.
AAATCAGGTCCCGAGTATCCACACCCCTCCAAAATAAATATTTAACTACATCTCACAACACTCTAATACAAGAGTATAAGAGAACAAATAAAGCCAAATACAAACTTGAAGTGCTTTTGTCTGGTGCATATTCAAACGAAGAAATTGAATCTTATATATAGCCTTTGACTTCCTCTTCATTCACTAAACTAAATCATGCGAGACTTAGAAAATTTTTAATCCTCTATATAGCTTTGAACTCCCTCTTCCTTCGTAAAAATAAGTGATGTATGATTTCTTCAACTTGTATATTTTCTACTAACCCCAACACATGTCTAAAACTATTATTGATTGAAAACTTAAATTAAATCGATATTCAAAAGGTGTTGTTAACAATCAATTTCAACTTAGATTTAGTTTATACATTCATCAACATACATAAGACTTTAAGCATAAATTTAACTAAATAACACTTAGATTGCAATTTCATTAAACAATCGTCTTCAACAATTATACTATTTAAATAGCTCAAAATAAATTCATCTAAAGGTCTAATTTAGCTAGTTATAGTGTAAACTTTCATAGCCATTGAGTATAAAGAATTAAACATGAATTATAGATGAAATTTGAGTAGAAACATCTAAAATAGTCATCTTTAATCTTGCAGTTGTCTTCAAAACCATCCAATTTGAAATTGGCTTTTTTACCTTTATATTAGGGTTCAGAAAGCGCCAAATTGTGCCACAATGTTTTCCAATCGTTCAACAATTGTTTCCTTAGTCCATCCATTCAGACCACCTCATGATTTTTTCAGAATTGATTTTCTTTTTCTTGCTTCAAATTTTTTCATTTATTTCTTCTTTTGTCAGTTTTCTATAATATCTGAACTATTGTTAAATTCATATACCAATCAAGTAATTACATACCAAATACTATCACAAATATTCTAAAAAAATGCTATAAAGCTATAATAAGAGAGATTATCATCACAACCCAAAACTTTAACTATTATTTGTCCTTAAGGAATATGCTTAAAAAATGAAAATTTACAATAAAGTAACATTCCTATTTAACCAATGATACTCACAAAATCCAAACTCAGATATTAATTTTATTATCAACTTCAATTCAAACAAGTCCAAGGAATTCTTCCAATCTTTTAGTTATACTAGACATTTCTATCTTTTTTTTCATGCTTTCACTCTATTGAATATTAAAGTGATCACTTAATCAACACATAACTATTTTATCATAAGCTTGAATTTTTTTAAACAATTAATTAAAGTCAATATTAGAACACACATTTTTAAGGTCTTTCGAGGTTGTAACGAGTCTCGTGTCAAGATGAGTATTTTTGGGATAAAATGCTTGAAATTTGAAGTTAAAATGCTATTTTTTTTGTTTCACAACCATCCTTCACCTATTACGTACCAAATCAAGAATACTAGAAAACAACTTATTCAATTTTTTTTTGAAGAAACTATATTTATTTTTGTTTTATTTTATATCTATTCTTTTTAATTCTTTTTTTTTTTTTTGAAGAAGCCATTTTAACTTTGTTTTTTTTACTATTTTGTGTAACCAAGTTCTCTAGTACCCCGTCCTTAAATTTAATATGTCACTAGTTACAAGAGCAACCCAATCTTAAGCATTTACATTAATAAGGAAAAATAAAAATTTCTACCTAACTCCAAACAAGATGGAAAGATTAATCTTTCAAGTCAATATACTAATAATATTTTCTAAGTCACCGAACAAAAAAGGCTATAAGGCTCAAAGGAGTTTAAAAACATATAATTTTAAATATAGGGTGGTTTGAAAAGGCTCGGAGCACCAAACAAATATGTATCAATGTGTATAACAAATATGACCAATTAACTAATCAAAAAAATTACAAGTTCTAGAAAAGAACAATTGCATCGATACATGCAATAACAAGGAAAAACACCGTTAGAGTGGGTTATTGCTGATGATATTGGGTATTGACATCACTAAATTTCTAGTCAAACTGGGGTGGATCAACATACAAGTACTCAGAGATGCCCATGGTCTAATTAGCCATATCCAAATCAAAATTGCGATACTTAGGACGCGATTGGGCAACACTTGACTTTTGTGGAACCTTTTTCTCACTCAGTTGGTACTCAGATTCCTCTGCATCACTTTTGCTTGTTTGACGCACTAGAGTCCTTATCAAACCATCCATGTAGTCCTTTTTGATTTCTATATTGGGAGGCAATAAGATTTCTCCCTTCTCTCAAGGGACATCAACTGATTTTCACAATTCATTGATGATAAAACAGTTCCCAAAAACCTTCTAGTTTGAATCCACTACTAGCTTGATATTGTGAGCAATCAACCTTCATGCATTAATGGGGCTATATGAATCACACTACAGATTTTCAAACTTTTTTTTTAAAATAGAAATGTCATACATGATTAGTTTTCTCCCATTAAGCACATTTATACTGCCACTAGGTTGACCTCGTACGAACTTAAGGTTGTGTCTGTACTGGAAAGACCCTCTCAGATGGAATCTCTCATTATATGTTAGGCTCGAGCCTCTCTATCTATTCACCGTGAAAGTATTTGATGATCCCGACTCCTATATTTCTATGGCTGCATATAGTGAGACCTCCCTGACCATAAACAAAATTGACCATTTAGATTCTAATTTTCCTAGGAATAACTTCAACCTTGAGTTGAACAACAACATATGTTGTCTTGGATATAATTCTTGATTCACCTAATTCTTGTCATGGTATGCTTCATCGGCATTCTCATATGCTTAAATCCTAATTTATTCTAACTCGTTAAGTTTCAGCAACCTTTTCCTTCCAATAAGCTTTTCATCAAAATTTAAGAAATTGACCACCAGGTTGCCTTGTGCTCAAGCTCAACTAGTAAGTGAGATGGATTCCCATACACCAACTGATATAATGACAACCCCAAATAAGTTTTAAAAGCTTTCTTAAATGGAGTAAACGCCTAAAGCGCATGATCCAACTCTTTTCCTAATTCTTCTTTGAAGTGTCCACTGTATTCTCTAGGATTCATTTGTTGATTAGACACTTCAACCTATCTTTAAACCTAGCAAAAATATTATTTTTTTAAAATTTTAATTACCGTATGGGCATCATTAATCTGCACAAGCTATAACTTTAACCCATTCTATGACATATAGTCAACATGAACTAAAATGAAAAGATTAGAGTAAGATGAAGGAAAAGGATCCATGAAGTTGTTGCCCTAACAATAAAATGGTTTAGCTTCTAATAATTCATTTTTAGGAATTTCATTTCTCTTGGGAATATTAACCGTCTTTTGACATTTAGCACAATGTTTAACAGACTATATGCAATCTTTGAATAAAGTAGTCCATCAATAGCCACATTGGATAATTTTCGCAGTGGTTCGTTCTCCACTATGTTGACCTCCAAAAGTTGAGCTATGTTAGTGCCACATGATACTTCGTGCTTCCTCGCCAGCAAAACACCTCTGAATTAAACTTTTAGGACTCACCTTAAACAAGTATGATTCATCCCAAAGATAAAAATTAGATTCCTTATAAAATATCTTCTCATGCTTCCATATTAACTCATCCATAATGATATTTCCGACTTTAAAGTTAGTCATATCAGCAAACCATGGCCTTTTAATTAGTGTAAATATATGCTCTTATGAGAACTCATCTACTATGTTTTTCACTTTCTTAATAACTTCAGAGTTCTCTAGCCATGAAAGGTGTCCAGCTACTACATTTTCATGTCCCTTTTTGTCTTTGGTTTCCAATTCGAGCTCTTGAAACAAAAGTATCCATCTAAGTATTTGGGCTTAGATTCCCCCTTTGTGAGTAGAAACTTAAGTTTTGCATGATCTGTAAAAATAACAACTTTGGAACCAATTAAATACGAATGAAATTTTTCCAAAGCCAATACTACCGATAACAATTCCTTTTCATTAGTAGAATAATCAACTTGATTTTCATTCAGGGCCTTGTTAGTGTAGTATACATCATGGAAACATTTCCCATGTCGTTGGCCAAGAATTGCTCCAAACGCATAATCACTAACATAACACACCAACTTAAAGGGAAATTCCCAATTAGGAGCCGTGATTATGGGTGCAAACACCAAAATTTCTTTAATCACATAAAAGGAATTCAAATATGCATTATTAAACAAAAACTCATTTTCTTTTATAAAGAGGTTTCGCAAAGATTTAGCAATCTTTGAGAAGTCTTTTATGAAATGTCGGTAAAAATCGACATGTCATAAGAAACTTCTCACCCCTTTCAAATCAATTGGAGGTGACAATTTTTATATCACTTCAATTTTTCTTGATTCACCTCTAATTCATTTGAAGAGATTCTATGTCCTAAGACAATTCCTCTAGTTACCATAAAATTACATTTCCCCAACTTAAAACAAGGTTGGTTTCAATGAATCTCTTCAAAACAACATTTAAATGATGGAGAAAAATATCAAAAGTTTTACCAAAGACAGAAAAATCATCCATAAATACTCAATTGAATTTTACAACCATATCAAAAAAGATAGGGAACATACACCTTTGAAATATGGTTGGAGCATTACATAAACCAAAAGGAATCCTTCTATAAGCAAATAATCCAAATGGCCATGTGAAATCACTTTTTTTCTTGATCTTCTGGGTCAACACTAATCTTATTGTAACCCGAATACCCGTGAAGTAAATAGTAGTAGGCTTTCCAAGCTAACCTCTCCAACATCTAGTCCATGAATGATAGAGGACAATTACCTTTTCTCGTTGCATGATTCAATCTCATGTAGTCTATACACATCATCTAGTCAGTAATTTTATGAGTCAGTATCAAATCATTCTTCTCTTTTCTAATGAAGGTCATTTCCCCCTTCTTATAAACCATATGTACTAGACTAAACCGTGAACTAACATATATGGGATAGATCATTCGATCCTCAAGCAACTTGAGCATATCTTTCTTCACCACCTATTTCATTGTAGGATTAAGTCGTCAATATAGTTGGTTGCTAAGTTTGAACTCTTCCTTAATCTTAATCTTATGCATGCAGTAGGCTGGGCTTATCCCTTTCAAATTAGATATGTTATTTTCAAGCCCCCTGTTATACTCTCTCAACACCCTCGTGAGTTTTTCTTCCTCCAAACTAGTTAGAGAACTACTAATGATAAGTGGTTGCATCAGTTTCTCTCCCAAGAAGACATATTTTAAGTGTGTAGGAAGCTCGTTGAACTCTATGGAATTATATTTATGAAATTCTGTTGCAGCTAAGACACTTGGTTCATGATCACTCAACCCCTCAATTTTTATTTGTACCTCTCGACCTAAGATACTTCTAAGTGATGCACACATTCCTCAACTTCTCGATCATGTCCTTCCTTAAATGTGTTAATATAATTGAAATTAACCTGCTCAATAGGTAACAAAGGTAATTCACTTTGGGAAACTTCCTCAAATGAATCTTCAACTACATCAAAACAATAACATTAAGGATTTTCGTTATGATGATGCACTACTTCAAACACATTGAAAATTACATGCTCATCTTGAAATCTTAGTATTAGGTCACCTAACTCCACATCTATTAGAGATCTACCATTTTTAAGAAAGGTCTTTGAAGGAGTAAAGGTTATTTCGAATCTTCATCCATGTCTAAGATAACAATATCTTCAAAAAATAGTAAATTATTCACTTTAACCAACACACCCTTAAGCACGCCATATGGGTAAGTAACTATACAATCTGTTAGTGCAAGAGTTAGCCTTATAGGCTTAACATATTTACAATCAAGCTTCTTCATCATGGAAAGAGGCATCAAGTTAATGTTCACCCATAACTTACAAATTCTCTTCTAACATTTATCTTACCAATCAAACAAGGATTGGTAAAACTACCCGGATCTTTTAGCTTTGGTGGAAGATTTATTTGGATAATTGCACTGAATTCTTATGACAATGATGTGTTTTCATTATCTCTTAGATTTCTTTTTCTGATTAACAAGTATTTCATAAATTTTGCATAAATTTGCATTTACTCTAAAGCCTCGCCAAAAGTAATGTTGGCTTGAAGCTTAGTGAACATCCCCATAAATATCTTAAACCGTCCCTATTCCTTTTTCGTATTATTCTTCTTCACTTGTGGTTAAGGTAGTTTTACATACAATAAAATCTCTTGATTCTTATCACCATCCATGAGAGTTTGTTTCTTGGTTCTCCTAAAAGTTGAGTTCTTATCAATCAACTTCTCTTTTTTTGCTCTCTATCAATGGTATTTCTCACTTTTATATACCTCAATTTTTTTTCCTTATTGTTTTTTTCAACTTCTCATTTCCTTTACGACTTCTAATTTTCTTCACTTGCGTTATTTTTTCACTCTTAGGTTTTACTATCGTAGGTGCTACTCTATTTCTCAACTCAATAGCTTTGCAACACTCATTCCTAGGATTATCCAACGCATTCCCAACAAAACATCTACTTGATTGATCCATCAATTATTTAGATAACTTGCCAATTTGAGTTTCAAGATTCTTTATGGATACTTCATGGTTCATGTTGGATGTCTCTTGAATGGATTTCATTACCTCAAAGTTTGTTTGAGTCATCTTCATGAATTGATTTATAGTCTATTTTAAAAAAGATGGTTTCCTTAGTGGGGGATTCTAAGGATCTTATTGAGCATCATTTTTACCTTGATCGTTACTCTATTTGAAATTCGGATGATCCTTTTACCCTGGATTATAAGTATTAGAGTAAGGATTTGGTTCTTGAAAATTTCCAACATAATTAACCTCTTCAACTTGTCCCTATGATACACAATTATCATTTGCATGACCTTCACCATAGTAATCACATCTTAACACCTGGATTTAACTAGATTTACATGAACAAAAGTAATAACAACTAATTTCTTTGTTAAAGCTTCAAGTTGAGCTAATATATTAGTTTTAGTATCAAGCTCTACCATACATTTCTTTTTTGGACCCCTCTAACTTTGTGTGTGGTATTCATTTTGACACATATTTTCAATCAACTCATTAACTTCATATTTATTATTGTTCTTCATAGTAGCCTCTGTTAGGGCATCAAGAACCATTTGAGTTTGAACTTTTAAGCCTAGTGTAAAATGTTGCATTTGTTCCATGTTGTCCATGTTATGATTTGGACACTTCCTGAGCACTAATTTAAACCTATCCCAATCATCATAAAGAGATTTTGAGCCACCTTATCTCAAAACTATAAATTTTAGCCCTTCGTTCCATGAACTGGTGTTGTACCCCGAAATTTGCCCTACCATTTTTTAAGACAATTGATTCAAGACACTTCCTCATGCTCCCAGGGTTCTCAATTGCTCAAGAATACTCAAGGGTTTGAGCATACAAGCACCTCTCTTAAGCAATTGACCTACAACTAGGGTTTATGTTTCTCAAATAAAATTGAGCTTCTAATGCCTCAAGTGAGTTTCATGATTCCTCATATGCTTCTAGGTACCCTCATGACAAGCTTCAAGCCTTATATCACAAATTTTCTCAGTCAATTACTCAGATGATTGAAAATCAATTGTATTGGGTAAAAAGTCAACTATAATCAACATACAGTCAAACTTCAAGATTTTTGGTCAACATAAATATTCTAAACTCACATTCATCATTTTATCAAGGGTTGGTCATGATTCATCAAGAAAAGGCAAGACATGTTCAAAAATTCAAAAGTTCTAAATTAGGGTTTTGACCATTTCTTTAGAAGAAGTCAACTGAACTTTGACCAAGCATAACTTTCACATACTTTATCAGAAAATTTTCAACCAAGACCTATCTTGAAGGAAATTCAAATCTCTACAACTTTGTCTCTCTAAGATCAAGTCCAAAAAATGCTTCATTTGAGAGATATGAGCCAAAACATTACAGGTCATTTTAAAAGTCAACAAAAAGACACTTTTTGTCAGGACGATTTACATCAAGTTAAAATCATCAAGTGGAAAAGTGACCAACATAAAAGTTGTAGGAGACACCTTGAGGTTTCCAAAAAGTCAAAGATCACCTTCATATGATGAAAATTGAGTGAGATATGATTGGTGCAAATTGAGAAATGTTTGAGAAATGCATGAAGTCTACTTTGAGCAAAATTGCATTTTTGGGCTAACGTGCCTAAGTTTTTAGGTTCAAACATGTTCATGACACGTTTAAGGACCCATAAGTCCATTCATACATTATCTTTTATTTTTATTTCATTTATTTTGATTTTTATTCATTTAAAAGCAAAATAAATCAATAAAATAGTAAATTAATGGACCAACGCATGTGGGCTTTTGTTTTGGATTATTTTGAAGCCCAAGATCACATATCCAACTTGCCAAAACCGTGTGAATTCAAATATGGCAAGAATCTTCAAATTTGGAAGCTAGAAAACATGTTTTATCATGTTTGATTCAGACTTAACTCCTCATGATTTCCATCCATTTTTGTTGACCAAATATGATGCTTATAAATAGAGGACAACATTCAGCAATGCAAGACCCGAATTGGCCGCCACAAGAACTAGGGTTAAGTCACACAAAAATTTCAAAGAAAGTGCACCATTTAATCTCAAGTTCCATCTTGATTCAGACCAAACCACCACCTCAAATCATTTCCAGAACATCTCCAAGGTAAGAATAGGTAACTTTCCATGCCCATTTGTACCTAAAACTTGTGTACTTGCTATGTCATGTTTGCTTTGTTTTTTATTATTATAATTTCAAATTATACGCATTGTTAAATGATTCTAACAACTCAGATCGCTTAGCATGATTGTTTAGAACAAGTTTGAAACCTTACATGCTAGCTCTAACACAGAGAATGAGAATTGCCATTGTTAGGGCACAAAGTATTTGTTTGCTCATATCTTTGTGTACAGGTAGTTTCAGGACAAATGGACACCATCATTGGACTCACAATGTCCGAATTAGGTGGATATGGTCTTTCCTTTGTTTCAATTTTTTGTATTTCGCAGGTTCCATTTTTGGCTCACTGGAGAAGATGGAGTTGACCACCATGAGGGGTGGTTGGACTCGCCTGAGGGCATGTGTGGCACAATGGTGCATCCTGATTGGCTCATTCAAAAGATAAAGGGCCCACACATTCTTTTGTTTGACTATGTTTGAATTTTCATTTTATTTTATATGAATTGATTTGTATTTCAATAACATAAAACACGCATGGATTAGATGACAATAGTGAAGGTTGGTAAAGGGAAGGGCGTGGGTTCAAGTCCCAGCGCCTGCAACCTTTTTTCTTACTTATTTTTCAACCCTTTTTTCTATTTTTCTTAATTAACTTTCCATTAATGTCTTTTTAACTAATTTTTTTAATCCAATAAAAAATAAAAAAAAGGTTTAGTCTTTTTATTAATTTAATTAATTAGTTTTAGGTTTGTTTTAATTAATTAATTTGTAATTAAAAATTAGACATTAGGTTTTTTTTAATTATTACTAACATATAAAATCAAACCAAAAATACACAAAAAAAATAATTTTTTTTAACATTTTAAATTTTAGGACTTTAAAAATAATCTCTCTAACATTTTTGTTTATTTTTTCCATTTACTTTCTTAGACAAATTGTATAGGATGTACAAATAATGTAATAACCTAGTTTAAATTCCCGTACAATTTTTTTATCATGTAACTGTCAAAAGGCCCTGTAATAGCGTAAGACTTTACTTTTCCACACTTATACTGTATGCCTTGTATATATATATATATATATATATATATATATATATATATATATATATATATATATATATATATATAATTATATAGTAATTAGGCTTGTATGGCAAGAATAAAATCAATCGATAGAAAACCCTAATTTTCAAGATAACATAACTGTAATTGAATCACTTTGTACACATACACCTCTAGGGTAACCTCTCTTTGTTGCCTTCGGAAACATGGTCATGTCTCTCGAAAGTAAGGGTACTTTAGCAAAGAACCTCGATTAAATCATCATAGTCCCTACAAATAAAGATCATAGTCTCGCGATGCCCCTCGAGTTGCCTACAAAAAGATGATCTAGTCCCTTGTTGCCTACAAATGATATGACGACAGTCCCTTCGAATTACTAAAGTATCCTTGCATGTTGCTTTATGACCATATGAAGATCCTTCTCGTGTCCCTTCACATCCAATAGATAGGGCTACCTACCAACTAATGGTATAAATATCACTATCTCTAAAAGGAGAAGGGTAATAACAAGAACAACCTTTAGTGGGTAAGACTCAACAAATTGATTGCTCATAAACAAATCATTTTTACACATCACACTTTCAAACGAAACATTTTCAAACACTTTGTACGCATTCTTGAGGACTTATACAAGAGTCATTACAAAGTCTTGCTTACATTGGCATTTCAAAATATTTTCAAACAATCACACACACAAAGCATTTTTTAAAGTGATCACGCAATTAAGAGCCAGTAGATAACTACGGATGAAAAGGGTGCTAACACCTTCCCTTTTCATAACTTACCCCCCGAAGTCAAAATCTATCAAGGTCTTTCCTGTTCTTTTCACCCTTTCCTTGTTGGATAAAAGAAAAGTCGGTGGCAACTCTTGCTAACCGCAACATTTGTGATAAAATGCTAAAAAATCAAGTTCTCCCACCGTATTACAGAACTGGAAACTCTGTTGGGGAGATAATTAAAAGAGGGGTTACCTTAAGAGTTTAGATCACTTTACTTGCTTAAATTGTGTGCTTTGTCTACTTTAACTTTAAGGGCTTGCTTGGGTTTATTACTTATACGATCTTACACCCGGATTTAGGGATGCCTTAGGTAAGTAGCAATAGATCATGAAAACTGTATGGTGTAGACCAATATGGTTGAAGTGATGGCTACAGTTAGTGCGGCACTTTGGTTTGTACTAATGTTCCTTGAGTCAGTCAAGGAAAACATTAGGCTTCCGCGTGGTGTCATTAGTTCTAACTTACTTTTAGAACCTTAATTGACCCATATTGGCCATTAGAAGGTAGTGAGATGGCCGACTTTGGTGTAGTTCAAGGTTGGTTGATACTCAATGCTACACTTATTGAGATTCGACTCGCGAGATGTTTTGTTGGAAATCCAGTTGCCATGCTAAAATAAAACATGTGAGAAAAATCGGTGATATGAGATTCCTAGAACCCAATTAATATTTTTAGGACAGGTTGAGCCAATTTAACTTCAATAGAGAAGGGTATTTACCTATGGACCTCATGCAAGACTTTAAACCTAAGGCTCTTGTGTGATTTGTTTGTGTTTGCTACCTGTTTAAACATGAACATAACATCATGACATCATAACATCATAACATTTTCACTAACCGTTTCAAGGACCTAGGGATTTATCTTTGTCCCTTGTTGCAGGTCATGGATTTCGCTCGCAGAAATAGTATCCGAATCAACATTGTAAGGGTGCCTTCCAAGCTTAATGAGTTAGTCTTAAAGGTTCCTGAAAACTCTCAATTCACCAAAAGGCATGGCTATCTACTCAGTTTGGTTACCTCGGTTTCGAAGAAGACATGATGAGTGTTCTGTTCCAGTTCTTTGGTCCTAAGCATCATTGTTTTACCTTCCCAGATTATCAGTTGATGCCCACAATGGAAGAGTTATCTAAGCTTCTTGGAGTGCCTATTCTTGATCAGACACCCTTCACTGGTCTAGAGAAAGTTCCAAAACCTGACGATATTGCAGAAGCCTTACATCTGAAACGGTCAGACATTGTATCTAATTGAGAAACAAGAAGTGGAGTTAAAGGTATTCTTGCTAAGTTTCTGATAGAGAAGGCTCAGTTGTTTCTAAATGCCATGAGTTTTCATGCTTTTGAAGATATTTTGGCTTTACTGATCTATGGTTGAGTACTATTCCCTAATCCGGACCAACTTATAAATATGAATGCCATTAAAATATTTCTTACTCATAATTCTATGCCTACTTTGCTTGGAGATATTCTGCATTCTCTTCACACTCGTACTATGAGGAAGCGAGAGACTCTCATGTGTTGCATACCCTTACTTTCCAGGTGGTTTATTTTGCACCTTCCCCGATCAATGATGAAGAATGAACAAGGTTTGAGGTGGTTTTAAAGGTTGATGTCACTCACTCATTCAAATATATATTGGTGTTCCCAATCTCAATAGGACATCACTATTATTGATCATTGTGAGGAATTCCCTAATGTTCCACTCCTTGGCATAAGGGGAGGTATCACTTACAACCCTTCTCTAGCTCTACATCAGTTTTTTTATGCTCGAAGAGAAGATTCTCATGATATGTTTATCCATGGTATTGTATTCGACTACGAGAACAATCTTCAAGGTTATTGTTAAAGGTTTATCCATACTTTGGACATGGTGAACAAGATTGATAACAAGATTTTGTGGCATTAGAACTCCATGCCTTTGGAGCCCTACCTCAGATGGGAGCAGTCTTGTGCTCAAAATCTTATAATGCCATATCTGTTGTACCCCATTTTTTCCCCTAAGATCCCTTCATCATACCATGTTGATTCATTCACAACAAGATTACACTAGGATACTTGGTTCTCCTCCCTATATTTAACTTTTCCCTTTTTGAGGAATCACCAAGCACCTTGACTTATGTTCTTTTTTGATCATGAATATTGTTTTTGTCTTGATTTCTTCTTTCAAATAATAAAATGCAATGATGGTTTGTCTTGCTTGTTACCCATGTAGGTAAAGGCAATAAGATTTAACAAGTCACCCCATGGGTTCATGAGTTTATTTCCATGCCCTAGTCAATAAAGCTTGAGAAGTTCAAACCTCACTATTAGATTGGTTTTGGAAGAATTGGCATGGCAAGGCCTTGTTCCTATTGGTCACAAGATCATATTTCTCTCAATTATCAAGATATGGAAGTCATTTTGGTGGCTAAGAGTTCTCATTATCATCCTCAGCAACTTCTATTCACAAAGCAAGAATGTTGATACAAGAAGTTTGTTCAAGCTTGTCAAAGTTCCTCAAAGCATTCTCTTGATCTAAGGAGCTAGGGTTTTGAACTTTAAAGGAATATATCTTGCTCATCTTTTGTTATTTTTTAGTGATTCCAAAGACATCCTTCTCTTCAAAGGGTTATCAACAAATCACTTCAAAAGTTCCAAGGAGTTTTCATGAGGAAGAGACTTGATGAGGAAGAAAGATTGCAAGTCCTCCAGATGAATCCCCAATTTTCCATGTGTGACTTCAAATGGCCATAACTTGGTCAATTTTTATTACCTTGAGTCCATTATTTTTCCATAATGATCTGGAAGATGTGAACTTTATGTCTTCTTTTATGTACAAAGTGAGAAAATGGATGGAAGTTGCCTTAAAGATGCAAAAGATTATAGGTCATTTAATGATTTTTTTTCCAACTTCAACAATCCATAACTCTCTCAAATTTTGGATATTTTGAATGATTCAAGTTTCAAAATGTCATTCAATAGATCTACTTCATGCCATCTTTTTTGGTCAAGAGAAAATTCCAAGTGGAAATCCATGTTTGGATGCAAGACATTATAGGTCATTTTTGAAGAAGAATTTGGAATATTTCTAAGTATGAAAAGTCAACCCTTTTTCTCCAACTTTGACTCAACACAACTTTCAGCTCAAGCATCCATTTAACTCCATTCTTTGTTCATTGCAAAACTTGTAACCTCGTCTTTTTAAAGCATCAAGAATCATGCCTTAAGACCCCTTGAGTTGAGAATGCCATTGTTTCAAAAGTGGTAACTTGGAATTGAAGTTTCATTGCAATTCAGAATTTGAATTTCATGTTACAACCTCTAAATCTCAAATTAGCACGCGTTTTGGGTCTAAACATGATTAGCCAACTTTCCCAAGTGGATTAGTGCATCAAAACGCAAGAATTGGATGAGTTTTGGTGAAGTTTGGATCACACTTCACTCGTGCATCAGGTTTGCACGAATTCCCTCCAAAACGCATCATTCACTCTTCCTTTTGATCCCATTTCCTTCTCCTATAAATACATGAACTATCCCATTCATTTTCCCAAGCTTGGATAGACAGAATCACCCTGCCAAACTTGTTTCATAACTCAGAATTCAGTAACTTCAAAATCCATTCTCGAGCCTTTTTCAATCCAATTTTTCCATCAATTCACCTTCCTTAATCTTCCCTGAAGCTAACCACATTATTACATTGAAGAATCGTGCCCTATACTGCTCCATAGAAGTCCAGTTTCAGAGCTCTGCAACTCAACTTCAATAGGTAGATTTCTTCATCAATTCTTCAAAACTCTGATATCATTGTGTTGCTCTCATTGCCCTGGTTCTATTCGCAACACTCACCTCTTACTGGAAACACGTTTTGACCATGAAATTTCAAATCCCTTTTCAAAACTTTCCTTCCAAATTGCTTGAGCTACAATTTATATAAATTTGGCGCGAGGGTGTGGTTGTCTTCGTCTTGAAGAGACAAAGCGAATGGTATAGGTCGGAGCTTCTGATTTTACAGTTTGAGAGACCTGCAAATTCGTGATGGCTGGAGGTTGAAGATGACCAACGTGTTATCTTCCAACCAATGAAGGTGCGACATCTGTTTTTTTCTTTCAAAATCTGATTTAATTAATGATTTTGTACATTATTCACTAATGACATGATATGTACAGCGCGCCAGATCCCTTGGATTTGATTACTAACTCGTTTTGACTCTCATCCAATGGTCCACATATTTTACTTTTATTTTCTTTTTTTGATTTTTATATTTTAATTGTTTTAAATTTCAAAAAATCATAGAAAATTCATTTTTAGTCCAAAAATTCTGAAAAAACTAAGAAAAATATTTTTGATTATTCTCTTTGTGATTTTTATTTTTTCACAATTTAATTTTGTGTTTTGGTATTTTTTTATAAATTTATACTTTATTTGATTTGTTTTAAATGTTTAAAAATACTTTTATACATTTTTAAATTCTGAAAAAATTATGGAATGATCCAATGATATTATGACAAATATTGGTGACCTTATTTTTTTTCTTCTGAATTTACTATTTTTTTTATCATTTTTGGTTTATTTTACCCATTTATTTTAATTTTAAAAAATAGTTTCTGACTTTAAAAAATTACCAAAAAATTTGTAAAACTATTTGAGCCCTTTTCTGATTTTTCTATGGTCTTACTTTTTATTTCTTGGTTAATTTGAACATAGTTGATATTTTTATCTTTATTTTCTATTTTTAAACATTATTTTTTTAACCTTTTTGTATATATTAAAATGTGATATTATTTTGTGACTATTTTCTGGTTGATCTTGGGTTAGATTTTGGATCATGAACTTTATTAACATCATTGGATCCATGGTGTTGAGTTTAACTCCACAAAAATAGATGAATGATTTTAATAATAGTTTGATTAAAATTTAATTCAAATGTGGGTTGTATATTTTCTCCCTATCCATTTTTATCCCATCCCTTTCTTATTGCACTAAATGTTGTCGGAGCATGATCTCTATATCATGTCTCAAAACAAATGGTGCATAGATTGTTATTGACCGACTTCAAAATAGGTGCGACTTCTATATAAGTCCAGTTACGATTGCTTAACATAGCGCTAAATTTTGTCCCGATTCGAATAAATGATCATTCGTGGCCCAAACTTATGATTGCAAGCCCAAGTATGTTAATTTGATCTCTTTGATCCAATAACCTTGAGATTCATTGTGTTGAGGCTTTGGTTCTACCAATCCTCTAATGGATCTACAACACATTTGGTCAACGCGGATCACTTTGACATCGTTGATCATTAAATGGAACTTGTGAGAATTCCAAGTGGATGATATACTTGACAAAAAGAAAATGCAACTTGTTGTGTGGAGGATTTGGTTCTACCAATCCTCTAATGAGTTCCAAATTCAAGCTTCAAGATGGTCATCCAACTAACCACTAATTATTGACTTGTCTTACTTTATGCTTTTATTCTTTTTTATGCTTTATGTACCATTTAATTTTAGCATTTACGTTTCATGCAATTTTCATCTTTGCTCATTTGAGCATTTACTTTCTTGCCATTTTTACTTTGCTCATTTGAGCTTTCCTTTTTCTTTCTTAAGATACCTAATAATCAACAATAAACCCTAAAAATCTTTAATGGTACTTGGACTATTTGGTTACTATCCTTGGCATTATGGAGCAGGGGACTTTTCTTGGACTTAGGATTAGAAACCTTGGCCTATCTTGGAGACCTTGTGATCTTATCTGATTATTCTGTCTGGAGTTATTGAAGTTTACCTCAAGACATTGGGTTGCTTGTTTGTTTTTGTGTGCAGGTTTTTGTGATTACACTCTTTGTTTGTAATCTGGAATTCACCCGTATACAGCCGTTACTCTGCCCAATTTTTATGAAGACTTAATACACTTGAAGATTGGTTCTCTCAAGAGGTCTAGTATTTCTTTGCTTGATTGGTTTCAATCCAAGGAATGGGGATTCTATCTTGGCCCATAATGTCAAGTATTGGCTTCTTGTTGGTTAGATGGTTCTTATCCCTAGCTTTTACCTTATTCTTTAGGATAATCCTTTCTTCTCCTCCCATCTTCTTTAATTTCAAAAATCTTCTCCCCCCTTTTGAAAACTCTTCTTGTTTTTAAAACTTGAACCACTTTCGCAATAAACTTGGACTTATGTCCATGCATTTTCAAAATCTTTTCATAAATAAACTTCAATCAACTTAATAATACTTTGACATTTTTTTGTGAGAAGACTAAAAGTCAATCAATCTCATTTCAAACCATTTTTCCACTGTGGCTTTATATTTTAAAACCTTTCTCAAAAGATTAGACTTTTGTCAATCCTTGTAGTGATGCAAACAACTATACTTCTACAATATGTAGTGAAGAGAGATATTTTCCACTTGGGTGATGAGTGAGGCATTGTTGATTTTAAAATCCAAGTCATATCCTCTACTTTGAGATGATGCAAATTCTCCTTTCTCATGATTGTGGGTAGTAAGGATATTTTTCCACACGAACAATGACGATGATGTCTTATCTTATAAAATCAATTAACATACCTATGTTTCAAAATATTTTTGAAAGATGAACTACGTGTACCCTGATCCCCTATTGCATGAAAGGTGGTACATAGGAACTAAAGGTGCGCAACCGCGGCGGGTGCAAAAATTGTAAAATAAATATATTTCTTTTCTCGCCTCCACCATCCATTTTTTTATATACAACAATTTTCATAGCCAAAATATACAAATTTTACAAAGAGTTTCCTGCGGAGTACCGTAGATGTTTAGGGTGCTAATACCTTCCCTTTGAATAACCAACCCCCTTACCTTGAATCTTTCCCCCTCTTTTTTGGTTTATTCCCTCTTTTCCCATTCCTTTGGAAACAATAAAGCGCGGTGCGATTTTTATTTTGATCTGTAAAAGTCTAGTCAATCCAATGGCTTAGTCTTAAATATTTCTATCGCTACAGAAAAATGGCGACTTCACTAGGGAAAGATTTACCTCTTGCTTGTCCATCCCTAAGTGGGTTGAGCCTATATTTGTTTATATTTGTATATGTGTTATTACTGTTTTTTGTGTTATATGTTGTATATATATTTGTCTGGATTTTCCTGGTTTTCAGGGTGCTTGGTGATTACTCATAAGTCCTATACCCGGACTTGGGCAAACTTTAAGATAGGACGGGCGGTATAGTCATGTTAACTTTGAAGGAGTAATCCCAAAAAAGGAGGCATGAGATCCCCCACTCAGTGGAGGCCCCTTTGACTGTAGTGTCATTTACCGAGTAATCGGGAAGACGTACTGCTTTTGACCTGGGAGCCTGCTGAAACTGAGGATCATAGAATACCAAACCCATCTTGGCCTTTTAGGTGCAGTGCGGAAGCTATGACGGAGTAATCCAGAAATAGTTTTCACGCGATAGTACACTCGGACGAGTCTTTCTTGAGAATATTACTAATTACCGAGTTAATTGGGGAGTTGGTAATATCTGAAGGAAGCATGTAGACTCTGGGAACCTCTAGAACCTTGTTCGGCAGGTGATAACTTTTATACCAACACCTTATGGATAATACCTTTGACCTCATGCTCGTGACGTTGAACCTATGAACCCTATATGTGTGATCTTGTGTGTGATTGCTGCATCATGCATCCATGCACTCATAAGCATCTTTTGAAACCATATTTCAAGGGATTTAAAGGTTGACCATTTGTAAATATCTCAGGTACTTTTTAACCATGGATTCTGGAAAGAGAAAGACCAGGAAATAAAGTTTCAAGGATCCCAAGATAGATGAGTTGATCAGTCTAATTGCTGAGATCGAGTGTTCTGCAGACTTTCGGAAGAAGTATGGATCCATTATTCCTCTCATGAAGCTGAAGATAAAGGAGGGTATTTTCTCGACCTTGGTCCAGTTCTATGATCCGATGTATCACTGCTTTACTTTTCCCGACTATCAGTTGGTGCCCACACTGGAGGAGTATTCTTTTCTTTTGGATTTACCTGTTACCGATCGTGTCCCTTTTACTGGTTTGAAGGGTGAGCCAGAACCACATGAGATTGCTGCCTTGATTCACCTGGGGAAGTCTGAGGTGGAAGCCCATATGACTACTAAAGGAGGGATTAAAAGATTACCAACTCAGTTCTTATTGGAGAAAGCTCGTTACTTTTCCAGAATGAAGAGTACAGTTGCTTTTTAGGCCATCTTTTCTCTACTTGCTTACGGGTTGTTCTTATTTCCTAATATAGACAAGTTTATTGACATTAATGCTATCAGGATCTTCATGATGGGAAACCCAATTCCTACATTATTGGGTGATGCTTATTACTCTATTTATCTTCGGAATTCTTATCATGGGGGGATGATTATCTGTTGCACGCCTCTGTTGTACCGGTGGTTTATCTCTCATATGCCTCAGTCTGATGCTTTTTGGGATGTCAAAAAGGAACCCCATTGGGCTCATAAGATCATGGCACTCACTCACTCGGATATTGATTGGTATCATCGATCTTACCAGGATATAGAGATTATTGACAGTTCTGGTGGTTTCCCCAATGTACCTCTTCTTGGTACAAAGGGAGGAATTAACTATAACCCTATTCTTGCACGACGATAGCTTGGCTATCCGATGAGGGATAAACCGAATAGTATTCATTTGAGTAGTTTCTTTCTGAAGGAAGGAGAAGACCATAGGGAAGCTAGGGAGCAGATTGCTAAGGCCTAGCGTCACATTCATAAGAAGAGTAGGAAGGATTTGGGACCTAGGGGTGTTGTGTCTTTGGAGCCATATCTTTAGTGGGTCCGATTGAGAGCTATTCAGTTAAAGATACCGTATACCCGGGAGACACCCATGCCAGATCTATTTGTGAAGACCACTCCTCCCTTATTAGATGATCTGGAAGAGCTCCAACTTGCTTTGGTTAGGATGCAACAGGAAAGGGATTCTTGGAAGAACAAGTTCCAAACTTTAGAGAGTTCCTACAGAGCAGACCTGAAGGAGAAAGGCGACTTGATTGAGATCCTTGAGAGTCGAGCGGTAGAGTCTATGGAGAGGAAAGGGGATTTATTTTCTCCTAAGCCTCAGTCAGGTACTGATCACTCACTTCTTGATTCAGATGATTGGAAGGAGGTTACCGTCAGACATGCAGAAGAAAATTAGAGGTTGAAGGCTCAGATTGTCAGGCTCACAGGGAAGCGCCAACGTATAGAGTGATCTCCATCAGTTCTATTTCTCAGAGTTTTAGATTTTTGTTTTCATCTTGTACTTGGGATCATTGGAACTTGTAACCCATTTTGAAGTGATTATAATAAAATTTTCAGTATTTCAAATGCGTTATTACTTTGATGTTTGCAATATGTCTATAAATCTATAAATTCCTTAAAATATTAAATAACAAAGTAAAAATAATCATGTGCATTGCATATCATGCGTCATATGGCACATATTTCTTGCATTTGCTATGCATATCCAGGTGTCTTACAAAGCTTCTTTACTTCGTTCAGCAAGCTGACTCACCACTACAACACTCGGGCTAATTACAGAAAGAAGATGGACAACTTAGAACAAGAGAACCGTGAGCTGCGCGAGGAAGTTTCTGCTTTGAAGGCCGGCTTGGCCAATCTAACTACTCTGATGGAAGCTCTAGTGGATGCTCAGAATCAGCCACCAAGTGTTCAACCTCAACCAACAAGGGCAACTACTGAAGCTCCGAGTGTTCCCGTATCTGCCACTCCAGCTGTTATTCAGAATCGCATGCCTCAAGGTTATCCATGGGGAATGCCAGAGAATTTTGCACCTGAAGGTTTCAATCTTGGTCCTCAAGATACTCCAGTTATTCAGACTATTGTTACTCCGGCACCTCATGTGGTGCATGCTGTTGTTACTGCATCTCCGTCGGTGAATATGGTTTTGTTTGTTAATGATGATGTGTGTCGTCCTTTCCCTCCACCGAGTGAAGAATTGGGTCTTTATGACAAAATGGATGATTTTCAAGAGCAGTTTGACAAGATGCAAAGCGAGATGAAGGCCCTCAGGGAAAAGAGCTATTTGGGCAGAATGTGAATGAGCTATGTTTGGTCCCGAATGTTAAGATACCTGCTAAGTTTAAGGTCCCGGAGTTTGAGAAGTATAAGGTAAACACTTGCCCTCGTGCTCATCTGCTGATGTATGTGAGGAGAATATCTACCCATAATGATGATCAGCGTCTGCTGATTCACTTTTTTCAGAATAGTTTGACCAGCGCTGTGTTGAAGTGGTATATGAGTTTGGACATCACCAATATCCATACTTTTAATGATTTGGGAGAAGCATTCATCAAACAATATAAGTACAACATGGACATGGCGCCTGACCGTGATCAACTCAGGGCCATGGTTCAGAAAGACAGGGAATCATTCAAAGAGTATGCACAGAGATGGCGTGAGGTAGCCACCTAAGTGATTCCTCCCATGGAAGAGAAGGAGATGACTAAGATTTTCTTGAAGACGCTGGGTGCTTTCTACTACGAGAGAATGGTAGCAAGTGCGCCAAGTGACTTTATTGAGATGGTAGAAATGGGTATCCGCTTAGAAGAGGCTGTAAGAGAAGGTCGTTTGACGAAGAGTGAAGGATTCGGAGGTGTGAAGAAGCCAACTTATGGGTTTACCAAGAAGAAAGAAGGAGATGCAAATGTTGTCATACAAGAGAGGAGGGTAAACACTCCTAGAAGGAATTATCAGCGTCATCAGCAAGTCGCCTCAGTTACTCCCGTTATGAATATCGCTTCAACTACCGTTGCTTATCAGAGATCGTCCCAACAGAGGAATCAAGGGTATAATCAAAGAAGGGGAAGTTATGACCCTATTCCCATGAGCTATACAGAGTTACTATTGGCATTGATTCAGAAGAAGTTGGTTAAAACCCGACCACCTCCCGCCATACCGTCACCATTGCCTTGGTATTACAAGGCAGACCAAACATGTGCTTTTCATCAGGGAGCACCAGGGCATAATGTTGAGAATTGTTATCCTTTGAAGACTGAGGTGCAGAAGTTGGTAAAGTCTGGTGCTCTATCTTTCAAGGACGTGGGACCTAATGTGAAAGACAATCCTCTACCCAAGCATGGGGGAGTAAATGTTGTGAATATGGTGGCCGGTTGTCCAGGTGACTTCCGGATTTTTGATATTAATCTGGTTAGAGGAGATTTGGTGAAAATGCATGCAGACCTCTGTGAATTTAGCTATTATACGTATGACCATTCCGGTTATGCTATTTGTAGAACAAACATATAAGGTTGCGATAAGATAAAGGCTGATTTACAGGAGATGATGGATGAGGGACTAATCCATATAATCAGGCCTAGGGCAGAGTATGAAGAGGAAGTGAACATGGTTTCTGGATGTCCTGGAGAATTCAGAATTTTTGATGTAGAGTATATGAATGAGGACCTCGTGCAGTTGCATGCTACCTTCTGCCATACGGCTAGTCAGGTGGAACACCAATATGGATGTTGTCGAGTTTGCTGTCGAGACCCCCAAGGATGTTCAATCGTGAAGAAAAGTGTTCAGTTGTTGTTAGAAAATGGAACCATCAAGATTACAGGTCAGAGGGATGATTACCATGAAGTTGATATGGTTAAAGTATGTTTGACAGAAGAAGAGTCAGATGAAGAGTATGCCTCCGCAGATGAGTATTTCTCTTCAGACGGAGATTGGTTTTCCAGAAACGACTTATTAATGACTGATTGTGTTAAAGACGGGGTAAATGTCATTTTTGCCTTATTTTGGTGCACCCGCCCACTTTGAAGTTGAGTATCATAGTAAGCTAGCTATTACCCTATTGGTGATTAGTTTGCCGAGTCCTATCCCATACAAATCAGATAAGGCTGTGCCTTACAAATACAACACTGCAATCTTAGAGGATGGAGTGGAAGTTCCTATCCAGCCAATGCCTGATGTTGGAAATATAGCTGAAAATAGCAGGGTGACCCGTAGCGGTCGTGTGTTTGTGCCAGTTGTCCAAAGAGATGTTGATGCTGGAAAGAAAATTGTCGAGGATGATGAATCTAAGAAGGCTACGGGTGAGACTAGTAGAGCTACATTAGAGAAAGAAGTGGATGATATTTTGAAGATAATTAAGATGAGCAACTACAGAATTGTAGATCAACTACTGCAGACTCCTTCAAAAATATCTATCTTAGCTTTATTGATGAACTCCTATGCTCATAGAGAATCCTTGATGAGGGTATTGGACCAAGCTTTTGTGGAGAGTGATATGCCAATAGATCAATTCAGCAGCATAATAGGAAACATTACTTCATGTAATAACCTGAGTTTCTGCGATGATGAATTACCAGATGAAGGGAGGAATCACAACCTGGTCCTCCACATCTCTATGAACTGCAAGAATGATTCACTATCCAATATGCTGATTGATAATGGATCCGCGTTAAATGTTATACAGAGGAGTATTCTTATGAAGTTAAAATATCAAGGAACGCCTATGCGCCCTAGTGGCATCATTGTGAAAGCGTTTGATGGGTCAAGGAAATATGTCATCGGTGAAGTGGACTTACCTATCCATATAGGACCAAATTTGTTTCAGATGACTTTCCAGGTCATGGACATTGTTCCCGCTTATAGTTGTTTGCTAGGACGGCCGTGGATACATGAAGCAGGGGCTATCACTTCAACTTTACACCAGAAGCTAAAGTTTGTACGTGAAAGGAAAGTAGTGATCATAAATGGGGAGCATGCATTGTTGATATCTCATTTGTCCTCTTTCAGCATTGTAGAAGCGGATGAAGCTTCTGTTGGAACCCAGTTCCAAGCCTTATCCATTGAAAACATAAGAGGAAATGAGAATTCCATGGTTTCGCTGAAGGATGCGCAGCAGGTTGTGCGTAATGATCATAATGAAGTTTGGGGACGAATTGTGGATCCACTTGTGAACAAGAACAAAACTGGCTTGGGGTTCTCTTCGAAGAATGACAAAGGGAAGGGCATGAAGCCGAAGTCTGCTACAGGAAGGTATCAAGACATTTTTCGTAGCGGGGGTTATCTTCATCCGACTGTTTCCAGGATTAACACCATTGTGGAAGATGAAGCAGAGCAGGAATTGTCGAATTATGTGACGCACGGAGTTAGGGTTCAGAACCAGATCACCATTGATGTTCCCTGTTGCATACATGTTTCAAAGTAATTTGATTTGTTAATATTTTTGAAAAAATATTTCACTCTGCCCAAGGTGGAAGTATTAATGTTGTAGGGCTTATCTGTTTGCTCTGACTTATAAGATCAATAATAAGAGTTGTCTTTGCTTCCCGAATTATGTCTTTATTTTCTGCTTTTTCTTGGAAAATTGTAATCAGAAAAAACCTTTCAAAATAAATAATAACTAAAATTCAATCTGCATGATCACTTGTTATATGTGTCAGTTTCTAAAAGCAATCATAAATCATATGTGCAGATTAATTAAAAAACCCGTTGAATACAATGACCCTGCACCCTCTCCCAACTTTGAATGTCCTGTGTATGGGGCTGAAGAAGAAGACTATGATGAGATTCTAGAAGAGGTCTCACGGTTGCTTGAGCTCGAGGAAAATACCATTCAGCCATATAAAGAGCCATTGGAATTGATCAATTTGGATTCAGAAGAAGATCCGAAAGAAGTCAAGATTGGGGGATTGCTGCATCGTGATGTGAAGAGAAGGTTGATTAAGCTGTTGAAAGAGTATGTGGATATTTTTGCTTGGTCTTACCAAGATATGCCTGGTCTAGACCCAGATATTGTAAAACACCATTTGCCGTTGAAGCCAGAGTGTCCGCCAATTAAACAGAAGTTGAGAAGAACTCGCCCAGATATGGTAGTAAAAATAAAAGAGGAGGTTCTAAAGAAGATTAATGTTGGTTTTCTTGTGACGTCAGTGTATCCTCAATGGATTGCCAATATTTTCCCAGTACCAAAAAAAGATGAAAAAGTCTGCATGTGCGTAGATTACAGAGATCTAAATAAAGCTAGTCCAAAAGATGATTTTCCATTGCCACACATTGATATGTTAGTGGATAGCACAACAAAATTCAAAGTATTCTCGTTCATGGACGGATTTTCCAGGTATAATCAAATAAGAATGGCTTCAAAGGACATGCAAAAAACAACGTTTATCACACCCTGGGGAACATTCTTTTACAGAGTGATACCCTTTGGGTTGAAGAACGCTGGTGCAACGTACCAGAGGGCTATGACAACCCTATTCCATGATCTGATGCACAAGGAAATTGAATTATATGTTGATGATATGATCGCCAAATTCCAGACTGAAGAAGGGCATATAGAAGATTTATTGAAGTTGTTTCAGAGTTTGAGGAAGTATCGTCTCCGCTTGAATCCAAATAAATGCACCTTTGGTGTTTGATCAGGGAAATTGTTGGGTTTCATTGTTAGCCAGAAGGGAATTGAAGTTGACCCTGATAAAGTCAAAGCAATTCAAGAAATTCCAGCACCATGAACTGAAAAGCAAGTCAGAGGTTTCCTCGGGCGTTTGAATTATATTTCCAAATTCATTTCCCACATGACTGCAACATGTGAACCGATCTTTAAGTTGTTAAAGAAAGAACAAGGTTGTGTGTGGACAAATGACTGCCAAAGGTAATTTCAAAGTATTAAGGAATATCTGCTTGAACCTCCTATCTTACTCCCTCCTATAGAAGGAAGACCATTGATTAGGTATCTAACAGTGTTAGATAAATCCATGGGTTGTATTCTGGGACAACAGGATGAAACAGGGAAGAAGGAGTTCGCCATTTATTATCTCAGTAAAAAAATTCACTGATTGCGAGTCGCGGTATTCCATGCTAGAAAATACATGTTGTGCTTTGGCCTGGGCAGCAAAGCGTTTGCGGCAGTATATGTTGAATCACACTACTTGGTTGATCTCTAAAATGGATCCAATAAAGTACATTTTTGAAAAGCCTGCTCTTACTGGGAGAATTGTCCGCTGGCAGATGTTGTTATCTGAATATGATATTGAATACCGCACTCAAAAGGCTATTAAAAGTAGTGTGTTGGCAGATTATCTTGCTCACCAACTAGTGGAGGATCACCAGTCTGTAGAATATGAATTCCCCGATGAGGATGTGATGTTCCTGAAAGTGAAGGATTATGACGAACCATTACCTGAGGAAGGTCCTAACCCTGAATCTTGTTGGAGTATGATATTTGATGGAGCTGTGAATTCTTATGGTAAAGGAATTGGTGCTGTGATTGTCATTCCTCATGGATCGCATATTCCTTTTAATGCAAGGTTAACATTCGATTGTACTAACAATATGGAAGAATATGAGGCTTGCATCACGAGTCTCGAAGAAGCTATTGATCTCAAAATTAAAATTCTAGATGTGTGTGGAGATTCAGCTTTGGTAATAAATCAAATTAAAGGAGAATGGGATACTCGTCACCCCGACTTGATCCCTTACAAAGATTATGCTAGAAGATTGTTACCCTTCTTTAATAAAGTCGAATTCCATCACATCCCTAGAGATGAAAATCAAATGGAGGATGCTCTGGAAACTCTGGCTTCTATGTACCAAGTGAATACTTGGAATGATATGCCCCGAATTACGGTTCAACAACTGGATAGGCCCTCTCATGTGTTTACAACAAAGGAGGTAGCAGATGAAAACCCTTGGTATTATGATATCAAGCATTTTCTTCAGACTCAGGAATACCCGATTGGTGCGTCGAAGAAAGATAGAAAGACATTAAGAAGATTGGAAGGCTGTTTCTTCCTTAGTAAAAATGTGTTGTACAAGAGAAATTATGACATGGTCTTGCTCAGATGCGTGGATAGACACGAAGCAGACATGTTGATGCATGAGATTCATGAAGGTTCATTTGGCACTCATGCCAATGGATATTTGATGGCTAAAAAGATGCTAAAGGCAGGTTACTATTGGCTGACAATGGAATCTGATTGTTACAAATTTGCAAAGAAGTGTCATAAATGCCAAATTTATGCCGACAAGGTCCATGTGCCTCTGATACTTCTCAATGTGATTTCCTCCCCGTGGCCTTTCTCTATGTGGGGTATTGACATGATTAGGATGATAGAACCCAAAGCTTCAAATGGGCACCATTTTATCTTGGTAGCAATTGATTACTTAACCAAGTAGGTGGAGGCTGCTTCATATGCCAATGTTACTAAGCAGGTGGTTGTACGCTTCATTAAGAATAACCTTATATGTCGGTATGGTGTACCGAGCAGAATCATCACTGACAATGGCTCGAATTTGAACAACAAGATGATCACAGAACTGTGTGAAGAATTAAGATTGTCCATCACAATTCATCTCCATACCAGCCAAAGATGAATGGTGTTGTTGAAGCTGCTAATAAGAATATCAAGAGAATTATCCAGAAAATGGTTGTTACTTATAAGTATTGGCATGAAATGCTCCCTTTTGCTCTACATGGATATCGAACATTTGTCCACACTTCAACAGGAGCCACCCCGTTCTCCCTATTGTATGGGATGGAAGCTGTACTCCCAGTCGAGGTAGATATTCCCTCGTTGCGTGTGATAATGGAAACCAAGTTAACAGAGGCTGAATGGGCCTAGAACAGGTTTGACCAATTGAATTTGATTGAGGAGAAGAGGATGACGGCTTTATGTCACGGGCAGTTATATCAGAAAAGAACGAAGAAAGATTTTGATAAAAAGGTCAAACCTTGTGAATTCAGAGAAGGCGACCTCGTGCTCAGGAAGATCATGTCTTTCAATACTGATTCTAGGGGCAAGTTGACTCCCAATTTTGAAGGCCCATATGTTATCAAGAAAGCCTTCTCTGGCGGCGCATTAATTCTTGAAACTATGGATGGTGAGGAGTTCCCACGTCCCATGAATGCTGACACAGTCAAGAAATACTTTGCCTAAAGAAATAAAAGAACAACTCGCTAAGTTGAAAACCCGAAAGGGAGGCTTAGGCAAAAAAGGAGTGTCTCGGTAGAGAGAAAACTCGAAAGGGCGGTCTAGGCAAAAATTATAGACCTAAACAGAATAAATTTCCCGCTAAGTTGAAAACCCGCAAGGGAAGCTTAGGCAAAAGTTAGGGATTTTCTTGGCAAGTAACTACGTCAGATAAGACTTGATCGTTGAAGCAACAATCTTCTCGGATCCTCACCATGCTTCAATAGAAGCTACTGCTCAAGATTTCAAAAGTTGTTAGAGGGGATAGTGGTCATTGTATCTCAATGTATCTTTTCCATTATATATATATATATTACCATTTTCCAAATTTTGTAATCATCTATGGAGTCTCGCCATTCACAGACTACCATTCTATTAATGAAATTTGAGCTTTCACCCAATTATTCGTATTCTTTATTTTATTTAGCTTGCAAATACTCCATTTATTATTGATAATAACTTTCAAATAAAAAAAAAGATTAAATAACAAAATTGATTTTTCAAAAAAGGATTTTACAATCTGCTCTTACTTTGAGATTTGTGATGAAACAATGACAACAAAAATGGTGATCCCAGGAATGGACAAACTCCAGTTGTATTGAGAAGTTTTTGTTCCCCTCGGGAAGGTTTACTCGGGATATTTTCGCCGTGTTGGGTCTATGATTCCGATACCCTCGATCAAGTTTGGATTCATTCCTCCTCTTTCCTGATTTTTCATGATGTGAGGTTTCAATCCGAGTTTTCTCCAGTGAAGTTTTCGTTTGGCCTAATAGAAGTTCTTGTTCTAGAGAAGTTGGTATCATAACCACTCTTGAAGAACGCAGGTCCCTGGTTTCTCTAAGTGAAGGACATATTGTGGAGGTGGTGGTAACCTCGCCAATGAAGTAGGACTGAATTCCTCAGTGAATGTTTTGATGTTTTGGTGTCAGTCTTCTTTACTTGAGATTGGTCTTGCAATATCCGGTAGGAATCTTACTTTTGAAAAACACTTGCTCCCCCGGTGAAGCCTGAAGAAGGATGTTCTATTCCTGTATCTGTACTATTTTATCACTTTGATTTTCCTACCTCCAAATTATGTTTCTCTCCAGTAAGGTTAAAGCAGGCAGTAGGTTTTGTTTCCTCAGCTGGCATTTACTTTTCTTGGAATGATCATCTTGGATGAAATTTAGCCGAGTGTTGTTAGTGCCCGAGGCAGCTTTGCCTGGTTGTTCCCCATGTTGTGTATCTGTTTTGTCAGCATACGCACAATAACACTCATATATTCATACATACATCATGCATAGCTAAAATTGGCAAATCATTGTTCATCGACATGTGTTAATATTTTTGTTGACATATAACCTTTTTTGCAGAGTTACGTTGTCCTATTTTCGATAGAGTGTTGAACTTAAGCAAAAAGTGTATATTCTTTCAACTTCCCCACTGAGTTATCCCCCGTGGAAGATTTTTTCTTTAGCTTTCTTACGCAGCTCCTTGTTTAGATGGATTTAGTTTTCCCTCTTGAGTTTATTTCTCAAAGGATGTATTCGAGTTGACTGTTTCATTCCAGTTTATTTCTAGTTTGAATCTGCGGTTCCACGGCAATATTATTTACTTTGGATTTCTGAAAGCTTCGAGTTTTGGTTCGTGCATTTATTTTGCACAAGAAGACTTTATATCCTCAGAAAGAATATCATGGAATCTACCAAGGAAGTCATACCTCTTTCCCCAGAAAGCCGTATTTCTATCCCCAGAAAGTCATTTCTTTTTGCAATCCTCCATAACAGCAAGTAACAATTCTCTTTATTTGAGCAACTTGTACTTCCCCGTAAAAGTCGACGTAACTTTTTGCTATCTCATCTATGAGTGAATAGTTTGCAGTTTGTCGTCAAATTACACCAATGGATGGCAAGACTTTCAATATCACAAGAAACAGCTCGTTGTGAAATCTCAGCCAATGGAAGTCTCTTTATTTGAGACAACTTATATACTATCCTTTCCAGGTGGATTGCCTTGGTTAAAGAAGAAGTTGAGACTCATTCTAGGTGAAATGCTAGAATTTTGAGGAAAACTTGTCATCTTTTTTCTATCCTCAGTGAACGTTGGTAGTTCATCGTCAGTGAATGGCGATGCTATGATATATTTTCTCTTTCTACCTTCAGTGAAAGTTGGTAGGACATCGATAGTGAACGTCGATGTTTGTTATATTTTTACTACCCTCAATGAACGTTGGTAGTCAATCGTCAGCGAACGGCGATGCTATGATATTTTCTCTTTCTACCTTCAGTGAAATTTGGTAGGATATCGGCAGTGAACGTCGATTTTTGTTATCTTTTTTCTACCCTCAGTGAACGTTGGTAGTTCATCGTCAGTGAACGGCGATGCTATGGTATTTTCTCTTTCTACCTTCAGTGAAAGTTGGTAGGATATCGGCAGTGAATGTTGATGTTTGTTATCTTTTTTCTACCCTCAGTGAACGTTGGTAGTTCATCGTCAGTGAACGGCGATGCTATGATATTTTCTATTTCTACCTTTAGTGAAAGTTGGTAGGACATCGGCAGTGAACTTCGATGTTTGTTATCTTTTTGCTACCCTCAGTGAACGTTGGTAGTTCATCGTCAGTGAACGGCGATGCTATGATATATTTTCTCTTTCTACCTTCAGTGAAAGTTGGTAGGACATCGGCAGTGAACATCGATATTTATTATCTTTTTGCTACCCTCAGTGAATGTTGGTAGTTCATCGTCAGTGAACGACGGTGATATGATATACTCTCTTCCTACCTTCAGTGAAAGTTCGTAGGACATCGGCAGTGAACGTCGATGTTTGTTATCTTTTTGCTACCCTCGGTGAGCGTTGGTAGTTCATCATCAGTGAGCGGCAGTGATATGATATATTTTCTCTTTCTACCTTCAGTGAAAGTTGGTAGATCACCATCAGTGAAAGTTGGTGTTTGTTATCTTTTTGCTACCCTCAGTGAACGTTGGTAGTTCATCATCAGTAAACGGCGGTGATATGACATATTCTCTTCCTACCTTCAGTGAATGTTGGTAGGACATCGACAGTGAACGTCGATGTTTGTTATCTTTCTCTCTGCCTTTAGTAAACATCGGTAGCTTTGCCTTCGGTAGAAGTTGGTGTATCCTTTGACCATTCTACCATCCTATTTGATTCAGATCTTTTGATCCACCACTGATTTATTTTCCTGGTTGGGTCTCTCCTTGTTTCTTTATTATTGTTACATCCCCAATGGTGTTTTGCGTCTCTTTGGTCTTGTTCATATGCATTCATGATCATAAACATTTACATGGCATCTTAGGACCAAAAATAGGGTTTGTTTTATATTTAAGTATCTTCGATCGTGTCGACACGAAGATTTTTAACCTTCATATCTCCGGATAGAAGAAACTTAAATAAGGGCAGCTGTTGTACCCAAATGTTTGCCCCTAAGATCCCTTAATCATACCATGTTGATTCATTCACAACAAGATCACACTAGGATACTTGGTTCTCCTCCCTATATTTAGCTTTGCCCTTTTTGAGGAATCATCAAGCACCTTGACTTATGTTCTTTTGTGATCATGAATATTGTTTTTGTCTTGATTTCTTATTTCAACTAACAAAATGCAATGATGGTTTGTCTTGCTTGTTATCCATGTAGGTAAAGGCAATAAGATTTAACAAGTTACCCCATGTGTTCATGAGTTTATTTCCACGCCCTAGTCAATAAAGCTTGAGAAGTTCAAACTTCACTATTGGATTGGTTTTGGAAGAATTGGCATGGCAAGGCCTTGTTCTTATTGGTCACAAGAGCATATTTTTCTTAATTCTAAAGATATGGAAGTTTTTTTGGTGACTGTGATATGGTGGGAGAACTGACTTAAGGGTTTTGCATTTTATCGCAAATGTTGTGGTTATCAAGAGTCGCCGCCGACTTTTCTTTTATCCAAAAGTAAAGGTGAAAAAGCACAGGAAAGACCTTTGAGATGGTTTCTTGAGTTCGGGGGGTAGATTATAAAAAGGGGAGGTATTAGCACCCTTTTCATCCGTGGTTTTCCATGGGCTCTTAGTTACTTGCTAGATCACTTGCTTTTGTTTTGAAATTGTGCTTTGTGTGGTTTTGAAAGTATTTTGTAAAAGAAGCCATTCGTTTAGGCAATCTTTGTAATGATTCTCGTTCGTAAGAATGTATACAAAGATGTTTGTCTTTTTGAAAATGTTTTCAATGTTTGTAAAATGTTTGGAAATGTGTGTGTTTGTTTTGAAAATAGCAAGGATAATTGTTTGGAAATAGAGCAAGTAACTAGAAGTAATCTATCTACTCAAATGTCTTTCTTGTGCATTTTCTATTCCTTTGACATTGTTGTCTTACCATTGATTTGGTAAGCAACCCTATCTTTGGATGTAAACGGGACGGGCGTGGGTCATCGTATAACCATGATTAGCAATGTTGCAAAGTATCTTAGCATTTTTTTAGGGACTAAGATCATTTTGTAAGGCAACTTTAGAATAGCGTCATTGAGGGACTATGATCTTATATTTGTTTGTTTTGCCAAGATACTTCGCATGCGTAATATGGCTATTTTTGTGTAAGGCAACCAAGTGGAGAAACCCTAAGGATGCTTCTGTGCAAGGGTGTTATTTTCATGCTTTGATTTTGCCTTGAATTTAGGGTTTTCTATTTGATGTGTTTTTATCTTGCCATTCAAACCCTAATTACTAGCATGGTATGTAAAAGCGGTAAATTGCGTAAATTAAAGATTACTACGCTATTACAATATTTTTATGGGAGGGGGGAACACAAATTATGAATGGGGATTTGCAATAATGTAAATCTAATTAAGCTATTACAATCAAATCGAATTTGTACAAGTACTTGAATAAACAATACACAATATAATTTAAATATGCAATGATATATATATATATATATATATATATATATATATATATATATATATATATATATATATATATATATATATATATATATATATATATATATATATATATATATATATATATATATATATATATATATATATATATATATGCAAGAAAAGGTTTTTGTTTTGTTACTTATGTGAAAAGAAATTTTGAACTAAACCTAATAACTTAAGAAAGAGAAATTAATTCTTGAAAACCAAAGTTAACCCTAATTTCTAGTTTAAAAGAAAATAAAATTCTTATGTATTATTTTTGTGTATTTTTTGTATTAAAAATAATAAAAAATATTTTATAAAAAATATTTAGTTTTTGTATGTCAAAATAAATATTTACAAGTATGAATAAAAGAGGGATAAAATAGTTAAACTAAATCTATTATATTTACAAATTTATTTAAGAAAGAAATAATTAATATATAGTTTAATAAAATATTTTTTCATGTGAAAATAAAATAAAATAAATAAAATGCAAAATTGTCATATTTTATATTTTTTATGATTTTATGTATTTAAGAAAATATTTAATAAAACAAAAAAAGAAAATAAAACAAATAAATAAAAGTGTGAAAATAGTTGGGCCAGGGGGGTATCCTGAGAAATCGGGTGGTGTTATGTTAGAAAAAAACGCTAGGCCCAATGTTGAAGCCCATCATGCAAAACAACAAAAAAAATGAAAATGAAAAAGTATGAAAAAACAAAAGGTAACGCCAAGGTTCGAACCCATGACCTGGGCATTTCCAGCGCGCTACCTTGCCACTAGGGTGGCTGTACATCCGTTGATTTATATGAAACAATAAAAACATAACACAAGAAATGTCCTTGCCTGTACTTCATCTTCTTCCTCAAGCTAGCCAGAAGCTCTGTATTTTTCTCATCTCTCCATGAAAATGGAAACTTCCAACATGAAAATGATAGCTCTCTTTCCCACGATTTTAACCATGTAACTTATGGAAACTATCAATCAAAGATTAAAATGAATTTTGAAAGCCCTAATTTTAAACCTAATTTTTACAGGAATTTGAACTTCAAAATTCTCTATACACAATGATCAGAAATGAAATATATGCATACGGTTAGCTTCAGCACTATGAGATCGTGAATGGAGTTGGAGTGAGATTTATGAAGGCCTGATGATTGCTTGAGCTTGCTTGAACCTCCCTGAGTGTGTTCCAATCCTTGCCTTGCTTTAGAAGTGCCTGGAACTCTCTATCCAAGTCAACCTGCAAGCTTAGAAAACAAAAATGGCAGATGAAGAAGGAGGAGTTACAGTGCAGGGATGATGGTCTGGATCACTTAGTTATGAAGTAGGTAAAGTGTTTGGATGATTGAAACTTGAAACGCACGAGCCAAATGATGGATTGCTATGCTTGGGCACAAACTGCAAGTTTTGACAATTTTTTGGTGATATGGAGTTTTGGAGTGTTTCAGCCTTTTAGCAATCGTGTTCTCAACTGTAATATGTTTGTGTATTAGTATGGAGGAAGTTCCAAGTCAGTTTTACAAAAGATCTTTGAGTTGTAGGCTTTTTGCATACTTTCTTGCTTTTGAAGCAAAGTGAAGGGACAAGTCTTCACATGCTTGTAGTGGCCTGCTTGGGGTTGATATGAGTTCTATACAAGTTTCCTTAGGTCTGTAGTACTTGTGTGTGCAGAGAAGACAGGTCCAATGCTCAATAATTGAAAAGTTGCAAAAGTGAAGCTTTTCCAAAATGGCAATGGCAACTTTGTGTCATTTATGGAATTACAACTTGAACAAAGACTCTTGGGCTTGGATTAATGCTTTTCAAGTGAGTAAGCATTAAATTATGAAGTGAGAAACAAGTTTGGGACCTGTAAAGCATGGATTAGGCAACATAGGTACTGATTTGAATTTTGTTCTTCATGAAATGGCTTGAAAACAAAGTGAGAAATTGCCAAATTCATCTCTTCGATTCTATCTACTCAAAATTGATCTTAAGGAGTTCTTGGACATTTTGGAAAGATTGCAATGTGCTCTATAACTCATATTTGAAATGAATTTCAAGATTCTTCTTGGAACTAGGTGAAAAATTTCCATGAAGTTGGGTCTAAAACCTGCCTAAATTAGGGCGAAATTTCACTAAGTTATTTTAGTTCAAGGGCATGTATTCATAAAATTATATCTTGATATCCAAGCATCTTTATGGAAAAACGTGTGAAGAAAATTTGTAGATTTCATGGAGATCTACAAATTTCATGTTGGGAACTTTCTTCGAATCATCTTGTATCATGGTGGAAAATTGGCCTAAAGTTGAGAAAAAAATAAGAAATTTTCTATACTTGGAAAAATTTCTAAGTTAAGAAAAATTCAAATTTTAATATCAAATCTTCAATCTTTGATTCCTTGATGAACAAGTTTCACATTTTGACATGTTTTGATGAATTATGATCCTTGGCACTTGATTTTGACCAAAAAGTCAAAGTTTGATTTTTCAGTATACAGTTGATTTTGATCAGTTGACTGCAAATTTCATATGTATATCCAATGGATTTGCAACGTTTTGAACCACGTAATTACGCAAAGATGATACAAATGAACTCTTGAAATCATGCTTCAAATCAATTGGTCATTTTCTAGGTCAAAAATAAGAAATTGCCCTTCCTCAGTCAAAACCCTAATTTTGACCATTTTGCCCTTTTGATGATTTGATCAAATTTCTTGAGGAATTGTGATCCAAACTTGGTCAAATGATACATATGAGTCTAAAATGTTGATGTGGATAAAAAATTATGAAGTTTGACTGTAAATTGGCCATGGTTGACTTTTTTCCAATACAGTTGATTTTTAGGTCAACTGTCCAATTGACTGATCAAAAATGTGGTTCAAGGCCTGAAACTTGTCATGAGTAATCTTAGGGGTCCATAATGATGTTTGAAGGTCATATGAAGCATTAATAGTCCAAAAATCCTTGGGCAAACTCAAACCCTAATTTTGGGTCATCAGTGTAAGATGAGATGTCTTGAGTTGATCAAACCCTAATCTAGTCTTGAGTCAAAGAGGTCTTGTGAGAAAAGTCTTGATAAATGAGAGGGAAATTTTTGGGGTACAACAACTGCCCATGTTCAATATTTTTAAACCTGAAGAGTTAGATTGGCGAGTTTTGCCATTCGTGACTCGAAGGTGAGAGAATGATTGGACACTAGAGTGCCCAGAAATTAGCACCCGACGATGTGTAGTTGAGGGAATGGGCTTAAAGATGCCATTTAGAGAAGTGATAGAATCTTGTTAGAGATGGGCTTGTAGATTCCATTCAAAAATGTTTGTTGAACTATAAGTTGTAAGCTGAAAGAATGAGTATCAGAATGGCGTCCGTGCCTGGAGCGTATCTAAACTGTATCTGAAAGGTGAATTTGAATGAGTATCAGAATGGCGTCCGTGTCTGGAGCGTATCCGTACTGTATCTGAATCCAAACGATTATCAGGATGGCATCCGTGTCTGGAGCGTATCTGTACTGTATCTGAAAGGTCGTATATAAATGAGTGTCGGAATGGCATCCGTGTTTAGAGCGTATCTGAACTGTATCTGAAGGTTGAATTTGAATGAGTATCAGAATGGCATCAGTGTCTAGAGCCTATCTGTACTGTATCTTAAAGTTGAATCTGAATGAGTGTCAGAATGGCGTCCATGTTTGGAGTGTATCTGAACTGTATCATGATTGCATATTGTTTATGGTAGCTGTTTAATCTTATCCTGAAAAGGGTAAAATGTTAGCTAAAACAAAGTTATATTGCATGAAATGTATGATGAAATGTATTTTCTTTATCAATGTTTATGATATGTGGATGTAATGTATGCGCATGTAAGTTGATTTGCTGTATTGCTGTCTGATTGGGGAAAATAAATCCCTGAATGCTGCTGAGGATGCGTTGAAATTTCAATTTCTTGAAGTTGAAGTACTGACGAACTCTTGTTGAGAGAAGTAAATTCTGTTGTGAGTGCAATGCCATGTACTGCTTGAGGAATCCTGAGAAATTTGACGATTTCTACTGGGGATTAATAATTTGAAAATTGTTCCGCTGGGGATTTAAATGACGTACTGTGGGGGATTACTTATGGAATAGCCTAGAGACGTTTTCCTGTCCTTTCAACCTATCAGTAATTGTCTTTCTCATTTTGTTTATTTGTAAGCTGTAACTATGTTCAAATGCATATATTCATCAATGAATCATTGGACGTTTTTGCAAACAAAACACAAGAATAAAGAAAAAGACAAATCGTTTTTTTGCACTTTCAAAGGGGTATCTTTGTATTGATTTTGAATAAGTATTTTGTACAAAAGAGACAAACATTCTAGTAAGAGAATGGTGCCATAAAACAAGAAAAATTCATACAAAGGAAGATAGCTATGTGTAATAATCCCATGGGGTTCCCATTCTGCTATAGCCTTCGTCTCTCTGAGCATCTTGTCCATTTGTTGCTTCGTCCGAAGATGATTGAATTGATTAGAACCTCTGAGTTTGTCCGTGGAAATCAAAGGTTGTCCGTAAAGTGATCCGATGGGACATAGTCATACGCTTTAATTCCCTAACTTTTGCCTAGACCGCCCTTTCGGGTTTTCAACTTGCCGGGTGTACAAATATTTTTAATATTTTATCCCTAATTTTTGCCTGAACCTTTTTGGTTCGCCGGGATGCCCTTGTTTTGCCTAGGCGTGTCAACCTAGCGGGTCTCTTATGTGTAGTATCTTTTGACTATGTTCGCGTTCGCAGGGTGTGGCATGTCGTCACTGTCCATGGTGGTCAAGATCATTGCCCCACTGGAGAATATGTTCTTGATTACAAACGGTCCTTCATAGGTAGGAGTCCATTTGCCCCTGGGATCATTTTGTGGCAAGATGATACGTTTGATCACTAGATCCGCAACTTGATATACTTGGCGTCTGACTTTCTTGTTGAAAGCCTTGATCATCCGTTTTTGATGCATTTGACCATGGAAAACAACAGTAAGTCTCTTTTCGTCAATTAAGTTCAGTTGATCAAGTCGAGTCTGGATCCAACCGTCTTCACTCAAACATGCATCCTTCATAATCCTTAGAGAAGGGATCTGAACCTCAATAGGTAAGACAACCTCCATGTCGTAAACCAAAGAATAGGGTGTTGCCCCAGTTGACGTGCGAGCCGTGGTACGGTACCCGTGGAGAGCGAATGGTAGCATCTCATGCCAGTCTTTGTATGTGACTGTCATCTTTTGTATAATATTTTTAATGTTTTTATTTGCAGCTTCGACAACACCATTCATCTTTGGCCGATAGAGGGAAGAATTGTGATGCTGAATCTTAAATTGTTCGCACAAAGCGGTGATCATAGTGTTGTTAAGATTTGTACCATTGTCAGTGATGATCCTTTCCGGGATACCGTACCAGCAAATAAGGTTTTGCTTGATGAAACGGGCAACAACATTCTTGGTAACAGAAGCGAAAGAAGCTGCTTCAACCCACTTTGTAAAATAGTAAATGGCCACTAGGATGAAACAGTGTCCATTGGAGGCTGTAGGCTTGATCTCTCCAATCATATCAATTCCCCACATAGCAAAGGGCCAAGGAGCCGTCAAGACATTCATAGGAACCGGAGGTACGTGCACCTTGTCAGCATAAATTTGACATTTATGACAAGTCTGAGAGTGTTGATAGCAATCTGCTTCTATATTAGACAAATAATAGCCTGCCCGTAGGATTTTCTTCGCCATCGTATGCCCACTGGAGTGAGTACCAAAATTACCTTCATGTAATTCAGCCATGATCTTTTCAGCTTCAACCTTATCCACACACCAAAGCAGAATGGAGTCATGATTACATTTGTACAGGATGCCATTACTAAGGAAGAACTTAGCAGAGAATCTCCTTAAGAACTTTTTATCATTGATTGAAGCTCCTTCTGGATATTCTTGAGCCTCGAGATACCTCTTGACTTCATGAAACCAAGGATGGTCCATTACCTCTTTAGTATTAATCTCGTGACAATGTTCTGATTCATCCATTCGTTCGATGGTGATCTGGGGAGCCTCGTTATCCCAATTAAGTTTAAACATAGATGACATTGTGGCTAGAGCGTCTGCTAGCTGATTTTCTTCTCGCGGGAAATGCTCGAAGGTAATCTTTTCAAAATGTGGTAGCAATGTCAAAACATGTTCTTTGTAAGGGATAATGTTTGGGTGCTTAGTGTCCTATTCCCCTTTGATCTAACTGATGACCAAAGCTGAATCTCCAAACACATCTAAAGATTTGATTCCCAAGTCTATGGCAGCTCTGAGAACAAAGATACATGCTTCGTATTCCGCCATGTTGTTTGTACAGTTGAAGCAAAGTATGGCAGTAAAGGGAGTATGACACCTTTCCGGAGAAATGAGTATAGCGCCGATACCATTACCAAGTGCATTTGATGCCCCATCAAAGAACAGGGTCCATCGGGATCTTTGTTCAGGTCCGTCATATGGCCTGATTTCTTCACAGTTGTCTAATGTCATGATGTCTTCATCCGGGAATTCAAACTTCATGGACTGATAATCTTCTACAGCTTGGCGAGCAAGGTGATTAGCCAATACACTGCCCTTTATAGCTTTCTGGGTAGTATACTGTATGTCATATTCTGTTAGGATCATCTTCCATCTAGCTATCCTCCCAGACAGAGCAGGCTTTTCGAAGATGTATTTTATCGGATCCATCTTAGATATCAACAAGGTAGTATGAGTCAGCATATACTGTCTTAGCCGGCGAGCAGCCCATGCCAGAGCGCAACAAGTTTTCTCGAGCAGTGAATATCTGGTTTCACAGTCGGTAAACTTTTTGCTCAGGTAGTAAATAGAATGCTCTTTTCGGCCAGACTCGTCATGCTGCCCCAATACACACCCCATTGAGTTCTCTAAAACGGTCAGATACATGATCAGTGGTCTTCCCTCGACTGGTGGCATCAAAACAAGAGGCTCTTGTAAGTACTCTTTGATCTTGTCAAAAGCAATCTGGCATTCATCATTCCATCTGACTACTTGATCTTTCTTCAATAGTTTGAAGATTGGATCACAAGTAGCTATTAGGTGAGAAATTAATCTGGCAATATAGTTTAGGCGCCCCAAGAATCCTCTGACTTCCTACTCAGTACAAGGAGCAGGCATTTCTTGTATCACCTTGACTTTGGTAGGATCGACTTCAATACTTTTGTTACTGACGATAAAACCTAAAATTTTACTGAATCGTACTCCGAATGTGCACTTGTTTGGGTTCAACCTTAGTTTGTACTTCTTCAACCTCTGAAACAACTTTTGCAAGTGATCAAGGTGCTCTTCTTCTGTTTGTGATCGGGCTATCATATCATCTACGTAGACCTCTATTTCATGATGTATCATGTCATGAAATAAAGCTACCATGGCACGCTGATAGGTTGCCCCAGCATTCTTCAGTCCGAATGGCATCACTTTGAAGCAAAATGTGTCCCACTGTATGACAAATGTTGTTTTCTCCATGTCTTCAGGTGCCATTTTGATTTGGTTGTAACCTGAGAATCCATCCATAAAGGAAAACACTTTGTGTTGTGCCGTATTGTCAACCAGGATATCTATGTGGGGAAGTGGAAAATCATCTTTAGGGCTGGCCCTATTCAAATCTCTATAGTCCATGCATATTCATACTTTGTCGTCCCTTTTAGGCACGGGAACAATGTTGGCAACCCATTGGGGATAGGAAGTGACAACCAAGAATCCAGCATTGAATTGTTTCATGACTTCCGCTTTGATCTTCTCTGACAGGTCAGTTCTCATACAGCGGACTTTTTGTTTTACTGGTGGACAGTCTTCTCTTGTTGGCAGATGATGTACCACGATGTCTGTATCAAGTCCTGACATGTCTTCATATGACCAGGCAAAGATCTCAACATAATCATGCAACAGCTGAATCAGACGCTCCTTGACACTCGGCTCTAGATTGGCACCCACCTTGATTTCTTGTTTATCCTCCTCAGTACCCAAGTTGATTGTATCCACCGGTTCCTCATGAGGCTGAATAGCTCTTTCCTCTTGTTATAGTAGCCTGGCCAGTTCCCCTGGTACTTCACAATCTTCCTCACCTTCGTCTTCGGCTTGGTAGATTAGATCCTGAGAGGCACAAAAGGACATAGCAGTATCGTTACCCATGGGATCCGGAATGGAGGGGTACCTGCATTTGTGAGTGCGGGTGTGTATAAGGGTATAGCCATCCTTAAAAATAAAATGTAAAAGAAAAACAATGAGCACAAAAAGTTTGTATGTGAAAAGCGTCCATGATTCATTGAATGTCATATGAAGATGAAATAAAAACCCTTACAAATGGACCATTATGCCTCGGGCAAGACACAAGGTTTTAAATGTGCGAATTATTTGTGAATATTATAAGTCCAACAGAAATGTAAAGATAAATTACTGAGGGATGAAAGTTATTGGGACAAAGTCTCTGGCTTCCCAATTTCGAAGTCCTCCGTTGACAGTAGGAAATATCCAATCCTCCAAGCTGCAATCCTCTTCACCATCTTCTACCGCACTGACCTCTCGGTTGCTAA
The DNA here is from genome assembly GCA_948472305.1 of Vicia faba. Taxonomy (NCBI): domain Eukaryota; kingdom Viridiplantae; phylum Streptophyta; class Magnoliopsida; order Fabales; family Fabaceae; genus Vicia; species Vicia faba. The sequence continues at coordinate 1,035,127,374 of OX451736.1, forward strand.
TCTTCAAGGGTGGCCATCCAGCACAGGCACGGTGCACAGCCTTCTGAGCACTTGAAGTAAACCCTAAGCCAAACTTGTCAGATTTATACGGAATATCCGGAAGTTTTCCCCAAATGGTGCATCCACCCTCCTCTATTACTGCTTTGGCGTCCTTTAGAGATGACATCTGGAGTGGAGGTCTTGTAATCTTGGGGATCTGGGACACCGTCTTGGTTACTGCTACCTCTTGAGAGACTTCTTCGAAATGTTGAAAAGGAGTTTCAATGAACTCGCCGTCCAATTCCATATACCGGAAGGAATTAAGGAGGCTAATCATATATTCTTCCTCTCCGTGGACAGTGATAATCTTTCCATGGACTGGATATTTCAGCATCGGGTGCAGTGTAGAGGCGACAGCGCTAGCATTATGGATCCACGATCGTCCTAGAAGATAGGAGTAAGAGGGGCGGATGTCCATTACATAGAAGGTTGAGTTGAAAGTTTGATTCCAACCTTTATGGGGATATCTACCTCCCCGTGCACCATCCTCTTTGATCCATCAAATGCTCTTACGACTAAGTTACTGGGTTTGAACGTTAGTCCTTCGCAGTCTAGTCTGTCGAGAGCTTTCTTCGGTAAAACATTCAAAGATGAGCCGATGTCCACCAAGACATGGGCCAGAGTTGTTCCTCTACATTCCACAGAGATATGCAATGCCTCATTGTGCTTTCTTCCCCTTGGTGTCAGATCAGCATCCGAGAAGCCTAGGCTGTTATCCGCCGTAAAACTGGCCACACAATCTTGAAATTGGTCAGCAGACGTCTCTTGAGGCACATGGGCTGCCTTTAGAAACTTCACCATGGATTTCTCATGTGCCTCGGAGCACAGTAACAATGCCAGCATGGAGATTTTGGAGGGAGTTTACCCCAACTGTTCGACTACGTCGTAGTCGCTCCTCTTTATTATTCTCAGGATCTCCTCCATTTCCTTCTTGGAGGTTTTGGGGATAGTCAGCGGTTGAGCCTTCGTCCGGACATGCTCTTCTTGAATACTTTTCCCTTGAATTTCAGTAGTAGGAGTGTTGGTAGGGATAACAACAGGGTTTATGTTGTCTTTGTCAATAGGAGCACTTGCAGATATGATTATTGGTACGGAGGTAACCTTTGGAGCAGCCACGGGTCCAAAAACTACCTTTGGGGGGGCAATTTCTGGAGAGAAGATTCTACCGCTTCGGGTAATCTTACTGGTTCCAGAAATATTGCTAATGTCGGAGTCTTCTTCTTCAGAGTTTATTTCTTCGGCGGCCAGCCCATCTTGTTTGATTCCATGGTAGCAGATGTCTCCACCGTAATTCCACAACACAATTTTGTCTGATTCATACGGGACTGGCCCAGGCATTGTGATTATAAGAGGAGTAGTTTTTGGAACCGATGTAATCCTAACGGGTCTTTTGGGGACCCTGGAAGAATTGGCGGAGATGGTTATGATTGAAACGTCTTCAATAAGAACAGGTGAAACAGGAGTACTTTCAAACATAATCTCTTTGTTGTCTATCAAGCGTTGAATGCTTGTTTTCAACAACGGGAAAACAGTTGGTGAGGATAAGTAGAGATGGCAGTCTTCATTACAACCCGGGAATACACCGGCTTTCAACAAGTTTATCTTAATGGTTTGGAGTGGAGTCAAGAGTTCATCAACTGTGGTAACAAACAAACCTTCTTCAATTGCATTGGTGTTGTGACCATGCCTTGGCATAGGAGCAAAAATGACGTTTGGCTTCTCGGGTGCATCAAACTCAATCTCTTTTGCATCTATAAGGTCTTGAATCTTGTTTTTCAAGGCCCAACAGTTGTTGGTGTCGTCGCCCGGACTTTCAGAATGATATGCGCATCTGGAATTTGGGTGATAGTGAGGGGACGCTGTGTTGGGGTTCTTGGGAGCTTCCTTCAAATTTTCCAAATTGGATTTCAGAAGGTGCGGTAAAACCTGGGATAGAGTCATATTGATTCTGGTGAATTATCGGACTGGCCTTTCCACCCTCGGTTGATTACTTCTTGGTTGATCAGATGTAGGCTTTGGGATCATAACAACTCCTACCATTGGTCGGCGTTCAGCTCTCCCTTGGTTCCTTTATGGATAAATAGCAGATACCTGCTTCTTCCCAGTGAAAGGATTTCTTACAACTGTAGAGGTAGATGAATCCTTCTGAATCTTTCCAATTTTTATGCCAGCCTCCACCCTTTCTCTGGCTAGTATTAACTCAGTAAATCCTGCAGATGAGCTTCCAATCAGATGGTTGAAGAAAGGGCCCGATAGAGTGCCTAAGAACATATCCACCAACTCCCTTTCAGACAGAGGGGGTTGCACTCTCCCAGCTAGATCTCTCCATTTCTGCGCGTAATCCTTGAAACCCTCATTTGAAGCCATATCCATACTCTGAAGTTGAGTATAGGTAGGTGCCAAATAAGCATTATATTGATATTGCTTATAGAAAGTTGCGGCAAGGTCTTCCCAGTTGTGGACGTTGGCCCTTTCCAGTTGGTAAAACCAATCGAGTTGTGTTCCAGATAGACTATCTTGGAAAAAATGCACCCACAAGTCTTTATCGGCGGAGTGCGGCTGGATCTTCCTCACATAAGATCGAAGGTGCATCTTAGGACATGACACCCCATCATATTTTGCAAACAACGACACTTTGAACTTCAGTGGGATCACAATTCCTGACACTAGTCCCAATTCTTCAAAGTCTAGACCTGGAACCTTTTGTATTTCCATAGCGCTCAAACGCTCTTCAAGATGTCTGTACTTATCATCTGCTGGAGGATACTGTTCCTCGGAATAGTCTTCCTCTTCTTCCTCCTCTTCAGATTCTAACAGAACCGCTGTTTATTTAACTTTCCCTTCTCCTTCCCCGGAAGTGGTTGCCAAATTCAAGGTTCTTCTAGTCTGTCCCTTAAACCTTCTCCCCATGTTCAAAACTCCAGTGGCCTTCTTTGTTTTCTTCTTTCTTTCTTTAGCTAACAGAGTCTTCAACTCTTCTTGCCCCTTGGACAGGGTCATGAGCAATTGTTGAAACTGCGTGTTTTGAACTTGAAGATCTTTGACTGTCTGTTATAGATCCATCTTACTGAAATAAACAGTAGAGAGATGAGGAAACTCGTTGCAAAAGACCTGTTTATGTTATGATGAATGATATGTACACATGCAATGTTTTCAAGGATTTTAAAGATTCAAGTTCGTTTTAGACAAAAAGAAACACACGTTATATTAATAAGATAGAGTTTGAGTACATCAATGCCCCTTGGGCAAAATAATACAAAACTCTAAGATAAAAAAGTAGTGCGCATCCTCTTTGGTGCTATGTAGGCATTTATAGTCTGCTCCTTATGAAGTAGCCTAATGAGTTCCAAAACCTTCTTCTCGCTTGCGTAGAATTGGGCTTCAAAAGTATCTCTCTCTCCTTTGAGCTGTATCCAATCCCTTTGTAAGTCTTCAAGAGATGTGGGCATGTCAGGATATAGGATAGTGTATGGAACTTCTCCTTCCTTAACAGGCTCAATGATCACCGGGAGAATGGAAGGATAAGGAATCATGAGACTTTGAGCGCGGGTTCGTACCCACTTGAGGTAAGTCTCAAGAGGGATGGAATTCATGTGTCTCAAAGTCTTGCTATCCACCTTGTTTAGCATCCTCCAAGCTCGGATGAATCTTTGGCGAAGACCTTGATCATCATTGTCGTAGTCGAAAACCAAGCCTTGAATCAGCATCTCGTGCGGGCTATCCCTTCGGGCATAAACAAACTGTCTTAGAGCTAAACATGGGTTGTAGGTGATGCCTCCACTAATGCCAAGTAAAGGGACATTAGGGAATTCCCCACAACGGTCAACAATGATAACATTCTCTTTGGATCGAGAGCACCAATGAATATTTGAATTTTTGAGCGTCATTGTTGGCTCCTAAATTCGACACCCTTGTTTTTTATTAATATAAACTATTAATCATGAGGAATGGTTTCGACCAGCTGATCCTGTCGAATGCTTGTCAGAAGGTGGCAAGGTACTTAGGGGATTTCTTTAAGTGGGAATCTTGTTGCCTTCGACGTCGAAGAAATCTTGTTGCCTTCGACGTCGAAGGAACTTCTCGACAAAGGCATTTGATGCTCAGAGTGGAACGGTTTGAGATTCGAATGTTTGGAGGGAAAACGGTTCCCAGCAGTTACCAAGTGCAACGTGCCAAGATCAGGAGCGTCGAATGCTGTGAGTATGCCAAGTGGTGTCATATCGAAGCAGCGTAACTGCCCAACGGTTACTTGAGATGTGTTTAGTATAAATACTAGTTGTTCACGTAGTTTTCGCGTGTGTTCATCATTATATACAAGTCACTCATTTAGATTCAAGTACCCAGTGTGAGCGAAATAATTGTTAAGAATGTATGTGTGAAACACCATTTTAATTAATCAAAGTCTTTTATATTCCAGCACTTTATTTCCTTTTTATTTACCCTTCCCTGTCGAAGCCTTTATTTAACGCTTTCATTTATTCTCTCCAGCTTTTCTTTATGCAATTTACATAAAGTGTCTTTACTTTCCTGGCATTAACCATCATTAGACTTAGTCAAAACCCAAAAAATCAACCATGTCTTAGGATCAATCTGATCGATCCTGCGAGTCACCAAATAAGTAACCTTTTGGAGGATCAACGGTTGTTTACCAATTTCCACGGTAAACAAATTGGCACACCCAGTGGGACCTTGTGTTGATTTTTAAGGTTAACCGTATTTATATAGGACATCATCTTTTTCGAGAAGTATTGCATGTTATTGAGAAGTGGAAGAATATACACTAACGATACCAATACTATGAGAAGAAGAGAAGCGATGGCGAATCCGCCAAACAATAGCGAAATCCCACAAACAAATGTGGGAACAACGGTTATCCCAACTGTAAGTGAAGCGATAACCGCTGGTTCAACACCAGCGGTAACGGTCACACAAACGGGGCCATTACCTCCGTTCACTGGCCCCAGAATGCCTTTGGGAACTCCCCCACCATGGGGAAACCCAGGAACTAGGCCTTATGTTCCCCCAGGATTTCCGACAGGCGGTCCAAATCGAGAACCACTCTATGGCATGCCAACTTCTGAATTGTCTAGCCTGACGAACGCTGCGTCCACTTTTTCAGACCCTTTAGTGAGTGCCTCTTCGCCACTCCAAGGTTCTGGAGTTGGTATGGCGAACAGGAGTAGGACCCAACTCTTAGGAGGAACGTCCCAAGTAACGCATGGCCTTACGAATGCCTCGACAGCAGTCTTGAGGCAGCAAATGGACGAAAGCAACCACGATATGGTTCAAATGTTGGAATAAACTTTAAGTACAGTGCTGAATCCTCTAATACAAAATACCACTCAGTCGAATCAGCAGATGACAGCGCAGATGGCGCGTCTGGCTGATTTCTTTGGGGTACCCCAACCTATTCGACAGCCCCAAAGGGCGCAAATAAGGGGAAACCAAGGTATACTTCTAGAGGAAGAAACCACTATTAACCAAGTCTAGCAGCCTGTCGAAGAAAACCTTATGACACGATTGGAGCAACCCGGGGTCGAAGAACCTAGGGTCATAGCCCCGGAGGTAAGGATAGTCAACAGAAACCAGAATGCTGACGAAGTAGTTCAGCACATCCAATACCAGAATATGGGTTTGGAAAATAACCTGGCAGCCATGATCGAAAGAATCATGACGCAAAATGGGATGAATATGGGCTTTCGTAGGCCCAACTTTACATCCTCACTGTCAGAATATGTGTTACAAACAGACTTACCTCCTAGATGTAAAGTCCCTAAGTTCACTAAATTTTCAGGGGACACGACAGAATCTACTGTCGAACACGTGGCGAGATACTTGATTGAAGCATGAGATATTTCAAACAACGAAAACCTGAGGATTAAGTATTTCCCAAGTTCCCTAACAAAGAACGCGTTTACTTGGTTCACAACTCTCCCCCCCAATTCGATCCACCATTGGACCCAGTTGGAGAGATTGTTCCATGAGCAATTCTACATGGGACAAACCAAGATAAGCCTGAAAGAATTGGCTGTTAGAACAATGTTTGAATCTACTACCCTATATTTAAGTTTTGATGATAACAAAGTGAAAAGATATAGTATTTATAAGTGTCATGAATGAACTATCTGCTGCCTAAAATTATTATGTTCTGACTTGCAGATACTCTGATTGATATAAGCAAGATCACGTCTATTCAGCATCAGAAGTTGATTTCATACACCAGCATCAGAAGTTGCTACATCAGAACGTCAAGATCAGATGATCAACTCACGTACATGCTGAAGCCTGATGAACAAGACTGCGCTCAAATACTCTGATACAGAAACACAATAGTTCATCAGCAGCGAAGCAGAATCAGAATGAGCCAAGCCAGAACTTGCGTTAAGTAAGCAACGGTACTGTGCATTGAAAGCTAATTAATTCCAACGGCCTCATTCCAGACAAGATCTGCTCAAAAAGGAAAGCTTGTTATTAGCATTGAATCAAGAATATTGCATTCAACGTTCATCATCTCAAGTGCTATATAAACAAGGCTTTGAAGATTATAATGGCTAATGCTCTCCAAATCCCTACACGCACAAAAGCTGAACCATAATCTTCGTTCTACCAGTTTTGCTAAACCACATACTCTGATACTCCATTACTGTTTAGCAATCTAGTTTCTAAGCTTCAATTTGTGTATACATCACAGTTGTGATAAAGTTTTGTAGAAAACATCCACACACATTGTTTTATCTCTTTGTAAGAAAGTGTTACCTTGACAAACCGGGTTGTGGTTTGAATCAAGAAGGCTTTAGCAGTTGTTAAAGCAGTCTGTAATATTCAGTTGAATATAGTGAATTAAGACCTCGTTGGAGAGAGGCGAAATCACCTTGACGGGTGGACTGGAGTAGTTTGAGATCAAACGAACCAGGATAAAAATATCTTGTCAATTGCTTTAGATTTCAGTTTTACAATTCAACCCCCCCTTCTTGTGTTTTTCACCCCTTCAATTGGCATCAGAGCGCCTGGTTCTGAGCTAAAACACTTAACCGTGTCAGTACAAGATCCAGCGTCAGAAAAACACAATGGCAGGAAACAATTCTCACATCAGCAATGACAACAATGAGGACAGAGACAGATTCAGTGGCAAAACTCTAGTTTTTGATGGAGAAAACTTTGATTACTGGAAAGACAGAATTGAAAGCTTCTTTCTAGCACATGATGCTGATCTGTGGGATATGGTGACAGATGGATACACGCACCCTGTGAATGCAAGTGGTCAGAAGATTGATAGAAAATCAATGACTGATCAACAAAAGCGTGACTTCAAGAATCACCACAAGGCCAGAACCATCCTCCTCAGTGCCATCTCCTATACTGAGTATGAAAAGATCTCCAACAGAGACACAACAAAGAATATCTTTGATTCTCTCAGAATGACGCATGAGGGCAACGTTCAGGTCAAAGAAACAAAAGCTATGGCGCTCATTCAGAAGTATGAGGCGTTCAAAATGGAAGAATCTGAATCCATTAAAACTATGTTCTCTAGATTCCAGATTCTGGTAGCTGGTCTCAAAGTTCTGGACAAAGGATACTCTACTGCTGACCATGTCAAGAAAATAATCAGAAGTTTACCCAAGCAGTGGAGGCCTATGGTTACTGCTCTGAAGCTAGCTAAAGATCTCAACAAAATCACTCTGGAGGAACTTATAAGCTCCCTCAGAAGTCATGAGATAGAGCTAGAAGCTGATGAGCCTCAGAAGCAAGGTAAGCCTTTAGCATTAAAATCTAACAGAAAATCTGAAGAAACATCTGATGGATCCTCATCAGAAGAAGACGAACTTTCCCTTCTCTCCAGAAGAGTAAATCAACTGTGGAAGCAAAGACAAAGGAAGTTCAGGAATCCCAGAAGATCTGATCAGAACGAGTCTTCTTCCAGATACAGAAGGACAGATTCTTCCTCTGGATACAGAAGATCTGAAGGCTCCTCCAGTAGCAAGAAGCCAAACACCAAAGACATCATCTGCTATGAGTGCAATGAGCAAGGACACTACAAAAGTGACTGCCCAAAGCTTCAGAGGGAAAAGCCCAAAAAGAAGTTTGGAAGAGACAAGAAGAAAAGTCTCATGGCCACATGGGATGACTCTGACTCATCTGAAGCTGACTCAGAATCAGATGATGAAAGGGCAAACATAGCTCTCATGGCAAACATTTCAGAAGATAGTGAAGCTTCTGAATCAGACTCAGAATCAGACACAGAAGAGGTATTTCCTAACTTCGCTGTTAACTTTACAAAGGCTGAACTTGCTGAAAGCCTTAATGAGATTCTGGAACGTTATCAGCAGATTAGAGCTAAATTCAGAGACCTGAAAAGGAATCTTGAATCTGACTCTAATAAGTCTGAGAGTCTCAAATTGGAAAATTCTGAGCTGAGAGATAAGATTTCAAAATTAGAAAACACTTTACAAAACTCTCAGAAGGAACCAATTTCTGAAACTCCCAGCAACGCTGATGAGATCATCAAGGAGTATGATCACAGTTTCCAGAAGTTCCTAGCTAAAAGCATAGATAGAAGCAGAATGGCTTCAATGATCTATGGAGTTAGCAGAAACGGCAGGAAAGGAATAGGATACCAAGGTAAGGTTCCTACACCAAAGAATGTCATGGACTTAACCATTAAACACACTCCTTTAAATTCACACTTTGTGTATGGTCACACACATGATATCAAATATACTAGCAGTAAGCACTCTGTGAAACCAAAATTCAACCAGAGTTTTGGTAAAACTAACAAGTCAGGACCCAAGAAAATCTGGGTACCTAAGGACAAAATAATACATGTTGCAGATATCTTTAGCAGCAAGTCAGAAACACCAGTCATGGTACCTGGACTCTGGCTGCTCACGACACATGACGAGAAGAAGGCATATGTTCCAAAGCCTCGAACTTAAGCCTGGAGGCCACGTTGGCTTTGGAGGCAATCAGAGGGGAAAGATAATTGGCTCTGGAACTGTAGGTAATGGAAATCTTCCCTCTATTAATAATGTTCTGCTAGTAGATGGATTGATGCATAATCTGTTATCCATAAGTCAATTAAGTGATAACGGTTATGATATAATCTTTAATCAAAAATCATGTAAAGCTGTTAGTCAGAAAGATGGGACTATCCTGTTTAATGGTAAGAGGAAAAACAACATTTACAAAATCAAACTTTCTGAACTAAAGAGTCAGAATGTAAAATGTCTTCTGTCTGTTAACAACGAGCAGTGGATCTGGCACAGAAGATTGGGGCATGTTAGTATGAGAAGAATATCTCAGATTAACAAACTCAATCTGGTCAGAGGACTTCCTAATTTGAAGTTCAATTCAGATGCTCTGTGTGAAGCATGTCAGAAAGGCAAATTTGCAAAACCTTCTTTTAAATCCAAAAATGTTGTTTCTACCTCTAAGCCATTAGAACTTCTGCACATTGACTTATTTGGACCAGTTAAAACTGCTTCAGTCAGTGGTAAGAAGTATGGGTTAGTAATCGTAGATGACTATAGCAGATGGACATGGGTAAAGTTCTTAAGACACAAGGACGAGTCACACTCTGTGTTTGTTACCTTCTGTAACCAAGTTCAGAATGAAAAGGATCTTAGAATCGTTAAAGTCAGAAGTGATCATGGTGGAGAATTTGAAAATAAAGATTTTAAGTCATTCTTTAATGACAAAGGCATTCTGCATGATTTCTCTTGTCCTAGAACTCCCCAATAAAATGGAGTTGTAGAACGAAAGAACAGAACATTGCAAGAAATGGCCAGAACCATGATCAATGAGACAAACGTTGCTAAGACCTTCTGGGCAGAGGCAATAAACACAGCGTGCTACATTCAGAATAGAATCTCAATAAGACCTATTCTGGAAAAGACTCCATATGAATTGTGGAAGAACAGAAAGCCCAACATTTCATATTTTCATCCATTTGGATGTACTTGCTTTATATTAAATACAAAGAATTATTTGAACAAGTTTGACTCTAAAGCACAGAAGTGTATTATGTTAGGATACTCTGAACGCTCAAGAGGGTACAGAGTATACAATACAGAAACACAGATCGTGGAAGAATCAATCAGTGTTCGTTTTGATGATAAGCTTGACTCTGAAAAGTCAAAGCAGAATGAAATTTTTGCAGGTATAGAAATTGAATTTGCAGGTTCTGAAGACAAGTCATCAGAAGCTCTCAACACAGACATTCCTTCAACGTCTGAAAGGAGCACTGCTAGAAATCCTACAACAGCTGCTGATCAACCTCAGAAGAGATTACCCAGAAGCAGTTTGGATCACCCAGAAGAGACTATCCTAGGAAGAAAGGAAGATCCAATCAGAACAAGAGCAAGCTTCAGAAACTCTGAAGAAACTCTTATGGGACTTGTGTCTCTGATTGAACCTTCTTCTATTGATGAAGCACTTCTGGATAATGACTGGATTCTGGCAATGCAAGAAGAGCTGAATCAATTCACCAGAAGTGACGTATGGGATCTCGTTCCCAGACCAAAAGGATTCAACGTCATTGGAACAAGATGGGTGTTCAAAAACAAGCTAAATGAACAAGGTGAAGTCATCAGAAACAAGGCACGACTGGTTGCACAAGGTTATAGTCAGCAAGAGGGGATAGACTATACAGAAACCTTTTCCCCAGTCGCCAGGTTAGAATCTATCAGACTTTTAATTTCATTTGCTGTTAATAGAGGCATCACTCTGTATCAGATGGATGTCAAAAGTGCATTCTTAAATGGTTATATAGAAGAAGAAGTTTATGTTCACCAACCCCCAGGTTTTGAAAATACAAAACATCCAGAACATGTTTTCAAACTAAAGAAGTCACTGTATGGTCTGAAACAAGCTCCCAGAGCTTGGTATGAAAGGCTAAGTAACTTTCTGCTTGAAAATGAATTCACCAGAGGGAAAGTGGACACTACTCTATTCTGTAAAACAGTTAAGAGTGACATCTTAGTCTGTCAAATTTATGTTGATGATATCATTTTTGGTTCTACTAATCCTTCTCTTGGAAGAAAATTTGCTAAGTGTATGCAGGCAGAATTTGAGATGAGCCTCATGGGGGAACTGAAATTCTTTCTAGGAATTCAGATCAATCAAACTCCAGAAGGAACTTACATTCATCAGAGAAAATACATCAGAGATCTTCTGAAGAAATTTGACCTCTCAGAATGTAAGCCATCAAAGATTCCAATGCATCCCACGTGCATTCTGGAAAGAGAAGAGGTAAGCAAAAGTGTAGAACAGAAAGTCTACAGAGGTATGATTGGTTCTCTCCTCTATCTGACTGCTTCAAGACCTGACATATTATTCAGTGTTTGTATTTGTGCTAGATTCCAATCAGATCCTAGAGAATCTCACTTAACAGCTGTTAAGCGAATTTTCAAGTATCTGAAAGGTACTACTAATCTGGGTTTGTTTTATAGAAAATCTAGTGACTACAGCTTAGTAGGCTACTGTGATGCTGATTTTGCTGGAGACAGAGTGGAACGTAAAAGTACTTCTGGAAGCTGCCAGTTTCTAGGAGAAAATCTGATCTCTTGGTCCAGCAAAAGGCAATCAACAATTGCTCTGTCAACAGCAGAAGCTGAGTACATAGCAGCAGCAGGATGTAGCACACAAATGCTCTGGATGAAAAGTCAGCTTGAAGACTTCCAGATTTTTGAGAGTAACATTCCTATACTTTGTGATAATACTTCTTCTATTTGCTTAAGTAAGAATCCTATTTTACATTCTAGAGCTAAGCATATAGAAATAAAACATCACTTCATTAGGGACTATATTCAGAAAGGTATTTTGAACTTAAAATTTATAGATACAGACCATCAATGGGCTGATATCTTTACTAAACCCCTTTCAGAAGATAGGTTTAATTTCATTCTGAAACATCTCAGCATGAAAGTGTGCCCAGAGTGAAAATGTTTTAATTCCATATATTTACCTTCAGAATGTAATTATTTTACTGTGAACTTCTGATCAATCTCCTTTTAGAAAGATAGAACATGCAGATTGTATCAGATGCAAGTCTAAGGATCTGAGAGTCTAATCTCAAAGACAGACGTGCTGATCACTACATCAAACAAGTGTCATCCAATCATCAGCATATCTCTGAAGCAGAACGCGTGCACGCTTCTGAGAAGGCAAAGCGCTGATTGGGTGCATTGAGACACATGTCTGGTAACCGTTTTTAAGTATCTTTCTCAAATCCCCCAAAATCAGCAAGCATTTAATGAAAAGTAATCATGCTTTTAAATGGCAATCATGATTTTTCTCTCTCTTAAAAACGTTTATCTTTTCAAAATAATTTTGAAAACTCTATTTAAGCACATTAATCTCTCATTCTTATTCCTTATGCTTTCTCATTAACACTCAAGCATTTTCTGCATATTTCTGAGTTCATCCCTTGCAAACCTTTTTCTTCAATTCATTCTCAAAACCCTTTTTAGTGTGAACAATGGCATCCTCCAGCAGCGTTTCTGCAGGTATTCAGAAGAAAGCAACTTCTGAGCAATATCAAGTGCCACTCAGAACTCTCCTCACTCCGGTGAAGAACCTTGAAGTGCTCTCTGAGTTAATCATTGACTTTGAAAGCTTGAAGGAAAATGGTTTTGACCTAACTGAAGAAATTAGGGCTCAAAAGTGGGAAAGGTATTTCGATAGGTTGGTTGGACCAACATTCCCAGCGCTGGTCAAGGAATTTTGGATTCACGCCAAGGTTTCAAAACATCTAGTCATCTCCTCTGTCATGGGGAAGAAGATTGTGATTTCTGAAGATCTCATTGCAAGGCTAATCGGTCAAAGTGGTGGTGGCGTCCGTTGTGTGGACATGGCTGAAAGATGTGCTGATACATGTGTGGTAGCTAACAGGATTTTCACTCTTGGGATGCCCAGCAGCAAGATTAAGGATCTGAAGGATCATTGCAGAGTATGGGCTAAGATTGTTCTGGGATGCTTCAACCACAGGAAACCAACAAGTTCTCCTGATTATATAAATGTGGATCAGCAGTTTCTGATCTACTTTATTGATCAGAAGATAAAGATCAATCTGGCTCACTTCCTGTTCAACCATCTCAAAACCAGTGTGAAAGAAACAAGAGAAGAAGAAAGAACCAAGAGGGACTGGATACCGTTTGGAAGGCTAATATCAGATATTCTGACAGAGAATAGGCTGATTGAACATCTGATAGAAGCTCAGGAGCTGAGCACTATTGAACCAACAATTGGGAAACCTCTGAACGCAAAGAATCTGAAAAAGATGAAGCTGATAGAAAATATTCAGAAGGAACCCAGAGCTACTTCAACTGCTGATATCTCCAGCAGAAGAGTGCCTCTGAGTGATTTTCCGGTATTTTCTGAAATGGAATCCAAACCAGAGATGTTTCTCAGGTACCCAGATGCGTACAAGGCAGAAGATACAGATCCAAAGTTGAACATCAGAGATCTGCATCAACCCCAACCAGAAGTCACTTTGAAGAAGACAAAGAAGAGGAAAGCGCCATCAGAAGGATCATCTCAGCAGACTCCAAAGAAAAGAGGTATTTCATCTGCTGCCCCTATTTCAAAATCTTTTACTATTCCAGCATCTATCCCTCCTCAAACCTCCCACAGAATATCAATTCCCATCCCTACCATTGATGAAACCATACAAGAAGAAGACCCTTCTGAGGCATTAAAACTCAGAAGACCCAGAACCAAACTCCCCAAACAACCAACAATTTCAACAACAACAGCACTTGACCAAGTGCTGGCTGATATTGAGCGTGAACATGCCTCTGCACCACAAAATGTTCCTCCTCCACAACCAGAACAACAACCAGAACCAGAACCACAACAACAACCACTCTCAGAAGAACCTCTGATCCCTGAGCAATCAGAGATTCCACCTCCCTCTCCCCAACCAGAAATTAATCCACCTTCACCACAAACAGAGTTTCACCACTCTGAAACCCCTTCTCCTCATCATTCTGACCCTCACTCACCTCAACCATCACCGTTGGCAATGCAGTTGCCATGTGGAACCACTGTTTTCATGCCCCAGTTACCATCCTCGTTAGAATCGACACCACCAAAAACTCCCAAAACACCACCCACTCCAATCGAAATATCTGACTCTGATACCCCTCCTCCAAAACAAACAGCCTCTCAGAAAACCGCTGAAAACCCCAGCAGGACTTTCATTGACTTAACCAGTCTTGACCGTCTTGCTGATCTAAAACACAAAATTGCCATCCCAAAACCAAAGCAACCAGATGTTGGCTCTGGTATTTTGAATTTTGAAACAGGTGTGCTGCAATGGATTGCTTCTTTGAAGCAAGTCTGTCCTGGGATGATTGACCCAGCTGCTTCTGATCAGCTCTGGTCACAGTTCAGATCTTGGGTACGTGCTGAAGCCCTCAAGTTGCAGGATATCAACTATGAGCAGGCACAACAGAACTTCAGCAAGCTGCTGAAGGAAGTTGAAAGTCAGCTGCCTCAGGAAGTTGTGCTCCCTTTGGACAGTGAACCTTGGTCTGAGAAACAGCAAGCTGCAAAGGTGCAACCATCAGAAGAAGACAAGACCATTCAGGCTGAAAGTCAAGCAGAAGATGCTGCTGAAAGTTCTGAGAAGCCTCCTCCTTCTGATGCTTCTCAAGCTGCCTTGGACAGGCAGACTCTGGAAGAACTAAGGCTGAATGACTTGCGTCTACAGCAGCGGATGGATGAAAACGATCAGAAGATGAAAGCAAGAATGGATGTGTAGGACAGCAAGATTGACACTGTTGTCAGCATGGTTCATAAACAAAATGAAACTTCTGAAAAGATTCAAGCGATGCTGGAGAGCCTGTTCACACGCTTGCCTCCTCAACCTTAAATCCTTTTCATGCATGACCTTTTTCATGTTTTCTTCATTGTCTGATGTACTGTTTTGACTATGTTTTGTAATATTTTCTTGCTCTGATTCTGAACTATCCTAATATAATTAGTTTTTCTGATCTTAATTGTTTTAGCACATCACCAACACTTTTTGATTGTTGACAAAAAGGGGGAGAACAAGAATGATATTTAAATCAATAACGGCTAACTAGACAGAAATTCTCAAACATTCTAACTCTATTACTTGAAATGTTTTTTCTGTTTTGTTTAAAGTCTACAGGCACAAAGAAGCTCCTGGACACTCTGAAGACTAGAAGCTCTGATCAATGTTGCTCTGATCAATATGAAGTTCTGATCGTCCTAATACTCTGATCCAAAGCAAAGCTCTGACAAGAGAAGCTCTGAAGCTCTGCTCTGACACAAAGCTTCTGATAAGTCAAAGACTCTGATAATCTGATGTTCAAAGAAAGAAAAAGATCTGATCCTGAAGAACACGTATAATCAAAGGGAAGTAATAAACTCAGGGGGAGTATTTCCTTACTCCTTATTATTTTACTTCTTTTTCTGATACATATTCTAGATACCTTTTCACGTTATTTTAATTTAAAATATCTAGTTTTTGTCATCATCAAAAAGGGGGAGATTGTTAGAACAATGTTTGAATCTACTACCCTATATTTAAGTTTTGATGATAACAAAGTGAAAAGATATAGTATTTATAAGTGTCATGAATGAACTATCTGCTGCCTAAAATTATTATGTTCTGACTTGCAGATACTCTGATTGATATAAGCAAGATCACGTCTATTCAGCATCAGAAGTTGATTTCATACACCAGCATCAGAAGTTGCTACATCAGAATGTCAAGATCAGATGATCAACTCACGTACATGCTGAAGCCTGATGAACAAGACTGCGCTCAAATACTCTGATACAGAAACACAATAGTTCATCAGCAGCGAAGCAGAATCAGAATGAGCCAAGCCAGAACTTGCGTTAAGTAAGCAACGGTACTGTGCATTGAAAGCTAATTAATTCCAACGGCCTCATTCCAGACAAGATCTGCTCAAAAAGGAAAGCTTGTTATTAGCATTGAATCAAGAATATTGCATTCAACGTTCATCATCTCAAGTGCTATATAAACAAGGCTTTGAAGATTATAATGGCTAATGCTCTCCAAATCCCTACACGCACAAAAGCTAAACCATAATCTTCGTTCTACCAGTTTTGCTAAACCACATACTCTGATACTCCATTACTGTTTAGCAATCTAGTTTCTAAGCTTCAATTTGTGTATACATCACAGTTGTGATAAAGTTTTGTAGAAAACATCCACACACATTGTTTTATCTCTTTGTAAGAAAGTGTTACCTTGACAAACCGGGTTGTGGTTTGAATCAAGAAGGCTTTAGCAGTTGTTAAAGCAATCTGTAATATTCAGTTGAATATAGTGAATTAAGACCTCGTTGGAGAGAGGCGAAATCACCTTGACGGGTGGACTGGAGTAGTTTGAGATCAAACGAACCAGGATAAAAATATCTTGTCAATTGCTTTAGATTTCAGTTTTACAATTCAACCCCCCCTTCTTGTGTTTTTCACCCCTTCATTGGCCAGTGTAAAGAGACGATTCACTGAACCTATAGACGAATATCTAAACAGGTTTAGGTTGCTCAAAGCAAGATGCTTTACGCAAGTGCCAGAACATGAGTTAGTCGAAATAGCCGCAGGGGGCTTAGATTATTCCATTAGGAAGAAATTAGACACTCAATACCTGAGAGACATGGCCCAATTGGCCGATAGGGTTCGACAGATAGAACGCCTTAAAGCTGAAAAAGCCAAGGCGACAAAAACTCATAAAAGAGAAAGGATAGCATATGTCGAAATGGACGATGAAGATCCAGAAACCTTCGACGAAACTATAACCGTCGAAGAAAGCGAGGTCGATTTAGCGGAACTAAAACAAGGGCCACCATACTCTTGCAAACTGCTAGTCCCCTCAAGTGGAAAAAATCCCACTGGTCCGGAAAGGGCCAACGATAGGTTCCCTAAAAAGACTTACAGTTTTGATATTACAAAATGTGATGAAATTTTTGACTTACTTGTAAAAGATCGCCAAATGATAGTGCCCCCAGGGGTAAAAGTGCCTCCTCTTGATCAAAGAAAGAAAAGAGGCTTTTGTAAATATCATAATTTTATGGGCCATAAAACATCTCAATGTTTTCTTTTCAGGAATCTCGTGCAAGATGCTATCGAAGAAGGGAGGCTGAAATTTGCTGATAAGACCCCCATAACTGTGGACTCTAACCCTTTGCAGGCTGAAGCCCATTATGCTGAACCTTCAGAGGTGAATGTGATCGAGGCATCCAGAAGCCAGGTGAAGAGGCCAGGAATAACCATGGTCGAAGTCACCAAGGATCATGTCAACATGCCAATCTTTGGCAGTTTTTCTGGGAATCTTTCTAGAAAAACAATTGAAGCGGTCCAAAAAGTTGTTGAAAGCCCAAAACTGGAGATAGTTGGAGCCCCAAAATCTGGAGCAAAACCCAGTTCCTACTTGGCTGCAGTCCAAGGCCAGACAGAGGACCTGGAGGCTCATATGAAGCAGTTGACTCTTGCCACCAAAGACACCATGAATGTCAACATGGTCGAAATCTCTGAACCAAAAGCATCAGAGGAGGCCACTAGGCAAGAACAGGCCAACAAAACAGCTTTCCCTCGGGAAAATGAAAATCTGGAAGATTTCCTGCAAAGATGCCAGAAGAAGAAGTCAGAAGTGATGTTGTGTCCTCGATGCAGCTCGGTTTTCGACAAAAAAGCTGCTGAACACATCCAAGGTGTAAGAGCAGCAAACAGAAGAAGGGAAATTGTTGATACTCGACATGACCCCAGAAGAACCTACCAAAAGGGTTCAAATCAAGAGAAGAGGCCACTGACTTTCAGGCCTCCAACCAATGTGCCAGTTGATACGTGGTATAAAACATCAGGTCAAAAGAGGCCTAGCGAGGAAAGGTGGCACTCCTTCGAAGTGCCAAGAGGTTCATCTTTGACACATAAGAAAGAACCTCAGGTTGTCACCCCTAAAGTGACCCAGGTATCAAGTAACTACAAGGGAAAGAATCCCATGTCTCGATCCCAATGGAGAAGATACCAGAGGCGGCGAAAGGCTGAGAGGGAAGCTACCAATGAACCAAAGCAAGAATCAAGTTCAAATGTCCCTCAGAGAAAGCAGAGAAAGCCTCTGGAAAGACAACCAGTGACCAATAGACTAGTCTGGCCTAACCAGGGTGAAGTTGATGACGAAGATGGATCTGAGTATGATGACACCCTAGATATCATGGTGAACATAGTCTCAGTTTTGCCAAGAGAGTTCAACCGCCAGGTGGAAGTCGAATCAAACGATTGGGAAGTCGAACAAGAAATGGCCAGGCATAGGCCAGTATGCTACTTCGTCATGGATAATGGCGCCACTGAAGAGCAAAATGGTTTCTTCGAACCTCCTACAGAGGCGATGAAAAATCACCTCAGGCCTTTATTTATAAGGGCAAAACTCGAAGAAACCACCGTAAATAAGATCTTGGTGGACTGTGGGGCAACCATCAACATCATCCCTCACTTTATGCTGAGAAAAATAGGCAAGAGCGATGAAAACATCAAGCCTCACAATATGGTCCTGTCGAATTATGAAGGCGGAATAGGGACCACTATGGGTGTGATCCAACTGGACATCAAGGTGGGATCCATTCTTCGACCAACTATGTTTATGGTCATATCGGCCAAACCAAATTATAATCTTTTGTTAGGCCGAGAATAGATACATGGTGTTGGAGCTGTACCATCCTCAATGCACCAAAGGTTGATACTATGGCGTCCTGATGGAATGGTCGAAAATATAGAAGCGGATCAGAGCTATTACCTGGGCGAAGTGAATCACCTAGGGATGGCAGACTTCGACAAAAATTTAGCTCACATTGGGCCATGCCTAACACCTGACTTCGACTTGGCGCCAGCGCCAAATGCTTTTTTTTCCTTATACCTGCACCCTGAGCATGGTTTTCAACGGGACAGAGAAGACTTGTCCCACATTGATTTCAGTGGGCTAACTGACATCCAGCCAACTGGTTAGGGAAGTGAATTCAGTGACAATGACTGAGTCACAATCACTGCAGCGAATTTCGGCTTATGTAGCCGAAACAAGGATGATAACGGCTCTCGAAGCCAAAGTAAAATATATGGCCACACAGACCAATGATCAAGAGTTACCTTCTGCAGGTCCTGGAAAGGATTTCGATCCAGAACCTCCTGATATCATGCCAGAAGGAATGCAGGAACAAAGGCTCGACGACATCTATGACGATGGGCCTTTGGGATTCGAAAAGGACCCCTTAGCGAACAACATCAAAATGTTAGCGCAGGATCCTTTAGAAGAAATCAACTTGGGCGAAGGGTTAGAGAAAAAGCCAACTTACATTAGCGCAAAAATAGACCCAGAACTCAGGTTGGAAGTGATCCATTTGTTAAAGGAGTTCAAGGACTGCTTTGCATGGGATTACGACGAGATGCCTGGTCTCGACAGAAGATTGGTAGGACTTCAGTTGCCAATCAAACCTGGGAAGAAGCCAGTCAAGCAAAGTCCAAGACGCTTCGCCCCAGAAATACTGTCGAAGATCAAAACAGAAGTCGAAAGACTGCTGAAGTGCAAATTCATACGAGCTACGAGGTATGTCGATTGGATTGCAAATATTGTGCCAGTGATTAAGAAAAATGGCACATTAAGGGTATGCATAGATTTCAGAGATTTGAATGCTGCTACACCCAAAGATGAATATCCTATGCCTGTGGCGGAAATGCTAGTCGATTCTGCCGCTGGCCATGAGTACCTGAGCATGCTCGACGGTTATTCAGGATACAATCAAATATTCATTGCCGAAGAAGATGTGTCGAAAACAGCTTTTCGATGCCCCGGGGCTTTAGGCACTTACGAGTGGGTAGTGATGCCTTTTGGCCTAAAGAACGCTGGGGCAACATATCAGCGAGCGATGAACTCTATCTTCCATGATTTTATTAACACTTTTATGCAAGTATATATTGATGATATTATTGTGAAACCTGTTTCCAGGAAGAACCATATAGACCACCTTCGACAATCATTTGAAAGAATGAGAAAACATGGTCTGAAAATGAACCCTTTGAAGTGTGCGTTCTGTGTAAAAGCTGGAGATTTCTTGGGCTTCGTCGTCCACAAGAAAGGAATCGAAATCAACAAGAACAAGACGAAGGCAATCCTGGAAGCGAAAGCGCCAGCGAACAAAAAGGAACTGCAATCTCTGCTGGGCAAGATAAATTTCTTAAGGAGATTCATATCTAACCTAAGTGGAAAAGCTCAAGCCTTCTCACCCTTACTTCGATTGAATAAGGAAAGGTTCGAATGAGGGCAAGAGCAACAAGAAGCCTTCGACAAAATCAAAGGGTATCTCACTAAGCCACCTATTTTGGTGCCTCCTTGCAGCAACAGGAGTATGAGATTGTACATAGCTGCATCCGACAAAACTTTGGGAAGCATGTTAGCCCAAGAAGATGAAAATGGAGTCGAAAGACCCATTTACTATCTTAGTAGAGTTTTGAACGATGCAGAAACTAGATATAGCGAAGTTGAAAAATTATGTCTATGTCTTTATTTCTCTTGTACAAAGCTCAAACAATATATAAAACCAGTTGATGTGTATGTTTCGTCTCATTTTGATATTTTCAAGTACATGTTGTCGAAACCCATCCTGCACAACCGAATTGGAAAGTGGGCGCTAGCGTTAACTGAGTACTCCTTGACCTTTATGCCTCTTAGGGCAGTGAAAGGGCAAGTGGTGGCAGACTTTATAGTCGACCACTCAATTCAGGTTGAGAATATAAATTATGTGGAGATAGAGCCTTGGAAATTCTACTTCGATGGTTCCAGCCATAAAGATGGAACAGGAGTAGGGGTCTTGATCATTTCTCCAGAAAAAATTCCAACAACATTCAAGTACAAGATATCAGGTATTTGTTCGAACAATGAGGCTGAGTATGAAGCTCTAATTACTGGCCTTGAGATATTGTTGGAATTGGGGGCAACTCGAGTCGAAATAATGGGAGACTCAGAGTTTGTCATTAAGCAAGTCACAAAAGAATATAAGTGCATAAGAGAAAATCTTATTATGTACTTTGTGATAGCAAATCGTTTATTGAAAAAATTCGAAATGGTCAACATTCGACACATACCCAGATTGGAAAATCAAATAGCCAATGATTTGGCACAAATTGCATCTGGGTACAAAATTTCAAAAACGAGATTACAAAGAGCAATCGAAGTCCGAGAAAAAATAAAAGCAACTAGTCTGTCACCAACAAATTTGAAATCGACAAGACTAGGGTATGTTGATCAAAGGAACTTTGAAATATCGTTCATAGACAATTTGTCAGAGCAAGATTGGAGGAAACCCATTGTGGATTATCTACAAAATCCAACAGCTTTGACAGAACGGAAAATAAAATATAGGGCATTGAGTTACGTACTCATGGGTAATGAGTTATTTAAAAAGACGCCTGAAGGGGTACTGCTAAAGTGCTTAAGTGAAACTGAAGCATACATAGCCCTTTCGACTACGCACGCTGGAGCATGTGGGGCTCACCAAGTAGGCCATAAGATGAAATGGTTGTTGTTTCGACAAGGACTATACTGGCCCACCATCTTGAAAGATTGTGTTGAGTTCGCGAAGGGTTTCCAGGAATGTAAAGTCCATACAGGCATCCAACATGTACCAGCAAGCGAACTTCACTCAATAGTGAAACCTTGGCCCTTTAGAGGATGGGCGTTGGACCTTATTGGAGAGATTCGACCAGCATCATTAAAGAGCCAGAAGTATATATTGGTAGGCATTGATTATTTCACTAAGTGGATCGAAGCTATTCCTTTAGTCAATGTAGACCAAGAAAATGTCATTGAATTTATTCAAAAGAACATTATCTTTAGATTTGGAATCCCTGAAACTATAACGACTGATCAAGGATCAGTTTTCACCGGTCGAAAGATGCAGGAATTCGCTCAAGAAACAGGCTTTAGACTCCTAACATCAACACCTTATTATGCACAGGCGAATGGTCAAGTTGAAGCAGCGAATAAAATAGTGATTGGCCTGATAAAAAAGCATATAGGAAAGAAGCCAAAAAATTGGCATAAGACGTTAGACCAGATCTTGTGGGCCTGTCGAACGTCCCCAAAAGAAGCCATAGGTACAACACCATATCGGCTAACTTTCGGTCATGATGCAGTGCTGCCAGCGGAAATTTGTCTTCAATTAGCAAGGGTTCAGAGACATCATGATATCCCCTCTGAGGTTTATTGGGATATGATGTTAGACGAACTAGTAGATTTAGACGAAGAAAGACTACGCACTCTCGACCTACTAAGAATTCAGAAGAAAAGAGTGGAAGATTCTTACAATAAAAAAGTAAAACCTAAGGCATTCTCGCCTGAAGAATTAGTTTGGAAGGTGATTCTCCCCATGGATCGAAGGGATCGAAGCATGGGAAAATGGTCACCCAAATGGGAAGGACCGTTCAGAATTATCCAAATTTTTTCTGGTGGAGCTTATGAAGTCGAAGAGTTAGGTGAAGATAAAAGACTCTTGAGAGTAAACGGAAAATATTTGAAGAAATATAAACCTATACTCCAAGAGATCAAAATAAATAGCAATTAATGACCAAATTAACCAAAAAAGCCAAAATGGAAAATTATATAAGAATTAGCCAAAATGGTTACATTGTCTTGCAAATATTACAATACATGGTTAATAAATGACTGAGCAAATTAGAAAGGGATAGCATCTTTAAGTCGAAGATACTTGGCCTGCTGCAACTCCAGCCTTTTGCTACACAAGGCATTCGCCTGAGAGAGTTTGGCAATCTGGTCATCGAAGGCTTGGGCCTTCTCAGCAAACTCTAGGCCTCGTGTAACTTCAGCTTGGCTCTCTGTGTCCGAAACGGTCGAGAGGAGTTCCTCTTTGCGCTTGGTGTTATCATTTATCTTGGCCTCCAGCTCTTCGATCTGCGCCTTTATAGAGGCATTATCTCGATCTATGGCGTCAATTTCTTCCTGCTTGGATGTTTTCTGCTTCGACAACTCTGCAATTCGAGAAGTTGTTTCAGCTACCTCAGTCCAGGCAGAAGAACTCTTGCCATGTAGCGCTTCGAGCTGGCTGTTGAAGCCCCTCTGACGTCGATAGTCCGCAGAGACTTGGTCAACAATGGAGTATAACTCCAAGATAAAGCTAGAAACCTCTGGAGACACAGTAAGCAAATCGACTGCATTCAAAACAGCTCCCAGACAAGATGGAGCAGTAGGATCCCCCTCCAAAGCCTTCATCAAATCCTTTTTGAAGAACTGAGCCTTGACCTTCATCAAAGCCTCATCAAGAGGAGAAGTCGAAGTGGACTTCCCCGATGCAGTAGAAGCATCATGACTAAGGTCAGATGAATTTCCCCTACTCTCGATGATGGCATTCAGGTAGCCAATGGGATCAGTTTGCTTCAAAAGGGCCAAGTCTTCTTTAGACTTGGGCTTTGTCGAGGTGGTAACTCTTACAGCAGCGTTGTCTTGGGGTTGAACTTGTTGAGTAGCGTTTGCATCGACATGACTCTCTTCGACCTGTAGCTCAGTAGTGCCAGCATCAACATGATCCCCTTCGTCATGTTGCTCCTCTGTCAGATCGACCACTTGAGTTTCCTTTGGTTGTTGTTCCTCTACTTCGGCAATGGCTTCATCGTTCGCCAATTCCTCCTCTTGTTTCCTACTGTGTTCAGCAGAGTCTTGTGTCTCTGAAGTTTTTGGTGCTGAACTTTCGGTGGTCTCCTGAAAATAGAAGAAGAAGAATCTTCTGGTTTAGGAAGATACACAATCGAACGTGAGCATCGACACCTAAGCTAAAAATGGTCAGAGAAAACTACCTGTAGAGGAATTTCAGCCCCAGGGCTGGAATTATCACTTTTGACGGGTTTGTTGAGCAAAACGTTCAGCTCCTCCTCCGTGGGCTCTTCGATGATCACGGGAGGTGGCCTGGGTCTTCTCCCTGCAACCTTTATTCTGATCATGGGTCGAGGCTCAGGGGCATCTTTCTTCAGTTTTCTCTGTTTAAGAGGAGCGGGGGGAGATTCGTCCTCGTCGTCACTCCCAGATTCGACCGTTAGTGCAGGTCGTTTCTTGGGTGCAGGTTCCTGAAAACCAAATGGAGTTCTATTTAGAGCGCCACATCGAAAATCAGGATGTTAAAACCAGAAGGAAATAATAAAAGTCTGGTTACCGGTGCTGATGGTTTTGTCGAGGGACCTCCTCCCTGATTGCTTTCTGTGGTTTTTGCCGGTGCTGAAGGTTTTGTCGAGGGACCTCCTCCCTGATGGCTTTCTGTGGTTTTCTTTGCTGCAGGCTTTCGAACAACTGGAAGAAGACGCGTTCACAAGTTATAATTAACAAGTTATAAGTCGAAATGGAAAGACAAATATAATTTGGAGAGTGAACGTACATTTCTTTATTTTGTCAAGGACCAGAACGAATGACTTCTGGAGTTCGTCCACAAAATCTTTTTCGTCGAAGAACTCTTCAGCATAATAACTCTTCCACCAGTCTTCGAAAGATGGTGAGCAGAGGAACTTAAGTTGATAGTCGAACAGTGAGAGTACTGTTCGACCAGCATACCTGCCAATGTGCTTGGTGGCAGCATCCTCAGTGTAATCATTGCAAAAATACAACATTGATTTCTCCCTAGGAAAAATGGGAGAAGGAAGTGATTGGATGATACCAAACTGTCGAGAGACCAAGTTTGGCTGATAAGCGATCAAGCTCAGGTGATTCTTGGAACTCTTAAAGCGCAGTGGCATTATTATGGGAGTGAGAAATGCTTCCCACATTGTTGTGTGTTCTTCGAGATGAGGGTCACCTGATGACTTGGGATGGGGCCTGGTGAACCATTCTGGACCAAACCTTCGACGGGCGAAAGGAGCCATGGTCGAGGTGAATTCTTTTCTTCCTGCAAACATCAAGACGAAGTTTGCAAAGGTCTGTTGGAGTTCCAGCCCATCCTCAGTGGGAGTCAGTAGCGCCAGTCTGGTGCCTTCGATACGCCTTTTGGCTATCTCAGGAGCTTGTTCGTTTATCTGAGTTTTCTGAGGTAAGAAAGACTCAAAAGTGGCATTTAGCCATAATTGTAGTAGCCAGAAGGGTCCTGCAAGCAACAAATTGGCTCTATTTTCGATGACCTTTAACAGAGTCGCTCCACTGCTTATCGACTCATACAGGTTCGCCAGGATTAATTCGGCCAAACATATGTTTTGACCGTGGTGAAGCTGGGTAGCAAGGGTGACCATTTTCTTCGTCACCTGTAGAGACTTCGTGCAGAACACGAAGCGTGACAGCCAAAGGGCTAGAAACGCAATGTGCTCCACGTCCGTCACATTAGCTTTCGACCTGTCATGATAGTGGTTGATGTAGGTGGTGTAAGTGGGTTTGGTAGCTGAAAACCCAATCTGGTCTTCAGACATTTCCTCTGGGTCGAAGTAATCCCCAGTTGGTCGAAGACCGGTGATGGCAGCCACGTCGAAGAGAGTGGGTGTTATCATTCCACAAGGCAGGTGGAAAGTGAAGTGAGTATAATCCCAGAAAAGCAAAGAGGCTACCAGCATTTCAGGGGAGTAGTTGAGACCAGTCTTCGACAACATGACTAGGTCATAAATCCCCAGGTTCTTCCAAATCGAAACCTGGCTTTTTTCCATCTTCTCTAGCCAAGCGCTGTAGTCTGGTGTAAGGCTAGGACTAGACCTAAAAGCCTTAACACCTCTGTTGAAGAAACGAAGATCTATCTTTTCCTTAGCAGGATCTTCGTTGTCATCTGCAGCCTTTTTGGAGCACCCAACAGGTTTGAGTGCCTCAAGCACCGGGAAGAAGTTCTTGATCTTCGTGGAGTCATCAATGCATGTAGATAAAGGGCCAGACATGGTGAAAACCTGGTTGGAGTATCCAACCGGAATCAGCAGTTGAGAAGAATAAACTTCACGCTCAGCGGTTCCCAGGGGTTCAGGAACCCTTCGCATGCCTTTAGAGTTAACTGTTGGAACAGTTGAGAAGATTTTTGGTTGGGCAGTTTTAGAAGGAATGTTAGAACTGGGAGCATTAGAAGAACCTGAAGCCATTTTTGGGTTAAGATGAAGGTGGATGAAGAACAAGGTTTTTTGCAGAAATCTTTGTTCAATAATAAAGCTTAGATGAAGAATAGCGTGAAAAAGTCCCACAAGGGGTACCTAGCGCTATTTATAGTGGTTGGGAAATCACAAAATTCGAGGGCATTTAATGTTTCAGACGGTAGTGGGGCACGTGGCACTCCTTCGCTGACATAGCCGTTCTGCAGAAAGGAAACAGTGCAACGTGCACCCTCGTTTTTGGGAAATTGTCATGATGACTATCTGTGAAAAGACATTGGGCACGCTAAACGCCTTACTGAAGTGACGTCTTAGGTACAGGTGGAATGATGGCTTTTTCTTGGGATTGTCAGTTGGTTGGTAGAAGACGAAAAGCGCACAAGTTAATCTGTGGCTAAGAATGAAGGACAGGTGTCGGGTGGAATCTCAAAGAATGCCTTTTTCTTTTCAGCGTCGAAATAAGGCATTCTTGGGGGGCAATTTGTTGGCTCCTAAATTCGACACCTTTATTTTTTATTAATATAGACTATTAATCATGAGGAATGGTTTCGACCAGCTGATCCTGTCGAATGCTTGTCAGAAGGTGGCAAGGTACTTAGGGGATTTCTTTAAGTGGGAATCTTGTTGCCTTCGACGTCGAAGAAATCTTGTTGCCTTCGACGTCGAAGGAACTTCTCGATAAAGGCATTTGATGCTCAGAGTGGAACGGTTTGAGATTCGAATGTTTGGAGGGAAAACGGTTCCCAGCAGTTACCAAGTGCAACGTGCCAAGATCAGGAGCGTCAAATGCTGTGAGTATGCCAAGTGGTGTCATCTCGAAGAAGCGTAACTGCTCAACGGTTACTTGAGATGTGTTTAGTATAAATACTAGTTATTCACGTAGTTTTCGCGTGTGTTCATCATTATATACAAGTCACTCATTTAGATTCAAGTACCCAGTGTGAGTGAAAGAATTGTTGAGAATGTATGTGTGAAACACCATTTTAATTAATCAAAGTCTATTATATTCCAGCACTTTATTGCCTTTTCATTTACCCTTCCCTGTCAAAGCCTTTATTTAACGCTTTCATTTATTCTCTCCAGCTTTTCTTTATGCAATTTACATAAAGTGTCTTTACTTTCCTGTCATTAACCATCATTAGACTTAGTCAAAACCCAAAAAATCAACCATGTCTTAGGATCAATCTGATCGATCCTGCGAGTCACCAAATAAGTAACCTTTTGAAGGATCAGCAGTTGTTTACCAATTTCCACGGTAAACAGTCATTAACCTATGTGACCACCTTAATCCTTGCTCATTCTTTAAGACTGATTGGGGAAAATGAGAAATAAACCATCTTGCCAGGAGAGGAGTTCAACACATAAGGACACCTCTTTTCCTCATTATGCGAGTGTGAAAAGAGTGTAGGATATCTCCTAGCAACGTAGGCACCGGATTGCATGACATGAAGATTTTGACGGCACTCACATCTATGAGTTGGTCAGGATTGGGGAACAAGACCATCCCATAGATAAGAAGAGACACAATTTCGTCAAAAGCTTGTAAGTCTAAGGAATTCCAATAACTTTGGGCTTTCTCAAATAGGTACTTTGCTAAGAAGCCTTTGACGCCACTTCTAGTTTCCCAATGCGTTGTGATATCAGATGAGTGCAAGTGCAGAGCTTGAGAAATCTCTTCTGGCTTTAGGTCTATTTTCGTACCGTTGAAAGGTAGTTGATTGAGAATGGGAATCCTCAAGAGTTGAGAGAATTCTTCCAAAGTAGGCACAAGCTGATAATCGGGAAATGTGAAGCAATGGTGCAAAGGATCAAAGAACTGGAAGAGCACCTTCATCATATCCTCATTTGTGTTGGGGGTGACAAAGTTGAGTAGACGACCATGCCTCTCATTGAATGGAGAGTTCTCAGGGATCCTTGAAGCTAGCTCCTTGAGTTGTGGAGAAATTCTTACAAGGTTGACTTGGATAGTTTTCCTGCGAAGTGAATCTATATCCTACAAAACAAGAACAAAGATGAATCTCCAAAATCCTTGAAATGGTTAGTGATGTATATGATGCTCATGATGTCCATGATGTTATGTACAGGTATGCGTATACAAGAAAAACAAACAAGTTCTTAGTATAGGCTTGCATGGGGTTTTATAGGTAAGTACCCTCTTGAAGTTTAGTTGGCTTAAACCTGTCCTAGTAATAATAATCGGGTTCTAAGGAGCTCAATATCACCGAATTGTTTCCTTGGTCATTATTTCAGCTCAAGCCTCTTTAATGGCGAGCGAAATATCCCAAGGAACCAACCCTCAATGAGTGTAGTATCGAGTATCTACCAACTTCGGACTGCACCAAAGCCGGTCATCTCACTACATCCTAAAGGCAAAGTTGGTCAAGTAAAGGGTTCTAAAAGTTCATTAGTGCTTCATGACATCACTGAGCGGCCCCGTATTCTCTTTGGTTGACTCAAAGGTTACCGGTACCCACAAATATGTCACACTAACATAGCTATTGCTTAGACCGCGTCGGTATACCCCGCACAGTTTGCACAACGTATTTCTATTTACCTATAATGTTTCCCAAATCCGGGTGGAAGATTCAAATCCAAATAAAGAACCATAATGTAAAGCAAACAAGTCAAACAATGTAAGCAAATAAATGTGATCTAGCCCTAAGGTAACCCCACTTTTATTTAAATCCCCAGTAGATTCGCCAGTTCTGTGATACGGTGGGAGAACTGACTTGAGGGTTTTGCGTTTTATCACAAATTTTGCGGTTAGCAAGAGTCGCCACCGGCTTTTCTTTTATCCAAAAGGAAAGGTGAAAAACCACAGGAAAGACCTTTGAGATGGTTTCTTGAGTTCGGGGGGTAGATTATGAAAAGGGAAGGTATTAGCACCATTTTCATCCATGGTTTTCCATGGGCTCTTAGTTACTTGCTAGATCACTTTCTTTTGTTTTGAAATTATGCTTTGTGTGGTTTTGAAAGTATTTTGTAAAAGAGGTCATTCATTTAGGAAATCTTTGTATTGATTCTTGTTTGTAAGAATGTATACAAAGATGTTTGTCTTTTTGAAAATGTTTTCAATGTTTGTAAAATGTTTGGAAATGTGTGTGTTTGTTTTGAAAATAGCAAGGATAGTTGTTTGGAAATAGAGCAAGTAACTAGTAGTGATCTACCTACTCAAATGTCTTTCTTGTGCATTTTCTATTCCTTTGACATTGTTGTCTTACCATTGATTTGGTAAGCAACCCTATCTTTGGATGTAAACGGGACGTGCGTGGGTCATCGTATAACCATGATTAGCAATGTTGCAAAGTATCTTAGAATTTTTTGAGGGACTAAGATCATTTTGTAAGGGAACTTTAGAATAGCGTCATTGAGGGACTATGATCTTATATTTGTTTGTTTTGCCAAGATACTTCGCATGCGTAATATGGCTATTTTTGTGTAAGGAAACCAAGTGGAGAAACCCTAAGGATGCTTGTGTGCAAGTGTGTTATTTTCATGCTTTGATTTTTCCTTGCATTTAGGGTTTTCTATTTGATTTGTTTTTATCTTGCCATTCAAACCCTAATTACTAGCATGGTATGTAAAAGCGGTAAATTGCGTAAATTAAAGATTACTAAGCTATTACAACATTTTTATGGGAGGGGGAAATACAAATTATGAATGGAGATTTGCAATAATGTAAATCTAATTAAGCTATTACAATCAAATCGAATTTATACAAGTACTTGAATAAACAATTCACAATATAATTTAAATATGCAATGATATATATATATATATATATATATATATATATATATATATATATATATATATATATATATATATATATATATATATATATATATATATATATATATATATATATATATATATATATATATATATATATATATATATATATATATATATATATATATATATATATATATATATATATATATATATATGTGTGTGTGTGTGTGTGTGTGTGTGTGTGTGTGTGTGTGTGTGTGTGTATATGCAAGAAAAGGTTTTTGTTTTGTTTCTTATGTGAAAAGAAATTTTGAACTAAACCTAATAACTTAAGAAAGAGAAATTAATTCTTGAAAACCAAAGTTAACCTTAATTTCTAGTTTAAAAGAAAATAAAGTTCTTATGTATTATTTTTGTGTATTTTTTGTATTAAAAGTAATAAATAATATTTTATAAAAAATATTTAGTTTTTGTATGTCAAAATAAATATTTACAAGTATGAATAAAAGAGGGATAAAATAGTTAAACTAAATCTATTATATTTACAAATTTATTTAAGAAAGAAATAATTAATATATAGTTTAATAAAATATTTTTTCATGTGAAAATAAAATAAAATAAATAAAATGAAAAATTGTCATATTTTATATTTTTTATGATTTTATGTATTTAAGAAAATATTTAATAAAACAAAAAAAGAAAATAAAACAAAAAATAAAAGTGTGAAAATAGTTGGTCCAGGGGGGCATCCTGAGAAATCAGGTGGTGTTATGTTAGAAAAAAACGCTAGACCCAATGTTGAAGCCCATCCTGCAAAACAGCAAAAAAATGAAAATGGAAAAGTATGAAAAAACAAAAGGTAATGCCAAGGTTCGAACTCATGACTCGGGCATTGACAGCATGCTACCTTACCACTGGTGTGGCTGTACATCCGTTGATTTATATGAAACAACAAAAACATAACACAAGAAATGTCCTTGCCCTGTACTTCATCTTCTTCCTCAAGCTAGCCAGAAGCTCTGTATTTTTCTCATCTCTCCATGAAAATGGAAACTTCCAACATGAAAATGATAGCTCTCTTTCCCACGATTTTAACCATGTAAGTTATGGAAACTATCAATCAAAGATTAAAACGAATTTTGAAAGCCCTAATTTTTACAGGAATTTGAACTTCAAAATTCTCTATACACAATGATCAGAAATGAAATCTATGCATATGGTTAGCTTCAGCATTATGATATCTACATTTTTCTTTCACAAATCATGGGCAATGGATGTCTGTATGAAGAGATAGAAGTTGGAGTTCTTACCTCTTTCAGCTGAGATCGTGAATGGAGTTGGAGTGAGATTTATGAAGGCCTGATGATTGCTTGAGCTTGCTTGAACCTCCCTGAGTGTGTTCCAATCCTTGCCTTGCTTTAGAAGTGCCTGGAACTCTCTATCCAAGTCAACCTGCAAGCTTAGAAAACAAAAATGGCAGATGAAGAAGGAGGAGTTACAGTGCAGGGATGATGGTCTGGATCACTTAGTTATGAAGTAGGTAAAGTGTTTGGATGATTGAAACTTGAAACGCACGAGCCAAATGATGGATTGCTATGCTTGGGCACAAACTGCAAGTTTTGACAGTTTTTTGGTGATATGGAGTTTTGGAGTGTTTCATCCCTTTAGCAATCATGTTCTCAACTGTAATATGTTTGTGTATTAGTATGGAGGAAGTTCCAAGTCAGTTTTACAAAAGATCTTTGAGTTGTAGGCTTTTTGCATACTTTCTTGATTTTGAAGCAAAGTGAAGGGACAAGTCTTCACATGTTTGTACTGGCCTACTTGGGGTTGGTATGATCTCAATACAAGTTGCCTTAGGTCTGTAGTACTTGTGTGTGCAGAGAAGATAGGTCTAGTGCTCAAGAATTGAAAAGTTGCAAAAGTGAAGCTTTTCCAAAATGGTAATGCCAACTTTGTGCCATTTATGGAATTACAACTTGGACAAAGACTCTTGGGCTTGGATTAATGCTTTGTAAACTGAGTAAGCATTAAATTATGAAGTGAGAAACAAGTTTGGGACCTGTAAAGCATGGATTAGGTAGCATAGGTACTGATTTGAATTTTGTTCTTCATGAAATGGCTTAAAAACAAAGTGAGAAATTGGCAAATTCATCTCTTTGATTCTCTCTACTAAAAAAAGATCTCATGGAGTTCTTGGACATTTTGGAAAGCTTGCAATATGATCTATAACTCATCTTTGAAATACATTTCAAGATTCATCTTGGAACTAGGTGAAAAATTTCCATGAAGTTGGGTCCAAAACCTGCCTAAATTAAGGCAAAATTTCACTAAGTTATTTTAGTTCAAGGGCATGTATTCATAAAATTATATCTTGATATCCAAGCATCTTTATGGAAAAATGTGTGAATCAAAGTTGTAGATTTCATGGAGATCTACAACTTTCATGTTGGGAACTTTCTTTGAATCATCTTGTATCATGGTGGAAAATTGGCCTAAAGTTGAGAAACAAATAAGAAATTTTCTATACTTAGAAAAATTTCTAAGTTAAGAAAAATTCAAATTTTCAAATCAAATCTTCAATCTTAGATTCCTTGATGAACAAGTTTCACATTTTGACATGTTTTGATGAATTATTATCCTTGGCACTTGATTTTGACCAAAAAGTCAAAGTTTGACTTTTCAGTATACAGTTGATTTTGATCAGTTGATTGCAAATTTCATCTGTCTATCCAATGGATTTGAAATATTTTGAACCATGTAATTAGGTCAAGATGATACAAATGAACCCTTGAAATCATTCTTCAAATCAATTGGTCATTTGCTAGGTCAAAAATCAGAAATTGCCCTTCCTCAGTCAAAACCCTAATTTTGACCATTTTGCCCTTTTGATGATTTGATCAAATTTCTTGAGGAATTGTGATCCAAACTTGGTCAAATTATACATATGAGTCTAAAATGTTGATGTGTATAAAAATTATGAAGTTTGACTGTAAATTGGCCATGGTTGACCTTTTCCCAATACAGTTGATTTTTAGGTCAACTATCCAATTGACTAATAAAAAATGTGGTTCAAGGCCTGAAACTTGTCATGAGTAATCTTAGGGGTCCATAATGATGTTTGAAGGTCATATGAAGCATTGATAATCAAAAAATCCTTGGTCAAACTCAAACCCTAATTTTGGGTCATCAGTGTAAGATGAGATGTCTTGAGTTGATCAAACCCTAATCTAGTCTTGAGTCAAAGAGATCTTGTGAGAAAAGTCTTGATAAATGAGAGGGAAAATTTTGGGGTACAACAGTGACTAAGAGTTCTCATTATCATCCTTAACAACTTCTATTCACAAAGCAATAATGTTAGTACAAGAAGTTTGTTCAAGCTTGTCAAAGTTCCTCAAAGCATTCTCTTGATCTAAGGACCTAGGGTTTTGAACTCCAGAGTAATATAACTTGCTCATATTTTTTTATTTTTGAGTGATTCAAAATACATCCTTCTCTTCAAAGGGTTATCAACAAATCACTTTAAAAGTTCCAAGGAGTTTTCATGAGGAATAGACTTGATGAGGAAGAAAGATTACAAGTCCTCCAGATGAATCCCCAATTTTCTATGTGTGACTTCAAATGGCCATAACTTGGTCAATTGTTTTCACCTTGATTCCATTCTTTTTCCATAATGATCTTGAAGATATGAACTTTATGTCTTCTTTTATGTGCAAAGTGAGAAAATGGATGGAAGTTTCCTTAAAGATGCCAAAGATTATAGGTTATTTCATGATTTTTTTCCAACTTCAACAATCCATAACTCTCTTAAATTTTGGATATTTTTTGGTCAAGAGCAAATTCCAAGTGGAAAGTCGTGTTTGGATGCAAGACATTATAGGTAATTTTTGAAGAAGAATTTGGAATATTTCTAAGTATGGAAAGTCAACCCTTTTTCTCCAACTTTAACTCAACACAACTTTCAGCTCAAGCATCCATTTAACTCCATTCTTTTTTCATTGCAAATCTTGTAACCTCATATTTTTAAAGCATCAAGAATCATGCCTTAAGACCCCTTGAGTTAAGAATGCCATTGTTTCAAAAGTGGTAACTTGGAATTGAAGTTTCATTGCAAGTCAGAATTTGAATTTCATGTTACAACCTCTAAACCTCAAATTAGCACACGTTTTGGGTCTAAACATGATTAGCCAACTTTCCCAAGTGGATTAGTGCATCAAAACGCAAGAATTGGATGAGTTTTGGTGAAGTTTGGATCACACTTCACTCGTGCATCAGGTTTGCACGAATTCCCTCCAAAATGCATCATTCACTCTTCCTTTTGATCCCATTTGCTTCTCCTATAAATACATGAACTATCCCATTCATTTTCCCAATCTTGGATAGCCAGAATCACCCTGCCAAACTTGCTTCATAACTCAGAATTCAGTAACTTCAAAATCCATTCTCGAGCCTTTTTCAATCCAATTTTTCCATCAATTCACCTTCCTTGATCTTCTCTGAAGCTAACCACATTATTACATTCAAGAATCGTGCCCTATATTGCTCCATAGAAGTCCAATTTCAGAGCTCTACAACTCAACTACAATAGGTAGATTTCTTCATCAATTCTTCAAAACTCTGATATCATTGTGTTGCTCTCATTGCCCTGGTTCTAGTCGCAACACTCACCTCTTACTGGAAACACATTTTGACCATGAAATTTCAAATCCCTTTTCACAACTTTCCTTCCAAATTGCTTGAGCTACAATTTATATAAATTTGGCGCGAGGGTGTGGTTGTCTTCGTCTTGAAGAGACGAAGCGAATGGCATAGGTATGAGCTTCTGATTTTACAGTTTGAGAGACCTGCTAATTCGTGATGGCTAGAGGTTGAAGATGACCAACGTGTCATCTTCCAACCAATGAAGGCGCGTCATCTGTTTTTTTTCAAAATCTGATTTAATTAATGATTTTGTACATTATTCACTAATGACCATTATATGCACATCGTGCCAGATCCTTTGGATTTGATTACTAACGCGTTTTGACTCTCATCCAATGGTCCACATATTTTACTTTTATTTTCCTTTTCTGATTTTTATATTTTAATTGTTTTAAATTTCAAAAAATCATAGAAAATTCATTTTTAGTCCAAAAAATCTGAAAAAATTATGAAAAATATTTTTGATTATTCTCTTTTTGATTTTTATTTTTTCACAATTTAATTTTGTGTTTTGGTATTTTTTATAATTTATACTTTATTTGATTTGTTTTAAATGTTTAAAAATACTTTTATACAT
Organism: Vicia faba; assembly: GCA_948472305.1. Classification (NCBI taxonomy): domain Eukaryota; kingdom Viridiplantae; phylum Streptophyta; class Magnoliopsida; order Fabales; family Fabaceae; genus Vicia; species Vicia faba. The sequence goes on from OX451736.1 coordinate 1,035,162,517, forward strand.
TTTTTATTTCTGAAAAAAATTACAGAATGATCCAATGATATTGTGACAAATATTGGTGACCTTATTTTATTTTTGTTTCTGACTTTAATATTTTTTTATCATTTTTGGTTTATTTTACCCATTTATTTTAATTTTAAAAAAATAGTTTCTGACTTTAAAAAATTACCAAAAAATTTTTAAAATTATTTGAGCCCTTTTTTGATTTTTCTATGGTCTTACTTTTTATTTCTTGATTAATTTGAACATAGTTGATATTTTTCTCTTTATTTTCTATTTTTAAACATTATTTATTTTAACCCTCTTGTATATATTAAAATGTGATATTATTTTGTGACTATTTTCTGGTTGATCTTGGGTTAGATTTTGGATCATGAATTTTACTAACATCATTGGATCCATGGTGTTGAGTTTAACTCCATAAAAATGGATGAATGATTTTAATAATAGTTTGATTAAAATTTAATTCAAATGTGGGTTGTATATTTTCTCCCCATCCCTTTTCATCTCATCCCTTTCTTATTGCACTAAATGTTGTTGGAGCATGATCTCTATATCATGTCTTAAAACAAATGGTGCATAGATTGCTATTTACCAACCTCAAAATAGGTGCGACTTCTATATAAGTCCACTTACGATTATTTAACATAGCGCTAAATTTTGTCTCGATTCGAATAAATGATCATTTGTGGCCCAAACTTATGATTGCAAGCCCAAGTATGTTAATTTGATCTCTTTGATCCAATAACCTTGAGATTTACTGTATGGAGGCTTTGATTCTACCAATCCTCTAATGGATCTACAATACATTTGGTCAACGCGGATCACTTAAACATCGTTGATCATTAAATAGCACTTGTGAGAATTCCAAATGGATGATATACTTGACAAAAAGCAAATGCAACTTGTTGTGTGGAGGTTTTGGTTCTACCAATCCTCTAATGAGTTCCAAATGCAAGCTTGAAGATGGTCATCCAACTAACCACTAATTATTGACTTGTCTTACTTTATGCTTTTATTCTTTTTTATGCTTTATGTACCATTTACTTTTAGCATTTACGTTTCATGCCATTTTCATCTTTGCTCATTTGAGTATTTACTTTCTTGCCATTTTTACTTTGCTCATTTGAGCTTTCCTTTTTCTTTCTTAAGATACCTAATAATCAACAATAAACCCTAAAAATATTTAATGGTACTTGGACTATTTGGTTACTATCCTTGGCATTATGGAGTGGGGGACTTTTCTTGGACTTAGGATTAGAAACCTTGGCCTATCTTGGAGACCTTGTGATCTTATCTGATTATTCTGTCTGGAGTTCTTGAGGTTTACCTCAAGACATTGGGTTGCTTTTTTGTTTTTGTGTGCAGGTTTTTGTGATTACACTCTTTGTTTGTAATATGGAATTCACCCGTATACAGCCGTTACTCTGCCCAATTTTTATGAAGACTTAATACACTTGAAGATTGGTTCTCTAAAGAGGTCTAGTATTTCTTTGCTTGATTGGTTTCAATCTAAGGAATGGGAATTCTATCTTGGCCCAAAATGTCAAGTATTGGCTTCTTGTTGGTTAGATGGTTCTTATCCCTAGCTTTTACCTTATGCTTTAGGATAGTCCTTTCTTCTCCTCCCATCTTCTTTAATTTCAAAAATCTTCTTCCCCCTTTTGAAAACTCTTCTTGTTTTTAAAACTTGAACCACTTTCGCAATAAACTTGGACTTATGTCCATGCATTTTCAAAAACTTTTCATAAATAAACTTCAATCAACTTAATAATACTTTGACATTTTTTTGTGAGAAGACTAAAAGTCAATCAATCTCATTTCAAACCATTTTGCCAATGTGGATTTATATTTTAAAACCTTTCTCAAAAGATTAGACTTTTGTCAATCCTTGTAGTGATGCAAACAACTATACTTCTACAATATGTCGTGAAGAGAGATATTTTCCACTTAGGTGATGAGTGAGGCATTGTTGATTTTAAAATCCAAGCCATATCTTCCACTTTGAGATGATGCAAATTCTCCTTTCTCATGATTATGGGTAGTAAGGATGTTTTTCCACACGGACAATAACGATGGTGTCTTATCTTATAAAATCAATTAACATACCTATGTTTCAAAATATTTTTGAAAGATGAAATACGTGTACCCTGATCCCCTATTGCACGAAAGGTGGTACGTAGGCACTAAAGGTTTGCAACCGCGGCGGGTGCAAAAATTGTAAAATAAATATATTTCTTTTCTCACCTCCACCATCCATTATTTTTATATATAACATTTTTCATAGCCAAAATATACAGATTTTACAAAGAGGTCCATGCGGAGTACCGTAGATGTTTAGGGTGCTAATACCTTCCATTTGCATAACCAACCCCCTTACCTTGAATCTTTCCCCCTCTTTTTTGGGTTATTCGCTCTTTTCCCATTCCTTTGGAAACAATAAAGCGTGGTGGCGATTTTTATTTTGATCTGTAAAAGTCTAGTCAATCCAATGGCTTAGTCTTAAACATTTCTACCGCTACAATATCCTGTTGTCCTACCAATAATTATGGAGCCTGTCATTGAAGGTGATGTTCCTCATACCATTCTTCATCCTGATATGCCTACTGACTTTAAAGAACTACATAAGTCCTGGATTTAACTGAAGGAAGAAAGGGATACCTTTGAGACCCAGTTCTATGCTAATGAGAAGAAAATATTGGAGCTGACGAAACGACTCCACGAAGAGCAAAGCCTTAATGCATATGGCAACACAAAGAGGAAGAGTCCATGGGAGACTTAATTCCTTGGGACTTAGGAGTTTCATACTTTAACTTTCTTGTTTTCATTGTAAGCCTAAAAGGCAGTTATAATTTGAACTTATTACTAAGTTTCTTTGTTTCCTTTCTTTTTAACAAATTTAAATCCCACGAGGTCCTTGAAAACATTGCATATTGTTGTACCCCAAAATTTCCCCTATCATTTCTCAAGATATTTCCTACAAAGATCTTGAATGACTCAAGTTTGCGCAAGCATCGACTAGGTCAAATAATCTCCTCAACACTGATGCCTCAAATTAGGGTTTGAGTTTGTACAAAGGAAGTCATTTTTCTAATGTTTCAAATGACTTTCATGGATAATTATGGACCCTCAGGGTTACTTCTGTCAAGTTTCAAGTCTTGGATCACGATTTTCTAAGAAAGTCCTTAAAAGGGAAAAATGGGCAAAGCGTTTTGATTGAAAATGATCGAACTTTGATTTTTGACCTAATACCTGACTTATTGGTTGTAAGCATGATCTCAAGGATCCAAGCACATCATTTTGACCTAATCTCATATTTCAGTTCATCTCCTGAGATCAGTGGATTGATAGACAAAATTCAGTCAACTGGTGGAAAAAGTCGACTGTACACTACAAACTTTGACTTTTAGACCAAAATTGAGTCCCAAAAAATTACATTGCATGACATCTAAAATATGAAATTTGATCATAAAAAATCAAGAAGTCAAAAATCCAACTTTCAAAGGCTTGGAAATTTTTCTAAGTATTTTCTAGACTTGTTAATTTCATTGCTTCATGACATCTTTTCACTACAATTCAAAATAGTTAAAGATGTTACAAATAATTCAAGTTATTACAAAGTGACATTTTTGCAAGTTTACAAATCCTAAACTTTGTCTTGTTTAAACTTTTTCCTTTGACTCAAAACTTTGCCACAATGCTTTGCCTTTGATACAATTTGCATAAATTGCTCCACAAACCAAACTTGTTTCATACTGCAGACTATGCTATCCAAGTTACTGCTGAGCAAAGTATGATATGCTACTTCTATACACTACCACAACACTCCAAAGCCCTGCTCCATTGCTATCCTACAAAAAACCTTGTGCTATGCTGCACCACAAACCTGTCATAAAACCTACATATGCTGTCATATACAGTCCAAAATCTGTCCAAAAACCTGTCCAATAAATTGCACCAAAATGGCTAAAGTAAATTGTATGGAAAAAGTATCAAAACAGTAAGCAAAAACAGTTCAAATTGTTATTTGTTTCCTTCCAAAAAATGACAGCAAAGGAGGATCTACAAATAAATTGTTTCACAACACATCCAAGAGGTTGGATTTTGGGAGAGAAAAAAGGGATAAGAGAGAAAAACATAATTCTTGTTAAACTCTACCCATTCATAAAACTCTTCTCATATTCAACTCTGTTTTCACTCACAAAACAGAAAAATCCTCAATCCATTATTGTATAACCTTGCAAGCTTTCCCCTAAATCAACTACCCAAACACCTAATATACATCACACAAAGATTGTTCAAACACAAGAATAATTTATGTAACACCCTTAACATCACCTTCCAAACACGAACAAAAATAGTATTTTGCAACTTTGACTGGGTTGAAGCGATTCTAGAACTTTGTGGCACAGAGCAAGGAGTCGAGCAACTTCAAGGAGGAACTCGGTCAATCATCACTTCGCATCCGGAGACATCCGTACGTGTTCCAAAGTTTCGCTTCAAGAGGTATATCTTTTTTTCCAAACTGTAATATCTTTATCCATACATCATTTATTATTTTTGTGCAAAATATATATAAAAAAGATAGATCAAAAGAAGGAAACTCAGTTAAAAAAGCCAAGACAGGGGGCTGACATGGGTGCCCGTGCCACGCGACATGGCCCGTGTCAACTCAGCTGTTTAAAAAATCTAACAAAAATGCAGAACAGGGTGCTGACACGGGCGCCCGTGTCACAGGACACGGCCCGTGTCAGACCTACTGGAACTATAAGTTAACAAATATGCAGGACAGGGTGCTGACACGGGTGCCCGTGTCATAGGACACGGACCGTGTCAGACCTACTGGAACTATAATCTAACAAAGTGCAGGTCAGGGTGCGGACACGGGTGCCCGTGTCAGCTCTATGTAATAGTAAAATTAGGTATTTATTTTCTTTTATCTCCCCATTTATGAACTTATACCCCCATTCCCTAAAGTGATGTAATAGCGTAGGATTTTAATTTCCGCAAATTTATTGCTTTTCATATAACTGTTAGTAATTAGAGTGTGTATGTCAAGATAAAAACCGCTAGAAAACCCTAATCTCAAAGATAAAAATGCATGCAATCAAGAACACTATTCACACACGCGCACCTTTAAGGTAATCTCGTTTGTTGCCTCAGAAAATATTCATGTCCCTCGAATGTGGGCGTTTTAGCAAAGACCCTTGATAAAAAAAATCGTAGTCCCTCGATGTCCCTCGATGTTACCTTCGGTAAATGATCTAGTCCCTTATGGAAATTGCTAAAATGTCTCATAAAGTTGCCTTCTGTGACTATACATTTGACCCGCGCCTGTCCCTTCACATTCAATGACGGGGTTTCTTACCAATCAATGGTAATATAGAAACATCTAAAGGAGGAGGAAAAGAACAAGACCTTTTAAGTAGGTAGGACACTCGTAGTTGCTTGCTCACAAATCAAAACCATTTTCACACTTACACTTTCAAAACACCTTCAAAAATAGACATCTTTTGAATTATTTTCAAAACCAACACTTTGTATACATTCTTATAGAGACGAGAATCATTACAAAGTTTTCTGAAACAAAGACGTTTTCAAAATAATTTCAAAAAACCACCACAAATACCTTTCAAACAAAGCATTTTTCAAAGTGATCTAGCAAGCAACTAAGAACCTGTAGATAACTATAGATGAAAAGGGTTCTAACACCACCCCTTTTCATAACCTACCCCCCAAACTCAAGAAAAAATCTCAAAAGGTATTTCCTGTTCTTTTTACCCTTTCCTTTATTGGATAAAAGAAAAGTCGGTGACAACTCTTTCTATCCACAACATTTGCGATAAAATGCAAAACATCCTAAGTCAGTTCTCTCGCCGTATGATAGAACTTGCGACTCTGCACGGGATTTAACTTAAAATAGGGGTTACCTTAGAGTTAGATCACATTTAATTTCTTTCATTGTTTGATTTGTTTTCTTTACATTTATACTTCCTTGTTTGGGTTTGTATTGATCCTCTATCCAGATCGGAGAACATTATTAGGTAAGTAGCAATAGACCGTGGAGACTGTGTGGGGTATACCGATATGGTTAAAACGATGGCTACGTTAGTGTGACACATTTGTTGGTACCGGTAGCCCTTGAGTAATGAGATAGCCGGCTTTGGTGTAGTCCGAAGTTAGTTGATACTCGATATTATGCTCATTGTGATCAGAATTTATGGATATTTCGGTCACCAATAAAGAGGCTTGCGCTGAAACAATTGCTGATGAAGAAAGATCAGTGATATTGAGATTCCCTAGAACTCGATTATTTTCTAGGACAGGCTGAGCCAACTAAACTTCAAGAGGGTACTTACCTATGAACCTAATGCAATCCTAAACCTAAGGACTTGTTTGCTTTGTGTGTATATGTTTGTTTATACATAACATCATGACATCATACCATGGAATTTTGCACTAACCATTTCAAGGACCTAGAGATTTATCTTTGTCTTATTTTGGAGGACATGGCTCCCACTCGCATGAATATTGTCCAAATCAACCTCGTCAAAATGCCTCCTCAACTTATTGGCATCAAGGGTCCCCAATGATTCTCCCTTCACCAATAAATACGGTCATCTCGTCAACTTGGTTACAACAAGCTTTAAAGAGGATATGGTGAAAGTGTTATTCCAATTCTTTGACCCTAAACACCATTGGTTTACCTTTCCTGATTACCAACTTGTGCCTACTATGGAAGAATTCTCTCAACTCTTGGGAATTCCTATTCTTGATCAACTACCCTTCAACAGTATTGAAAGAGACCCAAAACCTGAGGATGTTTCTCGAGCTCTACATTTACAACGGTTCAACGTTGTGGAAATTGGAAAACAGGAAGTGGTGTCAAAGGGTTTCTAACCAAGTTTTTGTTTGAGAAGGATCAATATTTTTGGGATGCTCTGGATTTACAAGACTTTGAAGAAGTGTTAACTCTTCTCATCTATGGGATGGTCCTATTTCCCAATCCTGACCAACTCATAGATGTGAATGCAGTCAAGATTTTTCTATCTCGCAATCTGGTGCCTACTTTACTTGGGGATATCTTACACTCTCTTCACACTCGCACTATGAAGAGAATAGGAGTTATTATATGTTGCACTCCTCTTTTGGCTAGGTGGTTTATTTCGCACCTACCCCGATCTATTATGAAGAACGAGCAAGGCTTAAGATGGTCTAAAAGGTTAATGTCGCTCACACATTCGGATATTCATTGGTGTCCTCGATCTTTAGAGGACGTTACCATCATTGATAGCTATGGGGAATTCCCTAATGTCACTCTCTTATGCATTAGGGAAGGAATCACATATAACCCTTGTTTGGATTTGCAACAGTTTTGATACCCTAGGAGGGATGGCCTTCATGATACACTTGTCCAAGGAATTGCATTCGAATACGAGAACGATGTACAAGGTTATCGTCAGAGATTCATACGAGCTTGGGGCATGGTTGACAAGGTTGATAGCAAGAAGTTAGGGCATAAGAACTCCATTCCTTTGGAGCCTTATCTCAAGTGGGTGCGAGCTCGCGCTCAAAGTCTTATGATGCCTTATGAAGCCATCCTACCTATCATCATGGAGCCTATTGTTGAGGGAGATATTCCTTACACTATTCTCCATCCTGACATGTCGACTACTCTCGAGGAGTTGCAAAGATCTTGGATCCAACTCAAAGGGGAACGAGACACCTTTGAAACCCAGTTCTACGCAAGCGAGAAGAAGGTTTTGGAGCTTACGAGGCAACTTCATGAAGAGCAAAGTTTGAACGCCTACATAGCACCAAAGAGGATGCGCTCATGGGAAGCTAGATTTCTTTTTGTTTTAGGAAGTTTATTTTGTATTATTTTTGTTTCTTCCATTGTAAGCCCAAGAGGAATTGTTGTAACCGTTTGAACCTATTAATGCAATTAATGTTTGTTCTCTCTTTTTCTAAGAAAATTTAAATCTTAAAAATCCTTGAAAACATTGCATAAGCATATCATGCATATCATCACATAAACAGGTTTCAGGACCAGTTTCTCATCTTTTCGATGTTTATTTCAGCCAAAAGAAATGGCTCTTGAATAGAACATTAAGGATCTGCAAGCACATAATGCTCAATTCTAACAGATGTTCCTGGCTCTGGCTAAGGGACAAGAGGACCTAAAGGCTCTCATTCTCAAAGACAAGAAGAAAAAGACAAAGAAACCAGGGGGGTGTCCTGAATATGGGAAGGAGATTCAGAGGACCAGCAAAGCGAGCTCTAGAATTCGAAACTCCGTCAAATGAGGAAGACGATCAGGAAGAGAAGACAAAAGAAGAGGACCACAGTCCAGGGTCTGATGAAGAAGAGGATGACTACGCTAAAGAAAAATATCCTCTTGTTGATGACAAACATAAACAATTGGAGGACCGTCTCAATTCCATGGCAATTCAGAGAGTACCTGGTCTGGATTTTGAAGAATTAGGGTTGGTTTCTGGGGTGGTAATTCCATATAAGTTCAAGGTTCCCGCATTTTCTAAATATGACGGAGTTTCATGTCCTAATATGCATCTGAGGTCTTATGTAAAGAAGATCCAACCTCACACCGCTGATAGGAATTTATGGGTGCATTTCTTCCAGGAAAGTTTACCGGGGACTCAATTGGAATGGTTCTATCAGCTGGAGGGAACCAACATCTGCAACTCCGAGGATCTGGCTGCTGCTTTCTACAGGAAGAGTACCAATATAATGTTGACCTCGCTCCAGCCCGTACACAACTTCAAAATATGTCTATAGGTTCCAGTGAGGGATTCAAAGATTATGCCCAATAGTGGAGAGATCTTGCAGGAAGAGTTCAACCTCCTTTGTATGATAGAGAGTTGGTAGATATGTTCTTGGGTTGTCAAGCCCATTTTTCAACCATATGATTGGAAGCTCTTCAGTTAGGTTCACCGAGCTGATATTGACAGGTGAGAGAGTAGAAGCTGGCATCAGAAGTGGAAAAATTCAAGGGGTTCCATCTTCGAGTTCTTTAAAGAAGAATTTCAGTGGGAAGAAGGAAGTTAGTGCTGCCTATGGCTAGAGAAATCAGGGTAAAGTTGAACACCGTCCAACGGTAGGAGCTGTAATGATCTCCAACCCTGTATCAACTCAACAACAAAATAATCAGCGCATGCAAGACGTGCCTAGAAGACAATTCACCAAACTCAACATGCCCATATCTCAAGTATTTCAACATCTAATGAAGGCTAGATTGGTTACTATGAGGGAGCCTCCTTAAAATCCAAACATTACATCTCCCTGTTATGATCCTAATGCTCGGTGTGTCTACCACTCAAACGGTCCAGGGCATGATACAAATGACTGCTGGGCTCTGAAGAATAAGGTTCAGGATCTTATTGAGGAAAATGAGATTGAATTTGACCCTCCTGAAACCCCCAATGTGATAACTGTACCAATGCCCAAGCATGGCCAGGGTATTAATGTTGTTGATGATGTTCTATTTGTTTCTTCTGTGGATGATTTGACAACCCCTCTACCAACTGTTAAGAAGAATCTCCTACATTCCGGTTTATTTCCGGGTTGTGGTGAAGGTTGCCACCCGTGTGTGTCTATTCCCAATGATTGTTTGTTGCTGAAGATATGTGTCCAACGCCTGATGAACAACAAGGAAATTCTATTTGAGAAGACTCCCTCTATAAAAGGTCTATGTGCAGATGCAAGATGTGAAGATGTGTCAATTATTACCATTTCTGACAATCCTCCCAGAGTATCCTCCAAAAGACATGTCAGGATTACATCCATTCCTAAGATTGCTCCTTTAATTATCACCTTTCCAGGAACCATACCATATTCCTCTGACGAAGCTGTTCCTTGGAATTATGGAGCTGACGTTTATTATCATGGCGTCAAGCAGGACCTCCTAGCCATTAAGAATGAAGTTACTGAAGATAATGATTCTAACATCGACAACATTGTTGGGACCAGTAAAATTACCAGAAGCGGAAGGGTTTTCTCCCGAAAACTCTCCAAAGACTGTTGCCACTCCTTTGGTTATTCCTAATAAAACACCTGTTGCTCCTGTTGTTTTTCCTACTAATGAGTCAGCTGAGACTCAGGGAAAAGAAGTATTGGTTGAGCTTGTCTAGATGGAGGCACCCAAAGAAGCCATTCCTGAAGCCTCCAAACGAGAAATGAAGGAAATTTTGAAAATCATACGGAAGAGTGACTATAATGTTGTTGAACAATTAGGGCATACACCCTCAAAAATTTCAATGTTGGCCTTGTTATTATGCTCTAAATCCCATGCTAAGGCTTTGGTGAAGTTCCTGAAGTCGGCCCATGTGCCGTAAGAGACTTCTGCCGACCAATTCAAGAACTGTGTTGCTAGTCTGACTGCTGACAATGGACTTGGTTTCTCCGATGCTGATTTGACCTCAAAAGGAAGAAAACATAATGACACCCCGCATGTCTCTATTGAGGGAAAGGGAACTACCCTAGCACATGTTCTAGTTGATACAGGTTCGTCGTTGTGATACGGTGGTAGAACCAGAACGTTTTGGAAAATGCTGGTTTGCGTTTTGCGTTTGTGTTCGCAAAATGTCGCGGTAAGCAAGAGTCGCCACCGACTTTTATTTTCTCCAACCGGAAAGGAAAAAAGCACATAAAAATTCCTTTTTCGAGATTTTGAGTACGGGGGGTAGATTATAGAAAGGGAAGGTATTAGCACCCTTTATATCCGTAGTTTTCTACGGGCTCTTAGGTACTTGCTCATCATTTTAAAAATTACTTCCGTGTTTGTGTGTTTTGAAAAGTTTTTGTTTACTTCGTTTTAACCCTTGCTTCTGTCTTCAAGAGTGTTACGAAGTGTTTTTGAAAACTTTGTTTAAAAAGTGTGTAAGTGTGGAAAAGTTTGATTTTGAGCAAGTACCTACTAGCATCTACCTACTCGATAAAAGAATTTTTTTGTTCTTGTTTCCTTTAGACATCGCTATCCCACTATTAGTGAGTGGGTAGCACCGTCGTTAGAGCTGTAGGGGTCAATCCGAAAGGGACGTACGATCACTAAATCAATGTTAGGACGTCTTAGTAATAACCCTAGTGTCTTAAGATCATATTCGAGGCAACATTTCCGAGGCAACCTTTCCGAGGCAACATTTCCGAACGGGACTTTTGATCTTTGTTTAGACAAGAGAGCGACCACTAAAATACCTTATACTTAATGATCATTTACCGAAGGCAACCGAAGTGAGAGTATACCCTAGGAGTGCGCATGTGCAAGTGATTTGATTTCAAGTTATTATCTTTGCACATTTAGGGTTTGCTAACCATTTTAAAATTAACATACATTCTTGTCATGCAATCCTATTATCATACATCTAGCAGTTAATATTTGCAGAAAATTAAAATGCGGAAAATAAAACTACGCTATTACAAGGCTTCGGGGAGGGGGATTAATTACATAGCCAAAAACCCGTAAAACGATAAATAAAAGGAAAATCCTAATTAAACTATTACATCCCATGAGCAGTTACATTAATATTTGCAAAAAATAGTAAACGCGCGCGATGGAACGAGAACGAGAAAAATTAGGGTTTTGACCCCGTCTAAACCTAATTAAAAGAAAAGTCATGTTTTGGTTGTTTTTTATTAATTTAGGAAAAATAAGGTTTTAATGAATAAACACAAACCTAATTACTAATTAAATTAAATTGATAAAATTAATTAATTTTGGCCTATTTTTTTGTATTTTGGTTATTTTAAGAAAAGAAAATAAAAATTAAATCCAACAAAATCCTAATTTTCTAATTTATTTTAAGTTATTTACAACAAAAAAAGAAGATTAAAGTTACCCTAAAATTAAATTAAACTAATTAAATTAATTTTGATAAAAAAACTAAATTCTAATTTGATGAAAATTGATTTTATGAATTTTTTTGTAAAAAAGAATTAAATTTGTGAGAGAAATAATTAAATAAAGAAAATATAAAAGAAAAAGAAAGAATTGGGCCTGGTATGCTAGCAATTGAGGGGTGTCTACAACAATTTTTGAGCCCAGAATCCCTTGGCCCACGTTGACTTCCATGATCCAATGTTGCACTTTGACTAAGCCTTTGGTAGACCCTCAGAATATGGCTCTTAGATCTAGCTTGTTGGCAATCTGATGGTTGCAAGATGATGATCCATGGTGGTCCTTGTGCCTGTACACATGCCTGATCATACAATGAAAAATATTATGAAATAATACGGGGACCTGGGATTCGAACCCAGGCCCTATAGCTTTTTCTCTCTCCCACTGACCAACTGAACCAACGCGCTTTGTTGTACAATGAGTATCAAATAATCATTATATTAAAAAACACAAAATAACCATTGTCCAGCGCACGGAATTCAAATGGATGAATCAGGAGGTGCCACGCCACCCTTCTTCTTCCTCTCTCCGTTGGTAAAAGTCAAGGACTTTTACCTACAGACGAAATTTTGTAGCCATAACCCTGCGTGTTTCCAGAATCACCTACAAGCATGATAAACGAAAACTAATGCCACAGACCAATTCGTCTTGGCCTTGTGAACATCATGGTACCTCTCTTTTGGGCCAATTTCACCTGTATAAAAAACCCTAAAAATAAAACCTAAACCCTAACAATGGTGGATCTCAGTATGGATAACACAAATGCAATTAATTGTTACCATTAGCTTGCAAACATGCTAAGGATTACAAATATGTCATTGAAACATGATAAAGATGCAAGGATAAATAAATAAGATTTTGAAAAGGATGACAAACCGTGGGGGTTGTGGAGGAGGATTCTGGGCACAAAAACTCTTGTTGGTGATTGGTATAGACTCCTTGCACACCCAGGAAGCGAATGAGATAACTTGGAAGTCTTGAAAATGCGTAGAACTATGAAATCAGATTACCACTTTTTCTTGATTTTTTGAAAGTTGTTCTTCACTCTACACGCCTCTAACCCTTCTGCATTTGGTTTGCAAACATTCTATATGTAGTCTTGAGTGAATTAGGTTTATAAATTTGTTTCAAATCTTCTTCAATTAAGGTGATTGATCAAGATTTGATTCTCTTGTAAATCTTTCCAAAATAAGCCAAAAATCAATATTTTTATGTACAAACAAGCCTTGCACGATTTGATTCCCTTGCCAGCTATCCATGGACCTGAAATATGCACAAAATCTCAAGGTTTAAATGATTTTGATATTTTCATGATTTTATTTTGATTTAATTTGATTTAATTGAAATAAAAATCAAAATAAATGGCAAAAATAAAATGAAGTCAAGTGGGAAGGGTCATGGATCGTGGACCATGTTACAAACTTAATACAAGCACAAAACGTTGGGCCCATTTGACAAAAATTGCAATTTGAGGCACTTTTGACATTTGGCAATTTTGCAAAAAGGTCAACTTCACCAATGCATAACTCCTTCAATTTTGATTATATGAGGGTGTTCTTGGACTTTTTAGAAAGCTCAAGATGTCCTCTAAGCAACCCTTTTGGTCTCATCTCAATTGAGTCTTCCATGTTCATGTATGAAGCTTTTACAAAAAATAGGTGTTTTTGTTGACTTTTCAAAGTGACCTATAATGTCCAAATTCATAACTTCTTGTGAGTGCATATTTTGAACTTTGGAGCTGAAGATTAATTTTAGGGAATTGCACCCTCTTCAAAATGAGCTTTGGATTGGTCATTTCCAATGAAGTATGAGAAAGTTATGCTTGGTCAAAGTTGGGTTGACTTTTCCTGCAAAACCCTAATTTAGCAACTTTTGGGTTTTTGATGAATTATGAGCAATCCTTGAGGAATCATGATCAACCCTTGATCAAATGATGAATAATACTTCAAAATGAGGATGTTGACCAAAAACCTTGAAGTTTGACTGTATGGGGACCACAATTAACTTTTTCCCTAGCACAGTCGATTTTCAGGCCTTTGAGCAATTGACTGAGCAAACTTTCTCTGTAAGGCTTGAAACTTGACATGGATGATCTTGAGAACATATTAGGACAATGGTGAGAATTTGGGATCCCTTGGACTCAATTATCTTGATGCAACATGAAACCCTAATTTGAGGTAGACTGCCTTAGGAGAGAGTTTGTCTGGTCAACCCTTGGACTTCCTTGAGCAATTTGAGGATCTCACCTGAAATGTTTTGAGAAATATGCGAGGGTGAATTTTGGGATACAACAGTCGCTAAATGTTCTACCCAAGGGTGCTTTAGAAAGATTGGATAGTGAAGGACAAACTTTGAAGCCCAATAATATTGTTGTGAGGGCTTTTGATGGTTCTAAGAGAATGGTACACGGGGAGGTGGACATTACTATTAAAGTAGGTTCCCAAACTTTTGGCTCCACTTTATATGTAATGGACATTTGCCCGTCTTACTCTTGTTTGTTGAGACACCCTTGGATTCATGGGGTTGGCGCTGTCACTTCCACCTTGCATCAGATGTTAAAATATCCGATTAATGGAAAAATTGTTATATTCCATGGAGAAGAAGAGTATATGGTGAGCCACCTGAACTCTTTCCGATATGTCGAGATGGACAGCGAGTTCATCAAGAGCCCCTTCCAGAATTTTGAAGAGTACCTCAGACAATTGTTGTTACCAAAGCTGCCACTGCTGTTCCAGAGATTACCAGACCTCCACTGAAGACGGCTTCTCTAAAAGATACTAGGGATGTAATTGAAGAAGGTGGGTGCACTATTTGGGGCCAACTACCTGACATCCCCTATAAGTCTGACAAATTTGGTTTGGGTTTCACTTCAGGAGCTCAAAAAGCCACTCGTCGTGCTCGCACCGGAGGACCACCACTACGCATCAGCAACCATGAAGTCAATGTTGTAGAAGACACTGACAGTGACTGTGACCTGTACAATTGGATATTCCCTGCTACCAACGGTGGACTCAACAATTGGACGGCGAGAGACTTTGTTGCTATTACTTTCATCCAGGAGTAATTGTATTTTTGTTTTTTTTTGGGATATGTAATATTTGAACAATTTGAACTTTAAAGCCTTGTGTCTTACCCGAGGCAAAATAGTTTATTTGTGAGGGTTATCATTTCACTTTCATATGTCATAAATAAATCATTGGATGTATTGCATACAAATTTTGCGATCTTTGTCTTTTTTGTCCTGCTTTTACTTTATCAAAATAACTATGCTCTCTTACACACACCCACATATCAAACTGCAGATCCACATCCACTCTGGATCCCATTGATAACGGTTCTGCTATTGCCAGTTATAACTTTGAAAATCCGATCTACCAAGCTGAAGACGTAGGCGACGAAGATTGTGAAGTACCAGGAGAACTTGCTAGACTGTTAAATAGGAGGAAAGAGCAATACAACCTCATGAAGAGCCAGTCGAGATGGTAAACTTGGGTACTTAAGAGGATAAGAAGGAAGTCAAGATAGGTGCAAGTTTGGAGCATAGTGTCAAAGAGCGATTAATCCAGATGTTACATAACTACATTGAGATCTTTCCCTAGTCATACAAAGACATGTCAAGGTTGGACACTAATATTGTGGTTCATCATCTACCAACAAAAGAAGACTGTCCTCTAGTGAAGCAAAAGGTTCGTCGTATGCGTCCTGAGATGTCAGAAAAGATCAAGGCTGAAGTTATAAAGCAGTTTAATGTTGGTTTCTTAGCTCTTACTTCTTATCCACAATGGGTTGCAAACGTGGTACCGGTACCTAAAAAGGACGGCAAGGTGTGTATGTGTGTGGATTACAAAGATTTGATAGGGCGAGCCCCAAGGATGACTTTCCGCTTCCCCATATTGATGTTCTGGTTGACAACACTGCACAACATAAGATATTCTCTTTCATGGAAGGTTTCTCTGGGTATAATAAGATTAAAATGGCACCTGAAGATATGGAGAAAACAACTTTTGTCATGCAGTGGGGAACCTTCTGCTACAAAGCTATGCCATTTGGGTTAAAGAATGTTGGGGAAACCTATCAACATGTTATGGTAGCCTTGTTCTACGATATGATCCATCACGTGGTAGAGGTCTACGTCGATGATATGATAACCAGTCTCAGGCTGAAGAAGAGCATTTGGATCACTTGCAGAAATTGTTTGAAAGACTTAAGAAGTACAAGTTAAGACTGAATCCGAACAAGTGTACCTTTGGAATAAGATCTGGTAAGCTCCTAGGTTTCGTTGTCAACGGAAAAGGTATCAAAGTAGATCATGAAAAGGTTAAAGCTATTCAAGAGCTTCCAACTCCCTGCATCGAGAAGGAAGTTAGGGGATTCTTGGGACATCTAAACTACATTGCCAGATTCATTTCCCACCTAACCACTACTTGTGAGACAATCTTCAAATTACTAAAGAAAGATCAAGTAGTGAAGTGGAATGATGACTTCCAAACTGCCTTTGACAGAATCAAGGAGTATCTTCAAGAACCTCTAATTTTGATGCCTCAAGTTGAAGGAAGACCTCTGATCATGTACTTAACAGTATTAGAAAATTCAACGGGGTGTGTGCTGGGGCAGCATGACGAGTCTGGTCAAAAAGAGCATGCAATATACTACCTTAGCAAAAAGTTTACCGACTGTGAAACAAGATACTCACTTCTCGAGAAAACTTGTTGCGCTTTGGCATGGGCTGCTCACCGACTAAGACAATATATGTTGACCCACACCACTTTATTGATATCTAAAATGGATCCTATCAAATACATATTCGAGAAGCCCACTCACTATGGAAGAATAATAAGATGACAAATAGTCCTGACCGAATATGGAATTCAATACACTACCCAAAAAGAAATAAAAGGAAGTTTACTAGCTGATCATTTGGCTCATCAGACTGTGGATGACTATCAATCTATGAATTTTGAGTTCCCGGACGAGAACATTATGTTAGTGACCGATTGCGAAGAACTTGGACCGGATGAAGGACCTGAAAAAGGTTCCCGATGGACTATGTTTTTAGATGGAGCTTCCAACGCACTTGGCAATAGCATCGGTGTTGTGATTATATCTCCTGAAGGCTACCATAATCCTTTCACTGCCAGGCTATGTTTTAGTTGCACCAACAATATGGATGAATATGAAGCATGCATCATGGGTCTCAAAGCTGCTATCAACTTGAGAATCAAATTCTTGAGTGTATTTGGAGACTCAGACTTGGTGATCAGCCAAATAAAAGGAGAATGGGACACGAAGCATCCTAATCTCATCCCTTACCGAGAGCATGTGTTGACATTGATTCCATACTTTGAAGAAGTCACCTTTGAGCATTTTCCACGAGAAGAAAACCAATTAGCGAACGCGCTAGCCACTATGTCATCCATGTTTAAAGTACGATGGGATAATGAATCTCCTCATATCACTATTGAGAGATTGGACGAACCAGCATACTGTTATGAGGTTGATACTAAAGAATTAGTGGAAATATCTTGGTTCCACGAAGTGAAAAAATACCTCGAAGCCCAAAAGTATCATGAGGGAGCTTTCGTTAATGCTAAGAAGTTCCTAAGAAGGTTCTCTTCCAATTTTTTCCTCAGTAACAAAATCCTTTACAAGCACAACCACGATTCTACTCTGCTTCGGTGTGTAGACAAGAGTGAAACAGAGAAGATTATGGCAGATATGCATGAAGGTACCTTTGGCACCCATTATAGTGGGCAAATAATGGCTAAGATGATTTTGAGGGAAGGGTACTACTGGTCCACTATGGAAGACTGTTATCGGCATTCCCGAACTTGTCACAAGTGCCAGATCTATGCTGATAAAGTACATGTAACTCTGGTTCCCTTGAATGTCTTGTCTGCTCCCTGGCCTTTCACAATGTGGGGCATTGATATGATCAGAGAGATTAAACCTACCGCTTCTAATGGGCACCGCTTCATCCTAGTTGCCATTGATTATTTCACAAAATGGGTCGAGGCAGCTTCATTTGCTTCTGTTATCAAGAACGTCGTGGCCCAGTTCATTAGACATAACCTTATCTGTCAGTGTGGTATTCCAGAAAGAATCATCACAGATAATGGTACCAATCTCAATAATACTATGATCACCGAGCTCTACACACAATTCAAGATTCATCTTCATACCTCTTCTCCTTACCGGCCGAAGATGAATGGAGCTATAGAGGCCACCAATAAAAACATCAAGAAGATCATACAGAAGATGACAGTGACATACAAACACTGGAATAAGATGTTACCATTCGCTCTTCATGGTTACCGTACCTCAATACGCACATCAACAAGGGCTACTCCTTTCTCTCTGGTATACGATATGGAAGATGTCCTACCCATCGAAGTCCAGATCCCTTTATTGAGAATTATGAAGGATGCGGGTTTGAATGAAGATGAATGGGTTCAGACTCAACTTGACCAATTGAACCTGATTGACGAGAAAAGGCTCGCGGTTGTTTGTCATGGTCAGATGTACCAGAAATGTATGATCAAAGCTTTTAACAAGAAGGTCAGACATCAAGAATATAAAGTTGGCGACCTAGTAATCAAGCGCATCATCTTGCCACAAGGTGATCCCAAGGGCAAATGGACTCCCACATACGAAGGACCATTTGTGATCAAGAACATATTTTCTGGCGGAGCCATGATATTAACCACTATGGACGGTGATGACCTTCTGCATCCTGTAAACGCCGACATAGTTAAAAAATACTACGCATAGACAGAGACCCTATAGGTTGACTGGCCTATGCAAAAATAAGGGCATCCCGGCAAACCAAAAGGGTTCGGGAAAAATTTATATATATATATATATATATATATATATATATATATATATATATATATATATATATATATATATATATATAATTTGTACACCCGGCAAGTTGAAAACCTGAAAAGGCAGCTTGGGCAAAAAAGGGTATCCCGGAGGACTGAAAACCCAAAAGGACGGTCCATGCAAAAGTTAGGGATTACAAGCATACAACTATGTCCTGTCGGTTCACCTCACAGACAGACTTCAGCATCAAGTGTCAAATTCAAATAGTACTAATCAATCCAGACAGCTTCGATCAAGCAGCAAAGTGATGAGACGCTCAAAGATATAAATGCAATGGAAGAATAGGAACCCAATGGGATCATTTCACATAGTTGTTTTCTTTGTATACTTACTTTTTATAGTTTTCATTCTTACGACGACATTCTCTGATTAGGGTGCCTGTCTCCTTGTACAAAAAACGCCTGTTATAGGCAGACTTCTTCAAATTAATAAAAAAGCTATCTCTTTGAAAATGCATAAACTAATTATTTTTAATTTTCAGTTTTGTTTTGCAAAAATGTCCAGTGATTATTTTTAACATATGCATTTGAATATAATAACCATTTACAAATACACGCATAAAAACAGAAAGACAATTACTAATGGCTTTAAGAAACATGATAGTATCTAAAAAGCCATATGCAAATCCCCGCAGATACATCCCACAATAGAGACATAGACGTCCTCCTGTGAAGTCACTGCCATATCTTTAGCATACAACTAATTGATGTTAGAGATTCTGATATCCCCCGCAGAGCAAGAGTCTCCAATCATCTCCCCAGCATCTTAAGGAATTCCACAATATGGCTCATAAACTTCATGGGTTCCCCAACAGGGCTTCATAAAAATCCCCAAGCAGTTTACGGATTTTTCTTTCCCCAGTAGAGTTTATTTCTCTAGCCACGGAAGTCCATCTCCCAGCATTTCAATTTCAACAAATAATGAAGAATCACATTCTTCATCCCCAGCTGAGTTGGTCTTAAAAAAGAGCCATGTAGATTTCTCCCTAAAGAAAACACCTCCCCAACAGGTCGTCAAAATTTTCTCTTCAACAGGGTTTATTTCCCCAACAAACTGTAAATTCCCCAGCTTGAGTTTGCTTCTTAGACGATTACAAATCAACAGACGAAACCCCTTAACCCTCGGTAGAGTCATTGCAATATCCAACTGAGTCGTTACTATCACTAGAGGTTACTGCAAAGCCTGGAAGCCGACTAGATAACATTTGACTCAATTCTTTCAAAGAAAGTTACTATGAAGCCTGGACCTGACCAGATACTAGTTCAACTTCATCTCTTTCAAAGCAAGTTACTATGAATCCTGAACCCGGCCAGATAATAGTTTAACTTCTTCAAATCATTAACAAAACTCCTCCTCCCCAGTAGAGTTTGCCACTATCCCCAGTAAGTTGCTGCAAATCCTGGAATCCGACCAGATAAAAGTTAACTTCTTTATGCCCAACAAGTTGTTAACTTCCATTCTCTCCAATCAAGAGATAACTCCCCAGTAGAGCAACGGGTAACTAAAACTCCTGAACTCTTTTCCCCAAGCAGAAATCAACACTCTCCATAGAGTTTCCCTCAATCAAAATCAACATCCCCTAGTGGATTTCTCCTCAAACAACAAAACAGGAATCCCCAGTGGAAACATTCTAAATAAATAATGAAGAATCATATTCTTCATCCCCAGCAGCAGTCAGGGATTTATTTTCCCTTATTTCATCGATGCTACAACGAACAACTGATCAGTTCATATATTGCATTCATACATTACTTTACAAACATCATAGCATATGCATACAAAATACATGTAGCACAATCTCATTTATTTTGAGAACATCATTACACAATGTATGTCATGCATTATGACATTGCATACAACTAATTCTTTACCTTTTCAGGAAAGATCAACAAATAAATATCATCATCAATTTTCAACAAGTTCCAGATTAATTCCTGAAATAAGACAAGACAACTATATGTGAACAATTGATTGTAGATGAATACTTGAAACAAGACAGGACAACTATCCACATGAGCAGTTTTAAGATTAACTCCCGAAACAAGATGGGGAAACTATCTTCCTTTCTCTAGGGTCAGAGACTAATTCCTGAAACAAGCCAGGGCAGCTATCAATACGACCAACAAAAAGAAGGTTCCAGATTAATACCTGAAACAAGACAGGACAACTATCCGTGGACAACTAATGGTAGATTAATACCTGAAACAAGACAGGACAACTATCTATATGAGCAGATTGAAGATTAACTCCAGAAACAAGACAGGGAAACTATCTTCCTTTCTCTAAGGTCGGCGACTAATTCCTGAAACAAGCCAGGGCAACTATCTCTACGAACAACAAAAAGTAGGTTCCGGATTAATACCTGAAATAAGACAGGACAACTATTCATGGACAACCAATTGTAGATTAATACCTGAAACAAGACAGGACAACTATCTACATGGGCAGATTGAAGATTAACTCCCGAAACAAGACGGGGAAACTATCTTCCTTTCTCTAAGGTCAGAGACTAATTCCTGAAACAAGCCAGGGCAACTATCTTTACGGCAAAAAAAAGCAGGTTCTATATTAATACCTGAAACAAGACAGGACAATTATCCGTGGACAACCAATTGTAGATTAATACCTGAAATAAGACAGGACAACTATCTACATGAGAAGATTGAAGATTAACTCCTGAAACAAGATGGGGAAACTATCTTCCTTTTTCTAAGGTCGGAGACTAATTCCTGAAACAAGCCAGGGCAACTATCTCTATGACCAACAAAAAGCAGGTTCCAGATTAATACCTGAAACAAGATAGGACAACTATCCGTGGACAACCAATTGTAGATTAATACCTGAATTAAGACAGGACAACTATCTACATGAGCAGATTGAAGATTAACTCCCGAAATAGGACGAGAAAACTATCTTTCTTTCTCTCTGGTTAGGTAAAGATCAATTCCCGAAACAGGACGGGGCAACTATCTTTATCACCAATGGCATGAACTCTCGAAACAAGACAGGTTAACCAATAAATTAATTGTAGATCAATTCCCAAAACAAGACGGGGCGACTATCTACATGACAAACACTTATTTTAAGACATCTATTGTTTTAGTATAAATCGACCAAAGATTTACCCTGATACTTCTTTCAATCTCTATCAACAATCCTTTGGATGACATCTATAAGCCCATCTCCGACGAATCACCATCACTTCTGGATGGCATCTATAAGCCCATCCCCGATAAACTCTCAGTCACCTCTCCAAATGGCGTCTTTAATCCCATTCCCTACACAATCAACCACCACATCATCGAGTGCAAATTTCTGGGCACTCTAGTGTTCAATCATCTTCCACCTTCAAGTCACGAATGGCCGACTCGCCAATCTAACTCTTCAGGTTTAAGAAGATTGAAAAGGGGAAGCTGTTGTACCCCAAAATTTTCCCTCTCATTTCTCAAGATATTTCCTACAAAGATCTTCAATGACTGAAGTTTGCGCAAGCATCGACTAAGTCAAATAATCTCCTCAACACTGATGCCTCAAATTAGGGTTTGAGTTTGTACAAAGGAATTCAGATATCTAATGTTTCAAATGACTTTCATGGATCATTATGGACCCTCAGGATTACTTTTGTCAAGTTTCAAGTCTTGGATCACGATTTTCCAAGAAAGTCATTAAAAGGGCAAAATGGGCAAAATTAGGGTTTTGACTGAAAATGAAGGAACTTTGATTTTTGACCTAATACCTGACTTATTGGTTGGAAGCATGATCTCAAGGATCTGAGCGCGTTGTTTTGACCTAATCGCATATTTCAATTCATCTCCTGAGATCAGTGGATTGATAGACAAAATTCAGTCAACTGGTGGAAAAAGTCGATTGTACACTAAAAAGTCAAACTTTGACTTTTTGACCAAAATTGAGTCCCAAAAAACTACATTGCATCAAGACATCCAAAATATGAAATTTGATCATCAAAAATCAAGAAAGTCAAAAATCCAACTTTGCAAGGCTTAGAAATTCTTTTGAGTATTTTCTATACTTGTTAATTTCATTGCTTCATGATATCTTTTCACTACAATTCAAAATAGTTCAAGATGTTACAAATAATTCAAGTTATTATAAAGTGGAATTTTTGCAAGTTTATAAATCCTAAACTTTGTCTTGTTTGAACTTTTTCCTTTGACTCAAAACCTTGCCATAATGCTTTGTCTTTGATACAATTTGCATAAATTGCTCCACAAACCAAACTTGTTTCATGCTGCAAACTATGTTGTCCAAGTTACTGCTGAACAAAGTATGATATGCTACTTCTATACACTGCCACAACACTCCAAAACCCTTCTTCATTTCTATCCTACAAAAAACCTTGTGCTATGCTGCACCACAAACCTCTCACAAAACCTGCATATGCTGTCCTATACAGTCCAAAATCTGTCCAAAAACCTGTCGAATAAATTGCACCAAAACGGAAAAAGAAAATTGTTTGGAAAAAGTATCAAAACAGTAGGCAAAAACAGTTCAAATTGTTATTTGTTTCCCTCCCTAAAATGACAGCAAAGGAGGATCTACTCATTCATAAAATGCTGCTCATATTCAACTCTGTTTTCACTCACAAAACAGAAAAATCCTCAATCTATTATTGTATAACTTTGCAAGCTTTCCCCTAAACCAACTACCCAAACACCTCATATACATCACGCAGATATTTTTCAAACACAAGAATAATTTATGTAACACCATTAACATCACCTTCCAAACACGAACAAAAAAAGTATTTTGCAACTTTGACTAGGTTGAAGCGATTCTGGAGTTTTACGGCTCATAGCAAGGATTGGAGCAGCTTCATGGAGGAGCTCGGTCAATAATCACTTCGCATTTGGAGACATCTGTATGTGTTCTGAAGTTTCGCTTCAAGAGGTATACCTTTTTTTCCAAACTGTAATATCTTTATACATACATCATTTGTTGTTTGTGTGCAAAAGATATATAAAAAAGATAGATCAAAAGAAGGAAACTCAGCGAAAAAATCTAAGACAGGGGGATGACACGGGTGCCTGTGCCACGCGACACGGCCTGTGTTAGCTCAGCTGTTTAAAAAATATAACAAAAGTGCAGGACAAGGTGCTGACACGGGTGCCCGTGTCACAAGACACGGCCCGTGTCACAAGACACGACCCGTGTCAGACCTACTAGAACTATCAGTTAACAAATATGCAAGAGAGGGTGCTGACACGGGTGCCCGTGTCATAGGACAAGGCCCATGTCAGACCTATTGGAACTATAAGCTAACAAAGATGCAGGTCAGGGTGGGGACACTGGTACCCGTGTTAGCTTAGCTGGTGGAGAAAGAAAAAACGCACATGAATCATTACAGGGAGCTGACACGGGCGCCTGTGTCACAGGACACGGCCCGTGTCAGACCAGACAACATAAATCTTGATTTTTTTTCACTTTTTTGTTTTTATTTTCGTTCGATTTGGTGGTAATAGTAAAATTAGGTTTTTATTTGCTTTTATCTCCCCATTTGTGAACTTATACCCCCGTCCCCTAAAGTGATGTAATAACGTAGGATTTTAATTTTCACAAATTTATTGCTTTTCATATAATTGTTAGTAATTAGAGTGTGTATATCAAGATAAAAATAACCGCTAGAAAACCCTAATCTCAAATATAAAAATGAATGCAATCAAACACACTATTCACACATACGCACCTTTAAGGTAATCTCATTTGTTGCCTCGGAAAATAGTCATGTCCCTCGAATATGGGCATTTTAGCAAAGACCCTTGATAAAAAAAGATCGTAGTCCCTCGATATCCCTCGATGTTGCCTTTGGTAAACGATCTAGTCCCTTACAAAAATTGCTAAAACGCCTCATAAAGTTACCTTCTATGACTATACATTTGACCCGCGCCCGTCTCTTCACATCTAATGATGGGGTTTCTTACCAATCAATGGTAAGATAGCAACATCTAAAGGAGTAAAAGAACAAGACCTTTTGAGTAGGTAGGACGCTCGTAGTTGCTTGCTTACAAATCAAAACCATTTTTGCACTTACACTTTCAAAACACCTTAAAAAACAAACATATCTTTGAACTATTTTCAAATCCAACACTTTGTATACATTCTTATAGAGACGAGAATCATTACAAAGTTTTCTGAAACAAAGGCATTTTCAAAATACTTTCAAAAACCCACCACAAATACATTTCAAACAAAGAATTTTTGAAAGTGATCTAGCAAGCAACTAAGATCCTGTAGATAACTATGGATGAAAAGGATGCTAACACCTTCCCTTTTCATAACCTACCCCCCGAACTCAAGAAAAAATCGCAAAAGGTCTTTCTTGTTGTTTTCACCCTTTCCTTTATTGGATAAAATAAAATTCGGTGGTGACTCTTGCTATCCGCAACATTTGTGATAAAATGCAAAACATCCCGAGTCAGTTCTCCCGTCGTATGACACATATGCATATACATTTACATACCATACCATTACATAACAGGTATTCTCAAGATAGGTTTCTCATTTTCTTACTGTTTATTTAAGCAAAAAATGGCTCTCGAATAAATAGTCAAAGATCTACATGCTCAGAATGCCTAGTTCCAACAAATGTTCCTAAACTTAGCCAAGTGGCAGGAAGAACTGAATGCCCTCATCACCAAAGAGAAGAAGAAAAAGGCAAAGAAACCATCCGACATCCTTAATGTGGGAAGAAGGTTTAGATGTCCAGTCAAGCGAGTTTAGGATCCCGATACTCCATTAGACAAAGACGACGAAAAAGATAAAAGATGATAGGAGTGGTGAAACTGAAAAAAAGCAACCATGGTCCTATTAAATACTCTGATGAAGAGGAAGAAGATTATTTGAATGAACAATATCCCCCTGCTGATGAAAAATATAAGCAACTAGAAGATCATCTAAATGCTATGGAGAACCAGAAAGTTCCTGGTTTGGATTTTGAGGATTTGGTTTTAGTCTCAGGAGTTGTCATTCCTCATAAGTTCAAAGTCCCCACTTTTGCAAAATATGATGGTGTTTCTTGCCCAAAGCTTCATTTGAGGTCATATGTCCAGAAGATTCAACCACACACTGCTGACAGGAAGTTATGGGTGCATTTCTTTCAAGAGAGCCTGTCTGGAACACAGTTGGAATGGTTCTATCAACTAGAAGGGACCAATATCCATACCTCATAAGATTTAGCTGTTGCTTTCTATAAGAAATACCAGTATAATGTCGATCTTGCACCAACCCGTTTGCAACTATAGAGTATGACCATGGGCTCTAACGAAGGCTTTAAAGAGTATGCCCAGAAATGGAGAGATCTAGCAGGTAGAGTTCAGCCTCCCTTGTCTGATAGGGAATTGGTTGACATGTTTATGGGAACTTTGACAGGTCCTTTCTTCAATCATCTGATTGGAAACTCTTCATCTGGGTTCACCGAGTTGATATTTACAGGGGAACATGTTGAAGGTTGAATCAGAAGCAGAAAAATTCAGGTGGCTGCATCTTCAAGTACTGCGAAGAAGTCATTCAATAGGAAGAATGAAGCTAATGTTGTGTATGGCCAGAAAGGTTGTAGTAGAGGTGATTGTAACCAATCTGTGGGGAAATATTGATCTCTAATCCTGCGCCAGTACAACAGCAATAACATAATAATAAACGAAGGCAGGATGCACCCAGGAGACAGTTCACAAAAATCAATATATCGTTGGCTCAAGAATCGTAACATATGTTGAAGGCAGGGATTATTACATTTAAAGAACCGCCTCAGAATCCCAACACTTCCTCTCCCTATTATAATCCTAATTCAAGGTATGCATATCACTCTTATAGCCCTGGGCATTACACTAGAAACTGTTGGGATCTGAAGACCAAGATTCAAGACATGATGGACTCCAAGGAGATTGAGTTTGATCCTCCTGAGACTCTTAATGTAATCACTGCACCTATGCCTAATCATGACAAGGGCGTTAATGTTATCATTGCTTTGGAAGACACTAATAGTGACTGCGACATAGACAATTGGATCTTCCCTACTACCAGCAGTGGGCTCAATGATTGGAAGACTGAATACTTTATACCAATCTCCTTTAGCCAAGAGTAAATACTATTTCCTGTTTTATTACTTTCAAGTTTTTGGTTATGTAATTTAAACAATAAAATTTAATCCTTGTGCCTTACCCGGAGCACAACGGTCCGTTTGTTAGGGTTGTCATTATTCATTAGCACATTTTCATTTAATAATAATTGGACGTTTGCATTCAAATTTTGCACTCTTTGTCTTTCTTTTAGTTTATTACTTTCAAAATAGCTATGTATTCTTACACACACCCACATAAAAAATTGCATATCCACATCAACTTTGGATCCCATTGGTAACAATTATGCTATTGCCAATTATGACTTCGAAAATTCGATCTACCAAGCGGAGGACGAAGCTGTGGAAGATTGTGAAGTTCCTGGAGAACTTGCTAGACTATTAGAGAAAGAAGAAAGAGATATACAACCGCGTGAAGAGCTTGTCGAGGTTGTGAACTTGGGTACAAAAGAGGACAAAAGGAAATCAAGATAAGTGCTGACCTAGAAGACAGTGTCAAAGATAGGTTAATCCAGATGTTGCGTAACTATATTGAGATTTTTGCTTGGTCGTACAAAGACATGCCAGGTGTAATAGGGTGGGAGAACTGACTTTTGGTTTTGAATTTTATCGCAAATGTTGCAGATAGCACGAGTCGCCATCTACTTTTCTTTTATCCAATAAAGGAAAGGGTGAAAAGAACAGGAAAGACCTTTGAGAATTTTTCTGAGTTCGGGGGGTAGGTTATGAAAAGGGAAGGTGTTAGCACCATTTTCATCTGTAGTTATCTACAGACTCTTAATTGCTAGTTCACTTTTAAAAATGCTTTGTGAAGGTGTAAATTTGAAAATATTTTGAAAATGCCTAAGTTCGACAACTTTATAATGATTCTCGTATCGTTTAGAACACATATAAAGTGTTTGTTTTGAAAATATTTCTGAAAAGTGTTTGTATGAAAAATGTTTTGAAATGTTCGCGAGCAAGCGATTAAGAACTATCTACCTACTCAAAAGTATTTTGTTCTTTTCCTCTTCCTTTAGATAGGGTTATCCTACAATTGGTTAATAGGAAGTCTTATCGTTGGATGATTAAGGGACAGGCGCACGTCATCATACAGTCATAAAGGCAACATATAGGAATACCTTTAGATATTCGAAGGGACTATCATCATATATTTGTAGGAAACATCGATGGACAAGATCATTTACCGAAGGCAGCATCGATGGGTCATCGAGGGACTATGATATTTATGATGATTTTTAATCGAGGGTCTTTGCTAATGGTATCCCTACGTTCAAGAGACATGACTGTTTTTATCCGAAGGCAACAAGGGAGGTTACCCTAGAGGTGTACGTGTGCATAGTGTGTTAAATTCAGTTATATTATCTTGATTAATTATGAGTTATCTACTGATTGATTTTAAATCTTTCCATACAAGCCTATTTACTAACAATTATATATAGGCATATAATTACAAGTGCAGAAAAATAAAGATGCAGAAAGTAAAGCGTGAGAAAGTAAAGGCCTACAACTAATACAGGGCTTTGGTAAAGTTACATAATTAGGAAAAAGTGTGAGAATGTAAATCTAAGTTATTACATTTAAACTGCACGACCTATACAATTTCTTTAGGAATTTTAAATAGCAAAAAAAAAGAAGAGAAAACGTTAGAAAAGAAATGTTTTTTTTTTGTATTTTTATGGAAAATAGTTTGATGTTAATTAAATAATTAAAACCTACTTGTTTCTAATTAATTTTAATAAATAAAAATGGTAATTAAATTTAATTAAAAATATGTCAAAATTGATTATTGATAAAAATATTCAAACAACAAAATTAAACCACTCAGATTCACTAATTTGGACCTTTCAAATTTGGTGGTGAGGTTAGTTTGGTCTAAAAGTGACCGCAACTATAGATCCGAAGCTTCATCGAAATGTTGTGATCGGTCATCATTCTTTCTTATTTTCTATCTATTATCCGACACGAAATAAGATACTTTTGAAGTCTTGGTCTGGTATTTTTTGTATTTTCAGGTCCTGGTCAAATTGCACAAGAATAGAGGCGAAGTTGACAAGTTCCGAAGCGTTTTCTCCAGAAGTCTAGTGGCTGACACGGGTTCCCGTGTCACCTGACATGGCCCGTGTCAGAAATGTTGATACTTAATTAGAGAAAAGAGGATTCTAGTGGCTGACACGGGTGCTCGTGTCACCTGACACAACCCGTGTCTGAAAGTCTGATAGGCCATCTTTTGTTGAAGGATTCCAGTGGCCAACACAGGTGCCCATGTCACCTGACACGACCCGTGTTGGCAGGCACGAGACAGAAAAGTGAATTGTTGAAATTGATTTGTTTGAGTTCATTAAGGGTATTTCAGGAATTTTCCATAGCTGTGGGGGTAATATGACACTACTTAGACCTAGTTTTTGAGAGAATTAAGGAGGGACTTTTATTTTTGGCATCAGAAAAAGAAGAAATTAGAGAAGAGGAGAAAAGAGATCAAGGGTTTGAGAAACCAAGATCATCAAGAGCGGAAGCAATTGAAGATCAGAGCAATTCCATTCCCTTGTAATGTTTAATTTTGAATTTGTATTTTCTTTGAATATTATGAGAAGCTAAATCCCCCAATGCTAGGGGGTGTCCCTGAATTGCTTTTCTGATGAACCGAATTTCTATACTTTTATGAAATCTATGTTTTTATGTATTCAATGTATTATAAAATTTCTTATTTCTTTTCCTATTGGAAAATAGGATATTGATCTATGGGTAAAGTAGGTTGGGCATATCACTTTATCGCTAATTGTATAGTAACATCATTAATATCTCTTAGGAATAAGGATCTAATTGTGATGACCGTAAATTCTTGATATTTATATATGTGCTTGACATAATTTTGAATAACTAAGGAATTAGGATTTAAAATTATATGTTAATGGTTTCTTGCTAAGGAATTAGGGGAAATAACTCTTGAGAATCGGTATTGGATCACATTAACATAGATGGTATAAAATAGAGGTTCAGTTTATTACGGAGCAATTCATACATCTTATTCCTAGCATGCTTCATCATATTGTGTAAACACTCTTTACTTTTTGTTTTAAGATTCACGATGTAAATTATTATTACCTATCTTCCAACCACACCAATGTTCTTTTGTTTAATTAAATCATTATAAACACTGATAGTTCTAATGCAGTCCTCGAGATCGATACACGAGATAACTTCCTTTTATTACTACATTGGTAAAAATAGTACACTTGCTATTTTATCGATCAAGTTTTTAGCGCCGTTGCCGGGGACTGCCAAATTATCTGTGTTTAATTATTCAATTATATTTTTTTGCTCTGCAACCAAAATTTTATTTACTGCAATTTTTGTTTGTATTTGCTCATAATTAATAATCGTCTAATATTTTAATGCGAGGTAAGGCCTCAGCTGAATTTCTTTTTGACGCGGAACCAGAAAGATCGTTGAGAGGGAGAATCTGAAAGGCTAGGCAAGAAAGACTGAAGGAAAGAGAAGAAGCACAATCAATTCCTTCCGAGCAATTAGATTCAAATTCTGAGACTATGGCGGCTGATCCACCTTCTGTGGAAAGACTTCTAGGCGACTATGGAGGAGAAAATACCCCTCTTGTCCGGATGACGATCGTTAATTAACCGGTAAATGTAGATCACTTTCAGTTACACCCCTAAACAATCAGGCAACTTGAAAGGAGACCGTTCTCTGGAAAAATTAATGAAGATGCAAATAAACATATGCAGAGATTTCTCACCATGAAGACATCGCTGAAAATTGAGGGGCATTCTGAAGAAGCTAAAAAGTTAGTGATGTTCCCGTTTACATTGTCAGAGGATGCTGAAGAGTTGTCTTACTCTTTACTTGCTGGAAGCATTACAACTTGGCAACAAATGGAGACTACCTTTCTCAACGAGTATTTTCCTGCTTCTGTGTACATCCGTAAGAGATGTGATATAGTGAAATTTAAACAGAAGGAAGGAGAATCACTTGGAGATGCGTATAAGAGGTTTAAACAACGGTTGGTTGCATGTCCCACTCACAACATGGATGTAACTGAACAAATGCAAAATTTTATAAATGGCATGAGGATGAAGATGAAGCAACTCATTGACACAGCTGCCAGTGGCTCAACTAACTTTACAACAGCCACTGGTATTAAAAAGATCATTGAAGCCATTGCAGTAAATGAGCATTTAAAGTTATATGACTGGAGTGTTTCCCAACCTGAAGGAATAATTAATTTGAAATTAGCTAATCAACTTGTTAAAATGGAAGACCAAATTGCAGCTGAAGTATAGAGAAGACTGAAGAAGATGGCTATTGGTACTCAAATTGTAGCACAAGTTCAACCGGTTCAACCTACACAAATGAGTAATTGCGAAATTTGTGGAGGACCTCATCTTACTGTACATTACGTTGCAACTGCACAACAAATTGAGGAGATAAAATTTCTAAGGCAGAACAACCCTATTCAAATACTTATAATCCGGGTTGGAAAAATCATCCTAATTTCTCGTGGAAGGATCAACAAGGAAATGTCCAAAACTGACCACAACAGCAACAATTTCAACAACAGGGGACAAGGAAAGCTGGTTGGTAGATTTCCATTGAAAAGATGGCCTCTCAAAGTTCTCAATTTCAAGAAGAGACCCGAAGCAATCTAAAGAACACAGGTGCTTCCATTATGAATATGGAAATACAGATGAGTCAGATCGTACAATAACTTACGGGTTTGCAACCACAAGGCACTTTGCCAAGTGCTACAATTACTAATCCAAGAGACAATCATCATGTGAATGCAGTGACCACTAGGAGTGGTAAGTCAAAAGACGCGCGCGAGAAAAATTCGGAAGAAGACGACCAATTGCTTGAAGTTGACTTAGAGATTAAAGAAAATGAGGTTGAAAGTGAAGAAGTCACTATACATGAACGGGTGGTCAAAGAAAAAGTCATTAAACCAAAATCGGCGGTTAAACTCCCTTTCTCCACAAGAAATAAGAAGAAGGGGCAGCATGCGAAAAACATTGAGAAATTCTTAGAGATGTTCAAAAAGCTTGAACTCAACATTCATGTCTTGGAGGCACTTGAGAAAATGCCTACTTATGCCAAGTTCATGAGAGATATCATATTGAAGAAAAGAACCATCGAAACCGACCCTATTATTCTAACCGAAACCTGTAGTGCTATTTTGCAGGGTATGAAGATTCTGGTAAAGAAGAAGGATCAAGGTTCTGTTACTATCCCTTTCACTATTGGGTATATATCTTTTAAAAGGCTCTTATTGATTTGGGAGCAAGTGTTAGTCTTATGCCACTTTCTATCTACAAGAAATTAGGGATTGGTAATGTGCAAAACACAAGGATGACACTTCAGTTTGTCGATCATTCTGTGAAGAAACCTTATGGAATAGTGGAAGATGTTCTGGTGAAAATTGACAAGTTCGTATTCCCGGTGGATTTTGTTATTCTTGAGATGCCGGAAGATGAGGAGATTCCTCTTATTCTTGGTAGAACATTTTTAGAGACCGGGAGATGTTTAATAGACATAGAGGAGGGTACCATGACTCTGAAAGTCTATGATGAAGAGTTGAAAATTGATTTTCGAAACACTATGAAGTATAAGGATGATATTGCCATAAGTCAACATATTGAGGTAATTGATCAAGTTGTTGCTAATGAGAATTCTTTGAAGACACAACAACTACATTTGGAAAAAGTTTTAAGCTTATCAATTTTTGAAGAAATTGAAGAGGTTGATGAAAAAGAGATGGAAGTGTTAGTTATGATGGATGCAATTCCGTCTTTTAAAGGGACTCGACCAAACCGGTGGGAAGATTTAAGGCAACCTTCAATGGAGGAGAAGAAAGATGAATCTAAGAAAGGGGCTGAATTGAAACAATTACCCGAGAACTTCAAATATGTTTTCCTTAACACCGACAATAGATTCCTGATGATAATAAGTTCAAATCTTGAAGCTATCCAAGAGGATAAGCTTGTCAAAGTTCTGAAAAAACACAAAAGTGTTATTGGATGGCCAGTTGAAGATTTGAAGGGGATCAGTCATACGGTTTGCATGCACAAAATTCTTATGGAAGATGATCATAAACCGCTTGTCCAACCCCAAAGAAGAATAAATCCTGCAATGAAAGAGGTAGTCAGAAAAGAAGTGGTGAAACTGTTAGATGCTGGGATGATTTATCCTATATCTGACAGTTCTTAGGTGAGTCCCATACATGTCGTGCCAAAGAAAGGAGGCACGATTGTGATCAAGAATGAGAAGAATGAGTTGATCCCTACAAAGAAAGTTAAAGGATGGCGAGTCTGTATAAATTATAGAAGATTGAACCTTGCTACGATAAAGGATAACTTTTCGTTACCATTCATCGACCAGATGTTGTAAAGTTTGGCCGGTCATGAGTACTATTGTTTCCTTGATGGTTACTCGGGGTATAATAAGATAGCTGTTGTACTAGAAGATCAAGAGAAGATAGCATTTACATGCCCTTTTGGTATTTTTTCCTACAGAAGGGTGCCATTCGGGTTATGCAATGCGCCGACCACCTTTCAAAGATGCATGCAATCAATTTTTGCTGATATGCTTGAAAAGCATATGGAAGTCTTCATGGATGACTTCTCGATTTTTGGTAAGTCTTTTGATAATTGTTTAAATAACCTTGTTCTTGTCTTAGAAAGATGCCAATAGACCAATCTAATCCTAAATTGGGAGAAATGTCACTTCATGGTGCGCGAAGGCATAGTCTTGGGTCACAAAATTTCCTACAAGGGAATAGAAGTGGACCAAGCAAAGATTGAAGTAATATCAAAGCTTCCCCCACCGACGAATGAAAAAGGTATTAGAAGTTTCTTAGGGCATGCAACTTTTACCGTAGATTCATAAGAGATTTTTCTAAAATAGCAAAACCCTTAACGACCCTTTTGGTTAAGGATATGGCTTTTGTGTTTAATAAAGAGTGTGTCGTGGCTTTTGAAACCATAAAGATTAACTTAGTATTGGCACCAACTATAGTAGCCCTTGATTGGTCTCTCCCTTTTGAGATCATGTGTGATGCTAGTGATATTGCAGTAGGGGCAGTTCTGGGACATCGTAGAGAAAAATTGCTAGACGTCATTTACTATGCTAGTCATGTATTGAACCCTGCACAGATGGACTATGCAACTACCGAAAAGGAGTTGTTAGCCGTGGTTTATGCCTTTGATAAATTCGGGCAATATTTGTTAGTTTCTAAAGTCATTGTTTATATTGACCATGTCGCTTTGAAGTATTTATTTGCTAAGCAGAACTCTAAGCCAAGACTTCTGAGATGAATTTTACTCCTTCAGGAGTTTGATAAGGAGATTCGTGACAAGAGAGGTTGTGAAAACACTATTGCTGATCACCTCTCTCGTATGTCACCGATTGAATAAACAGAGGATAAGATACCAATAAAGGACGAGTTTGCCGATGAACACATCCTTGTTGTTATCTGTGTACCATGGTTCGCAGATTATGCAAACTATCTAGTAGGAGGTATCATCCCCGATGAATTTGATTCTAACAGAAAAAAAAGTTTGTTCATGATTGCAGGTTTTACTTGTGGGATGATCCCTTATTATATAAAAGAGGATTGGATGAACTGATAAGCAGATGTGTGCCTGAGCAAGAACAGGAAGATATATTGAAAGCATGCCATGCCTCAGGATACAGAGGACATTTTAGTAGTCACAGAACTGCATCTAAAGTCCTCCAATCAGGTTTATATTGGCCATCATTGTTTAGGGATGCCCAAGAGAAACCAGATGCCTCAGAATTCTATGTTGGAAGTCGAGTTATTTGATGTTTGGGGAATAGATTTCATGGGACCTTTTCCACCATCTTTCAGGAAGAACTATATCCTAGTGGCAGTTGATTATGTGTCGAAATGGGTTAAGGCTATGGCTTTACCTACAAATGATGTGAAAGTGGCGGTGAGATTCTTGAACGAAAACATTTTTGCCAGATTTGGAGTAGCGAGAGCACTCATAAGTGATGAAGGAACACATTTCTTGAATCACCTCATGGAAAGGTTACTCCAGAAGTACTATGTTAAGCATA
Source organism: Vicia faba (assembly GCA_948472305.1). Classification (NCBI taxonomy): domain Eukaryota; kingdom Viridiplantae; phylum Streptophyta; class Magnoliopsida; order Fabales; family Fabaceae; genus Vicia; species Vicia faba. Next base: position 1,035,197,496 of record OX451736.1, read on the forward strand.
AGGTCGCCACACCATATCACCCTCAAACAAGTTGCCAAGTAGAAGTTTCAAACAGGAAACTTAAACAAATTCTTGAGAAAATAGTAAGTTCTTCTCGGAAATATTGGGCGGCTAAGTTGGATGACGCTTTATGGGCTTATCAAACGGCTTTCAAAATGCCAATCGGTATGTCGCTGTACCAACTAGTATATGGAAAAGCATTCCATTTACCTTTGGAGTTGGAGCACAAGGCATTATGGGCATCAAAACTTCTGAATATGGATATGTCTAAGTCAGGAAGTTCTTGGATCCTTTAACTTCATGAGTTGGAGGAATTTCGGAACCGCGCCTATGAAAATGCCATGGTTTATAAAGACCAAACAAAGAAATGGCATGATAAAAGGATCGTGAGGAAATAGTTTTATGAAGGATAACTGGTCCTCTTATACAATTCCAAGTTGAAGTTATTCCCTGGAAAACTGAGATCCAAATAGTCAGGACCATTTAAAGTGCACAAAGTGTTTTCCCATGGGGCGATTGAATTGAAAAATCAAGCCAATGGTGACACTTTTAAAGTGAATGGGCAAAGGTGGAAACCATATTATGTAGGGCAAGAAGATGGTCAGATTCATGTTGTTCGTCTTACAGGGTGAGATGAACAATCGTCGAGCCATGTGACGTAAAACGAAGCGCTTCGTGGGAGGCAACCCACACGTTTTATTTCTAATGATTTCTTTTGTTTTGTTGTAATGTTTTCCTACAAGATTTCTTATCCATAAGAGAGTGAGGATTGGAGTTTTGAGAGGGGTGACGAAAGATCACATGAGAAAATATGAAAGAAGAAATTGGCCAACACAGGGGATTTCACGGGTGCCAGTGTCAAGGGACACGGCCGTGCCATCCAAATGAGCATAATAAAGTTTCGTAGATCAGCCTCTGACACGGGTGCCCGTGTCATAGGACACGACCGTGTCAGAAAACCTGGAACAAGGCCGTGTCAGGAAATCCAGATTTCAATTAAATATTTTGGGTGTTTTCTACTTTTTTGGAGGGCCCTACCATCTTATAATTTCCTCCCCCTCCTCCATCGTAGTGAGCCCTATGAGTCCCTCCTCGCATCCTTGGCTTTGAAACATTGAGGTCAATGTTTGGTCCAAGTGTGGGTTTTTTTTATAGTTTAGTATTTTGTGTGTTTTATTCATTTCTTGTCATTTCATTTAAATTTGGTTATTCTAGTTTAAATCTTTTGTTTCTTTATGTGTTGTATGTTACAGATGTCTCGTGACTATGCCGGAGTAGTTGGACAACCCGAGAGAAGTGGATAAGAGCGATCAATCCCGACATTGAACACTAGGAAACCTCAGAAAGTTGGTATGACTGAAAAGAAAATTGGACGCAATTCCTAACACTGGAACTAGACCGAACTATAACACACCCGAAGCTACATGACACTACATAACACAGAAGGCACCTTTGAAACTGTCAGTATACCCAACATGGTGAGAATCAGAAATAGCCAAACACAAATGCACCAAGAGAGTGTCAAGTATGTACTTAGTCTCTTTTTGTTTGCATAATTATCTGTGGAATATATACTGCACACACACACATGCATTGAGGCACTTGTTTCTTTGTAGCCCTGAGCTTGTTGAGCCTACCCTTGCACGTTATCCCTTGTTACCCCAGTTTGAGCTTTATCCCCATTCTTGTTTTTAAACCATATTTTATAAAACCATTAGCCCAAACACTCTACCTTTCTCAGATAGGTGTTAGAAATTTGGTGATTTATGTAAAAACTCTAAGTTTGGGGTTGTGACACTCGCAATAAGAGTGAATGAGTGCATTCGGAAAAAAAATCAAATAAAATGAATGATATACAAATATAGAGAAACACAAAATCTTGAAAAAAAATGAGAGAATAAAAATGTTGTGAGAATGCACTCGTCACCGAGAATCCGGTGAAAAACTTAATGTCAAAATTCCTCCAGTATCCAATTGAGGAGAAGAAACTGAACATATCGAATAATACTTGTCCAACCCTTTGAGTTGCAAAATAACAAGTACATAACTATCAGATAGATAACACTGAATCTGAGCCAATTAACCCTTTGTTTTCCTTTTCTTTTTGTGTATCCCACCTTGTCCCTTAGCCCCGTTAAAACCAATAAAGTCCTCGTATAGTGTATGTTTTGTATGTTTGTGTTATGTTTACAGATGTTGTGCAAGCTCAGTAGATGACAGTGCATATCTTGATCGAGAGTATAAACACTTTAACTCGAGAGATCTGGAGAGAGTGTGAAAAACTGACAGAGGAAGAGGTGCCGAATTGTGGAAGTGTAGTTGATTGCCATGAGTCGGGTAAGAAGGGAAGGTCTAGAAGAAAGTAAGGGAGTTGCGAATAATATTAGTGGTACTATGGTTTGTTGAAATTCATAGGTGACCCATATTGTGGACTTAAGCTTTGCTTGAGGACAAGCAATGAGATAAGTTTAGGGTTGAGATCGATCACCATTCTTTCTTGTTTTCTATCTATTATCTGGCACGAAACCGCATCATTGGTAACACCTTGCTTAGTTTTATTATTGTTTTCGTCACGTATTTTAATTTTCACATTTTGTTTATTTGCATTAGTTTAGTTTGAATTTTGGATAAATAAGATACTTTTGAAGTCTTGGTCTGGTAGTTTTTGTATTTTCAAGTCCTGGTAAAATTGCACAAGAATAAAGGTGAAGTTGACAAGTTCTGAAGCGTTTTCTCCAGAAGTCCAGTGGCTGACACGGGTGCCTGTTTCACCTGACACGGCCCGTGTTAGAAATGATGGTACTTAATTAGAGAAAATAGGATTCCAATGGCTGACACGGGTGCCTGTGTCACCTGACATGGCCCGTGTCAGAAAGTCTGATAGGTGGGCTTTTGTTGAAGGATTTCAGTGGCCAACACGGGTGCCCGTGTCACCTGACAAGGCCCGTGTTGGCAGGCGCGAGACAGAAAAGTGAATTGTTAAAATCGATTTGTTTGAGTTCATTAAGGGTATTTCGGGCTTTCTGCATAGCTGTGGGGTAATCTGACACTACTTAGACCTAGTTTTCGAGAGAATTAAGGAGGGACTTTTTTTGGCATCAGAAAAAGAAGAAATTATAGAAGAGGAGAAAAGCGATCAAGGGTTTGGGAAATGAAGATCATCAAGAGTGGAAGCAATTTAAGATCGGAGCAATTTCATTCTCTTGTAATGTTTAACTTTGAATTTGTATTTTCTTTGAATATTATGTGAATTTAAACCCCCCAATGCTAAGGGGTGTCCTTGAATTTCTTTTGTGATGAACCGAATTTCTATACTTTTATGAAATCTATGTTTTTATGTATTCAATGTATTATACAATTTCTTATTGCTTGTCCTATTGGAAAATAGGGTATTGATCTATGGGTAAAGTAGGTTGGACATATCACTTTATCGCTAATTGTATAGTAACATCACTAATCTCTCTTAGGAATAAGGATCTAATAGTGATGACCGTAAATTCTTGATATTTATATATGTGCTTGACATAATTTTAAATAACTAAGGAATTAGGATTTAAAATTATATGTTAATGGTTTCTTGCTAAGAAATTAGGGGAAATAACTCTTGAGAATCGGTATTGGATCACATTAACATAGATGGTATAAAATAGAGGTTCAGTTTACTACGGAGCAATTCATACATCTTATTCCTAGCATGCTTCATCATATTGTGTAAACACTCTTTACTTTTTGTTTTAAAATTCACAGTGCAAATTATTATTACCTATCTTCCAACCACACCAATGTTTTTGGTTTAATTGAATCACTATAAACACTGATAGTTCTAACGTAGTCCTCGAGATCGATACATGGGATAACTTCCTTTTAATACTACATTGGTAAGAATAGTACACTTGCTATTTTATCGATCATGTTGCCCTAACAATGGTGGATTATTGTTCCAAGCCGGAGCCACTTGGTTGGCACATCCTGGGATCACTTGAGCGTAAGTAAGGATTGGAACACGCTCATGGGACCTTCAGGAGTGTGATGGAATGCTTGGAACCGCTTGAGAGTTGCCGGAAATAAGGGTTTGTGTTTGTCCTAGTTTTGACAAAATTTGAGAAATTTGGAGTGTGTTCTTGAGAGGCAAATTTCGTTCCCTCTTGTAGTGTGAGGGCTTGAGTATTTATAGAGGATGAGATTTTAGTCACCAAAGAAGGAAAGAATCAAGTGATCATGGTGTTACCAAAAATCAATGAAACATGTTTTCTAACTTTCTATTTATCAATGAAACATAATTTCTAACTTTCCATTTTTGAAGATCCTTGTCTCCAACATGTTTCTCACGGTTTTAGCAATCTCTTATGAGGTCTTGGGCCTTCTAGAAGATATCTAAATGAAGCCCACACACTCTTTGGTCCATAAAATCATATTTTATTTGATTTATTTTGAATTAATTTGAATAAAATCAAAATAAATAAAATAAAAAATCAAAGTAATGTATAAATGGACTTATAGGTCCTCTAACAATTTATGAACATGTTTGAACATCAAAAGTTAGGTCCACTAGTTCAAAATTTCAAGTTTGCTCACTTTTCACTTCATGCATTCTCTCAAAATTTCCCAACTTGTACTGGTCATAACTCTCTCAATTTTCATCTTTTGAAGGTTATCTTGGACTTTTTGGAAAGCTCAAGACGTCCTCTACAATTTCTTTTTGACAAATTTTGAATTTGGAAAATTTATCTTGATGTAAGACTTCATAATTTTTTATCCAAATCAACATTATAAACTCATATGTATCATTTGATAAAGTTTGGACCACAATCCCTCAAGAAATATGATCAAATCAACAAAAGGGCAAAATGGTCAAAATTAGGGTTTTGAATGGTAAAGGGAAATTTCTGATTTTTGACCTAGAAAATGATCAATTGGTTTTAGTCATGATCTCAAGAGTCCAATCGCATTATTTTTACCTAATGACATGGTTTAAAACATCGCTCAAGCCCAATGGATTGACAGATGAATTTTCAGTCAACTGATCAAAAGTCAACTGTATACTGAAAAGTCAAACTTTGACTTTTTGGTCAAAATCAAATGTCAAAGATCACAATTAATCAAAGAATGTCAAAATATGAAACTTATTCATCAAGAAATAAAAAATTCAAGATTTCATTTTGAAAAGTTAAAATTTCTAAAACTTAGAAATTTTTTTAAGTGTTGGAAATTTCTTATTTTTTCACAACTTCAAGAAAATTTTTCACCATGATGCAAGATGATTCAAAAGAAACTTTCAACATGAAAGCTGTAGATCTTCGTGAAATCTACAACTTTGATTTACACAACTCCTTCCAAAAGTGCTTGGATCTCAAGTTATAATTTTAAGAATACATGGTCATGAAACAAAACACTTAGTGAAATTTTTGCCCTAATTTGGTCAGGATTTTGACCCAACTTCATATCACTTTTGCATATAGTTCCAAGGGGAAATTTCAAACGTGATTCAAATATGGGTTGTATAGCACATTTCAAGCTTTCCAAAATGTCCAAGAACTCATTGAGATCATTTTTGAGTAGGGAGAATCGAAGAGATGAAGTTAGGGTTTTATCACTTGAACTACAAGTCATTTTGTGATGAACAAGATTCAAAATTCAAACTTATGCTACATAACCTCTACTCTACAGGCCTAAAACTTGTTAGGCACTCCATAATTAAATTCTTGCACAGCTGTTAGAGGTCTCATTCCAAGCATTCAATACAAGGCCATGCTTTATATCTATTTTGGGAAGAAAGTGCACATTGCCATTTTGATAAAGTGACTTTTTGCACAAAACTTGTTCTTGAGCCTTGCAATTGCTTTCTTCTGATCATACAAGTCCCATAACTCAAGAGAAACTTGTTCGTGAGGAAATTTTCTACAAGTTTCCTGAAATTCTGGCTGCAGATACTCAATGTCACGTTCAATGTTATGACACCGTATCTGACTTACTATAAGACAGTAAATACAAAAGCAATAAAGAACACAGTCAATTGTTTACCCAGTTCAGTGTGCAACAACACCTACTCTGGGGGCTACCAAGCCAGGGAGGAAATCCACTATAAGAGATGTTAATTCAGGAATAAACCAACCAGTTTATCTCCTTCACTTAAGACCTACCCAATGCAATTCCAATCTAAGTACAACTTAAACCTGAGTTCCTACTCACTCCCCCTCAATCACAGCAGTGATACATAACATAATTTGACTTAAGAATTGATGAAGACACTCTTCAAAAACAAACACTTGATTAAGCTTCACAGCTTTTTAATCAAGCAACACAATCACTCTTGCTTCACAGCTTTGAGTGATCCACACAACTAACTTGACTCTGCTTCACAGCTTTAGTCAAGGAACATTCAAACACTCTTGCTTCAAAGCTTTGAGTGCTACACAGCCCTTACAATTTGAAACCTATTCCAAGTCACTTATCACAATGATAATCGCTTGGAGTACAATAATCAAACCTATACAGATTACAAATGATCTTCTGATCAATAAAAGGGATGCCTTGCAAAACAGCAGCTCTGTTGAATATATAGCAGTTGCAACTTCAGTTAGGGTTTCCACAAAAACCTAGGGTTAATTCCGTTTGACCTAAAGACCAGGTCACAGGACTTTATTAACCAGGTTAGGGTTGAGCTAGGTTACCCCTCAGAAAACGCAGGATTCTGTTCAGGAAAGACTGAGTTATTTTCCTGAAAAAACTCAGACTTATCCAACCTGCAAACCTGTTAGTTCAGAACAGGATGTCATAACATCTGTTATGACATCTGAGAAAACCTGTATACTGATTTAGCAAAATGTGATCATTTTGCAAAATGCTCAGATACACACTTATAAACATCAGTACTTGAATTACAATATTTTTCTGCAAAGGTACCTAATGAGTCAGTACAAACTAAACTAGAATGTTATGACATCAGTCATGACATTCACACATACACTTGGGTTTTACCAAAAATGCAAGCCAATACCTAAACAAATACAAACTCCCCCTTTGGCAGATTTTTGGCTAAAGACCCTAAGCAATCAGAGATAGATAGCAGCAGAAATAAATGACTGCAGAAAAATAGAATGTCTAATTGAGCAAGTACATATTAAGTACCAAAATATTCTCCCCCTCTTTAGCCACAAATGGGCCAAAGATACATGTTCATAGTGATTATACAGTTATCCAAAAACAGTTAATAAGAGTAGCAGCAGAAAAAAGAACTGAACACACTTCCAAACTCCACCAGATATCAGCACCAACCAGCAACACCACCAAACAGCAACCAACCTTCAAGCACTGTCATCAGACCCAGAGGATTCGGGCTTCTTTCTTTTCTTGTGAGCAATGTCAGCATTCTTCTCTTTGTTTGATGTCTTAACATTCTTAGAGACATCTGGATTTGTTTCAGCATTTGAACTTTCTTGGTTCAGAGGAACAGAAATGCCAGGAACTGAGTGGTTCTCGTTCAGAATTCTTGAAACAATTTTTGCTATTGCTTGATTAACATAGGCTGTCCCTTCCCTATTTGCAATTTCAGGGGGAACTGAAGAAGAAGGATGAGATGGATTACCAGAGGCAGAAGCTTGGGACTTTCCTGCATGTCTTGTTCTCAACTCTTTGACCTTGGTGGGCTTAGTTCCCACTTTTCTACGAGAAGAGATCTCCAGAACTTCAGAGTCCAGACAAGAAGAGATTGTCCTAGAATCTTGATCAGAGGAAGAGGTTGAAATAGTCGTATTGGATGATGATGGTGTTTGAGACATTTTGACAGTCCTAGAGGACCAACAGCAACTGAGGAGAAAATTCTGATTGAGAGACTGGGTTTTGATGAGGAGACGAGAGGGGAAGGAAGCAAGGGAGTGTCTATTCAACTTCTTAAAAGAATTGTAGGAAATGGGAAAATATAATTTTAACCCAATCGGAACAGGCATAACTCCTTTAATCCTTGTTTTAAGCAAAATTAATTGCTACAATTCCTCATGTTGGCAAATACCCAACTTACCCCTTAAGTTTTCAAATTGATTTGCATCCAGAGCCTTGGTAAAAATGTCAGCCAGCTGTAGCTCAGTGGCAACATGTTCCAATTTGATTGTCTTCTCTTCTACAAGGTCTCTGATAAAGTGATGTCGTATGTCAATATGTTTGGTCCTGCTATGCTGAATGGGATTCTTGGATATGTTGATTGTACTCAGATTGTCACAGTACAATGTCATAACATCTTGTATGACATTATACTCAGTGAGCATCTGTTTCATCCATATCATTTGAGAGCAGCTACTACCAGCTGCAATGTATTCAGCTTCACCAGTGGAAAGAGACACACAATTTTGTTTCTTGCTGAACCAGGAAACCAGATTACTTCCCAAGAAGAAACATCCTCCAGAGGTGCTTTTTCTATCATCAGCACTACCAGCCCAATCAGCATCACAGTATCCAGTCAGAGCTGGTTCACAGCCATGAGTATACATCAATCCATAGTTGTAAGTACCACTTACATACTTCAAAATTCTCTTCACTTGATTGATATGACTGACTTTGGGATCAGCTTGGTATCTTGCACAAACTCCAACTGCAAAGGCAATATTAGGTCTGCTGGTAGTTAAGTACAACAAGCTTCCTATCATGCTTCTGTACAGACTTTGATCCACCTTAACCCCACTTAAATCTTTGGAAAGCTTTAGATGAGTAGGAGCAGGAGTCCTTTTGTGACTTGCATTCTCCATACCAAACTTCTTTACAATGTTCTTAGCATACTTGCTTTGAGATAAGAAGATTGAGTCCTCCATCTGTGAGACTTGTAGTCCAAGAAAATAAGTTAGTTCTCCCATGAGACTCATTTCAAATTCAGCCTGCATTTGGTCAGCAAAGTGTTTAACCATATGTTCTGACATTCCTCCAAACACTATGTCATCAACATATATTTGGGCAACCATCAACTTTCCTCCTTCAGTTTTGACAAAGAGAGTTTTGTCCAAGCCTCCTTTTCTGTAGCCTTTGTCTGAGAGAAACTTTGTTAACCTGTCATACCATGCTCTAGGAGCTTGTTTCAGGCCATATAGGGCTTTTCTCAATTTGTAGACATGATCAGGGTGGGTTGGATCCACAAAGCCTTTAGGTTGTTCACATAAGCTTCCTCATTCAAGTACCCATTTAGAAAGGCACTTTTCACATCCATCTGAAATAACTTGAACTTCAGAAGACAAGCAATTGACAACAAGAGTCTGATTGATTCCAGCCTGGCTACAGGTGCAAAGGTTTCATCAAAATCAACCCCTTCAACCTGGGTGTATCCTTGAGCAACAAGTCTTGCCTTATTTCTGGTGACAACTCCTTCAGCATATGACTTGTTCTTGAATATCCATTTTGTCCCAATGATGTTAGTTCCTTCAGGTCTAGGAACCAGTTCCCAAACTTCATGTTGCTTGAATTGGTTCAGTTCATCTTGCATTGCACCAATCCAATATTCATCAGTTAAGGCTTCCTTGACATTTCTTGGTTCCATTTTGGACACAAAACAAGAGTTTGAGATGATTTCTCTAGATCTTGTGATGACTCCACTATTGGGATCTCCTATGATGAGCTCTTTTGGATGATCCTTCTGAATTCTGATGGAAGGGATCTTGCTAGCTTCCTTTGATTCAGATTCTGTTGTGGTGGAGTTGGGTAGGTCATTCTGTTGGGTTGAAGTCTCAAAGAATGTCTCAACAGTACAAGGAACATCTATTTCTTCATGATAGTCATCAATTATAACATTTATTGATTCCATCATGGTTTTGGTTATGGAGTTGAATACTCTATAAGCTCTGCTGTTTGAGGAGTATCCTAGAAATATGCCTTCATCACTTTTAGGATCCAGTTTTCTTCTTTGTTCACGATCAGCCAGAATATAGCATTTGCTGCCAAACACATGGAAGTACTTCACAGTTGGTTTTATTCCTTTCCAGAGTTCATATATGGTGGATGAGGTTCCCTTCCTCAAGGTGACCCTGTTATGAACATAGCAGGCTGTATTCATAGCTTCAACCCAAAAGTACATAGGAAGTCTTTTGGCATGTAACATTGCTCTGGCAGATTCCTGTATGGTCCTGTTTTTTCTTTCCACAACTCCATTTTGTTGAGGTGTTATAGGAGAAGAAAACTCATGACTAATTCCTTCTGAAGAGCAGAAATCACCAAACTCGCTGTTTTCAAATTCCTTGCCATGATCACTTCTGATTCTGACAATACATCCTTCCTTCTCTCTTTGAATTCTTTTGCACAATTCTTTAAAAACTTCAAATACATCTGATTTTTCCCTAATGAAATTAATCCAGGTGAATCTGGAAAAATCATCCACAACCACATAGGCATATCTTTTACCACCAAGACTCTCTACTTGCATTGGTCCCATCAGATCCATATGGAGGAGTTCTAAAACCTTAGAGGTGGTCAGATGTCTTGACTTTGGATGTGACATCCTAGTCTGCTTACCAACCTGACATTCACCACAAACTCTTCCTTCATCAATTTGCAGTCTTGGAATCCCTCTGACTGCCTCCAAGGAGATGATCCTCTTCATACCCCTTAGATGAAGATGGCCAAGTTTTTGGTGCCACAGTTTCACCTCTTTTTCTTCTCTTGCAATGGAACACACAGATGAGAAATTAGTGTTCTCAGGCTCCCACAAGTAACAGTTGTCTTTGGATCTGACTCCTTTCATTATTATCTCTTGTTTGTCATTGATTACAAGGCATTCAGATTTTGAGAAATTGACCTTGAATCCTAGATCACACAATTGACTGATACTAATGAGATTAGCGGTCAGCCCTTTCACCAGCAGTACTTCATTCAGACTTGGAACTCCAGGGCAGTCCAAATCACCAACTCCTTTATTTCACCTTTAGCCCCATCTCCAAAGGTCACAAAACTGGTGGTGTGAGGCTTAACATTATTGAGGAGGTTCTTGATTCCAGTCATGTGTCTGGAACATCCACTGTCAAAGTACCAGTCTTCCTTTGCAGAGACCCTCAGGGAAGTGTGAGCTATCAGTGCAGTAGCCTTTTTCTTCCATTTAGGAGCATGTAGTACCTTTTTAGACTTAGGTTTGACACATGAGTTCTGATGTAGTCTGAAGCAGAAGGGCTTTATGTGGCCATATCTCCCACAATGATGACATCTCCATCTTTGGTACCTTTTCTTCATATGTCTCTGTTCCTGATGTTGAGAGTTGTGTTGAGACATCTGTTTTGACATTTGCTTACCAGTACCAGATTTCTTTGCTTCCATAAATCCTAGTCCAGATTTATTTCCCACATTTTGTCCAACCTGAAGGATCTCTTCCAATTTGTCTGTTCCATTGGTCAACATCTTGACAGATTTGGTCATTTGATTCAGTTGTGAGTTCAGCAATTGAACTTCTCCTTCTAGATGACTTATAGTTTCAAGGTTTGCCCTTTTTTCAGCCTCCAGCTTTATGATGAGTTTTGATTGTTTCTCATTCTGCACACAGACTTCAGTACTTCTGATACACAATTTCTTGTAAGTATCAGCCAGTTCTTTAAAAGTCACCTCTTCATCACTGATGTCACTTTCAGAGGTACAAACACCAGTTAAAGCAGTAACTTGTTTGGCAGATTCTTCTTCAGAATTACTTTCTGAATCACAGTCAGACCAAGTAACTGTCATTCCTTTTTGTTTCTTAAGAAAGGTAGGACATTCAGCTCGAATATGCCCATATCCTTCACAACCATGGCATTGAATTCCTCTGCCTTGAATTCCCTTCTCTTCTGACCTTGGTCTTCTGCTGGAACTGTCAATGTCAGAGGGAATGTTATGAACATTGGACCTTGACTTTGGATCTATTCTTTTGATGAGTTTGTTGAACTGTCTTCCAAGCATGGCTACAGCTTCTGAAATGTTTTCTTCAACATCAGTGTTGGACATAAGTGCTATGCTCTTGTTCTTCTTGACACCATTATCAGTGATTCCCATCTCAAAAGTCTGAAGAGACCCAATAAGTTCATCCACTTTCAACTTGCTAATGTCCTGGGCTTCCTCTATGGCAGTTACCTTCATTGCAAATCTTTTAGGCAAGGATCTGAGAATCTTCCTCACCAGTTTTTCTTCTGACATCTTTTCTCCCAGTGCTCCTGAGGTGTTGGCAATCTCCAAGATGTTCATGTGAAACTCATGAATGGTTTCATCTTCCATCATTTTTAGATTCTCAAATTTGGTAGTCAACATCTGAAGCCTTGACATTTTTACTTTGGAAGTGCCCTCATGAGTAATTTTGAGAGTGTCCCAAACTTCCTTGGCCAGTTCATATTGATGTACTAATCTGAAAATGTTTCTATCAATTCCATTGAACAAGGCATTTAAAGCTTTGGAATTTCCCAGGGCTAACTCATCTTCTTCTTTACTCCAATCTTCCTCAGGCTTCAGACTGATTGTCCCATCTTTCTCAGTTATGGTGGGATGGATCCATCCTTTGTCAGCAGCTCTCCAAGCCTTTTTGTCCAGAGATTTTAGGAAGGCAATCATACGGGGTTTCCAGTAGTCATAATTAGTTCCATCCAGAATGGGTGGTCTATTTCCAAAAACTCCTTCTTTGTCCATAGTGCCAGAAAGTGATATCCCTAGATCTCACCCAGTAATACAGGCAGGGTGCCTGCTCTGATGCCAATTGAAATTCTGGCTGCAGATACTCAATGTCACGTTCAATGTTATGACACCGTATCTGACTTACTATAAGACAGTAAATACAAAAGCAATAAAGAACACAGTCAATTGTTTACCCAGTTCAGTGTGCAACAACACCTACTCTGGGGGCTACCAAGCCAGGGAGGAAATCCACTATAAGAGATGTTAATTCAGGAATAAACCAACCAGTTTATCTCCTTCACTTAAGACCTACCCAATGCAATTCCAATCTAAGTACAACTTAAACCTGAGTTCCTACTCACTCCCCCTCAATCACAGCAGTGATACATAACATAATTTGACTTAAGAATTGATGAAGACACTCTTCAAAAACAAACACTTGATTAAGCTTCACAGCTTTTTAATCAAGCAACACAATCACTCTTGCTTCACAGCTTTGAGTGATCCACACAACTAACTTGACTCTGCTTCACAGCTTTAGTCAAGGAACATTCAAACACTCTTGCTTCAAAGCTTTGAGTGCTACACAGCCCTTACAATTTGAAACCTATTCCAAGTCACTTATCACAATGATAATCGCTTGGAGTACAATAATCAAACCTATACAGATTACAAATGATCTTCTGATCAATAAAAGGGATGCCTTGCAAAACAGCAGCTCTGTTGAATATATAGCAGCTGCAACTTCAGTTAGGGTTTCCACAAAAACCTAGGGTTAATTCCGTTTGACCTAAAGACCAGGTCACAGGACTTTATTAACCAGGTTAGGGTTGAGCTAGGTTACCCCTCAGAAAACGCAGGATTCTGTTCAGGAAAGACTGAGTTATTTTCCTGAAAAAACTCAGACTTATCCAACCTGCAAACCTGTTAGTTCAGAACAGGATGTCATAACATCTGTTATGACATCTGAGAAAACCTGTCAACTGATTTAGCAAAATGTGATCATTTTGCAAAATGCTCAGATACACACTTATAAACATCAGTACTTGAATTACAATATTTTTCTGCAAAGGTACCTAATGAGTCAGTACAAACTAAACTAGAATGTTATGACATCAGTCATGACATTCACACATACACTTGGGTTTTACCAAAAATGCAAGCCAATACCTAAACAACTACATTTCCTGTTTACAATTTTCATTTTTGTTGAGATTTGAATAAGATACAGAGGCTCTGGCTGGGCGTGAGGTTGAAGATGAAGTTCTGGCCATGTACTTGTTTACTATCATATATTTGTTGTTTTGATTATATAAATAGATGTATAGCCATCCCAGTGGTAGAAGCGCGCGCCTGTGACTATATGGACATGGGTTCGAGCCCCAGGGGTACCCTTTTGGATATTTTTTTCATATTTTTCCCATTCTGACTCTTTTTTTGGACAGGCGCCTGGGCCTCCTTTGGGCCTTGTGTTTTTTTCCTTACTACTGACCCCCCTTGCTGACTATTTGCACCCTGGCCCATTTTTATTTTCTTTTTCTTATTTTTATTTATTTATTTTCTTAAATATTTTTATCTAATACTAAAAAATCAGGAAAAAATGTAAAAAAACATGAGATTAATATTTTGATAAAGTTTATTTATTTATTTTACACAAAAAAATTATTTTTATTTAATCATACTTTATTTATTTTAATAATTGTTTTTTTTTTGTAAATTTAATTTTAAAAAACTAGGGTTTTAGTTATTTTCTTTTACACCATTTAAATATATTATTTTAAAATATAAAAAGACCAAAAATATTTTATAATACTATAAATTATTTTTAAGACAAAAAATACCAAAAATATTCTTCTCATGAACTTAATTTCCTTTTTTAATTAATATTTAGATCAGGGTTTTATTTAAATTCTTTTCCTAGTAAATTTAGGTTTTACTTTTTATTATTTTTATTAATTATTTTTATTTTAATTAATTAGGTTAAAACAAAACCCCTTTTCTCTAAAAATCCAAACAAAACATCCATTTTCTTTACATTTACATTCTTGTTTATTTATTCATTTTGTACATTATTTATTAAAATTCTTGTACAAATTCAATATGGTTGTAATAGATAGTTAGACTTTATTTTCTTGCAATCCCCATTTATAATTTGTACACCCCCTCCCACAAGTATTGTAATAGCGTAGTAATTTTAAATTCCGCAATTTATCGCTTTATATACAAATACTAGTAATTAGGGTTTGTATGGAAAGACTAAAACCAATCAATTAGAAAACCCTAATCAAAAACAAAATCAAGCATGAAAATAATACACTTGCACACAGGCACCCCTAGGGTAAATCCACTTGGTTGCCTTTACAAAATGGCCATATTACGCATGTGAGGTATCTTAGCAAAAAACAAGCAAAATACAAGATCATAGTCCCTCGATGACGCTATCTAAGTTGCCTTTCAAAATGATCTTAGTCCCTAAAGAAAAATGCTAAGATACCTTGCAACATTACTAATCATGGTTATACAATGACCCACGCCCGTCCCGTTTACATCCAAAGATAGGGTTACTTACCAAATCAATGGTAAGATAACAATGTCAAAGGAAAAGAAAATGAACAAGAAAGACTTTTGAGTAGGTAGAATTCTCCTAATTACTTGCTCACTTTCAAAACAAAAGCATCCTTGCTATTTTCAAAACAAACACCTATACTTTCAAAACTTCTTACAAACTTGAAAACATTTTCAAAAGATCAACATCTTTGTATACATTCTTACAAACGAGAATCACTACAAAGTTTTCTTAAACAATGGCCTCTTTACAAAATGCTTTCGAAAACCACATAAAGCATAATTTCAAACAAAAGCAAGTGATCTAGAAAGTAACTAAGAGCCCATGGAAAACCATGGATGAAAAGGGTGCTAATACCTTCCCTTTTCATAATCTATCCCTCGAACTCAAGAAATAATCTCAAAGGTCTTTCCTGTGCTTTTTCACCTTTCCTTTTGGATAAAAGAAAACTCGGTGGCGACTCTTGCTAACCGCAACATTTTCGATAATATGCAAAACACCCAAGTCAGTTATCCCACCGTATCACAGAACTGGAGACTCTGCTGGGGATAATTCTAAAAGTTGGGTTACCTTAGGGTTATATCGCATTTACTTGCTTTAATTGTTTGACTTGTATGCTTTACATTATGGTTCTTTGTTTGGGTTTGAATCCTCTACGCGGATTTGAGATACCTTATAGGTAGGTAGCAATACGTTGTGGAAACTGTGCAGGATATACCGACATGGTCTAAGCAATAACTACGTTAGTGCGACATATTTGTGGGTATAGATAGCCCTTGAGTTAATCAAGGAATATATGGGGCCTCTGAGTGATGTCATGAAGCACTAATGAACTTTTAGAACCTTTACTTGGCCAACTTGGCCTTTAGGACGTAGTGAGATGAACGACTTTGGTGCAGTCCGAAGTTGGTAGATACTCGATACTACACTCATTGAGGTTTGTTTTTTTGGATATTTCGGTCTCCATTAAAGAGGCTTGTGCTGAAACAATGACCAAGGAAACAAACTAGTGATATTGAGCTCCTTAGACTTCGGTTACTATTGCTAGGACAGGTTTTAAGCCAACTAAACTTCAAGAGGGTACTTACCTATGAGACTCCATGCAAGCCTAAATCTAAGGACTTGTTTTATTTGTTTGTATATACATACTTGTACATAACATCATGAACATCATAACATCATACTCATTCACTAACCATTTCAGGGATCTCGGGATTTATCTTTGTTCTGTTTTGTAGGACACGGATTCTATCCGCAGGAAAACTATTCAAGTCAATCTTGTAAGGATCCCTCCTCAACTTAAAGAGCTAGCATCAAGGATTCCTGAAAATTCTCCATTTACCGAAAGACATAGTCTCCTACTAAACTTGGTCACCTCTAACACTGATGAAGACATGATGAAGGTGCTCTTTCAGTTCTTTGATCCTTTACACCATTGCTTCATATTTCTCGATTATCAACTTGTGCCAATTTTGGAAGAATTCTCCCGACTCTTGAGGATTCCCATTCTCAATAAACTACCTTTTAACGGTACAGAAAGAGATCCAAAGCCAGAAGAGATTGCTCAAGTTCTACACTTGCAACCATCTGATATCATAACCAATTAGGAAACAAGGAGTGGTGTCAAGGGTTTCCTAGAAAAGTTCTTGTTTGAGAAAGCCTAAAACTGTTGGAACTCTTTGGATCTGCAATCTTTTGAGGAAATTGTGGCTCTCCTCATCTATGGGATGGTTTTGTTTCCAAATCTTGACCAACTTATAGACGTCAACGCCGTCAAAATTTTCATATACCGCAACCCGGTGCCTACTTTGCTAGGGGACATCCTACATTCTTTTCACACTCGCACTATGAGGAAAAGAGGTATCCTTATGTATTTGACTCCTCTCTTGGCAAGATGGTTTATCTCGCATCTTCCCCAATCTGTATTGAAGAACGAGCAAGGTTCAAGGTGGTCACAAAGGTTAATGATGCTCAAACATTCAGACATTCATTGGTGTTCCCGATCCTTAGAGAATGTTACTATTATCGACCATTATGGATAATTCCCTAATTCCCCTTTACTTGGAATTAGGGGAGGTATCACCTACAACCACTGCTTATCCTTAAGACAATTTTGTTACGCCTGAAGGGACGGCCCACATGAGATGCTCATTCAAGGTTTGGTATTTGACTACGAGAACAACGATCAAGGTCATCGCCAGAGATTTATCTGAGCTTGGAGGATGTTGAACAAGGTGGATAGCAAGACATTGGGGCATAATAATTCCATCCCTATTAAGCCTTACCTCAAATGGGTACGAACTCGTGCTCAGAGTCTTATGATGCCTTATCCTTCCATTCTCCCGGTAATCATTGAGCTTGTTATGGAAGGAGATGTTCCTTACACTATCCTGCATCCTGACTTGCTCACCTCTCTTGAAGACTTACAAAGATATTGGATACAACTTAAGGGGGAGCGAGACACTTTCGAAGCCCAATTCTACGCTAGCGAGAAGAAGGTTTTGGAACTCACTAAGCAACTTTATGAGGAGAGGACTCTGAATGCCTACATCGCACCAAAGAGGATGCGTACTACCTTTTTATCTGAGAGTTTTTGTATTGTTTTGCACAAAGAGGAATTGATGTACTCAAGCTTTAATTTATTAATATAACGTGTGTTTCCTTTTTTTTCTAAAACAAATTTGAATCTTTAAAATCCTTGAAATCATTGCATATGCATTTACCATTCATCATAACATAAGCAAGTTTCTTGCAACAAGTCTCCTCATATTTCTACTGTTTATTTCAGTAAGATGGATCTCGAGAAGATGGTGAAGGACCTCCAAGAACATAATGCTCAGTTTCAACAGATGTTCTTAACACTAGCCAAAGGACAAGAAGAGTTGAAGACCTTGCTGGTTGAAGAGAAGAAAAAGAAAGCAAAGAAAATAACCGGAGTTGTAAATATTGGAAGAAGGTTCCAAGGACAAGCAAGAAGGACCCTAGACTTTGCAACGTCATCTGGTGAGAAAGACAACCAAGATGGGAAAGGCAAGGAAGCATTTGTCCAGCCAGATTCAAAAGAGGAAGAGGAAGAAGAAGATTATTCTGAAGAACAATATCCTCCAGCCGACGACAAGTATAAGCATTCGGAAGAATGGTTAAGTGAAATGGAAATCCAAAAAGTACCTGGACTGGACTTTGAGGAGTTGGGTATAGTATCTGGGATTGTCATTCCTCCAAAATTCAAAGCGTCGGTGTTCGCCAAATATGACGGAGTTTTGTGTCCCAAAATGCATCTCCGGTCCTATGTGAGGAAAATACAACCTCATACTGCTGACAAGGATTTATGGGTACACTTATTTCAAGACAGCCTGTCCGAAACTCAGCTTGATTGGTTTTATCAACTAGAAAGAGTTGATGTTCGTAATTGGGAAGATCTTGTTGCTGCCTTTTACAAACAATACCAATACAACACTGATCTTGCTCCCACCCGTACTCAACTCCAGAGTATGGCCATGGTTTCAAGTGAAGGCTTCAAAGACTACGCGCAAAAATGGAGGGACTTAGCAGGAAGAGTCCAGCCTCCCCTATCTGAAAGAGAGTTAGTAGACATGTTTTTGGGCACCCTGTCTGGTCCTTTCTTTAATCACTTGATTGGAAGTTCCTCGGTAGGTTTTATCGAATTGATATTGACCGAAGAAAGAATGGAAGCCGGTATAGAGAATGGGAAGATTCAAAAAGATGCATCCTCTGTTGCTGTAAGAAAACCATTCATTGGAAAAAAATAAGTTGTTGCTGTATATCCTCAGAGAAATCAAGATAGGACTGAACGTCGTCCAATGGTGGGGGCTGTCATGATTCCTAAACCCGCACCTGCTCAGCAAAGAAGCAACCAGCCAAGAACGGAAAGACCAGCTAGACAGTTTACTCGAATTAATATGAAATTATCTCAAGTATTGCCGCATTTGTTAAGATCCAATCTAGTGACTTTGAAAGAAGCTCCAAAGAACCCTAACACAACCTCTCCTCATTATCATCCTAATGCCCGATGTGCATACCATTCTGAGAGTCCCGGCCATGACACTAACAACTGTTGGGCTCTGAAGAACAAAGTATAAGACCTTTTTGAAGTCAAAGAGATTGAATTTGATGCGCCAGGAATTCCCAATGTCATCATTGCCCCTATGCCCAAGCACGGCCGTAATGTTAACGCCATTGAGGAAGATATGTTTGTTACTTCAGTTGATGAACTTGTGAACCCACTCCTGACTATCAAAAAGAACTTGTTAAACACCGGTGTATTCCCAGGCTGTGATGAAAGATGTCATTTTTGTTTGTCCTCATCAACCAGCTGTCATTTGTTAAAAGCAGGCGTTCAATGCCTAATATATGACAAGCAGATTTTGTTCGAAAAGACTTCTATTCCAACAGTTTCTTATAATGATGTTTCTATCGTGACCATTTCCGCCAATTCTTCCAGGGTCTCCACCAAAAGACCCGTTAGAATTACATCAGTTCCTAAAGTAGCTCCATTGATAATTACAATGCCTGGACCAATCCCATATTCGTCAGACAAAACTGTCCCATGGAATTATGGAGGTGTTGTCTACTACCACGGTATCAAGCAAGATTGGCCAGCTATTGAAAATTCAAGCCCTGAGAAAGTTGACTCTGATATCAGTAATATCACAGGGACTAGTAAGATAACCCGCAGTGGAAGGGTATTCTCTCCAGAAATTGCTCCTCCCAAAGTTATTTTCGGACCTGTAATCATTCATGTTGTTCTTGCTCCTCCAAAGGCTATTCCCAATCCTGCAATCATCTCTGATAATACTCCTGTTGACAAAACTGTTACAATCCCTGTTATCACCCCTAATGACATTCCTACTTCCGAGTCTGCCGAGACTCGAGGCAAAGGTATTTTGGTTGAGCCTGTCCGGACGAAGGCACAATCAATAGCTATCCTTGAGACCTCCCGAAAAGAGATAGAGGAAATTCTAAAGGTCATAAAAAGAAGCGACTACAATGTAGTTGAACAACTATGGAAAACTCCATCAAAACTTTCCATGCTGGCTTTATTATTATGTTCTAAGGCTCATGCAAAGGCCTTAGTAAAATTCCTTAAAACTTCCCATGTATCCCAAGAAACATCTACCGATCAGTTCCAAGACTGCGTAGCCAGCTTGACCGCGGATAATGGTTTAGGTTTTTCGAATGCTGATTTAACACCAAGAGGGAGGAAGCATAATGAGGCATTCCATGTCTCAGTCGAATTCAGGGCACGAATTTGGCTCATGTCTTGGTTGACATTGGTTCGTCTCTGAATGTGTTGCCTAAAAAGGATCTTGATAGGCTTGACTGTGAAGGATTGACCTTGAAACCTAGCAACATAGTAGTAAGGGCCTTCGACGACTAAAAAATGATGGTGCATGGGGAAGTGGACATCCCCATAAAAGTTGGAACCCAAACATTTGATTCAACTTTTTATGTAATGGATATTCGCCCTTCATATTCCTGCTTATTAGGCAGACCGTGGATTCACAATGCTGGTGTCGTTACCTCTACGTTGCATCAAATGTTGAAATATCCAATTCAAGGGAAAATCATCACTGTTCATGGAGAAGAAGAGTATATGGTCCGTCATCTAAATTCCTCCAGATATGTGGAATTAGATGGTGAATTTATTGAAACTCCATTCCAGCACTTTGAAGAAGTCTCGCAGACTGTGGTAGTAACCAAGGCTGTGTCTCAAGTCCCCAAGATTACAAGGCCTCCGCTCAAAATGTCCCCAAGATTACAAGGCCTCACTAGGTTACTACAATAAGAGGAGAGTACCATTCAGCCCCACGATGAACCAGTGGACACAATTAACCTAGGTACCAAAGAAAACAAAAGAGAATTCAAGGTGGGTGCCAATCTGGAACCAAGTGTCAAAGAGTGTCTGATTCAGTTGCTACATGATTATGTGGAAGTCTTTGCTTGGTCGTACGAAGACATGCCGGGACTTGATGCAGATATCGTAGTACATTGTCTACCAACAAAAGAAGACTGTCCACCAGTAAAACAAAAGGTCTATCGCATGCGACCAGACATGTCAGAGAAGATCAAAGCGGAAGTCATGAAACAATTCAACGCCAGATTCTTGGCTGTTACTTCCTATCCGTAATGGGTCGCTAATGTTGTTCCCGTGCCTAAAAAGGATGGAAAAGTAAGAATGTGCATGGACTACAGAGATTTGAATAGGGAAATCCCTAAGGATGATTTCCCACTTCCCCACATTGATATCCTAGTTGACAATACGGCACAACACAAAGTGTTTTCTTTCATGGACGGTTTCTCAGGCTACAACCAAATCAAAATGGTGCCTGAGGACATGGAAAAAATAACCTTTGTCACACAGTGGGGCACATTCTGCTACACGGTTATGCCATTCGGGCTGAAGAATGCTGGGGAAACCTATCAGCGTGCCATGGTAGCTCTATTTCACGACATGATACATCATGAAATAGAGGTCTATATGGAAGACATGATAGCTAGATCTCAAACAGAAGAGGAGAATCTTGGTCATTTGCAAAAATTATTTGAGAGACTAAAGAAATACAAGTTGAGGTTGAACCCAAATAAATGCACGTTTGGAGTAAAGGTCCAGTAAACTCTTAGGTTTTGTTGTCAGCAATAAAGGTATCGAAGTAGATCCTGCCAAGGTGAAAGTGATACAAGAAATGCCTGCTCCTCGTACCGAGAAGGAAGTCAGAGGATTCTTGGGACGTTTAAACTACATTTCCAGATTCATTTCTCACCTGACAGCTACTTATGAACCAATCTTCAAATTAATGAAGAAAGATCAAGTAGTCAAATGGAATGACGAGTGTCAATCTGCCTTCGACAAGATCAAAGAGTACCTGCAAGAGCCTCCTGTTTTAATGTCACCAGTCGAGGGAAGACCATTGATCATGTATCTAACTGTTTTGGAAAATTCAATGGGGTGTGTGCTGGGGAAGCATGACGAATCTGGCCAAAAAGAGCATGCTATTTATTACATGAGCAAAAAGTTTACCGACTATGAAACCAGATATTCACTGCTCGAGAAAACTTGGTGCGCTCTGGCATGGGCTGCTCGCCAGCTAAGATAGTATATGCTGACCCATACTACCTTATTGATATCTAAAATGGATCCAATAAAATACATCTTCGAGAAATCTGCCCTCTCTGGGAGAATAGCAAGATGGAAGATGATCCTGACAGAATATGACATACAGTATACTACCTAGAAAGCAATAAAGGGCAATGTACTAGCTGGTCACCTTGCTCATCAGGCTGTGGATGACTACCAGTCCATGAAGTCTGAATTCCCAGATGAAGACATCATGATGGTAAACAACTATGAAGAATTCACACCATATGACGGACCTGAACAAGGATCCTGATGGACCCTGGTTTTCGATGGGGCATCCAACGCACTCGGCAATGGTATTGGTGTTGTACTCATATCTCCTGAAGGTATCATACTCCCTTTACTGCAAGACTCTTCTTCAACTGCACAAACAACATGGCAGAATACGAAGCTTGTATTTTTGGTCTCAAAGCTGCCATAAATTTGGGGATCAAATCCTTAAATGTATTTGGAGATTCAGCTTTGGTCATCAGCCAGATCAAAGGGGAATGGGACACCAAACACCCTAAACTTATCCCTTACAAAGAACATGTGTTGACGTTGATCCCACATTTTGAGAAAATTACCTTCGAGCATTTCCTACAAGAAGAAAATCAGCTAGCAGACGCACTAGCCACAATGCCATCCATGTTTAAACTTAAATGGGATAACGCGGCTCCCCATATCACCATTGAACGAATGGATGAGCCAGCTCACTGTCACAATATTAATACTGAAGAAGTAGTGGACCGGCCTTGGTTTCACGAAGTCAAGAGGTATCTCGAGTCTCAAGAATATCCAGAAGGAGCTTCAATCAATGATAAGAAGTTCTTAAGGAGATTCTATGCTAAATTCTTCCTTAGTAATGGCATTCTCTACAAACGCAACCATGACTCTGTGTTACTTCGGTGGATAGACAAAGTTGAAGCAAAAAAGATCATGGCTGAGTTACTTGAAGGTACTTTTGGCACCCATTCCAGTGGCCATACGATGGCAAAGAAGATCCTACAGGCAGGCTATTACTGGTCTACCATGGAAGCATATTACTATCAACACTCTCGAACCTATCACAAGTGTCAGATTTATGCTGACAAGGTGCACGTACCTCCGGTTCCTCTGAATGTCTTGACGGATCCTTGGCCCTTTGCTATGTGGGGCATCGATATGATTGGGGAAATCAAACCAATAGCCTCTAATGGACACCGCTTCATCTTGGTGGCCATTGACTATTTTACAAAGTGGGTTGAGGCAGCTTCTTTCGCTTCCATTACTAAGAATGTTGTAGCCCGATTCATTAAACAAAATCTCATTTGTCGGTATGGTGTCCCGGAGAGGATCATCATAGATAATGGTACGAATCTAAACAATACTATAATCACCGCTCTGTGCGAGCAATTCAAGATCCAGCATCACAATTCTTCCCCTTATCGGCCAAAGATGAATGGTATTGTCGAAGCCGCGAATAAGAACATTAAAAAGATCATACAGAAAATGACAGTCACATATAAAGACTGGAATGAGATACTACCATTCGCTCTCCACGGTTACCATACCACGACACGCACATCAACCGGGGCAACACCCTACTCTCTGGTATACAGCATGGAGGTTGTCTTGCCTATTAAGGTCCAGATCCCCTCTCTAAGAATCATGAAGGATGTGTAATTGCAAGCTTCTCAAGTCATGTTTAAAGCATTAGTTTTGATGAAGACAACATGGATATCAACATTCAAAGGATGTGCAAAAAGCTTATCAATATCATATAGAAGTCTTGAAGATTAGAAGAAGAATTATTAAAGAAACAACAAATGTCAAAAGGTATAAATAATTATTAAACTTGAATATAGATGTTCACAAATATGCATTCATAATCATATACATATCCCACATTTTTAACAATAAGAAAAACCTTGTTTGAGATCTTTTTCAAAAAGAATTTTTGAAAATAAACTTTCAGGAACCGGTTCCTACGTAACAGGGAACCGGGTTCCAAACTTGTTCAAAAAACACCTCCCTGGAATTTGTACCAGGAACCTGGTTGTACCTATAGGGGAACCGGTTCCTGCGTGTTATTTTTTGAATTCTGAGTTATAACGTTCACTAAGAACCGAGTTCTTCCTGGGTCGGAACCGGTTCCCAGCGAACCAGTACAAATTTTCTTTTGTTTTTTGAACATAATTCAAATGGTATTCTTTCATGATTGCATTGCATCTTTTCATATCATATGGCATGAATGAAGAGGTACTTGTGACATTATAAAATGTGCAGATTTTCAGATTTAATAAAAACCTTCTTCAATTAACAATTTTTCATCATTCAAATTTGCATACAAACTTTCAAGTGTTCATAAATTTTGTGAAACTTGCCATATACATTTTCATTAAGAAATCATTACAAGTTTCATACATACATTGTGAACATTTATAATCATTGCTTGAGAATTGTTTCTATCTTAAAGAATAAGATCAATTGAAGATTGATAGTGCTCTCCATCTCTTTCAAATAAATCATTGTATTACAAAAAGAAAGTATTCCCTTACTATCCAGGATTGTTTGAAGTAAGTGTTGTGATTTGAAGAGGATTGTTCTTCATTCACATTAGTGTTTGTTTGATCTTAAAGGTGTTAAGAACCTTTGGTAACCCTATAGGTTAGATAGTAAGCATAAGATGTACAATCATTCTAACTATAGTGAAATCTCTTTCATGTTGGAAAGGGGACTTGAGTACTCTCGGATTGTGAGGGGAACCAGGATATATCGCCGTGTTCTTTACTTTTCCGCTTTTATCGCTTTCATCACCATAGTCAAGAAAAGATAAGATATAGTCAAAAACCTTCAAACACTTAACCAAAAAATTACTTCAAGTATTCTCATAAAACCGAATAAATTTTTATATACCTAATTCACCCCCCCTCTTAGGCACTCTTAGACTTACAATTGGCATCAAAGCAAGTTATAGGTAACATGTTCCTAAAGATCCAGAATGGCTTCCGCAAATCCAAATCCAATTTTCAAAGATGGTGGTAGTAACAACAAGCCTCCATTGTTTTGTGGTGAATACTTTGACTTTTGGAAAATTCGCATGAAGGCTCATCTTGAAGCGCAAGGAGAAGAAATATGGAATGCTGTTGAAAATGGTCCATTTACTCCGGTGTGTGTTATCAATGGTGTTAGGTCATCAAAGCCTAAAGCATCATGGGATGACGATGACAAGAAAAAAGTTCTCTTTGACAAAAAGGCAATCAATATTCTCCAAATTGCTCTTAGTATGGATGAATTTTTCCGAGTATCGGCATGTACAACGAAAAAGGAAATTTGGGATACTCTTGTAGAAACTCATGAAGGAACCTCCGAAGTCAAAAGGTCTAGATTGAACACTTTGAGTCAAGAATATGAATTATTCAGAATGCTGCCCGGAGAATCCATCCTTGACTTGCAAAAGAGATTCGTTCACTTGACAAACCATTTGAAGGCACTTGGTAAGACTTTAACTAACGATGAATTAAATCTTAAAGTGCTTAGGTCTTTAACTAGGGAATGGAAACCAAAAGTGACGGCAATATCCGAAAAGAAAAGCCTAGAAACTATGACTTCCGCAACACTTTTCGGAAAGCTTCAAGAATATGAGACGGAACTTGGAAGGCTTGAAAAACATGAGAATCATGAGAAGAAATCCAAAGGCATTGCTTTGAAAGTTGATTCAAAAGAAAGTCAAGATAAAGATGCATCGGAGGAAGATGAAAACCTCTTGCTTCTTGTAAAAAGAAAGAAATTTTATAAGCATAAAGATAAAGAAGCCTCCACATCAACACAAGATGTTACACGCTATGAATGTGGAAAGCAAGGTCACATAAAGCCGAATTATCCAAAACTCTCCAAGAAAAATGGACTCAAAGGCAAAAAGGAGTTCAAGAACAAAAGGGCTTATGTTGCATGGGAAGATAATGAGATAAGTTCTTCATCCGATTCGGAAAGCGACGAATGTGCAAACTTAGCCTTAATGGCGTCGCATCACTCCGATGACGAAGGAGAGGTTAGTAATGAATTTAATCTTTTTGATGATGATGTTCAAGGTTCTATTTATGAACTCTTGAAAGAATGCAAAAGTTTATACAAAAAGGTGTCAAATCAAGAAAAAGAACTTATAAGTTGTCTAGAAAAAATTGACACCATGACTAAAGATTTTGATCTTCAAAAACAAAATTTTATTAAAGAAAAGGAAAACTTTGCATGCTCCAAGTGTGAATCAAATGTCTTTCAAATTGTTCAATTGAAAAGAGTCATTGAACGATATGAAAAGGGACAAATAGGATTGGAAGGATTACTAAGCCAACAACGTTATCCAAATGATAAAAGAGGTCTTGGTTATGTGAATACTAAGAAACCAAGTAACAATCCCACTGTTTTTGTAAAGGCTAGTAATAGTTCCAATCCAAAGAAAGTAGAAAAGAAGCAAGTTGTTCATAATTATCAAAAGAAAAAGGCTAATATATCCAAAAAGAAAACATTTCCTAAGAAGAAATCTTATCCTTCTAGATATAAAAGTAACTTTGAACCTACTTGTTTTTATTGTGGTATTAAAGGCCATACACCTAATGCTTTCTATGTTAGAAACTTTAGTATGGCAAGTGGGCATTATGTGTGGGTGAAAAAGGGAACTAACTATGAAGGACCCAAGGCAACTTGGGTACCTAACAAGAAATAATTTGTTTTTGTAGGTATGCTTGAAATCCACATCAAATGTTTGGTATCTTGATAGTGGATTTCAAAGCATATGACAGGAGATGTACACCAATTTTCATATCTAGTACATAAAGCCAAAGAGTATGTCACCTATGGAGACAACACCAAAGGAAAGATTCCTGGCGTTGGAATAGTTGGCACACCTCCATCCATTCAAATTGAGGATGTTCTCTATGTTGAAGGATTAAAGCACAACCTTCTTAGCATAAGTCAACTTTTCGATAGAGGGTTCAAGATCAAATTCAACAAAGAAGAATGCCTTATTATGGATGAGGCAACCAATGAGGTAAAACTCAAAGGTATAAGATCTAACAATATTTTTATGATTACTTTAGATGATTTGTCTATGAAGGTACAATGTCTTATGGTAAACAACAATGACGCTTGGTTATGGCACAAGAGGATTGCTCACATTCACATGGAGAACTTGAACAAATTGGTTAAGCATGACTTAGTTATTGGTCTACCAAAGATGAAGTTCATCAAAGACAAATTATGTAGTTCATGCAAAATGGGCAAACAGACCAAATCAACTTTCAAATCTAAGAATGTGGTGTTTACTACAAGGCCACTACAATTGTTACACATGGATCTCTTTGGTCCATCAATAACAAAAAGCTTCGGAGGTAATGTATACGCTTTGGTCATTATTGATGATTTTTCTAGATTTTCTTGGACTTTGTTTCTTGTGCAGAAAAGTGATGCTTTTAAAGCTTTTAAGAAATATGCTAAGCAAATCCAAAATGAAAAATCACTAAAGATCGTATCCATAAGAAGTGATCATGGTGGAGAATTCCAAAATGCACAATTTGAAGAATTTTGTGAAGAACATGGTATCTCTCATAATTTTTCAGCACCTAGAACTCCACAACAAAATGGAGTAGTTGAAAGAAAGAATAGGTTTCTAGTGGAAATTGCAAGAACAATGCTTAGTGATGCAAATCTTCCTAAATATTTTTGGTCGGATACGGTTAGTACGGCATGTTATGTTGGAAATCGAGTTATCATTAGACCTATAATAAAGAAGACTCCATATGAACTCTTCAAAGGAAGAAAGCCAAATATTGCTCACTTCCACATTTTTGGATGCAAGTGTTTTGTTCTTAACAATGACAAAGATAATCTCGGTAAGTTTGACGAGAAATTCGACGAAGATGTATTTCTTGGTTATTCTCTTTCTAGTAAAGCATATAGTATTTATAATAAAAGAACTTTAACTATTGAAGAATCTATGCATGTATCTTTTGATGAAACTAACACCTCTAAAGAGGAAGTAGTTGTGTGTGATAATGATGATCCTATAGATTTACCCCCGGAAGAACTTTCAAATGATCAAGTTGTGAAATCACCGGAAAATCACGAAAACATTGTACAACAAGATTCAAACATCAATGATCTACCAAAAGAATGGAGAACTCATAGAGACCATCCTATTGACAAAATTATTGGTGACATTAGCCAAGGTGTATCAACAAGATTAAATCTAAAAGATGCTTGCTTAAACATGGCATTTGTTTCTCAAATTGAACCTACCAAAGTTGATGAAGCCTTAGGAGATGATCAATGGATTATTGCTATGCAAGAAGAATTAAATCAATTCGAGAGAAATCAAGTTTGGGAACTTGTTCCTAGACCAAGTGGTAAACACATCATAGGTACCCGATGGGTGTTTAAAAACAAACTTGATGAGAATGGTCTAACTGTTCGAAACAAAGCAAGGTTGGTTGCCCAAGGCTACATTCAAGAGGAAGGAATCGACTTTGAAGAAACATTTGCTCCGGTTGCAAGGTTAGAAGCTATACGTCTTTTACTTGCTTTTGCTTGTTCATTAAATTTTCAGCTTTTTCAAATGGACGTCAAAAGCGCATTCTTGAATGGATACATCAATGAAGAAGTCTATGTCAAACAACCTCCGGGATTTGAAGACTTCAAACATCCTACACATGTCTTTAAGTTGAGAAAGGCTCTTTATGGCTTAAAGCAAGCACCAAGAGCATGGTATGATAGACTTAGCAATTTTGTGTGTGAAAAAGGTTTCGAAAAGGGTAAGGTTGATAAAACTTTGTTCATTAAGAAAATCAAAAGTAACACTTTATTGGTTCAAGTCTATGTTGATGATATCATTTTTGGATCGACTAACAAAGAAATGTGTGAGGAATTCTCATTGATGATGCAAGGAGAATTCGAGATGTCTATGATGGGAAAGATGAACTACTTTCTTGGACTACAAATCAAGCAACTAAAAGATGGAATCTTCATCAACCAATCTAAGTATTGCAAAGAATTATTGAAAAATTTTGATATGGACAATTGTAAAGCAATGAATACTCCAATGGGCTCCGAAACATATGTTGATCAAGTTGAATCTGGTACTCCAATTGATATTACAAAATACCGAGGTATGATTGGTTCCTTATTGTATTTGACGGCAAGCCGTCCTGACATCATGTTTAGTGTTTGTCTTTGTGCTCGCTTTCAAGAAAATCCAAAGGAATCACACCTCATGGCAGTTAAAAGGATCATGAAGTATCTTAAAGGAACAACCAATGCCGGCTTATGGTATCCTAAAGGTAGTATTTGCACTTTAATTGGTTATTCTGACGCGGATTAGGCAGGTTGTTAAACTGATCGTAAAAGCACAAGTGGTACTTGTCACATTATTGGAAACGCATTAGTATCATGGGCTTGTAAAAAGCAAGCATGTGTTGCTCTTAGCACGGCTGAAGCAAAATACATAGCAGCGGGTAGTTGTTGTGCACAAATTCTTTGGCTCAAGCAACAATTCCGTGATTACGGACTTGATCTCGGATGCATTTCTCTTCGATGCGACAATACAAGTGCTATCAATATTACAAAGAATCCAGTCATGCACTCAAGAACCAAACATATAGATATTCGACATCATTTCCTCCGTGATCATGTAATTAAAGGAGATGTCGAAGTCACTTTTGTGGATACTCATAACCAACTCGCAGATATCTTCACAAAACCGCTTGCTCGAGAACCATTCTTCAAAATCTGAAGAGAACTTGGTATTTTGGATGAAGGTGATCTCTAAATGTTTCTCATAAAGTGCACTTCTTAATTTTTTCTTCAAAAAATTTATGTTTAGGTTTCTTATGTTTCGTTGTTATATGTTGTATCGTACAATTCGTTATGTTCGTGTTTTAGTGTGTGGTTGTGTTTAAAATTGTTTGTGTTTTTTTTTTAAATGAATTTGTTTCACTCTTTTTCCCCATCCTTTTTGATGTTAACAAAGGGGGAGAAGAATATGCATATGTGTTGTTTTGTTTCAAAGAAATTGCAGGCCAAAATCACTATCATAAAACTCACTCCAAAATTCAAAGAATCATGGACTTAGGGGGAGCATACAATTTAGGGGGAGCCTTGCATTTGCTTAAAATTTGTTGCTACACAAAACAACATAAACATTTCAAGAATTGTTTTCAAGACTTGGTTGTCATCATCAAAAAGGGGGAGAATGTAATTGCAAGCTTCTCAAGTCATGTTTAAAGCATTAGTTTTGATGAAGACAACATGGATATCAACATTCAAAGGATGTGCAAAAAGCTTATCAATATCATATAGAAGTCTTGAAGATTAGAAGAAGAATTATTAAAGAAACAACAAATGTCAAAAGGTATAAATAATTCTTAAACTTGAATATAGATGTTCACAAATATGCATTCATAATCATATACATATCCCACATTTTTAACAATAAGAAAAACCTTGTTTGAGATCTTTTTCAAAAAGAATTTTTGAAAATAAACATTCAGGAACCGGTTCCTACCTAACAGGGAACCGGGTTCCAAACTTGTTCAAAAAACACCTCCCTGGAATTTGTACCAGGAACCGGGTTGTACCTATAGGGGAACCGGTTCCTGCGTGTTATTTTTTGAATTCTGAGTTATAATGTTCACTAAGAACCGAGTTCTTCCTGGGTCGGATCCGGTTCCCAGCGAACCAAGACATATTTTCTTTTGTTTTTTGAACATAATTCAAATGGTATTATTTCATGATTGCATTGCATCTTTTCATATCAAATTGCATGAATGAAGAGGTACTTGTGACATTATAAAATGTGCAGATTTTCAGATTTAATAAAAACCTTCTTCAATTAACAATTTTTCATCATTCAAATTTGCATAAAAACTTTCAAGTGCTCATAAATTTTGTGAAACTTGCCATATACATTTTCATTAAGAAATCATTACAAGTTTCATACATACATTGTGAACATTTATAATCATTGCTTGAGAATTGTTTCTATCTTGAAGAAGAAGATCAATTGAAGATTGATAGTGCTCTCCATCTCTTTCAAATAAATCATTGTATTACAAAAAGAAAGTATTCCCTTACTATCCAGGATTGTTGGAAGTAAGTGTTGTGATTTGAAGAGGATTGTTCTTCATTCACATTAGTGTTTGTTTGATCTTAAAGGTGTTAAGAACCTTTGGTCACCCTATAGGTTAGATAGTAAGCATAGGCTGTACAATCATTCTAACTATAGTGAAATCTCTTTCGTGTTGGAAAGGGGACTGGAGTACTCTCGGATTATGAGGGGAACCAGGATATATCGCCGTGTTCTTTACTTTTCCGCTTTTATCGCTTTCATCACCATAATCAAGAAAAGATAAGATATAGTAAAAAACCTTCAAACACTTAACCAAAAAATTACTTCAAGTATTCTCATAAAACCGAATAAATTTTTATATACCTAATTCACCCCCCCTCTTAGGCACTCTTAGACTTACAATTGGCATCAGAGCAAGTTATAGGTAACTTGTTCCTAAAGATCCAGAATGGCTTCCGCAAATCCAAATCTGGTTTTCAAAGATGGTGGTAGTAACAACAAGCCTTCATTGTTTTGTGGTGAATACTTTGACTTTTGGAAAATTCGCATGAAGGCTCATCTTGAAGCGCAAGGAGAAGAAATATGGAATGCTGTTGAAAATGGTCCATTTACTCCGGTGTGTGTTATCAATGGTGTTGGGTCATCAAAGCCTAAAGCATCATGGGATGACGATGACAAGAAAAAAGTTCTCTTTGATAAAAAGGCAATCAATATTCTCCAAAGTGCTCTTAGTATGGATGAATTTTTCTGAGTATCGGCATGTACAATGGCAAAGGAAATTTGGGATACTCTTGTAGAAACTCATGAAGGAACCTCCGAAGTCAAAAGGTCTAGATTGAACACTTTGAGTCAAGAATATGAGTTATTCAGAATGCTGCCCGGAGAATCCATCCTTGACTTGCAAAAGAGATTCGTTCACTTGACAAACCATTTGAAGGAACTTGGTAAGACTTTAACTAACGATGATTAAATCTTAAAGTGCTTAGGTCTTTAACTAGGGAATGGCAACCAAAAGTGACGGCAATATCCGAAAAGAAAAGCCTAGCAACTATGACTTCCGCAACACTTTTCGGAAAGCTTCAAGAATATGAGACGGAACTTGGAAGGCTTGAAAAACATGAGAATCATGAGAAGAAATCCAAAGGCATTGCTTTGAAAGTTGATTCAAAAGAAAGTCAAGATAAAGATGCATAGGAGGAAGATGAAAACCTCTTGCTTCTTGTAAAAAGAAAGAAATTTTATAAGCATAAAGATAAAGAAGCCTCCACATCAACACAAGATGTCACATGCTATGAATGTGGAAAGCAAGGTCACATAAAGCCGGATTATCCAAAACTCTCCAAGAAAAATGGATTCAAAGGCAAAAAGGAGTTCAAGAACAAAAGGGCTTATGTTGCATGGGAAGATAATGAGATAAGTTCTTCATCCGATTCGGAAAGCGACGAATGTGCAAACTTAGCCTTAATGGCATCGCATCACTCCGACGATGAAGAAGAGATTAGTAAT
Source organism: Vicia faba (assembly GCA_948472305.1). Taxonomy (NCBI): domain Eukaryota; kingdom Viridiplantae; phylum Streptophyta; class Magnoliopsida; order Fabales; family Fabaceae; genus Vicia; species Vicia faba. Next base: position 1,035,230,397 of record OX451736.1, read on the forward strand.
GAATTTAATCTTTTTGATGATGATGTTCAAGGTGCTATTGATGAACTCTTGAAAGAATGCAAAAGTTTATACAAAAAGGTGTCAAATCAAGAAAAAGAACTTCTAAGTTGTATAGAAAAAATTGACACCATGACTAAAGATTTTGATCTTCAAAAACAAAATTTTATTAAAGAAAAGGAAAACTTTGCATGCTCCAAGTGTGAATCAAATGTCTTTCAAATTGTTCAATTGAAAAGAGTCATTGAACGATATGAAAAGGGACAAATAGGATTGGAAGGATTACTAAGCCAACAACGTTATCCAAATGATAAAAGAGGTCTTGGTTATGTGAATACTAAGAAACCAAGTAACAATCCCACTGTTTTTGTAAAGGCTAGTAATAGTTCCAATCCCAAGAAAGTAGAAAAGAAGCAAGTTGTTCATAATCATCAAAATAAAAAGGCTAATATATCCAAAAAGAAAACATTTCCTAAGAAGAAATCTTATCCTTCTAGATATATAAGTAACTTTGAACCTACTTGTTTTTATTGTGGTATTAAAGGCCATACACCTAATGCTTGCCATGTTAGAAACTTTAATATGGCAAGTGGGCATTATGTGTGGGTGAAAAAGGGAACTAACTATGAAGGACCCAAGGCAACTTGGGTACCTAACAAGAAATAATTTGTTTTTGTAGGTATGCTTGAAATCCACATCAAATGTTTGGTATCTTGATAGTGGATGTTCAAAGCATATGACAGGAGATGTACACCAATTTTCATATCTAGTACATAAAGCCAAAGGGTATGTCACCTATGGAGACAACACCAAAGGAAATATTCTTGGCGTTGGAATAGTTGGCACACCTCCATCCATTCAAATTGAGGATGTTCTCTATGTTGAAGGATTAAAGCACAACCTTCTTAGCATAAGTCAACTTTGTGATAGAGGGTTCAAGATCAAATTCAATAAAGAAGAATGCCTTATTATGGATGAGGCAACCAATGAGGTAAAACTCAAAGGTATAAGATCTAACAATATTTTTATGATTACTTTAGATGATTTATCTATGAAGGTACAATGTCTTATGGTAAACAACAATGACGCTTGGTTATGGCACAAAGGATTGCTCACATTCACATGGAGCACTTGAACAAATTGGTTAAGCATGACTTAGTTATTGGTCTACCAAAGATGAAGTTCATCAAAGACAAATTATGTAGTTCATGCCAAAAGGGCAAACAGACCAAATCAACTTTCAAATATAAGAATGTGGTGTCTACTACAAGGCCACTACAATTGTTACACATGGATCTCTATGGTCCATCAAGAACAAAAATCTTCGGAGGTAATGTATACGCTTTGGTCATTATTGATGATTTTTATAGATATTCTTGGACTTTGTTTCTTGTGCAGAAAAGTGATGCTTTTAAAGCTTTTAAGAAATATGCTAAGCAAATCCAAAATGAAAAATCACTAAAGATCGTATCCATAAGAAGTGATCATGGTGGAGAATTCCAAAATGCACAATTTGAAGAATTTTGTGAAGAACATGGTATCTCTCATAATTTTTCAGCACCTAGAACTCCACAACAAAATTTGGTAGTTGAAAGAAAGAATAGGTTTCTAGTGGAAATTGCAAGAACAATGCTTAGTGATGCAAATCTTCCTAAATATTTTTGGGCGGATGCGGTTAGTACGGCATGTTATGTTGGAAATCGAGTTATCATTAGACCTATAATAAAGAAGACTCCATATGAACTCTTCAAAGGAAGAAAGCCAAATATTGCTCACTTCCACATTTTTGGATGCAAGTGTTTTGTTCTTAACAATGACAAAGACAATCTCGGTAAGTTTGACGAGAAATCCGAAGAAGGTATATTTCTTGGTTATTCTCTTTCTAGTAAAGCATATAGAATTTATAATAAAAGAACTTTAACTATTGAAGAATCTATGCATGTATCTTTTGATGAAACTAACACCTCTAAAGAGGAAGTAGTTGTGTGTGATAATGATGATCCTATAGATTTACCCCCGGAAGAACTTTCAAATGATCAAGTTGTGAAATCACCGGAAAATCAAGAAAACATTGTACAACAAGATTCAAACATCAATGATCTACCAAAAGAATGGAGAACTCATAGAGACCATCCTATTGACAAAATTACTGGTGACATTAGCCAAGGTGTATCAACAAGATTAAATCTAAAAGATGCTTGCTTAAACATGGCGTTTGTTTCTCAAATTGAACCTACCAAAGTTGATGAAGCCTTAGGAGATGATCAATGGATTATTGCTATGCAAGAAGAATTAAATCAATTTGAGAGAAATCAAGTTTGGGAACTTGTTCCTAGACCAAGTGGTAAACACATCATAGGTACCCGATGGGTGTTTAAAAACAAACTTGATGAGAATGGTCTAATTGTTCGAAACAAAGCAAGGTTGGTTTCCCAAGGCTACAATCAAGAGGAAGGAATCGACTTTGAAGAAACATTTGCTCCGGTTGCAAGGTTAGAAGCTATACGTCTTTTACTTGCTTATGCTTGTTCATTAAATTTTCAGCTTTCAAATGGACGTCAAAAGCGCATTCTTGAATGGATACATCAATGAAGAAGTCTATGTCAAACAACCTTCGGGATTTGAAGACTTCAAACATCCTACACATGTCTTTAAGTTGAGAAAGGCTCTTTATGGCTTAAAGCAAGCACCAAGAGCATGGTATGATAGACTTAGCAATTTTGTGTGTGAAAAAGGTTTCGAAAAGGGTAAGGTTGATAAAACTTTGTTCATTAAGAAAATCAAAAGTAACACTTTATTGGTTCAAGTCTATGTTGATGATATCATTTTTGGATCGACTAACAAAGAAATGTGTGAGGAATTCTCATTGATGATGCAAGGAGAATTCGAGATGTCTATGATGGGAAAGATGAACTACTTTCTTGGACTACAAATCAAGCAACTAAAAGATGGAATCTTCATCAACCAATCTAAGTATTGCAAAGAATTATTGAAAAAGTTTGATATGGACAATTGTAAAGCAATGAATACTCCAATGGGCTCCGGAACATATGTTGATCAAGTTGAATCCGGTACTCCAATTGATATTACAAAATACCGAGGTATGATTGGTTCCTTATTGTATTTGACGGAAAGCCGTCCTGACATCATGTTTAGTGTTTGTCTTTGTGCTCGCTTTCAAGAAAATCCAAAGGAATCACACCTCATGGCAGTTAAAAGGATCATGAAGTATCTTAAAGGAACAACCAATGTCGGCTTATGGTATCCTAAAGGTAGTATTTGCACTTTAATTGGTTATTCTGACGCGGATTATGCAGGTTGTAAAATTGATCGTAAAAGCACAAGTGGTACTTGTCACATTATTGGAAATGCATTAGTATCATGGGCTTGTAAAAAGCAAGCATGTGTTGCTCTTAGCACGGCCGAAGCCGAATACATAGCAGCGGGTAGTTGTTGTGCACAAATTCTTTGGCTCAAGCAACAACTCCGTGATTACGGACTTGATCTCGGATGCATTCCTCTTTGATGCGACAATACAAGTGCTATCAATATTACAAAGAATCCGGTCATGCACACAAGAACCAAACATATAGATATTCGACATCATTTCCTCCGTGATCATGTAATTAAAGGAGATGTCGAAGTCACTTTTGTGGATACTCATAACCAACTCGCAGATATCTTCACAAAACCGCTTGCTCGAGAACCATTCTTCAAAATCCGAAGAGAACTTGGTATTTTGGATGAAGGTGATCTCTAAATGTTTCTCATAAAGTGCACGTCTTAATATTTTCGTAAAAAAATTTATGTTTAGGTTTCTTATGTTTCATTGTTATATGTTGTATCGTACAATTCGTTATGTTCGTGTTTTAGTGTGTGGTTGTGTTTAAAATTGTTTGTGTTTTTTTTAAATGAATTTGTTTCACTCTTTTTCCCCATCCTTTTTGATGTTAACAAAGGGGGAGAATAATATGCATATGTGTTGTTTTGTTTCAAAGAAATTGCAGGCCAAAATCACTATCATAAAACTCACTCCAAAATTCAAAGAATCATGGACTTAGGGGGAGCATACAATTTAGGGGGAGCCTTGCATTTGCTTAACATTTGTTGCTACACAAAACAACATAAACATTTCAAGAATTGTTTTCAAGACTTGGTTGTCATCATCAAAAAGGGGGAGAATGTAATTGCAAGCTTCTCAAGTCATGTTTAAAGCATTAGTTTTGATGAAGACAACATGGATATCAACATTCAAAGGATGTGCAAAAAGCTTATCAATATCATATAGAAGTCTTGAAGATTAGAAGAAGAATTATTAAAGAAACAACAAATGTCAAAAGGTATAAATAATTCTTAAACTTGAATATAGATGTTCACAAATATGCATTCATAATCATATACATATCCCACATTTTTAACAATAAGAAAAACCTTGTTTGAGATCTTTTTCAAAAAGAATTTTTGAAAATAAACTTTCAGGAACCGGTTCCTACCTAACAGGGAACCGGGTTCCAAACTTGTTCAAAAAACACCTCCCTGGAATTTGTTCCAGGAACCGGGTTGTACCTAAAGGGGAACCGGTTCCTGCATGTTATTTTTTGAATTCTGAGTTATAACGTTCACTAAGAACCGGGTTCTTCCTGGGTCGGAACCGGTTCCCAGCAAACCAGTACAAATTTTCTTTTGTTTTTTGAACATAATTCAAATGGTATTCTTTCATGATTGCATTGCATCTTTTCATATCAAATGGCATGAATGAAGAGATACTTGTGACATTATAAAATGTGCAGATTTTCAGATTTAATAAAAACCTTCTTCAATTAACAATTTTTCATCATTCAAATTTGCATACAAACTTTCAAGTGTTCATAAATTTTGTGAAACTTGCCATATACATTTTCATTAAGAAATCATTACAAGTTTCATACATACATTGTGAACATTTATAATCATTGCTTGAGAATTGTTTCTATCTTGAAGAAGAAGATCAATTGAAGATTGATAGTGCTCTCCATCTCTTTCAAATAAATCATTGTATTACAAAAAGAAAGTATTCCCTTACTATCCAGGATTGTTGGAAGTAAGTGTTGTGATTTGAAGAGGATTGTTCTTCATTCACATTAGTGTTTGTTTGATCTTAAAGGGGTTAAGAACCTTTGGTCACCCTATAGGTTAGATAGTAAGCATAGGCTGTACAATCATTCTAACTATAGTGAAATCTCTTTCGTGTTGGAAAGGGGACTGGAGTACTCTCGGATTGTAAGGGGAACCAGGATATAATCGCCGTGTTCTTTACGTTTCCGCTTTTATCGCTTTCATCATCATAATCAAGAAAAGATAAGATATAGTTAAAAACCTTCAAACACTTAACCAAAAAATTACTTCAAGTATTCTCATAAAACCGAATAAATTTTTATATACCTAATTCACCCCCCTCTTAGGCACTCTTAGACTTACAATTGGCATCAAAGCAAGTTATAGGTAACTTGTTCCTAAAGATCCAGAATGGCTTCCGCAAATCCAAATCTGGTTTTCAAAGATGGTGGTAGTAACAACAAGCCTCCATTATTTTGTGGTGAATACTTTGACTTTTGGAAAATTCGCATGAAGGCTCATCTTGAAGCGCAAGGAGAAGAAATATGGAATGCTGTTGAAAATGGTCCATTTACTCCGATGTGTGTTATCAATGGTGTTGGGTCATCAAAGCATAAAGCATCATGGGATGACGATGACAAGAAAAAAGTTCTCTTTGACAAAAAGGCAATCAATATTCTCCAAAGTGCTCTTAGTATGGATGAATTTTTCTGAGTATCAGCATGTACAATGGCAAAGGAAATTTGGGATACTCTTGTAGAAACTCATGAAGGAACCTCCGAAGTCAAAAGGTCTAGATTGAACACTTTGAGTCAAGAATATGAATTATTCAGAATGCTGCCCGGAGAATCCATCCTTGACTTGCAAAAGAGATTCGTTCACTTGACAAACCATTTGAAGGCACTTGGTAAGACTTTAACTAACGATGAATTAAATCTTAAAGTGCTTAGGTCTTTAAATAGGGAATGGCAACCAAAAGTGACGGCAATATCCGAAAAGAAAAGCCTAGCAACTATGACTTCCGCAACACTTTTCGAAAAGCTTCAAGAATATGAGACGGAACTTGGAAGGCTTGAAAAACATGAGAATCATGAGAAGAAATCCAAAGGCATTGCTTTGAAAGTTGATTCAAAAGAAAGTCAAGATAAATATGCATATGAGGAAGATGAAAACCTCTTGCTTCTTGTAAAAAGAAAGAAATTGTATAAGCATAAAGATAAAGAAGCCTCCACATCAAGACAAGATGTCACATGCTATGAATGTGGAAAGCAAGGTCACATAAAGCCGGATTATCCAAAACTCTCCAAGAAAAATGGATTCAAAGGCAAAAAGGAGTTCAAGAACAAAAGGGCTTATGTTGCATGGGAAGATAATGAGATAAGTTCTTCATCCGATTCGGAAAGCGACGAATGTGCAAACTTAGCCTTAATGGCATCGCATCACTCCGACGATGAAGAAGAGGTTAGTAATGAATTTAATCTTTTTGATGATGATGTTCAAGGTGCTATTGATGAACTCTTGAAAGAATGCAAAAGTTTATACAAAAAGGTGTCAAATCAAGAAAAAGAACTTCTAAGTTGTCTAGAAAAAATTGACACCATGACTAAAGATTTTGATCTTCAAAAACAAAATTTTATTAAAGAAAAGGAAAATTTTGCTTGCTCCAAGTGTGAATCAAATGTCTTTCAAATTGTTCAATTGAAAAGAGTCATTGAACGATATGAAAAGGGACAAATAGGATTGGAAGGATTACTAAGCCAACAACGTTATCCAAATGATAAAAGAGGTCTTGGTTATGTGAATACTAAGAAACCAAGTAACAAACCCACTATTTTTGTAAAGGCTGGTAATAGTTCCAATCCCAAGAAAGTAGAAAAGAAGCAAGTTGTTCATAATCATCAAAAGAAAAAGGCTAATATATCCAAAAAGAAAACATTTCCTAAGAAGAAATCTTATCCTTCTAGATATAGAAGTAACTTTCAACCTACTTGTTTTTATTGTGGTATTAAAGGCCATACACCTAATGCTTTCTATGTTAGAAACTTTAGTATGGCAAGTGGGCATTATGTGTGGGTGAAAAAGGGAACTAACTGTGAAGGACCCAAGGCAACTTGGGTACCTAACAAGAAATAATTTTTTTTTGTAGGTATGCTTGAAATCCACATCAAATGTTTGGTATCTTGATAGTGGATGTTCAAAGCATATGACAGGAGATGTACACCAATTTTCATATCTAGTACATAAATCCAAAGGGTATGTAACCTATGGAGACAACACCAAAGGAAAGATTCTTGGCGTTGGAATAGTTGGAACACCTCCATCCATTCAAATTGAGGATGTTCTCTATGTTGAAGGATTAAAGAACAACCTTCTTAGCATAAGTCAACTTTGCGATAGAGGGTTCAAGATCAAATTAAACAAAGAAGAATGCCTTATTATGGATGAGGCAACCAATGAGGTAAAACTCAAAGGTATAAGATCTAACAATATTTTTATGATTACTTTAGATGATTTGTCTATGAAGGTACAATGTCTTATGGTAAACAACAATGACGCTTGGTTATGGCACAAGAGGATTGCTCACATTCACATGGAGCACTTGAACAAATTGGTTAAGCATGACTTAGTTATTGGTCTACCAAAGATGAACTTCATCAAAGACAAATTATGTAGTTCATGCCAAAAGGGCAAACAGACCAAATCAACTTTCAAATCTAAGAATGTGGTGTCTACTACAAGGCCACTACAATTGTTACACATGGATCTCTTTGGTCCATCAAGAACAAAAAGCTTCGGAGGTAATGTATACGCTTTGGTCATTATTGATGATTTTTCTAGATATTCTTGGACTTTGTTTCTTGTGCAGAAAAGTGATGCTTTTAAAGCTTTTAAGAAATATGCTAAGCAAATCCAAAATGAAAAATCACTAAAGATCGTATCCATAAGAAGTGATCATGGATTTAAGAGGTAGGGAAATCTCTGTAAGCTATTTCCATAAAGTCCCCCGCAGTATGCAGTTTAATCCCCAGCGAAACAAAACTTCCAGTTATCACTCCCCGGTAGAAGTCACCAAATTTCTCAGGATTCCCCAATAGGATTTTACAAACAGTACACGACATTTCCCTCACAACAGAGTGTATTTCTATAAGCGGAAATTCATCAGCACTTCAACTTCAAAACATGAAGACTTGCACTCTGTATCCTCAGCAGCAGTCGGGGATTTATTTTCCCCAATCCAACAAGCATTACAGAAGATTAGCTCACATACGCATACATCGCATCCATATATCCTGAACATCGATAACATGAATGCATATATCACAATCTCATTATACCATGCATTTCATACAACATGACATTTCATATTAGCTAACATTTTACCCTTTTCAGGATAAGGTTAATCAATAGCTATCATTAATAATGGTTAAAGGATTTTCAAATACAGTTCAGATACGCTCCCGACATGGATGCCATCCTGATACTCATTCCGATTCAGCTCTCAGATACAGTTCAGATACGCTCTAGACACGGATGCCATCCTGATACTCATTCAGATTCATCTCTCAGATACAGTTCAGATACGCTCTAGATACGGATGCCATCCTGATACTCATTCAGATTCAGCTCTCAGATACAGTTCAGATACGCTCTAGACACGGATGCCATCCTGATACTCATTCAGATTCAGCTCTCAGATACAGTTCAGATATGCCCCAGATACAAATGCCATCCTGATACTCATTCAGATTCACTCTCAGATACAGTTCAGATACGCTCTAGACATGGATGCCATCTTGATACTCATTCAGATTCAGCTTTCGGATATAGTTCAGATATGCTCCAGATACGGATGCCATCCTGATACTCATTCAGATGCACTCTCAAATACAGTTCAGATACGCTCCAGACACGGACTCCATTCTGATATTCATTCAGTTTCAGCTTACAGATACGGTTCAACAATCATTTCTGGATGGTATCTACAAGCCCATCTCCAACAATTTTCCATCATCCCTCCAAATGTCATATTTTTGCCCATTCACTATACCATCAACCATCACATCACCGAGTGCAAATTTCTGGGCACTTTAATGTCCAGTCATCTTCCACCTTCGAGTCATGAATGGCAAAACTCGTCAATCTAACTCTTCAGGCTTAAGAAGATTGAACAGGGAAAGCTATTGTACCCCAAAATTTTCCCTCCCACTTATCATGAATTTTCTCACAAGGATATTTGAACTTCCAATGCCCCATGTGACTTTCATGGATCATTATGGACCCTCAATATTACTCATGTCATGTTTCAAGCTTTGGATCACACTTTTGCTCAGTCAATTGAGCAGTTGACCTAAAAATCAACTGTATTGGGGAAAAAGTTAATTGTAGCCAATTCACAGTCAAACTTCATAATTTTTTATCCAAAACATTATAAACTCATATGTATCATTTGATAAAGTTTGGACCACAATTCCTCAAGAAATTTGATCAAATCATCAAAAGGGCAAAATGGTAAAAATTAGGGTTTTGACTGGGAAAGGGCAATTTCTGATTTTTGACCTAGAAAATGATCAATTGTTTTAAGGCATGATCTCAAGATTACTATTGCATCATTTTGACCTAATGACATGGCTCAAAACATTTCTCAAGCCCAATGGATTGACAGATGAATTTTCAGTCAACCGATCAAAAGTCATATGTATACTAGAAAGTCAAACTTTGACTTTTGGGTCAAAATAAAATGTCAAAGATCACAATTCATCAAAGCATGTCAAAATATGAAACTTATTCATCAAGAAATAAAAAATTGAAGATTTCATTTTGAAAAGTTAAAATTTCTAAAACTTAGAAATTTTTCTAAGTGTTGGAAATTTCTTATTTTTTCACAACTTTGAGCATAATTTTCACCATAATGCAAGATGATTCAAAAGAAACTTCCAACATGAAAGTTGTAGATCTCCATGAAATCTATAACTTTTCTTTACACAACTCCTTCCAAAAGTGCTTGGATCTCAAGTTATAGTTTTAAGAATACATGATCATGAAACAAAACACTTAGTGAAATTTTTGCCCTAATTTGGTCAGGATTTTGACCCAACTTCATGGAACATTTTCATATAGTTCCAAGGGGAATTTTCAAAAGTGATTCAAATATTGGTTTTAGAGCACATTACAAGATTTCCAAAATGTCCAAGAACTCCTTGAGATCACTTTTGAGTAGGGAGAATCGAAGAGATGAAGTTAGGGTTTTATCACTTGAACTACAAGTCATTTTGTGATGAACAAGATTCAAAATTCAAACTTATGCTGCATAACCTCTACTTTGCAGGCCTCAAACTTCTTTGGCACTCCATAATTAATTGCTTGCACAGCTGTTAGAGGTCTCATTTCAAGCATTCAATGCAAGGCCATGCTTTATATCTATTTTGGGAAGAAAGTGCACATTGCCATTTTGATAAAGTGACTTTTTGCATAAAACTTGTTCTTGAGCCTTGCAATTGCTTTATTCTGATCATACAAGTCCCATAACTCAAGATAAACTTGTTCGTGAGGAAATTTTCTACAAGATTCCTGTTTACAGTTTTCATTTTTGTTGAGATTTGAATAAGATACAGAGGCTCTGGCTGGGCGTGAGGTTGAAGATGAAGTTTTGGCCATGTACTTGTTTACTATCATATATTTGTTGTTTTGATTATATAAACAGATGTATAGCCACCCCAGTGGTAGAAGCGCGCGCCTGTGACTATATGGACATGGGTTCGAGTCCCAGGGGTACCCTTTTGAATATTTTTTTCATATTTTCCCATTCTGACTCTTTTTTTGGACAGGCGCCTGGGCCTCCTTTGGGCCTTGTGTTTTTTTCCTTACTACTGACCCCCCTTGCTGACTATTTGCACCCTGACCCATTTTTATTTTCTTTTTCTTTTTTTTATTTATTTATTTTCTTAAATATTTTTATCTAATACTAAAAAATCAGGAAAAAATGAAAAAAACATGAGATTAATATTTTGATAAAGTTTATTTATTTTTTTTACACAAAAAAAATATTTTTATTTAATCATACTTTATTTATTTTAATAATTGTTTTTTTTTTTGTAAATTTAATTTTAAAAAACTAGGGTTTTAGTTATTTTCTTTTACACCATTTAAATATATTATTTTAAAATATAAAAAGACCAAAAATATTTTATAATACTATAAATTATTTTTAAGACAAAAAAATACCAAAAATATTCTTCTCATGAACTTAATTTCCTTTTTTAATTAATATTTAGATTAGGGTTTTATTTAAATTCTTTTCCTAGTAAATTTAGGTTTTACTTTTTATTATTTTTATTGATTATTTTTATTTTAATTAATTAGGTTAAAACAAAACCCCTTTTCTCTAAAAATCCAAACAAAACATCCATTTTCTTTACATTCACATTCTTGTTTATTTATTCATTTTGTACATTATTTATTAAAATTCTTGTACAAATTCAATATGGTTGTAATAGATAGTTAGGCTTTATTTTCTTGCAATCCCCATTTATAATTTGTACACCCCCTCCCACAAGTATTGTAATAGCGTAGTAATTTTAAATTCCGCAATTTATCGCTTTATATACAAATGCTAGTAATTAGGGTTTGTATGGAAAGACTAAAACCAATCAATTAGAAAACACTAATCAAAAACAAAATCAAGCATGAAAACAATACGCTTGCACACAGGCACCCCTAGAGTAAATCCACTTGGTTGCCTTTACAAAATGGCCATATTACGCATGTGAGGTATCTTAGCGAAAAACAAGCAAAATACAAGATCATAGTCCCTCGATGACGCTATCTAAGTTGCCTTTCAAAATGATCTTAGTCCCTAAAGAAAAATGCTAAGGTACCTTGCAACATTGCTAATCATGGTTATACGATGACCCACGCCCGTCCCGTTTACATCCAAAGATAGGGTTACTTACCAAATCAATGGTAAGATAACAATGTCAAAGGAAAAGAAAATGAACAAGAAAGACTTTTGAGTAGGTAGAATTCTCCTAATTACTTGCTCACTTTCAAAACAAAAGCATCCTTGCTATTTTCAAAACAAACACCTATACTTTCAAAACTTCTTACAAACTTGAAAACATTTTCAAAAGATCAACATCTTTGTATACATTCTTACAAACGAGAATCATTACAAAGTTTTCCTAAACAATGGCCTCTTTACAAAATACTTTTGAAAACCACATAAAGCACAATTTCAAACAAAAGCAAGTGATCTAGAAAGTAACTAAGAGCCCATGGAAAACCATGGATGAAAAGGGTGCTAATACCTTCCCTTCATAATCTACCCCCTGAACTCAAGAAATAATCTCAAAGGTCTTTCCTGTACTTTTTCACCTTTCCTTTTGGATAAAAGAAAAATCGGTGGTGACTCTTGCTAACCGCAACATTTGCGATAAAACGCAAAATACCCAAGTCAGTTCTCCCACCGTATCACATCCACCATTCATGACTTGAAGGTAGAAGATGATTGAACACTTAAGTGTCCATAAATTTGCACTCGCTTGTGCACGAAGTAACACTGTTGGTTGATTATACCGGAAATGGGCTTAAAGATGCCATTTGGAGAGGTGATGAGACTCGTAGGAGACGGGTTTATAGATGCCATCCAAGATAACTGTTGATAAGAAAATCATACTAAGTCTACGCCCGACTTTGTCTTAAAAGATGTATTTGGAACGAGTCTGCACCCGACTTTTTCCAAAAGAATATCAAAATAAATCCATGTTCGATTTTATCTGAACCAGAAGATGTCTACGCCCGACTTCAACTAGAAGAGGTATTGGAATGAGTCTACGACCTACTTTTTCCAAAAGAATATCTAAATAAATCTACGCTTGATTTTATCTTAACCAGAAGATATCCACGCCCGACTTCAACTAGAAAAGGTATTGGAATGAGTCTTCAAAGGAACTGTTTTTCAGAATTCAGTCTCTGAAGGAAATGCTTTTCAGATTAAATCTCTGAGGGAAATACTTTTCAAAATAAATTTCTGAGGTAAGTGCTTTTCAGAATTCAGTCTATGAGGAAGTGCTTTTCAGAATTCAGTCTCTAAGGAAAATGCTTATCGGAATTCAGTCTCCGAGGAAATGCTTGTCGGAATTCAGTGTCCAAGGAAATGATTGCCGGAATTCAATCTCCGAGGAAACGCTTGTCGGAATTCAGTCTCCAAGGAAATGCTTGTCGAAATTTAGTCTCCGAGGAAATGCTTGTCAAAATTCAGTCTCTGGGGAAATACTTGTCGGAATTCAGTCTCCAAGGAAATGCTTGTCAGAATTCAGTCTCCGAGGAAATGCTTGTCGGAATTCAGTATCCGAGGAAATGCTTGTCGGAATTCAGTCTCCGAGGAAACGCTTATCGGAATTCAGTCTCTGAGGAAATGATTTTCGAAATTCAGTCTCCGAGGAAATGCTTGTCGGGGTTCAGTCTCCGAGGAAATGCTTGTCGGAATTCAGTCTCAGAGGAAATGCTTGTCGAAATTCAGTCTTCAAGGAAATGCTTTTCAGAATTCAGTCTTCAAAGAAATGTTTTTCGGAATTCAGTCTCCGAGGAAATGCTTGTCGAAATTCAGTCTCCGAGGAAATGCTTGTCGAAATTCAGTCTCCCAGGAAATTCTTGTCAGAATTCGGTCTCCAAGGGAATGCTTGTCGGAAGTCATTCTCCGAGGAAATGCTTATCGAAATTTAGTCTCTGAGGAAATGCTTGTCGGAATTTAGTCTCTGAGGAAATGCTTGTCAGAATTCAGTCTCCAAGGAAATGGCTTTTAGGAGATGTTTTTCAGAGTAAATCTTTGAAGGAAGTCATTTGGTCATACAGATAGTTTCCCCATCTTGTTTCAGGGATTGATCTACAATTCTCTTTCATTGGTAAAACCGTCCTGTTTCGGGAATTCATACCACCTGGTCTTTAATAGTTGCTCCAACTTTTTTCGGGAATTAATCTTTGACCTGTTTGAAAATTGCTGATGATATTCGTCTTGTTTGTAGACTTTACCTGAAAAGACAAAGTTAGTCTTTATGCAATGTCATGATGTATGTAATGCATTGCGTAATGACGTTCTCAAAATAAATGAGAGTATGCTATATGTGTTTCGTATGCATATGCTATGATATTTTGTAAATGATGTATGAGATGTAAGATGTTGCTGATGGTGACGGTAGTTTCGTGTAACATTTTTGGCCAGGGAAAACAAATCCCTGACTGTCGCTGGGGATGAAGAGTATGAATCTTCAATTTCATTTGGAATGTTGCCGCTTGGGACTCCAGCTCTCTTCTTGAGGAAACTCCGTTGGGGAATGTCGATTTCTGCTTGGGGATAGAAGATTGCAGGAACATTGGCCGTTCCTCAATTTACTGAGGAATTTAATCCTTATATACCCTGACTGGGGATAAAAGAGATGGGTGACCTTTTGAGGTGCTGCCAGGCCGGGTTTTCGATATGGATGCCGACTCGTCTGGAGAGAATAAGTTTGAAGGATACCTGATCTGATTTCTGATTCAATAGCAACTCTCTGGGGATAGCAGCCCAGACTGTCCTTTGCTGGTAATTTGTGGTAGTTAGAGAAATAGACTCAAACTGGGGAGATTGTAATCTGTTGGGAAAATAAACCCTGTTGGGGAAATAAACCCTAAACCTGCTGGAGAAACACTTTGTTGAGGAAGTGAGCGCTAATGTAGGAAAGAAATTTGCAGGGGGTTTTACAGTTTTGGAGGAATAAGCTCAGTTGGGGAAAAGAATTTCCATAAACTGTACTGATGGTGTAATCTCCGATGGAGATTGGGACTCCCTAAGTTGGTAATATTGTCGAGGATAATAGCATATTCCCTTATTGGTTAGGGTGATCTGCTGGTGAGTATGATCATGTTAACTTGCGGAAGATGCCCCAATTTTTGTCTTGAAGGCATATTCGACTGGCGGGGAATGTATCTTTGTTGAATATGAGCTTGTGCAGATAGCTCTGTAGAGATGATTCCATGGAAACTGCTTTGTGGGGATTTATGGATGACTTGAACATTATCTCAACTTCTAGAGCCCTCGGTAAATGTTGATCAAAGTGATAAGCCTTCTACTGATAGACAAGTGATGAGATGACAGGACATAGTCGTACGCTTTAATCCCTGACTTTTTTCTGGACTGTCTTTTCAGTTTTTCGACTTGCCGGTGTACAATTTATATATATATATATATATATATATATATATATATATATATATATATATATATATATATATATATATATATATATATATATATATATATATATATATATATATATATATATATATATATATATATATATATATATATATATCCCTAATTTTTGCTCGAACCTTTTTGGTTCGCCAGGATGCCCTTATTTTTGCTTAGGCTTGTCAATCTAGCGGGTCTCTTTTATGCGTAGTATTTTCGACTATGTTCACGTTCACAGGGTGCGAAGAAATGTCATTGTCCATAGTAGTAAGTGTTTTATCACTGCCCGAAAATGTTTGCTTGATCGTACGTGACCCTTTGCTGGAATTCATGTTTAATGCCCCAAGTGATTCAGATGGAGATCTGCCCCTGGCTATTCAGCACTTTTGAGAGATTCTTTGAATCTTGACTCAACTGCCACAGATGAGTTGGATATTAACATGTTATGCCCCTTGATTATGGAAGGCTTGTTATTGGAATTGTCTTTCCATTTGAAGTGATTATGTTTATTGAGAGGATTTTCGTTCATTGAATATTCGTCGTGTGAATTTCTCTGTTGTCGAACAATTAGTTATATGCAAACAGTGGTATTAAAAATGCAAAGCTTATGTCTGTCTTGAAGTTTTGAAAATGCATTTTTAGTAAACAAACAGATTTTTGTAAGAATATGAATTCAACTCAAGATTTATAGTAAGCCTTACAGGAGTCAGGATACTTTTTGTAACAGTATGCTTTCGAACTAACCTATGCTTCAGTTAGGACTTTTAAGGGTTGTAACGTGGTCTGTTTCACGGTTTAAGAAACAAAGGATAAAGGCTTAAACTTTATTTGTACTCAACCCGTTCTCCATGATGTTCTCCAGCCCTATACTCAATTAATTGTGTGTTTAGATTCTAATTGAGTCTGGATTGACATTTTGGTGATGGTTCGGATACTGGAAGTTTATTCGAGAAGACAGCCATTTTTTATAATATTTTTTTGTTGTTGAGTATTTGTAGCGACCTCTTTTTTATTTTATTATCCCTACCTTTTTCCCGAGCTGTTTCTTCTGTGATTACAGTCAGCGGGATTCCCCAGTTTTTTCTTAAGTCTCCTTCATAGGTTTTGACTTAGTGGGCTTTTCTTTTGAGAGATAATGACTGCCTGTTTTACGGGGAACCATCACCATCTTTTGATTTGGAAGGATATCTCTGATACTATTTGTTGCGTACGAAGTAAAAGCTTGTGACAACATGTGCATTTGAATTAACTGAGAAACTACCCTGCCCCAGGTTATGATTAAAGGTTTCCATTTGTATGAAAAAGAAAACTCTTACTTCTTAGGCTTAAAGGGTATGACTAGGGATTATCTTCCTTATAACTCCATTGTTTAGGATTTGGAAGAACGCCTGTACATCGTCAGCAGGGTCTGTTACAAAGCATATTGTAGAGATTATGGTATTATTTTTGTCATCCTCCCTCTAAAGGCTTACAACTTTTAATTGAGATTTAAATATCACAAAAGGAAGTAAAAGCATAGTTTAAATATAGTCAAAATGAATGGATTACTTCAAGCCAAACATATGTAATACATTAATTGAATAACAAAGTTTGTCATGAAATAAGTGTTCGAACAATCAAAATAAATTACAATTTGAAAATTCAAATGAAATAAACACTCTAAATTTTGGCCATGATTTGGCATGGGAGCAGTGATCACATTGGGGGTCTCAGGAGGGTCGAACTCAATCTCCTTAGTATCAATCAAATCTTGGATTTGAATTTTTCAAATCCCAACAGCTATTTGTGTCATGTCCGGGACTATTGGAATGTTAGGCGCATCTCACATTAGGATTGTACCGAGGAGTGGAGGTGTTGGGATTCTGAGGAGGACAATTCAATGTTATCAGCTCTACCTTCAACAGGTGTTGTAGTGCCTGGGACAATGGCATGTTGATCTTAGTAAATTGTCTTCCGGCCAACTCTGATTTCCTTGTTGTTGATGTTGCGTTGGTGCGGGATTGGAGATTAGAACAACTCCCACAAATTGGTTCCAGTCACTTCTAACACGACCCTTCTAGCCATAAACGACATTGGTTTCCTTCTTATCACTGAATGTCTTCTTCACAACACTTGAAGATGCAGCCATTGGAATCTTTGCACTCTTGATACCACCTTCTACACGTTCCCCGGTTAGAATCAGCTTAGTAAAACCAGATGAGGAGCTTCTAATCAGATGGTTAAAGAATGAACATGTCAGAGTGCCCATGAACATATCAACCAGCTCCCTATCGGACAAAGGAGGTTGAACTCTTCAACTAAATCCCTCCACTTTTGGGCATACTCGTTAAAACCCTCGTTCGAGCCCATAGTCATATCTTGTAATTGAACACGAGTCGGTGCAAGGTCGACATTGTACTGATACTGCTTGTAAAAAGTAGTAGCCAGGTCTTCCCAAGTACGAATGTTGGTTCCTTCCAGCTAATAGAACCATTCAAGTTATGTACCAAACAAACTTTCTTGAAAGAAGTGGACCCATAACTTCCTGTCAGCGGTATGGGGTTGGATATTTTGAACATACGATCTCTAATGAAGCTTCGGATAGGACACACCATCATATTTAGCAAAAGTGGGGACCTTGAACTTGTGAGGAATGACTACCCCCGGAATAAGACTCAACTCTTCAAAATCCAGTCTAGGCACTTTCTGGATATCCATGGCCTTAAGACGATGCTCCAATTGTTTAAATCTTTCATCCGCAGGAGGGTACTGTTCATTGGAATAGTCTTTATCTTCAGGAATCTCCCCAGAACCTTGGTTTCTTCCACCTTCAGCCTTGACACTTCTATCATCTTCCTCTTGGTTGTCATCTTCATCAGAGGACGTATCAGCAGTTGAAACTATTTTAGCAGGACCTTTGAATCTTCTCCCCATATTAAGGATAGCAACTGGCTTCTGAATCTTCTTTTTCTTGGCGATGAGCACCGTCATGTCTTCCTGTCCCTGTGCTAAGCTCAGGAGAGTCTCCTGGAATTGGGCGTTCTGTGCTTGGAGTCCTTAATAGTCTATTCTAGAGCCATCTTTACTTAAATAAACAGTAAGAAGATGAGAAAACCTATATGGGAAAACCTGTGACGTAACAATGCATGATATGAAAATGCAATGTTTTCAAGGATCTCGCAGGGTAAACAAAGAAAATGTTAGAAATTGCTGCAGCTTTGACTGAAGAACTTTTCGTATTTGAACGTCCTTCTATGAGAATCAAGCTCCTTGTGTCAAGTGGGTCCTAGCTTCTGACTTGAGATAATGTTCTTCGATCTTGACTGCGTCTGGCTAGAGAAAAATAAATCCTCTTACCCCTTGCTAGACGTCTGGTTCATGATAAACCTGTATCACAGGCCCTTGAGATCCTTGAAATGGTTAATGAAAATTCCATGGAATGATGTCATGATGTGTATGCTATGCACTAAGAAAAAGCGTAAGGTGATGAAAACAAGTAAGTCTTGCAAGAATTCCAAGTTATTAGATAATGGATACAAACGAGTCCCTGCAAGGAATTACTGTCGTTAGATAATGAATACAAACAAGCCTTGCAAGGAATAAATGAAAACAAATCACACAAGTAGCCTTAGGTTTAAAGGCTTGTATGAAGTTTGTAGGTAAGTACCCTCTTGAGTTTTAGTTGGCTCAACCTGTCATAAGAAAAGTAACTGGGTTCTAGGAGCCTCAATATCACTGATCTTTCCCCCAGGCATTGTTTCAGCACAATCATTTAATTTGCAACTGAAATATCCCGAGAGTCTGATCTCAATGAGTGTAACAGCGAGTATCAACCAACTTAAGTCTGCACCAAAGCCGGATATCTCACTACTTTCCAATGGCTATGTTGTGTCAACTAAGGTTCTACGGTCAGTTAGTGCTTTATGACACCACACGGCAACCCAACATTCTCCTTGACTGACTCAAGGGACACCCGCACCAACCAATGTGTCACACTAACATAGCCATCACTTCAACCATATCGGTATACATCGTATAGTTTCCATGATCTATTGCTACTTAGCTAAAATGTCCCCAGATCCGGGTATAGGATCTTTAAAAAAATAAACCCTAGCAAAAACCCCGAAATGTAAAGAATACAAACCAATCAAGTAAAGAATTTTAAATGTTATCTAACTCTTAAGGTAACCCCACTTTTAGTTTCCCAGCAGAGTCGCCAGTTCTATAATATGGTGGGAGAGCTGACTTTTGGTTTTTCGTTTTATCTCAAATATTGCAGATATCAAGAGTTTCCACTGACTTTTCTTTTATCCGGTAGAGGAAAGGGTGAAAAGAACATGAAAGACCTTTGAGAATTTTTCTGAGTTTAGGGGGTAGGTTATGAAAAGGGAAGGTGTTAGAACCCTTTTCATCCGTAGTTATCTACGGCCTCTTAATTGCTAGCTCACTTTTGAAAATTCTTTATGAAGGTGTAAGTTTGAAAATATTTTGAAAATGCCTAAGTTCGACAACTTTGTAATGATTCTCATATTGTTGAGAATGCATACAAAGTGTTTGTTTCAAAAATATTTCTGAAAAGTGTTTGTGTGAAAAATGCTTTGAAATGTTCGCGAGCAAGCAATTAAGAACTATCTACCTACTCAAAAGTCTTTTGTTCTTTTCCTCTTACTTTAGATAGTGATATCCTACCATTGGTTAATAGGAAGTCCTATCGTTGGATGTTTGAGGGAAAGGCACGGGTCATTGTACAGTCATAAAGGCAACATATAGGGATACCTTTATCAATTCGAAGGGACTATCATCATATATTCTTAGGCAACATCGAGGGACAAGATCATTTACCGAAGGCAGTATCGAAGGGTCATTGAGGGACTATAATCTTTATGATGATTTTTAACCGAGGGTATTTGTTAATGGTATCCCTATATTCGAGGGATATGACTATTTTTTATCCGAAGGCAACAAGGGAGGTTTAGAGGTGTACGTGTGCATAGTGTGTTTAGTTCAGTTATATTATCTTGATTAGTTAGGAGTTATCTACTAATTGATTTTAAATCTTGTCATACAAGCCTATTTACTAACAGTTATATATATATATATATATATATATATATATATGCATATAATTATAGTGCAGAAAAATAAAGGTGCAGAAAGTAAAGCGCGAGAAAGTAAAGGCCTACAACTATTATAGGGCTTTGGTACAGTTACATAATTAGGAAAAAGTACGAGAATGTAAATCTAAGTTATTACATTTAAACTACGCGACCTATACAATTTCTCTAGGAATTTTAAATAGAAAAAATAAATAAATAAGATAAGATGTTAGAAAATAAATGTTTTTTTTTTGTATTTTTATAGAAAATAGTTTTATGTTAATTAAATAATTAAAAACTACTTGTTTATAATTAATTTTAATAAAGAAAATTTTTAATTAAATTTAATTTGAATGATGTCAAAATTGATTATTGATAAAAAGATTCAAACAACAAAATCAAACCACTCAAATCCACTAATTTCGACCTTGCAAATCTGGTGGTGAGGTTAGTTTGATCTAAAAGTGACCGCAACTATGGATCTGAAGCTTCATCGAAACGTTTCCCTAACAATGGTGGATTATTGTTCCAAGACGAATCCACTTGGTTGGCACGTCCTGGGATCTCTTGAGCGTAAGTAAGGATTGGAACAGGCTTCTGGGACCTTCGGGAGTGTGATGGTATGCTTGGAACCGCTTGAGAGTGGCCGAAAATAGGGGTTTGTGTTTGCCTAGTTTTCATAAAGTTTGAGAAATTTGGAGTTTGTTCTTGAGAGGCAAATTCCATTCCCTTTTGTAGTGTAAGGGCTTGAGCATTTATAGAGGAGGAGATTTAAGTCACCAAAGAAGGAAAGAATCAAGTGATCATGGTGATACCAAAAATCAATGAAACATGTTTTCTAACTTTCCATTTATCAATGAAACATGTTTTCTAACTTTCCATTTTTTAAGATCCTTGTATCCAACATGTCTCACCGTTTTGGCAAGCTCTTATGAGGTCTTGGGCCTTCTAGAAGATATCCAAATGAAGCCCACACGCCCTTTGGTCCATCAACTCATATTTTATTTGATTTATTTTGAACTAATTTGAATAAAATCAAAATAAATAAAATAAAAAATAAAAGTAATGTATAAATGGACTTAGAGGTCCTCTAACACTTTATGAACATGTTTGAACATCAAAAGTTAGATCCACTAGTTCGAAATTTCAAGTTTGCTCACTTTGCACTTCATGCATTCTCTCAAAATTTCCCAACTTGCACTGGTCATAACTCTCTCAATTTTTATCTTTTGAAGGTGATCTTGTACTTTTTGGAAAGCTCAATATGTCCTATACAATTTTTTTTTTTTGATAATGTTTGCATTTGGAGAATTTATCTTGATGTAAGTTGCCTTGACAAAAAGTGTCTTTTTATTGACTTTCAAAATGACTTGTAATGTCTTGGCCCATATCTCTCGAATGAAGCTTTTTTTTGACTTGAGCTTAGAGAGACAAAGTTGTAGAGAATTAAATTTCCTTCAAGATAGGCTTTGGTTGAGAATTTTTTGATGAAGCATGTGAAAGTTATGCTTGGTCAAAGTTCAATTGACTTCTCCTAAGGAAACCCTAATTTGACAACTTTTGACTTTTGATGGTTTGAGGGCTTTCCTTAAAGAATCGTGATCAAACCTTGATCAAATGATGAATATCACTTCAAAATTTTGATTTTGACCAAAAATATTGAAGTTTGACTGTATGTTGACCATAGTTGACTTTTTACCCAATATAGTTGATTTTCAATCATCTGAGCTATTGATTGAGCAAACTTGTGATGCAAGACTTGAAACTTGATTTGAGCATCCTTTAAGACTTATGAAAAACCATGGAAATAAATTTAGACCCTTTAAACCCAATCTTCCTTGAGAAACACAAAACCCTAGTTGTAGACCCATTGCTTAGGAGGAGAATTTGTCTGATTAACTCTTGAGCCACCTTGAGCAAATGAGGACCTCATGAGAATGTCTTGAAGAAAAATGGGAGGAAAAATTTTGGGGTACAACACCAGGGCTTGATACTGACATTGTGGTTCACCGTCTACAAATGAAGGAGTGTTGTCCTCCTATAAAGTAGAAGGTTCGTCGTATGCGTCCCAAGATGTCTGAAAAGATCAAGGTTGAGGTTATGAAATAGTTCAATGTAGTTTTCTTAATTGTTATGTCCTATCCTCAGTGGGTTGCAAATGTAGTGCCAATACCTAAGAACGGTAAGGTGCGTATATGTATAGACTACAGAGATCTGAATAGGGAAAGTCCTAAAGATGACTTTTCACTTCCACACATTGATGTTCTGGTTGACAACACCGCTCAACATAAGGTATTTTCCTACATGGATGGTTTCTCTGTTTATAATCAAATCAAAATGGAGCCTGAGGACATGGAGAAGACTACTTTTGTCACACAGTTGGGCACTTTCTGTAACAAGGTTATGCCTTTTGGTTTGAAGAACGTCGGTGCAACGTATCAACGTGCTATGGTAGCTTTGTTTCATGATATGATCCATCATGAAATAGAGGTTTACATTGATGACATGATAGTTAGGTCTCAGACTCAATAAGAACACCTTGACCACCTGCACAAGCTATTTGAGAGATTGAAGAAATAAAAGCTTAGGTTGAATCCAAATAAGTTCACCTTTGGGGTAAGATCCGGTAAATTCCTAGGTTTTGTCGTCAGTGGTAAAGGTATTGAAGTTGATCCCGCCAATGTTAAAGCCATTCAAGAAATCCCAGCTCCCCATATTGAGAAGGAAGTCATAGGTTTCTTAGGACGACTGAATTACATTGCCAGATTTATTTCCAATGTGACCGCTACTTGTGAGCCAATCTTCAAGTTATTGAAGAAGGATCAAGTAATAAAATGGAACGATGGTTGTCAGGTAGCTTTTGAAAAAATCAAGGAGTACCTTCAAAAACCTCTGATTCTGATGCCACCGGTTGAAGGAATACCTCTTATCATGTACTTGATTGTGTTAGAGAACTCAATGGTGTGTGTATTTGGGCAACATGACGAGTTTGGTCGAAAAGAGCATACAATATACTACCTTAGAAAAAAGTTTATCGACTGTGAAACAAGATACTCAATGCTCTAGAAAACTTGTTGCACTTTGGAATGGGCTTCTCGTCGACTGAGACAATATATGTTGACTCATACTACCTTGTTGATCTCTAAGATTGATCCAATAAAATACATATTCAAGAAGCCGCTCTCTCCAGAAGAATAGCAAGATGGCAAATGGTCTTGATAGAATACGACATTCAATACACTACTTAGAAGGAAATCAAAGAAAGTGTACTAGAAGACCATTTGGCTCATCAGGTTGTAGATGGCTATCAGTCTATGAATTTTGAGTTCCCGAATGAGAATATTATGTTAGTTACTGATTATAAAGAACCTGGACCGTATAAAGGACCTGAGCCAAGATCCCGATGGACTATGGTATTTGATGGAGCTTCTAACGGGCTTGGTAATGGGATTAGTGATGTGATTGCCTCTCCCAAGGGTTGCCATACGCCCTTCACTGCCAGATTATGTTTTGACTGTACTAACAACATGGCCGAATAAGAAGCGTGCATCATGGGTATCAAGGCTGCTATTGATATGAGAATTAAATTCTTGAATGTATATGGGGACTCAGCCCTAATAATTAGTCAGATTAAGGGAGAACGGGATACAAAACATCTGAATCTCATCCCTTATCGAGGGCATGTGTTGACATTAATTCCGTACTTCAAAGAAATCACTTTTGAACACATTCCACCAGAAGAGAATAATTGGCAGACACATTGGCTACCATGTCATCTATGTTCAGAGTCAGATGGAATAATGAAGCTCCTCGAATTACTATTGAGAGACTAGACGAACCGACACATTTCTACGAAGTTGATACTGATGGAGTAGAGGGAAAGCCTTGTACCAAGAAGTAAAAAGATACCTCGAGACTCAAGAGTATCCTGAAGGGGAATCTTTTACTGATAATAAATTTCTATAGAGGTTCTCAGCCAAGTTCTTTCTGAGTAATGGAATCTTGTACAAGTGTAATCACGATTCGACTCTTCTTTGTTGTGTAGATAAGAAGGAAGCTGAGAAAATTACGGAAGATATGCACGAAGGAGTCTTTGGTACTCACTCCATTGGGCATACAATGGCTAAGAAAATTCTAAGAGCGGGTTATTATTGGTCTATCATGGAGGCTGACTGCCATCATCATTCCAGAACTTGCCACAAATGCCAGATTTATGCTGACAAAGTGCACGTGCCTCCGGTTCCTTTGAATGTCTTGATTTCTCCTTGGCCGTTTGCAATGTGGGGCATTGATGTGATTGGAGAGATAAAGATAACCGCTTCTAATGGGCATCGTTTCATCCTGGTCGCTATTGATTATTTCACGAAATGGGTAGAAGCAACCTCGTTTGCCTCCGTTACCAAGAATGTTATGGCTCGGTTCATTAAGTATAACCTCATCTATCGGTATGGCATACCTGAAAGGATCATCACTAATAATGGTACCAATATTAACAATACTATGATCACGAAACTCTGGATGCAGTTCAAGATTAAACACAACAATTCTTCTTCGTATTGACCAAAGATGAATGGTGCAGTGGAAGCCGCCAACAAGAATATCAATAATATTTTGCAAAAGATGAAGGTAACATACAAATAATGGCATGAGATGTTACCATTTTCTCTTCATGGTTATCGCACTTCAGCATGTACATCAACTGGGAGAACCCCATTCTCTCTAGTCTATGATATGGAAGTTGTCTTACCTGTCGAAGTCCAGGTTCCTTCCCTCAGGATTATGAAAGACGCAGGTTTAGATGAAGACGAATGGACTCAGACTCGACTTTACCAAATAAATTTTATTGATGAAAAGAGGCTCGCGACTGTTTGTCATGGTCAGATGTACCAGAAACGCATGATCAAGGCCTTAATAAGAAATTCAGACATCCGGTGTACTAGGATGGTGATTTGGTAATAAAGCGCATCATCCTACCACAAGATGATCCCAGGGGAAAATGGACTCCCACATACGAAGGGACATTTGTAATCAAAAATATATTTTATGGTGGTACTATGATACTTATCACCATGGACGGTGAAGATTTTCCACACCTTGTAAACACGGACATAGTCAAAAAATACTAGGCATAAAAGAGACCCACTAGGTTGACAGGCCTAGGCAAAAACATGGGCATCCCGGTGAACCAAAAGGGTTCGAGAAAACATTAGGGATATATATATATATATATATATATATATATATATATATATATATATATATATATATATATATATATATATATATATATATATATATATATATATATATATATATATATATATATATATATATATATATATATATATATATAAATTGTACACCCGACAAGTCGAAAACCTGAAAAGGCAGGTTGGGAAAAAAATGGTATCTCAGTGGACTGAAAATCCGAAAGGGCAGTCTAGGAAAAAGTTAGGGATTAAAGCGTATGACTATGCCCCATTGGATCATCTACTTACAGCAAGCTTTGTTATCAATGTCAACATCAAATGGTACAGATCAATCCGGTCATCTTCTTATGATAACAAGTGATGAGATGCTTGAAGATATAGAGGCAATAGCAGAGTTGAAACTCAATGGGATCATATAGCTGCTTTTCTTGTTTATCACTTTGTATTTTTTCAATTTCACAAATTCCTCTTACTAGGATTTTTGTCTCCTTGTATAAAACTGCCTATCCGTAGGCAAACTTTCAAAATCAATACAACTCAGTCTATTTCAAAGTTCAAAACTATTTATTTTTACTTCCTCTGTTTTATTTGCGAATATGTCCAATGGTTACTTTGAATGAACATATTCATTTGAATATGATCACCATTTACAAATATTTGCATAAAAAACAGGATTAGAATTTATCGAAGACTCTAGGAGTTGGGATAATGTTTAAGTCATTCATAAATCCCCCCAGAGCAATCTCCATGAAACTATCTCTACAGAGCTATCTTTGCAAGATCATCCCCAAAGAGATATATTCCCCAATAAGTCTAATATGCCCTCAGGAAGAAATTAGGGCATCTTCCAGCAGTTCACCTCCATATCCCTAATGGATAGCTTGACCTGATCATCATCCCCAATAGGTCCCCTAGAGGATAAGGAAGTTTGATCATTTCCTCAGCATATAGTGGAGACTTCCTCAGCGCAGCTGTTGCACCCCAAAATTTACCCTCTTGATTTAGGCTTATGTTTCATCATGAATATCATATTGCATTACATTCATGCATTGTGATGGGATCAAAGCACTTTGGCTGTCAAGTTTTCCTCAAGGCTTTGAAGGTTATCTGCATTGACAAGTTGCTCAAGGAAAGATCTTATTATCTAAACCTTTGAATCTTTCAAGCTCAAAAGTTATTTCATGTCTCAAGATGCTTCATCCATATTTTTGGATCATCAGAGGATTGGAGTTTGTGTTTGATCACAAGGGGAATCACTCTTTGGATTCATCAGCCAAATTAGGGTTTGTTTGAGCAAGGTTGTTGGCCAATGTGCAAGTCTTTATTTTTGGAGCTACAACATTTCTTTGATACTTGAAAGGTCTTTGTACAAGAAATTGATCAAGATGCCCAGAGGATTTGAAGTTTTGAAGAGGATTCATCAGTCTCCTAATGTGTTGACCAAAATTAGGGTTAGGGATCTCATCATGATTTCTTGAGAATTTTGAATTGAAACTTTTCACATGGCCTTTATATGTTTGGGAGATCATATGTTTGAAGTTTTAATCATCAATTTTGAAGGGAAGTGGATCAATTGATTCAGAGGGGCAAAATGGTCATTTTGGTCAAAATCAGTCAAAGTCAAGGTTGACCAAGTGAATTTTTGGCCAACCATCAATCCAAGGATGTACTTTTAATATTTCAAGTCCATTTTGGTCATTGGATCAAAGAGATTGAAGTTTGGGTTGAAACTTATTCTTGAAGAAACCTTAAAAAGTTACTAATTTTGGAAAATAAGGACTTAATTTCAAAAAATCATATTTTATTCATCCTTGATCAAGAAGATGCAAATGAAATATGCTTGGAAATCTAAGAGAATTATCTTTCACCTCCTTTTGGTCTCATGACCAAATTGACAAGGAATCAAAAGTTATGATCTTTTGAAGTCACAAAATTATAGGTCATTTTTCAAAATTAGGGAATTTCAAGCCATATTTTGAGGACCTTAATGGATTCAATTGAAAAAACTCAAAACTAAGGTATTGTAGATATTTTCAATACCTTTTCAAATTGTGTTCATTTGTGCCAAAATTCAAAAGTATGAACAAGTTATGAGTTTTGGAAGTTTGAGGCATTTCATTGAAATTTGGCAAATGTGCAAAATGGCCATTTCTTGCAAACTCAAGTTTTAGCCATTCTTCTTGCTTCTAATCAAGCCCATTGGTAATTTATGGCATGCTGAGGCCCATCATACTCACTATTTCGTGCCCCATATGGTATTGCACATGTTGGAATCAAAAAATACAAAACTTGCTCAAAATGGCCAATTCACCAACACTCCCTCATTTCAAGTAATCATGGGCTAGCATTTTGAGCATGCGTTTCTGACTTCATTTGGCTCACAAAAAGCAAAAAAGGCAGAAGAATGCATGAGCAAAACACATGATTCAATATACACTTCATTTTTGGCCAAAATTCCCAATCCTGCCCTCCAACGGATTTAAGGACAAACTTCCACTTCTAACCTTCTCTACAAGTTCTATATAAGTGAAAGCAAGTAAAGAGAGAGAGGGAGAACGTGCCATTTTCAAGAATTCCATATCTGAAATTTTCTTCCATTTTCTGCAACTTGATTCGATTCCCTCAATTCCTTGGTGTTTTCTTCAAAATTCTTGTGGATTCTGCTTCAGCAAAGCAAGTAGATCAAGCTAGCACCCTTGGATCACAATTGGAGTGAAGGAGACAGTAGATCCATTTTTTCTCAAAGGTATGAATTCTCAACTTTGAATTCTGATTTCTAGCCATGCTTCGTGTGATTTAAGTTCATAATCATGTTGCTTGAAGTCTATGGAATGATTCTGAAGCTTTATAACGTTTAATTTGATGAATTATGCATGATTGAATGTTCTGAAACTCGCGATGCAGAATGTTTTTGTTCATGTGCATGGCTTGATTGTGGACAATGTGATTGATGATTTGATTTGATTCGAATTGCTATGGATTCCTTGCCATGCTAGCTTTGATTTGCCTTTGATTTCATCAGACATGATGCAAAATTGAGTGTGTTGTGTTGATCTGAAAGTGAGCCCTAGGCCTGAGAAGATGCACGTGTTTTTGGACATCCGGAGGTTGAAGATGATGTGGTGGCACATCATGATTGGTTCGTTTGAAAATTTTGGATTATTTGAATTTTTGTTTTATAAATTGATTTCCATGATTTTATTTCTTGCTAAAAAATGATTGGAAAATTCTGAAAAAATTATCATAAATTCAAAATAATATTTTTGACTTTGGTATTTTTTTGAAAGTTTTTTGAAATAATTTGATTGGTTAAAAAATTGTTAGGTTTAATTAATTAATTGGTCAAAGATAATTTTTATTTTAACAGTTCCTTTGACCTAAAAAATCCACAAAAATTATTTGAGACTCCTAAAATAAAGTGAAAATTGATTCTGACTTTGGTTCATCATTTTTATTATTTTTTATTAAAAATTTAATTTCAAAAGGATATTTGTAATATTTGTTTGTTCTTTTATTTTTTAATACTTCTATTAATTCAAAAATTCCAAAAAAAAAATCATGTAATCTTGTTTTTAATCATATGATCTGATCATATTTTTGTTTTGCCTTTCTTGTGATTTTTGGTTATGATTTGCATTTTCTTGCCCTTAAATAATAATAATTTCATTATTAATTGTTTATTTTTTTTTGTTTTTGATATTTTCCTTTTATCTAAAAAATCACAAAAAATTCAGGGATGTATGTTTTTAGCCCTAATATTTGAATATAATTTTGTTTGGCCATTCTACTGACTTTTTGATTTAAATACTATTTTGATATGTGAATATTTGTTATTTGCATAATTGATTGAATTTATTTTCTTTTGTTGACTTTTCTTAATTAAAAAAATATGAAAAATGTATATTCTGACTTTTAGGATTCCTTGATATTTTTGCATGACCTTGGTTTGATTTGTTTGAGTTTTGATCCTATTTAATTAATATTTAGGATTAAAAGTCAAAATCTAGGGTTTTGTTGCTTATGGTGCAAGTTTCATGTTCAAAACCCTTGTGCCTTGGACTTTTATTGGATTTCAGGTCTTGATCATGGTTCATGAATGTGCTGGGAATTTGAAAACCATTTTTCTTGAATTGTTTGACTTGGTTTGACACTTTGCACTTCATTTGACCTTCTTCCCAATCATTCATGAACTTAGGGCTTACATTCTAACTTCTAAACACTTCCAAGATGTTTAGATTTGTTTGGTTTGAATTATGGATCTTTATTTTTATTTTTGATGTAATTTTGAAGTGAAGGTACCCAATTATGTTTGCATGACTTGTTGCAATTTGTTTGATGGCCAATGAACTTGAGTGAGGTCTATAATTGGGAACCTAATGATCATGTTGGTTCTGACTTGTCCATGTTATCTCAAGCCATTCCACTTAGAAGCCTCATGTTTGAATATTTTGAACCATCTAATGCGTTATGTAGGTTTCATTTCCTATTGTGTTCATGAAGTTGTGATTGAATTAGCTATGCATGATTAAAATATGTTTGCTACTGACTTCCATGGTTCTTGTTCATATTATTCTCAAGCTCTTATGATCCTTGGTTGACACTCAATTGTCAATTCAACATGGTGATAGGAAAGAGAAACATTCCTTTGATTCTTTTTGACCTAATCCGTGCATATGTTTGTCTCCTCTTGCTTATGATGTTTAATATTGGGTAATTGCCACCATGATTATTCTCACTTTTTCACCTTTTGGAATACTAACTTGGTTGTTGAGTATGCGAGGTACTCTGAGAAAGTTGCCACTTTTGGCTTGAGGCTCTTGTGTTCCACTTTATTTGTGGAACACAGTTTATTATATTGGCATTGTTTTTGTGTTTGGCATGCTTGATGGTTCATGCAGGATACACATATCTATGATTGTGAATGTCATACTTTGCCCATGGGATTTATTCATATCTGATAATTTGCTTACATCTTGATGGTGCAATTGTTGACTCAATTTGTCTACTGATGCCAGCTTTCTTGAAGTTTCTCAGGGTTTCTTTTATTCTTGCTTGACTGCTACAGATAGTTATCTGTTTGGTATTGTACTACCTCCTTTCTCCCATTTTCATCTTGCATAATTCTATGATTGCATGATGGAACCTCTGTTGCTGATATATGTCAGGAGGCC
Source organism: Vicia faba (assembly GCA_948472305.1). Taxonomy (NCBI): domain Eukaryota; kingdom Viridiplantae; phylum Streptophyta; class Magnoliopsida; order Fabales; family Fabaceae; genus Vicia; species Vicia faba. The sequence continues at coordinate 1,035,261,169 of OX451736.1, forward strand.
TTCTGTTTTTTTTTATCTGATGCATGTATTGTATGGTTGATCGATGAGTCACTCAATTTAGATATTGAGATCACGACTTCGCTCTCATTACATGTTCCTTATAGGATGTTTATCGCTTTTCTTCTTTAATTGTTGATCGATGAGTCACTCAATTTAGATATTGAGATCACAACTTCGCTCTCATTACATGTTCCCTATAGGAAGGCTATTACTTTTCATCTTTAATTGTTGATCGATGAGTCACTCAATTTAGATATTGAGATCACGACTTCGCTCTCATTGCATGTTCCCTATAGGATAGTTTTGTTAAGCTTTCTTTGACATGCTGATTAAGGTAGAAATCCATGTATGCAAACATAGGATAGGATTTTCCTTTATCCTCAACCTTAGGGTCAACCATTGTATGATAACACTAGGGATAGTGCTAGGCTAGTTTCCCTTAGTTACTTTCTTTCTTTGCATTTTTGCATCTTAAAACAAAAATTTGTTTCTTGGCAAATCATAAGACACCTCTAATGAATTCAAACTCCTCTTCAAAATAAAAGATACAAACCAATCCTGTTAGTTTGTGTGCCTCTTGGCTTTGCTTTTAAACCTGGTTTATTGATGTTTTGCCATCTCTACCATGATGCCTTATTATTTTGAAGCTGATGTTTTTCCATCGAACATTTGTTTGAAGCCGATATTTCGCCATCGCACATGCTTGTTATCCTACTTTGATCCTCAATATCATTGATAGGTGAGATATTTTGCTATCTGTTTTATTGATGTTTCGCCATCTTTGCCATATTATCTCTTGGTCGATGTTTCGCCATCGCATCTGTTGTTATCCTACTTTGATCCTCAATATCATTGATAGGTCTGATATTTTGCTATCTGTTTTATTGATGTTTCACCATCTTTGCCATGTTATCTCTTGGTCGATGTTTCGCCATCGCACATTTGTTTGAAGTCGATGTTTCGCCATCGCATCTGTTGTTATCCTGCTTTGACTCCCAATATCATTGCTAGGTGTGATGTTTTGTCATTCGTTTATCATTTGATGTCTTGCCATATTTGACATGTTACTTTGTTATTACTTAGTCGATATTTGATCACCTCATTTGTTTGTTTGTTTTACTTGATGTTTTACCATCTTGACTATCTTTGTTTGTCTTAATTAAAAAACACAAACCAACCAAAACACATAAGCCGAACTACGGCTGCTCTGATTCCTTAAAAGGGATACGTAGGCATTGGGGTAGGGCCCGACCGAGCACATGTTTTATTTTCCCTACATTATTTTCTTTTCTTTCGCATGTATTCGATTTTCAGTTTTAAGCCATAGGAATAGGATTTGACCACACCCATTTAGACTAGACAACAAGAGTGGATACCGTAGAGTACTACGGGCGTGTGGGGTGCTAACACCTTCCCCTCGTGTAACAGACTCCCTTACCTGATCTCTCGATCAAAAGACCTTGATTTCTCTCTTTCTAGGTTTTTTCGATGTTTACCTTTCCCTTTCGGCGGGATAAAAGACGTTCGGTGGCGACTTCATTGATGTTTCATTACATCCAGATGACAGGTTTCGGCCGCATGGTTTCAGTTTGCGACTTCACTGGGGACAGATTGACCTTTTGCTGGTCCATCCCGGAGTCGACCCTAGCTCTTGTTTGTTTTCCTTTTAGGTGTTTATTTACCGCTTTGCATATTTATCTGTTTGCATTGCATCCTATGTGCGCTTTACTTTCTGCATACTGGATTTGGTTGGACTGTTTGGTTTCTGGATTTTCTTGGTGGGTGGGTCGTTCCATGAGGTAAAAGACCTCGTACCCAGGCTATGAGTGAAATCCATGGGAACTAGGAATAGAATGGCCATGGCAGCTATGAGGCGGATGCTTTGTAGACCGGACCATGAGATCCATGACTTTGGAGGTAGTTCAGATAGGTGTCATCATATGATGATACCGACATCCGAGCTCTCGTACTCTGATTTGGCTTCTAACCTCACCTTGACCTAGACTACACTCGTGAGAGGGGCGGGAAAACTTTTCTTACAGGTACAGGTACTGTTGGTGACTTTGTGTTGCGAAGGTGACTCAAGTTCCAATGATAGTTATGAAGCTTCGGGATTCTCTTTTGATCATAAGTGGTGTTGTTTTGTAATGGTCCAGCCACGATCCAGTGTGAAACTTTGATCCTTTCATATTGCATCATAGCATATTTATTTCTAAAAAATGATGTAAAAAAATAACTAGCATGCACATGTCATTTTCCAGGGACATTCAAGAGTCTTCTCTCCGTCAGAAATGGCTGATCTCCCTCCAATTGAGTCTGGTTCAGTTCATGTTAAAGAGCTTACCAAGCATACTTTCTCTTATCAGATTCCTCCTATTGATGTGTCCAAATTGAAGAGGTTGAGTTCCTATTTTAAGGGTGATGTTCTGAACAACTTCAACAAAACTTATGGCAACTTGTTACTGGTCCTTAATACTCCATTTGACTCGATGGCTTTGATCACTCTCTTCCAGTTCTATGACAAAGAATTACGGTGCTTTAATTTCCAAGATTATCAACTGGTTCCTACCCTAGAAGAGTACGCGTACCTGCTTAATATTAGATTGACCGATGAAGTTCCTTTTGTCCAAGTGCCGGAAAAGCCAAAGTTCGAAGTCATTGCTGAAATTCACCATTTGAGTTGGAAAGAGGTGAAAGACAATTGGAAGTCCAATGAGGGTATTGCAGGGTTTTATTTGGATTTCTTAGTGAAGAAAGCTCAAGACTGAGTAGAGAAAGGCGATTGAAGTAACTTCAGTTCTCTGTTTGCTCTTATAATATACGGGATCTTCCTCTTCCCTCACAAGAGAAATTTTATGGATTTGGCGGCTATCTGTGTTTTTAGAAACAGGAACCCGATACCGACACTCTTGGTAGATACTCTCTATACCATCCATTCCAAGAACGGAAAAAGTGGTAATGTAGGTTTATGTCATTCGATGTTGTATCAATGGCTTATGTTGCACCTACCAGTAAGTGGCCCTTTTGTGGATACCGGGCATTCTCTCCGATGGTCATCAAGGCTCGTCAACCTTACTTCTTTCGATATCCAGTGGAATTATGATATGGGGGAAGTGCGAAGTGTTGTCACTAGTTATGGAGATTTCCCTAATGTTCCCCTCATAGGAACTAAGGGGTGTATCAACTATAATCTTGTGGTTGCTTATCGATAATTGGGATATGCAATGGATGGACCGCAAAAGGTTGAGGAGGTGTCTGAATCAATGAATTTCGCTAGAGGAAGTGATCCTAAGATGTTGAAAAGAGTGACAAGTGCTTGGAAAGGTATTCACAGGAAGGATATAACTACTTTGGGCAAGAAGGTTCATGTTGCTAGAATTCCTTACTTGGAGTGGGTTAAAGCCAGGGTTAAGATCTTACGGTTACCATTTGCAAGGTCGGCTCCTCTATACGAGCAACCTCCTGCTGTCCCAATTAACACAGTGCCAACCGAGATGTTCACCCAGGTTCATGTTGAGAATATTCAGCTTCGTGCAAAAGACCGTGAGGCGGGGATGAAACTTTATTGGGCAAATCAAGAAAGGGCCGACTTAGCTCGCAAACTCAAGGAAGCTCAAGGGGAAACTTCTGACGTAACCGGTTTTAGGAAGACGTCTTATGCTGAAATAGAAGAAGAATTGAGTAAGACTCAGCAAGATTGTCGGAAGCTTCAGGCCTCAGAAAATAGTTACAGGAAGAAGATTCAGAACTTAGAAAAACAGCTCAAAGACAAGGATGCTCAACTTGAGAAGGAAGTGGCCCAGAAGCATGTCGCAGAAGATCAGTTCCAAGAGAGTAAGATGGTTGCATCTCAACTTTTGAAGGAGAAAGCCATACTTTAGGAGTACTGTCAACATCTTGAAGCATGTTTAGTTCCGGAGATTTAGTTCTGTTATTTTCTTTTGGTGTATTTGGTCACCCCCAGAATTATTGGAAGGGGCCAATTGATTTTTATTATTATTCATTTCTTTTTACTTTTTATTAAGACATGTATTTAGTTGTTTATCATTTTTCTCTTAATTGTCCGAAGTCACTTAGACATCGTTTCTTTTGTTTATAAATAATTGAGGTGTTCACCCTGTTATCTTTTCTCTTTTGATTGTATGATTGCACGCCGAGACTGATGAGTAAGAGGACTCTTGGATACTTGGAAATGACAAACATATCATGCACATCATGCATTTCATAACATTGTAGGTTATCTCAAGACGGTTTTCTTATTCAGCTGCTTTTCTTATTCAGAATTCAAGATGACTACTCATCGGTATTCCACCAGAAATAACTTGCCAAGACAGATGGAACAGGTTCAAGATGAACTCGCTGAAATGAGGGCCCAAATGGATACTCATATGACTCAGTTCATGGAGGTCATCACCAACGTGAATCGCCGACAAGAAGAGCTAGCTGCTATTGTTAACAACCAGCGCCGCCATCTGGGGGATGGTGGAAATCAAGGGCTTTATCAGGACATCTCTGTAGGAATAGGGGATGTGCAAGATCAGCCTGCTGGAAATTTTCACGGGATTCCAGGAAACCCTTTTGCGCGCAACGTAGGGCAGTTTCCCCCGTCTCCTGGACCTCGTCTTGTGGGGAACAAAAGAGCTAATCAGGGTGGTATAAGGAATTATCTGGATCAGGATTTTGACTTTGACCAGGATGAAGATCAGTTCTCTGTACGGCGTTCAGAGTCGGGGGTTCAGATTGAGGATATGAAGTATCATTTATTGGAAGAGCTTCTGAAGGCTGTGGAAGGACAAGGAGTCCTTGGTATGGATGCTAATGATCTCGAGTTGGTGTTTGGGGTGAAAGTTCCTCCAAAGTTCAAGCCTCCAACATTTGAAAAGTATAACGGAACATCATGTCCTATTACTCATGCAACTGCTTATTTCCAGAAGATGTCAGTACATACTGAGGATCAAGGGCTTTAGATTCACTTTTTCCAGGATAGCCTATCTGGGGCATCCCTGGAGTGGTACATGAAGCTGGAGAAAACTCATATTTGTTGCTGGAATGATCTTTCTCGGCCTTTCATCAAACATTATCAGTACAATATAGATATGGCGCCTAATCGCACTCAGTTACAGAATATGTCACAAGGACCAAAAGAATCTTTCAAGGAATACGCTCAGAAGTGGCGTGAGTTGGCTGCGAGAGTTTAACCTCCACTCATGGAAAGAGAACTCATTGATATGTTTATGAGTACCCTGCAAGGGCCGTTCTATGAGCACATGATAGGAAGTACTTCGGTAGGATTTGCAGACTTGGTTATGGTTGGTGAAAGAATTGAAGTGGGTTTGAAATTGGGAAAGATTCAGATTGGAGGTTCTAGTGGCTCATCAGGGGGCAGTAAGAAACCATTCAACAATTACCCTAAGAAAAGGGAGGGCGACGCAAGCGCGACTTACTCTCATAGGGGACGAAGAGAGGATCGTCAGCACCAACAAATCAATGTTGTTTCTATTCCTGTTAATGCTCCTCCGCAGCAGAGACCGAATACAGTGCCACAACAACAAAGGCATCAAGATGCTCCTCGTCAGTATAATAACCAACAATAAAGACAACCCATAAAATTAGATCCCTTGCCAGTAACTCTTACTAAAGCGCTCCACCATCTTCTTGATTTGAAGTTGATCAGTTTGAGAAATATGCCGCCACCACCCGCAAGACTCCCTGTTAACTATGATGCTAATGCAAGATGTGAATTCCATTCAGGCGGAGTTTGTCATTCCACTGACAATTGTTTTGTGTTGAAGTGCAAAGTACAAGACTCGTTGGATGCTAAGGCGATTGAATTTACTCCAGTGAACGGTCCGAAGGTTACTCAGAACCCGATGCCTAGGCATGGAGGGGGTGTTGTTAACATGATTGATGATAATGGTGAAGTTTTGAACTTGATCATGAATGTATAACAAGTAACTACTCTGTTAGGCTGTGTTAAGAGGTATTTTCTTGACAATGCTATTTTTCCGGGTTGTACTTCTGAGTGTGTCAAGTGTAGAGGGCAACCGAAGAGCTGTGATGATTTGAAAGCAGGTATCCAGTTGTTGATTAATGAGGGTTCCCTGCAGTTTGATAGAAAACCGAGCTACCACAATGTTATCGAAGAGGATATTACTGTGATATCTATTCCTTACACCCCTGCACGCATTCATGCCCCATCAAGGGAACCCCCTCTGATAATTACGGTACCTGGTCCTATGCCGTATACCAGTGAGAAGGCTGTTCCGTGGCATTACGGTGCCGATGTTTATTACCACGGGGTAAAGCATTAGGATAATGCTCGTTTGTCTGAGGAAGAACGTGTTGAAGGTGGTGAAGAGGAGGTCCATAACTTTTCTGGTGTAGGTCGAATGATTAGAAGCGGGAGAGTATTTGGTCCTTCCAATGTGCAAGATGCGGCTGATGCTTCCGCAAGAGAAAAAAGGGAAACAACAGGTAATGATTGGTAATTCAAGGGTTACGCCAGCCAATGTGACTCAACCAATACCGATACCAAAAGCTTCTTCAGTTCCCGATGAGGTTGAAGAGTTAATGCAAATTATCAGAAAGAGTGATTATAGCATAATTGATCATTTGAGCCATACTCCTTCCAAGATGTCTATCTTGTCTCTGTTGATTTATTCAGAACCTCACGGAAATGCTTTGATGAAGTTATTAAAGAATGAATTCGTACCACATGAAATAACTGTCAATCAGTTTGAAAATGTCTGTGCTAATATATCTGCGGAAATGGTTTGGGCTTCACCGACTTTGATCTTCCTCCAGAGGGACCAGACCATAATAAAGCGTTGCATATTTCAATGGAGTGCAGAGGCACTACTTTATCCCGGGTTTTGGTAGATACCAGATCGTCTTTAAATGTATTTCCTAAGTCAGCATTGATGAAGATTGATTATTCTGGACTAGAGTTGTGCCCTAGTGATTTGATGGTGAAAGCTTTTGATGGGTCGCGAAAGTCATTATTTGGGGAGGTGGAGCTACCTATCAAGGTTGGTCCTCTCACCTTCACGGCTACATTATTTGTGATGGATATACAGCCAGCATACTGTTGCTTGTTGGGGAGGTCGTGGATTCATAGAGCAAGAGCAGTTACTTCTACTCTTCATCAGAAGCTCAAGTATCCCGCAGAGGGAAAGGTGATAACCATATGCGGAGAGGAAGAATACATTGTAAGTCATTTGACATCATTCCACTATGTTGAAGTCGAAGGCGAGATTCATGAGACTCTGTTTCAGGCATTTGAGACAGTTCATGTTGTCAACTTTCCTCCTCCAGAGCAGAAAAGGAAATAGGAAACTGTTATGTCTTCTCTCAAAGATGTAAAAGCTGTAGTGGAAGGTGGTAACCCTGAAGGTTGGGGTCAGGTGCTGGACATTACTCCGAAGTTTGATAAATTTGGTCTTGGTTTCAGCCCAAGTCAGTAGAGTGCAGCTCCCAGAGCATCCAGTTTATCTACTCCTGTGAAGTTTTCCCGTCCTTGTGCTACTCAGGAAGGAAACGTCAATGCAATTGGTGACGATAGGGCTGATGGCTACAATATTGAGGATTGGATCCGTCCGAGTATTCCAGGCCAAACACTCAATAATTGGACTTCTGTGGATGTTATCCAAGTTTCAAGCGCTGAGGAGTAATTTTCTTGTTTCTTTTATTACCATATCATAATTCCTACGCTCTGCCCAAGGCGTAGTGAATCATTTGTGTAGGGCCACCATGTTTATTTTGCAAGTTTATCATGAAATAAAGGACGTTTTTGCATTCAAAATTTTGCTTCTTTTCTTTTTCTTTTTCTTTTTCATTCTCTTTTTAAATGGCAATGTTTCTCTTTCCACACACTGTCACTAAAAATGCAAAAATGTCATTCATGCAGATGCACTTCCACCCCCAATTTTATCGATAACGACTCTGTTATGGCTCATTATGACTTTGATACTCCTATTTATCAAGTTGAAGAAGAAGCATATGAGGATTGTGGCCTTCCTGAGGAGTTAGCAAGACTGTTGAAACAAGAGGAGAAGGTTATCCAGTCGAATCAGGATTCGATTGAGGTGGTGAATATTGGTACAGAAGAGGTAAGAAGAGAGGTCAAGATAGGGGCCGATCTCGAAGAAAGTGTAAAAGCCAGATTGATTGAGCTACTCCGTGAGTATTCTGATATCTTCGCCTGGTCTTATGAGGATATTCCTAGATTGGATACAAATATAGTGGTGCATCGACTACCGCTCAAAGAAGGTTGTTCTCCTGTCAAGCAAAAGCTCCGAAGAACTCATCCTGACATGTCCAAGAAGATCAAGGAGGAGGTCCAGAAGCAGTTGGACACAAATTTCTTAAAGGTTGTCAATTATTCGCCATGGATTGCAAATATTGTGCCTGTGCCCAAGAAAGATGGTAAGGTCAGGATGTGCATGGATTATATGGATTTGAACAGGGTCATCCCTAAAGACGATTTCCCTCTTCCGCATATTGATGTGTTGGTTGATAATACTGCTCATTCCAAGGTGTTCTCGTTCATGGATGGCTTTTCGGGTTACAATCAAATTAAGATGGCTCAGGAGGATATGGAGAAGACAACATTCATCACGCCTTGGGGAACTTTTTGCTATAAAGTGATTCCGTTTGGTTTGAAAAATGTCGGGGCAACATATTAGCGTGCCATGGTCACTCTCTTTAATGATTTGATTCACAAAGAGATCGAAGTTTATGTAGAAGATATGATTGATAAGTCTGACACAGAAGAGGAACATCTAGTTCATCTGGAAAAATTGTTCGGGAGACTGAGGCAGTTCTTGCTAAGGTTGAATCCGAATAAGTGCACCTTCAGGGTAAGAACCGGCAAGCTATTGGGCTTTGTTGTAAGTGAAAAGGGTATCGAGGTGGACCCGACAAAAGTCAAAGCGATACAGGAAATGCCTGAGCCAAAGACAGAGAAGGAGATACGTGGTTTCTTGGGAAGGTTAAACTACATCTCTAGATTTATTTCTCATCTCACAGCCACCTGTGAACCTTTGTTCAAGTTGTTGAAGAAAATTCAGACAGTAAAATGGAATGAGGATTGTCAGAAGGCCTTTGACAAAATAAATGAGTATTTACAGGAACCTCCGATACTCATGCCGCCAGTGGAACGAAGGCCACTAATCATGTACCTAACTGTGTTGGATACCTTAATGGGTTGTGTCCTCGGTCAGCACGACGAGACGAGGAAGAAGGAATAGGCTATTTACTACTTGAGTAAGAAGTTTACAGAATGCAAGTCGAGATACTCGTTGTTGGTAAAGACTTTTTGTGCGCTTGCCTGGGCCGCCAAACGTTTGAGGCAGTACATGTTAACTCACACCACCTACTTGATATCCAAAATGGATTCAATCAAGTACATTTTTTGAGAAACCATCTCTTACAGGCAGGGTAGCCCGTTGGCAGATGATACTCACTGAATATGATATCCATTACACTACTCAAAAAGCAATTAAGGGTAGTGTATTGGCCGACCATCTTGCTCATCAGCCCATGAACGATTATGAACCGATGAAGTTTGATTTTCCAGATGAGGAAATTGTGTATATTCGGGATTGTAACATGCCAAGCCCTGACAAAGGACCCGAGCCAGGATCGCGTTGGACGCTTGTTTTTGATGGTGCCTCTAATTCCATGGGTAACGGCATCGGAGCTATTATCACTTCCCCTGAAGGACACCACATTCCTTTCACGGCTCGTATTTGTTTCGATTGCACTAACAATATGGCCGAATATGAGGCTTGCATTTATGGCATTGAGGCGGCGATCGACCTGCGCATCAAATTTTTGAAAGTTTACGGGGATTCCAATCTTGTTATCAGCAAGATTAATGGAGATTGGGAAACTCACCATCAGAACCTAATTCCCTATCGTGAGCATGTTATGAAGCTGATTCCGTACTTCGACGAGATCACGTTTGAGCACATTCCTAGAAAAGAAAACAATCTAGCTGATGCACTGGCAACTTTGTCCTCCATGTTCAAGGTTAAGTGGGCTAATGAGGCACCTTCCATTACTATCAGATGTTTGAGTGAGCCAGCTTTCTGTTTTGAGGCCAGTTTGGAACCAGATGGTAACCCTTGGTTTTATGATGTTAAGAGATATTTGGAAACACAAGAGTACCCGAAAGAGGCATCTGTCACAGATAAGAAGTTCTTGAGAAGATTTTCAGCCAAGTTCTTTCTCAATGGTGGTATGTTGTACAAAAGGCATCATGACGGTTTACTGCTCAGATGTGTTGACAAGAAAGAAGCAGCTAGAATCATTGAAGAGATGCATGAAGGTGATTTCAGGACCCATTCCAACGGGCATACCATGGTCAAAAAGATTTTGCGAGCAGGTTATTATTGGTCCACCATGGAGACCGACTGTTACAATCATGCATGAGTCTGCCACAAATGTCAAGTTTATGCTGACAAGGTGCATGTGCCGCCAGTACCTTTGAATGTCTTGACCTCACCTTGGCCGTTCACGATGTGGGGAATTGATATGATCGGCAAGATTGAATCGACTGCGTCCAATGGGCACCGTTTCATTCTGGTTTCCATCGATTATTTTACCAAATGGGTCGAAGCTGCATCCTATGCCAATGTCACCAAGCAAGTGGTAACTCGGTTCATTAAGCACAACATTATCTGTCGTTGCGGAGTGCCTGAGAAGATCATTACTAATAATGGGTCCAACTTGAACAACAAAATGATGAAGGAGCTTTGTGAGTCCTTCAAAATCAAGCATCATAACTCTTCCCCATATAGACCAAAGATGAATGGCATTGTTGAAGCGGCCAATAAAAACATCAAGAAAATCATGCAGAAGATGGTAGTAACCTATAAAGATTGGCATGAGATGCTGCCTTTCGCTTTGCATGGTTATCACACCACTGTGTGTACTTCGATTGGGGCAACCCCATTTTCATTGGTTTACGGCATGGAGGCAGTATTGCCGGTAGAAGTCAAGATTCCTTCTCTTAGGGTCATGAGAGATGTTGAGCTGGATGAAAGTGAATGGGTACAGAATCGGCTAGATTAGTTGGAACTTATTGACAAGAAGAGGTTGACGGTTGTATGTCATGGTCAAGTATATCAGCAAAGGATGAGGAAAGCTTTTGATAAGAGGGTACGGCCTCAGTGTTACAAACCAGGCGACCTTGTGCTCAAGAGGATAATTCTTCCCCAGGGAGATCCCAGGGGCAAGTGGGTTCCAACTTATGAAGGTCCTTTCGTGTTCAGAAAAGTTTTCTCTGGAGGGGAGATGATGCTCACGACTATGGATGGAGAGTACTTCCCTCTCCCTGTGAATGCTGACGTAGTTAAAAAATACTTTGCATAAAAAATAATAAAAACCCGCTAAACTGAAAACCCGAAAGGGTGGTTTAGGCAAAAGAGGGTGTCCTAGTGAATCGAAAACCTGAAAGGGCGATTCAGGCAAAAGTTAGGGACTTAAAGCAAATGACTACACTCAGCATGGGATTCCTTGTTTCTTTCCTTCATTCCATCACCTGGCATAAGCTCGAAGTTAATCCAAGAATGGCCTGTCCGGAAGCAGGAAGATGAGAGTCATCAAAGTCATAGCAGAGTCGGGACTTGATGGATATTCACATTCACGTTTCCATTTGTAAACACTTGTTTGTTTTAATTTTGGAATATCTTTCCTCCTAATGTAAATGCCTTTTTCACAGGCATATTTCTCAAAATCAATAAAATATCTTCTTTCAAGTATGCGTATGCATTTGTTTTCTCCCTTTTTACTATTTTATTTGCAAAAACGTCCAATATTTTTGATAAGCATGAGCATATAAACTTAGTGGCCCTTACATAGATAAGATAATTTAAGTCACGGTTGGCTGATCGCTTGAAATGCGGGTAACAAACACTACTACTATTGTGCTAGGGGCATGTTTGTTTCTCTGTTTGGTGGACTTCTCTTTCGCTCTGTTGGCGTTTGCCTTGCCATTTTGTTTCACAGCTCCGAGTTGTTGGTAAAAATCATGGGTCAGGGTAATATCAAGGTTACGGCAAGTCAGTGGGACCGGTGAACCTGGCTGGAGATACTGCTTCCCCATAATGGCTTTTATTATGTTTCTTTTCTGCACTTCCATGTGTTATCTTGATTGACTGTTTTAACATTATCTGCATATAGGATTTTGTTTATAGCTGAATGTCAGCCTTGATGCGTTGAATTTTTTTGACTTGAAAATTTTTTTCATACAAAATCATCTCCAATTGTTTTTCGGGCATTTTGATACCAGCTATGCCAGTTCTTCTGCATGGCGAAGAATTGGGAGGAAGGATTTTAGCTAAAAAAGTGACTGTAGTGGTATTCTTTCGAGTAGAACCCTGTTGACGATGTACAGGAATTGTTTCAATCCCCAAACACTGGAGATATAAGGGAGTTAGACCCTCGTTAACCCCTCTGAGCCTTCGAAGTAGGAGTTTTCTTTCTGTTCGAAAAAGAAAAATAAACCTTTTTTTACCAGGGGCCGGGTAGATGTTCAGTTGATTTTCCCAAGCATTCAAATTTCAGAAGGAATGTCCACTCTGAGGATCGCCACACTTTATCTTTCACATCATAAGATAAAAAATGTCTAAACAAAATCCTGAGGTCGAGTTCGAATCGATACAATAAAGGTTATCCCTCGCTGACCAAGGAATGAGGCATTTGTTTTCTTCAAAAAAAAAAGAGAAAGAAATAAAAAGTTCAAAGACCTAAATTCACATGGACTTGTTCAATGTGGGAAACATGAATAAGAAAGAAACAAAAAACCCCGTTAAGTCGAAACTTGAAAACCAGTCGCTTAGGCAAAACTTAGGCATCCCGCTGGACTCCCAAAAATGGAAATTCAAGAGATTTTGTCTAGGCAAAAGTTAGGGAAAAGAGAGCCTAAAAGGCCACACAAAAAAATATTCAATAAAATTTTCATCAAAGGAAGAATAGTAATGTCAACAAAAAAACCAAAGCAGCAAAAGTTAAGCGACAATCATGTTGGAGGATTTTTCGTGATCACTCAAAATCCTTTTGAAAGATGAATGTTTGTGATAAATCAACTGAACTTAGGACAGGAGAATATCACGAAGGGGGTGGGCACCAAATAACTTGAGCCTTGAAAAACATTTTTCCAAAAGAGCCTTGAACCAGGCCACATTACAACCTCTAAAAGTCCTAACTGAAACAAGGGTTTAACTCGAAAGCATACTACAACGGGATAACATTTCCTAAACTCCCCAAATATGTGTTGCATAGCCGTGTTGGTATCTTATCACCCGCATTTTAACTCGTTTTTCAAAAAGGGGAAAGAAAAGTTTTAAAATCTTTTTGCACTCTAGCCAGTGATTCGTTCATAACAGAGATGCGACATTTTCTTAAAGTTTTCAACTTCAAGGCTTAAATAATTATCGCATCAGGTCTATCATTCTCAATAAACATTTTTTCTGTATGCGAAACAGCTGCTGGACATCAAAAAAAGTTTACACGTTGAATACCTGTAAAGAACTTAATGATGGTCAAAAAGGGAATGTTCGGTTTTCTTCTTCTGCTTATCCCCTGTGAAGTTTCGTTTCCCCAGTGAAGTTTCCTTTCCCCGGTGAAGTTTCATTTCAGCAGCAAAGTTTGTTACTCTAGGGATTTTCTTTCAAAAAGCCTCGTTCCAAGACTACAAGTTTGGATATGTCGCCTATCCCTACTGGAGTCGCTAAGTTGGAACCCACGTTCTGAGGGAGTTTCAACTTCCCAACGGATTTGCCAATAGAGATCCCTCGCTTTTACCTCTCACTTCCCAACCGATCTGTTGACCGGGGCATCCTTATGTTTAGGATCTTCTCTTATTCCCCAGTAAGGTTTTGATACCGTGTGACTATCTGCAGGATTCGTCCTTTGGTTGCATTCCAAGAGAATATCTATCCAGCAAGATAATCTTCAACAGAGTTCTATCTCTCCAGTGAAGTCCCACCTCTCCAGCGGAGTTTTGTTCCCCCAGCAAAAGGTTTTTGTCCTTTTCCGGAAGTTGCAGTGTCGACCTGATCTTCCCCGAGAATTTGCAATCTATTTTTGCAGCTACTCTCTTTTTTTGTGACCCGTTCCTGCTGGTTGCTCGTTTGTTTCTCCGTGGAGCCACATCTCTTCGAGGTTCCCTCTCTAGCGGTTTCCCTTATTTTCTTCTCTCTTTTGGATTTTGCAATTTATTTTTGCAAGTCGTGTCAGATTCGGGTTTCTTGGTTATTGGCTTCTCATTTGGCCATTCCTTAGTGAAACTTTTAAACATACATCATCACATGGCATCTACCAAACGTGTAGCATTTCCATGGAGCATTTCACTATAAAAAAGGAATTCAAACATACATCTGAACATAAGCCTTTACTATTTCCGTCATCCCCAGTGTCTTTTGCTAATACTTCGGATTAAATCCCCAGCGAGGTCTTCGTCCTCATTATCTCAGTTTCCTCCCCATACCAATATCCTTTTAGTGTCGATCTTTTGTTTGTTTGAGTGTCCACTCTTGACTGTAGTTCGGTTTCGCCCCGGCACGGTCTTCTCGGGTTAGGTCTTTACTACCCTCTCTGGCTCATTCCAGAGTCTATTGATACACCTCTCGAATACCAGTTTCGTCCTGATATTCGCTTTTAGCAGGTTTTTAGGTGTACACCCTAAATCTCTTTGCTTTGGGTCGAGCTCGAGTTTCGTCTCCTCACCTTGTGCATGAAATCTAGTTTCATCCAGGTACTCGTCTAGTTTAGTTTCGCCTAACTAGTTATTGAGTCGAGTTTCATCTCGTTTTTTCTTTCATACCTTGGACCCTTTGACGGTGTTCATTTACCGAGTGCAGTGTTCGTACTGCGTCCCTGGTTTGAAATCAGTCTCCTTTGTTCCTTGGATCCTTCTATAAGTTTTCGTCATTGTTTATCCATTGATTTGAGACCAGCAGGTGCTCTGAGAAACATGTAATCTCATCACTTTGCTTTGGGTCGAGTTTCGCCTCGTTACCCGTGCGTGAAATCCAGTGTCGTCCTGGTACTCATCTAGTCTAGTTTCGACTAACTGGTTATTGAGTCGAGTTTCGTCTCGCTTTTGTTCCTCATTTCTGGGATTCTTTCAGTTCCTTTATACTGTCTATCTTAGTTGAGATTAGCAAGTGTTCCTAGAATCACGCACTCTAACCACTTTGCTTTAGGTCGAGCTCAGAGTTTCATCTCCTCACCCGCATACGTTTTCTGTTACAGAGCTTAGTTTCATCTATACTCTGTTGGTTGAGTTTTGTCTCACCCCTTTTTGAAGCTTAGTTTTACCCTGGCACCTTTATCTGGAAGTTTAGTTGCGTCTACTTTTCTTTGTTTTTGTTCTGTTTCAACCTGCATTATGGCTTCATTTTGACGCATGTCTTGGGAGTTTTGTCTCCATTTCTTTCAAGAGTGTAAATTTTCGGGTTCTTTCGTATTCAAACATCTTCAATATTGAACGCTCGAAAGTTATCACTTTTCTCGCTTATCATGTAGAAGATATTTGAATAGGGGCAGCTGTTGCACCCTAAAATTTACCCTCTTGATTTAGGCTTATGTTTCATCATGAATATCATATTGCATTACATTCATGCATTGTGATGGGATCGAAGCACTTTGGCTATCAAGTTTTCCTCAAGGCTTTGAAGGTTATTTGCATTGACAAGTTGCTCAAGGAAAGATCTTATTATCTAACCCTTTGAATCTTTCAAGCTCAAAATTTATTGCATGTCTCAAGATGCTTCATCCATATTTTTGGATCATCAGAGGATTGGAGTTTGTGTTTGATCACAAGGGGAATCACTCTTTGGATTCATCAGCCAAATTAAGGTTTGTTTGAGCAAGGTTGTTGGCCAATGTGCAAGTCTTGATTTTAGGAGCTACAACATTTCTTTGATACTTGAAAGGTCTTTGTACAAGAAATTGATCAAGATGCCCAGAGGATTTAAAGTTTTGAAGATGATTCATCAGTCTCCTAATGTGTTGACCAAAATTAGGGTTTGGGATTTCATCAAGATTTCTTGAGAATTTTGAAGTGAAACTTTGCACATGGCCTTTATATGTTTGGTAGATCATATGTTTGAAGTTTTAATCATCAATTTTGAAGGAAAGTGGATCAATTGATTCAGAGGGGCAAAATGGTCATTTTGGTCAAAATCAGTCAAGGTTGACCAAGTGAATTTTTGGCCATCCATCAATCCAAGGATTTACTTTTCATATTTCAAGTCCATTTTGGTCATTGGATCAAAGAGATTGAAGTTTGGGTTGAAACTTATTCTTGAAGAAACCTTAAAAGTTACTAATTTTGGAAAACAAGGACTTAATTACAAAAAATCATATTTTATTCATCCTTGATCAAGAAGATGCAAATGAAATATGCTTGGAAAGATAAGAGAATGATCTTTCACCTCCTTTTTGTCTCATGACCAAATTGACAAGGAATCAAAAGTTATGGTCTTTTGAAGTCACAAAATTATAGGTCATTTTTCAAATTTAGGGAATTTCAAGCCAAATTTTTAGGACCTTAATTGATTCAATTGCAAAAACTAAAAACTAAGGGATTGTAGATAGTTTCAAGACCTTTTCAAATTGTGTTCATTTGTGCCAAAATTCAAAAGTATGAACAAGTTATGAGTTTTGGAAGTTTGAGGCATTTCATTGAAATTTGGCAAATGTGCAAAATGGCCATTTCTTGCAAACTCAAGTTTTAGCCATTCTTCTTTCTTCTAATCAAGCCCATTGGTAATTTATGGCATGCTGAGGCCCATCATACTCACTATTTCGTGCCCCATATGGTATTGCACATGTTGGAATCAAAAAATACAAAACTTGCTCAAAATGGCCAATTTACCAACACTCCCTCATTTCAAGTAATCGTTTGCTAGCATTTTGAGCATGCGTTTTTTACTTAATTTGGTTCACAAAAAGCAAAAAAGGCAGAAGAATGCACGAGCAAAACACATGATTCAATATACACTTCATTTTTGGCCAAAATTCCCAATCCTGCCCTCCAACGGATTTAAGGACAAACGTCCACTTCTAACCTTCTCTACAAGCTCTATATAAGTGAAAGCAAGCAAAGAGAGAGAGGGAGAACGCGCCATTTGCAAGAATTCTATATTTGAAATTTTCTTCCATTTTCTGCAACTTGATTCGATTCCCTCAATTCCTTGGTGTTTTCTTCAAAATTCTTGTGGATTCTGCTTCAGCAAAGCAAGTAGATCAAGCTAGCACCCTTGGATCGCAACTGGAGTGAAGGAGACAGTAGATCCATTTTTTCTCAAAGGTATGCATTCTCAACTTTGAATTCTGATTTCTAGCCATGCTTCGTGTGATTTAAGTTCATAATCATGTTGCTTGAAGTCTATGGAATGATTCTGAAGCTTTATAGCGTTTAATTTGATGAATTATGCATGATTGAATTTTCTGAAACTCGCGATGCAGAATGTTTTTGTTCATGTTCATGGCTTGATTTTGGACAATGTGATTGATGATTTGATTTGATTCGAATTGCTAGGGATTCCTTGCCATGCTAGCTTTGATTTGCCTTTGATTTCATCAAAAATGATGCAAAATTGAGTGTGTTGTGTTGATCTGAAAGTGAGCCATAGGCCTGAGAAGATGAGCGTGTTTTTGGACATCCGGAGGTTGAAGATGATGTGGTGGCACATCATGATTAGTCCGTTTGAAATTTTTGGATTATTTGAATTTTTGTTTTATAAATTGATTTCCTTGATTTTATTTCTTGCTCAAAAATGATTGGAAAATTCTGAAAAAATTATCATAAATTCAAAATAATATTTCTGACTTTACGTACTTTTTTGATAATTTTTTGAAATTATTTGATTGGTTAAAAAAAATTTTAGTTTTAATTAATTAATTGGTCAAAGATAATTTTTATTTTAATAGTTCCTTTGACCTAAAAAATCCACAAAAATTATTTGACACTCCCAAAATAATATTAAAATTGATTCTGACTTTGGTTCATCATTTTTCTTATTTTTGATAAACAAATTAATTTCAAAAGGATATTTGTAATATTTGTTTGTTCTTTTATTTTTTAATACTTCTATTAATTCAAAAATTCCAAAAAAATCATGTAATCTTGTTTTTAATCATAGGATCTGATCATATTTTTGTTTTGCCTTTCTTGGGATTTTTGGTTATGATTTGCATTTTCTTGCCCTTAAATAATAATAATTTCATTATTAATTGTTTGTTTTTTTGTTTTTAATATTTTCCTTTTATCTAAAAAATCACAAAAAATTCAGGGGTGTATGTTTTTAGCCCTAATATTTGATTATAATTTTGTTTGGCCATTCTTCTGACTTTTTGATTTAAATACTATTTTGATATGTGAATATGTGTTATTTGCATAATTGTTTGAATTTATTTTCTTTTGTTGACTTTTCTTAATTCAAAAAATATGAAAAATGTATATTCTGACTTTTAGGGTTCCTTGATATTTTTGCATGACCTTGTTTTGATTTGTTTGAGTTTTGATCCTATTTAATTAATATTTAGGATTAAAAGTCAAAATCTAGGGTTTTGTTGCGTATGGTGCAAGTTTCATGTTCAAAACCCTTGTGCCTTGGACTTTTATTGGATTTCAGGTCTTGATCATGGTTCATTAATGTGCTGGGAATTTGAAAGCCATTTTTCTTGAATTGTTTGACTTGGTTTGACATTTTTCCACAAATAATTTTGAAAACTTGTCTAGTTTGGTGGTTTTGCCAACTAGTCTTAAACTTTGCACTTCATTTGACCTTCTTCCCAATCATTCATTAACTTAGGGCTTACATTCTGACTTCTAAACACTTCTAAGATGTTAATATTTTTTTGGTTTGAATTATGGATCTTTATTTTTATTTTTGATGTAATTTTGAAGGGAAGGTACCCAATTATGTTTGCATGACTTGTTGCAATTTGTTTGATGGCCAATGAACTTGAGTGAGGCCTATAATTGGGAACCTAATGATCATGTTGGTTCTGACTTGTCCATGTTAGCTCAAGCCATTCCACTTAGAAGCCTCATGTTTGAATATTTTGAACCATCTAATGCGTTGTGTAGGTTTCATTTCCTACTGTGTTCATGAAGTTGTGATTGAATTAGCTATGCCTGATTAAAATATGTTTGCTACTGACTTCCATGGTTCTTGTTCATATTATTCTCAAGCTCTTATGATCCTTGGTTGACACTCAATTGTCAATTCAACATGGTGATAGGAAAGAGCAACATTCCTTTGATTCTTTTTTCCCTAATATGTGCATATGTTTGTCTCCTCTTGCTTATGATGTTTAATATTGGGTAATTACCACCATGATTATTCTCACTTCTTCACCTTTTGGAATACTAACTTGGTTGTTGAATATGCGAGGTACTCTGAGAAAGTTGCCACTTTTGGCTTGAGGCTTTTGTGTTCCACTTTATTTGTGGAACACAGTTTATTATATTGGCATTGCTTTTGTGTTTGGCATGCTTGATGGTTCATGCAGGATACACACATCTATGATTGTGAATGTCATACTTTGCCCATGGTATTTGTTCATATCTGATAATTTGCTTACATCTTGATGGTGCAATTGCTGACTCAATTTGTCTACTTATGCCAACTTGCTTGAAGTTTCTCAGGGTTTCTTTTATTCTTGTTTGACTGCTACAAATAGTTATCTGTTTGGTATTGTACTACCTCCTTTCTCCCATTTTCATCTTGCATAATTCTCTGATTGCATGATGGGACCTCTGTTGCTGATATAGGTCAGGAGGCCTTTTGGTTTTTTTATCTGATGCATGTATTGTGTGGTTGATCGATAAGTCACTCAATTTAAATATTGAGATCATGACTTCGCTCTTATTACATGTTCCCTATAGGATGTTTATCGCTTGTCTTCTTTAATTGTTGATCGATGAGTCACTCAATTTAGATATTGAGATCACGACTTCGCTCTCATTGCATGTTCCCTATAGGAAGGCTATTACTTTTCATCTTTAATTGTTGATCGATGAGTCACTCAATTTAGATATTGAGATCACAACTTCGCTCTCATTGCATGTTCCCTATAGGATAGTTTTGTTAAGCTTTCTTTGACATGCTGATTAAGGTAGGAATCCATGTATGCAAACATAGGATAGGATTTTCCTTTATCCTCAACCTTAGGGTCAACCATTGTATGATAAAACTAGGGGTAGTGCTAGGCTATTTTCCCTTAGTTGTTTTCTTTCTTTGCATTTTTGCATCTTAAAACAAAAATTTGTTTCTTGGAAAATCATAAGACACCTCTAATGAATTCAAACTCCTCTTCAAAATAAAATATACAAACCAATCCTATTAGTTTGTGTGCCTCTTGGCTTTGCTTTTAAACCTAGTTTATTGATGTTTTGCCATCTCTACCATGATGCCTTATTATTTTGAAGCCGATGTTTTTCCATCGCACATTTATTTGAAGCCGATGTTTCGCCATCGCACATGCTTGTTATCCTACTTTGATCCTCAATATCATTGATAGGTGAGATATTTTGCTATCTATTTTATTGATGTTTCGCCATCTTTGCCATGTTATCTCTTGGTCGATGTTTCGCCATCGCACATTTGTTTGAAGCCGATGTTTCGCCATCGCATCTGTTGTTATCCTACTTTGATCCTCAATATCATTAATAAGTGTGATATTTTGCTATCTGTTTTATTGATGTTTTGCCATCTTTGCCATGTTATCTCTTGGTCGATGTTTTGCCATCCCACATTTGTTTGAACCCGATGTTTCGCCATTGCACATGCTTGTTATCCTACTTTGATCCTCAATATCATTGATAGGTGAGATATTTTGCTATCTGTTTTATTGATGTTTCTCCATCTTTGCCATGTTATCTCTTGGTCGATGTTTCGCCATCGCACATTTGTTTGAAGCCGATGTTTCGCCATCGCATCTGTTGTTATCCTGCTTTGATTCTCAATATCATTGTTAGGTGTGATATTTTTCTATCTGTTTTATTGATGTTTCGCCATCTTTGCCATGTTATCTCTTGGTCGATGTTTCGCCATCGCACATTTGTTTGAAGCCGATGTTTCGCCATCGCATCTGTTGTTATCCTGCTTTGACCCCCAATATCATTGCTAGGTGTTATGTTTTGTCATTCGTTTATCATTCGATGTCTTGCCATCTTTGACATGTTACTTTGTTATTACTTAGTCGTTATTTGATCACCTCATTTGTTTGTTTGTTTTACTTGATGTTTTACCATCTTGACTATCTTTGTTTGTCTTAATTAAAAAACACAAACCAACCAAAACACATAAGCTGAACTACGGCTGCTCTGATTCCTTAAAAGGGATACGTAGGCATTGGGGTAGGGCCCGACCGAGCATATCTTTTATTTTCCCTACATTATTTTCTTTTCTTTCGCATGCATTCCCTTTTCAGTTTTAATCCATAGGCATAGGATTTGACCACACCCATTTAGACTAGACAACAAGAGTGGATACCATAGAGTACTACGGGCGTGTAGGGTGCTAACATCTTCCCCTCGCGTAACAGACTCCCTTACCCGATCTCTCGGTCGAAAGACCGTGATTTCTCCCTTTCCAGGTTTTCTCGATGTTTACCTTTCCCTTTTGGCGGGATAAAAGATGTTCGGTGGTGACTTCATTGATGTTTCATTACATCTAGATGATAGGTTTCGGACGCGTGGTTTCAGCAGCCTATAAAATTCCAATCCCCATCAGAGTTTATTTCCTCGACACAGTTTACAGGAATTTAATTCCCTAATAGAGTTTATTACTCCAACACCGTAAACCCCTAACAAAATTCTATTCTCTAACAGGGTTTAATCAAAGTTGCTATCCCTAGAAGAGTTGTTACAATATCTAAAACATGGACAGATAGCACACCAGAGGACTATCCATCTCTTTTATCCCCAGTCTGGATACGTAAGAATTAAATCCTTCAACATAAAGAATGGAGAACGGCCTACTCTCCTTGAATGCCTCTATCCTCAAGTAGAAGTCGAAGATCCCCAACAAAGTATCCTCAAATAGAAATAGGGAATCCCCAGCAAAATTATTCCCACCAGAAATTGAAGAATCACTTTCTTCATCCCTAACAACAGTCCGAATTTATTTTCCCCAACTAGACATTGTTATAAGGAGCTATCGATACACTTCAACGACATATTGTGTCCATACATCATTTCACAATACATCATAGCATATGCATACCGAAATTCATATAAAATTCTCATTTATTTTGATAGCATCATTACACAATGCATTACATACATCATGACATTACATAAGCTAATTTTGTATTTTCAGGTAAAGTTCGCAAACAGAAGAATATCATTAACAATGTTCAAACAAGTCACAAATTAATTCCCAAAACAGGACGAGGAAACTATCTATATGACCAGGCGATATGAATTCCCGAAACAGGACGGATTTACCAACAAAAAACATGTCGCAGATTAATTCCCAAAATAGGACGGGGAAACTATCTATATGACCAGGCGGTATGAATTCCAGAAATAGGACTGATTTACCATCAAAAAATAGGTCACAGATTAATTCCCTAAATAGGACGGGGAAACTATCTATATGACCAGGTGGTATGAATTTCCGAGACAGGAGGGGTTTACCAACAAAAAACAGGTCGCAGATTAATTCCCGAAACAGGACGAGTTAACTATATATATGACCAGGCCGTATGAATTCCCAAGAAAGGACAAATTTACCAACAAAAAAACAGGTCGTAGATTAATTCTCGAAACACAACAGGGAAACTATCTATATGATCAGGCAGTATGAAATTCCCGAAATAGGACAGGTTTACCAACAAAAAATAGGTTGCAGATTAATTCCCAAAACAAGACGGGGTAACTATCTATATGACCAGGCAGTATGAATTCCCGAAATAGGACAGGTTTACCAACAAAAAAATAGGTCGTAGATTAATTCCCAAAACAGGACGGGGAAACTATCTATATGACCAGGCGGTATAAATTCCCGAAACAAGACGAGTTTACCAACAAAAAACAGGTCGCTGATTAATTCTCGAAATAGGATGGGGAACTTATCTATATGACCAGGCGGTATGAATTCCCGAAACAAGACGAGTTTACCAATGAAAAACAAATTGTAGATCAATTCCCGAAACAGTTCGGGGCGACTATCTGCATGACCAAATGATTTCCTTCAGAAACTAAATTCTGATGAGTATTTTCTTCAGAGATTCATTCTGAAAAGCATTTCCCTCATATAAAATCGAGACACGAATTTCATTCTGATACTCCTCAGTGTATCTGCTAGTTACTTTGGATGGAGTCTATAAGCCCATCTCCGACGATACTCCGTTAACTTTATGAGTGGCATCTTTAAAGCATATTCAAGTAATACTATCAACCAACAAATTTACTTCATGCACCCATGAGTGCAAATTTCTGCGAACTTAAGTGTTCAATCCTCTCCCACCTTCAGATCACGAATGGTGGACAAGGCCTATCTTCACGAAAATTCAAATCTCTACAAATTTTCCTCTCTAGGCTAAAGTCCAAAAAATGCTTCATTTGAGAGATATGAGCCAAAACATTACATGTCATTTTAAAAGTCAACAAAAAGACACTTTTTGTCAAGGAAATTTTCATGAAGTTAAAATCTTCAAATGGAAAAATGACCAACAGGAAAGTTGTAGGAGACATCTTGAGGTTTCCAAAATTCCAAGATCTCCTTCATATGATGGAAATTGAGTGAGATATGATTGGTGCAAATTAAGCAATTTTTGAGAAATGCATGAAGTCCACTTTGAGCAAAATTGCATTTTTGGGCTAATGGGCCTAAGTTTTTAGGTTCAAACGTGTTCATGACATGTTTAAGGACCCATAAGTCCATTCATGCATTATCTTTTATTTTTATTTCATTTATTTTGATTTTTATTCATTTAAAATCAAAATAAATAAAATAAAATTGTAAATTAATGGACCAAGGCATGTGGGCTTTTGTTTTGGATCATTTTGAAGCCCAAGATCAGATATCCAACTTGCCAAAACCGTGTGAATTCAAATATGGAAAGAATCTTCAAATTTGGAAGCTTGAAAATATGTTTTATCATGTTTGATTCACACTTAACTCCTCATGATTTCCATCCATTTTTGTTGACCTAATATGATGCTTATAAATAGAGAACATCATTCAGCAATGCAAGACACAAATTGGCAGCCACAAGAACTAGGGTTAATTCAAAAAAAAATTCAAGGAAAGTGCACCATTGAATCTCAAGTTCCAGCTTGATTCAGTCCAAACCACTACCTAAAATCACTTCTAGAACATAATAAAGGTAAGAATAGGTAACTTTCCATGCCTATTTGTACCTAAAACTTGCATACATGCCATGTCTAGTTTGCTTTGTTTTTGACTATTCGAATTTCAAATTATATGCATTGTTAACTGATTCTAACAACTCAGATCACTTAGCATGATTGTTTAGAATAGGTTTGAATCCTTACATGCAAGATCTAACGCAGAGAATGAGAATTGTCGTTGTTAGGGCACAAAGCCTTTGTTTATTCGTATCTCTGTGTACAGGTAGTTTCAGGACAAATGGACACCACCATTGGATTCACAATGTCCGAATTAGGTGGATATGGTCTTTCCTTTGTTTCAATTTTTCGTATTTCGCAGGTTCCATTTTTGTCTATACGGAGAAGATGGAGTTGACCACCGTGAGGGGTGGTTGGACTCGCCTGAGGGCATGCGTGGCACAATGGTGCATCCTGATTGGCTCATTCAAAAGATAAAGGGCCCATGCATTTTTTTGTTTGACTATGCTTGAATTTTCATTTTATTTTATATGAATTGATTTGTATTTCAATAACACAAAACACACATAGTTCAGATGGCAAGAGTGAAGGCTGGTAAAGGGAAGGGCGTGGGTTCAAGTCCCAACACCTGCAACTTTTTGCTTACTTGTTTTTCAATCCTTTTTCTATTTTTCTTAATTAACTTTCCATTAATTTCTTTTTAACTAATTTTTTTTAATCCAATAAAAAATCAAAAAAATTAGGTTTAGTATTTTTATTAATTTAATTAATTAGATTTAGGATTGTTTTAATTAATTAAAATTTAATTAAAAATTAGACATTAGGTTTTTTTAATTATTACTAACATATAAAATCAAACCAAAGATACATAAAATAAAGTAATTTTTTAACATTTTAGATTTTAGGACTTTAAATATAATCTCTCTAACATTTTTGTTTATTTTTGTCATTTATTTTCTTAGACAAATTGTATAGGATGTACAAATAATGTAATAACCTAGTTTAAATTCTCGCATAATTACTTTATCATGTAATTGCCCCAAGACCCTGTAATAGCGTAGGACTTTACTTTTCCGCACTTATACTGTATGCCGTATATATATATATATATATATATATATATATATATATATATATATATATATATATATATATATATATATATATATATATATATATATATATATATATATATATATATATATATATATATATATATATATATATATATATATATATATATATATATATATATATATATATATATATATAATTGTGTAATAATTAGGCTTGTATGTTAAGAATAAAATCAATTGATAGAAAGCCCTAATTTCCAAGATAACATAATTGTGATTGAATCACTTTGCACACATACACCTCTAGGGTAACCTCTCTTTGTTGCCTTCGAAAACATGGTCATGCCCCTCGAAAGTAAGGGTACTTTAGCAAAGAATCTCGATTAAATCATTATAGTCCCTTCGAATAAAGATCATAATCCCGTGATGTCCCTCGAGTTGCCTACAAAAAGATGATCTAGTCCCTTGTTGCCTACGAATAATATGATGACAGACCCTTCGAATTGTTAAATTATCCTTGCATGTTGCTTTCTATGACCATGTAATTGCCCCAAGACCCTGTAATAGCGTAGGACTTTACTTTTCCGCACTTATACTGTATGCCGTATATTTATATATATATATATATATATATATATATATATATATATATATATATATATATATATATATATATATATATATAATTGTGTAATAATTAGGCTTGTATGTTAAGAATAAAATCAATTGATAGAAAGCCCTAATTTCCAAGATAACATAATTGTGATTGAATCACTTTGCACACATACACCTCTAGGGTAACCTCTTTTTGTTGCCTTCGAAAACATGGTCATGCCCCTCGAAAGTAAGGGTACTTTAGCAAAGAATCTCGATTAAATCATTATAGTCCCTTCGAATAAAGATCATAATCCCGTGATGTCCCTCGAGTTGCCTACAAAAAGATGATCTAGTCCCTTGTTGCCTACGAATAATATGATGACAGACCCTTCGAATTGTTAAATTATCCTTGCATGTTGCTTTCTATGACCATGTAATTGCCCCAAGACCCTATAATAGCGTAGGACTTTACTTTTCCGCACTTATACTCTATGCCGTATATATATATATATATATATATATATATATATATATATATATATATATATATATATATATATATATATATATATATATATATATATATATATATATATATATATATATATATAATTGTGTAATAATTAGGCTTGTATGTTAAGAATAAAATCAATTGATAGAAAGCCCTAATTTCCAAGATAACATAATTGTGATTGAATCACTTTGCACACATACACCTCTAGGGTAACCTCTCTTTGTTGCCTTCGAAAACATGGTCATGCCCCTCGAAAGTAAGGGTACTTTAGCAAAGAATCTCGATTAAATCATTATAGTCCCTTCGAATAAAGATCATAATCCCGTGATGTCCCTCGAGTTGCCTACAAAAAGATGATCTAGTCCCTTGTTGCCTACGAATAATATGATGACAGACCCTTCGAATTGTTAAATTATCCTTGCATGTTGCTTTCTATGACCATGCGACGACCCTTCGTCTGTCCCTTCACATCCAATAGATAGGGCTACCTACCAAATAATGGTATGGATATATGACTATCTCTAAAGGAGAAGGAAAATAACAAGAACGACCTAAGTGGGTAAGACTCAACAAATTGATTGCTCACAAACAAATCATTTTTCCACATCACACTTTCAAACAAAACATTTTCAAACACTTTGTACGCATTCTTGAGGACTGATACAAGAGTCATTACAAAGTCTGCCTTACATTGGCATTTCAAAATATTTTCAAACAATCACACACACAAAGCATTTTTTAAAGTGATCAAGCAATTAAGAGCCCGTAGATAACTACGGATGAAAAGGGTGCCAACACCTTCCCTTTTCATAACTTGCCCCCCGAACTCAAAATCTATTAAGGTCTTTCTTATTCTTTTCATCATTTCCTTGTTGGATAAAAGAAAAGTCGGTGGCGACTCTTGCTAACTGCA
The DNA here is from genome assembly GCA_948472305.1 of Vicia faba. NCBI lineage: Eukaryota > Viridiplantae > Streptophyta > Magnoliopsida > Fabales > Fabaceae > Vicia > Vicia faba. Next base: position 1,035,288,612 of record OX451736.1, read on the forward strand.
ACATTTATGATAAAATGCTAAACAACTGGTAGTGAGTATAAAAATGCTCCAAGAACTTGTCTTCTAAATTTTTCAGAGTTTGGATAGTCCTAATGGATAGACATTGCAACCAATCTTTTTCTCTCTTGATTAAAGTGAAATTGAACAGTCTAAATTTCAGTTGGTCGTCAGTTACTCTATTTATTCCTCATATAGAACAAGTCTCATAAACAATAGAGATGCTCCCATGGGTCTCTAACAACACTCTCGTCAAATTGGTTCTCCCTCAAACCTGCTAGAATTGCATTCTTGTTATCAAAAGCCAGGGGATTTACTGGTTTGAACCCAAGAGAAATTTGCCCATCACGAGTTCTTCTACAATAGTCTCCCATAGACCGCTTAGGTGGATCGTTAACCATTATTCCATTACTACTTCTTCATTATCAGGCTTGTTGTCTGAAGGTATTGGTGTTAACTCTTCTTTCTACTCCTGTTTTGCTAACCATGCTAACCAGATTGCTCTTTGATTTGTTTTTGTCGTCTTCCTGATCTCCAAATAAATAAAAAATATGGTAGATCTTTCACTTCGCATACACAATAAAAAATAAAAATACCTTAAAATCACTGCACAATTAAAAAATAACTCTATAAGAACATTGTTTTATTTTAATTAACAAAAAAATAAAATACTCAATATTTCCAAGTACAACTTAATTGCCTTGTTTAAACTAATCAATAATATTTGGCAATAGTGCCAAAAACTTCATGATTAATTTAGCAAATATACTAAATTGTCGTCAAGTATTCAATTAAAATTTGTATCTACACAGGATTGTTCAATTTCAAATAAGTAATACTATTGTACTAAGATATTAAATTGGGGGGGGGGGGGGGGGTTTGAATAGGAATTTGCCTTGTAGAATTAAGAATAGAATATATTGAATTTGATAGATATTAAAAACGACCATGCCTTTTCCAATCATTTATTTCTCACTATTTGGTAAATGTGTCTACTATCTAAAATTCGTTATCTAGTATAATGATGAATTGAAAATTTTGTTATGATGACCGATTTCTTGACTCATGACACTCTGTTTTAATTACAACTTCATAATATCTTAAGCAAGTTTGTAATCAAAAGAGATTTTCCTGAACGTTAATTCCTATTATCACAATAGAATAATTCAATATGTCTAAAGTAATTTTTGATTGAAGCATCAACAACCGATGATCCACCTTCTCTTTCTTTACCTTTGACACAACCATTAACATGGGTATCAAATCTTGCTTTTTCAGAATTCTTCCTAGCTTCCATAGCTACCCAAGCCTCTTCCATGTCCCGATAAATTGCCTTCTTTATGCTCATTCTTCTCCAAATGGTTTCTGCCTCCAAATATTTAAAGGTTCTGCAAATAAAATACATACAAAAACGTAGCATATCAAAATATGGACACAACCATTTACTGATACATTAATAAACGGTACATGGAATACATGATTATACCTTACAAAGGGGGGTAATAGGAGTGACGCTTGACATTGTTTGATGGAAGTAAAAAGTTGATGACCTTGAAAACCACATTTTTTTTGGAACAAATACTTTTTAGAAATGCTTAGGTCTGTTGTGAACCTTCCGTATTCAATCTATCATATTTATATTAATTAGAATCCTACTTCCATTATGCCCATCAACTAATTCTAATGGGTCTCTGGCCCATTCTTTCCATAATAACACTGATCCATCTAAAAATTACTTATGAATACAAATTTACTTCTATCATGTTTATTATATAGTTTTTTAAATTTCTTTTTTACTTTTTTTGGAAAATCAAATTAATATGGAATATTTTTAGAAAATGGTGATAATATATATTTTTAATCGTGATTGTTGAAACGATGCAGTTTGAGCAGATTAAATGCTCCTTATAAAATAACAACATTTTTCTTTAAGACAAAACAACACAATAACCCAGACTTCAGCAGCCATCATCCAATGCCTTCCTTTCATCACCAAACTTCAAATATTCTTAACCATATCTTGATCGGTTTATAATTGTCACAATAACCCTCTGTGCTGCAGGGTCAAGCCTCCTTGATGGACGGTCCCGAATGCAAAATGAAAGATTATCGCCTTTTTGGAGACATATTGAAACAACCGGCTGAAAATCATCAAACAATGAAGTCGCCATCGAACTTCTTTTATCCCACATGTAGGGAAAGATAAACATCGAGAAAACCTGAGAAGGGATAAGTCACGGTCTTGCGACCGAGAGATCGGGTAAGCGAGTCTGTTACGCGAGGGGAAGGTATTAGCACCCCACACGCCCGTAGTACTCTACGGTATCCACTCTTGTTATCTATCTTATGGGTGTGTTTAATCTATGCTTACTGTTTATTATTGCTAAGGGAAAATGCATGCAAAAGAAGGAGAAAAGATTGTAGGGAAAATAAAATTATGCTCGCCTGGGCCCTACCCCAATGCCTACGTATCCGTTTTGAGGAATCAGAGATACTGTAGTTCGGCTCACATGTTTTTGTTTGTTTGTGTTTTTTATGGACGAAGTTAATTCTGCCTTCTGCCGCAACTCGACCTTTGGAGACTTATGCGTTGGCACAGAAGTAAATTAATCGTGTCCTTACCTGAAAAGGTTTTCTTAGAGAAATGGTGCTCGAGCGAACAAAAGATTTGAGTTGGTTTGTATTTTGTTGTAGATATTTTTTGTGGACGAAGTTAATTCCGCCTTCTGCCGCAGCTCGACCTTTGGAGACTTATGCGTTGGCACAGAAGTAAATTAATTGTGTCCTTACCTGAAAAGGGTTTTTAAGAATAGTGCTCGAGCGCACAAAATGGTTTGAATTTGTTTTGTATTTTTGTTGCAGATGATGACTGATTGACCTCAAGAGAGAGATATTAGCCACTTTTCTACTTAGTCATGAAAGGGGTCTTTGAGAATTGAACCACACTTATGCTTGAGATGAAGAACGATAAGGTCGAGAAGAGACCCGCTTATCATTTTTCGTACTAAGCAAAAGCATGATCCTCATCGATAGTTTTAAAGTGTTTTTGAATTTTGAAAAGAAAAGGAGTTTTAGTTTTAGATGCGTATGCGAAAGGGAAAGAAAAGTTAAAGGGGAATTAGCCTATTTCTAAACCTGGTGTTATCGTGCATTAGTAGCCATAAGATTCGGGTTAAAGGGGGAATTTCTACCTAATGTTAGCATGCATATGGATTGCGATAAAGTATGAAAATGAAGAATAAAATAGGGTTGTGACGATACCGAACGGAGAAGGTCCATTGCCTCTTCATAACCACGCCGGCCATAAGAAAATTCTACAGAAGTTGTTCCGCATGAGTGATCAAAAGTTAATCTCCAAGCATTTCCCATTGCGAAAGTTATATCAATACTATCACGAAATCTTAACTAAAATGATAATGAAAATCATTGTTAAACATAAAATAATAGAAAGTTCTAATAAAATTATAAATAAAAGTTCTAAAGAATTAAAAAACATATGCTACTATTTTGCCTCATTTTATCATGTGGAAAATTAATCAAAATTATGAACAAATCATACAAACAATTGCTAAAATAAAATTGAAATAAATGAATTAACGAGAAAATAGAACATGAATGCGACAGGAGGTGCAGAGCCTTGGTTAGGGGTATGGTACAATACTTTAGCCCAAATAGAGAGTCCAATAATTCCTTTTTTGTAACACTAGCAAAAAACAATGAAAATGGGCCCAGAAAGCAGTTTGACCCAATATCCACTAACAACCATCCATAGCTTATTTTTTTTGTTTTTTATTATTTTGCCATAAATAAATAACTAATAATAAAAAAGAAAAAAAGAAAATTGAAAGATAATGAAAACGTGAAATCAGGGTTAGGTTAGTATCCCTTCATTCATCTACGGCGCTGCATGAGACCTGTTCCGCCGTCTTCTTCTCTTGCAGCTCAGCGGCGGCGGCTCCCTATCTCCAAACCAAATCGGCGGCGAAACTCCTCATCTTCAAACCAAATCGGCAGCGAACTCAACCTCCTTCACCGATTCTCTTCGTCTTCTTGCTTCTTCTTCGTGCGGTTTTCGAATTGCTTAGTTATCATGCGTGTTGATGTTGTTGTTGATTTCGTGGATGAAAATTATTGTTGAAGAATGAAGGTTGACGATGAAGAGCGAAGCGGTTGCAATGATTGTGATTCGGTTCAGAGAGAAAGATGATTGTTGAAGGTTGTTGAGGTTGACGGATTGAAGAAGATGGTGATGCTATGAAGAACGTGAGATTGATGGTGATGAGAGTTCAGAGAAGTGGAGAAGGGTGAAAGAACGGTGAAGCCGATGGAGAATGGTTTGTGTGGAGTTTATGGTGGGTGATTCAAAGTTTAGAATGTGAAGGTTCAGTGGTGAGTATGAAGGTTGTTAGAAGGTGTTTGAAGGTGTGTGATGTAGTTATTATAGAGAAGGAAGAAGAATGATTACGGAGGGGAGAGTGAGATGAGAGCAGGGAAAGATGAAGGTTGGTCCATGAAGATGAGAGTGAAGATGAAGAAATAAAGGTTTGTACCGAGAAAGAGAGTGAAGGAAGAGTTTCTGAGGATTTTTCCTCTTGGTGAGTTTCTTTCTTAATGTAAATAATTGTATTCATCTCCCTTTCTGATTGTGGTTTTTCCTCTATCATGAATCCCTGAATCTGAATAATGATATCATGTGCATAGGAGAGAATCATGGGAAAAGTTTGTTAGAAGAGTTTGTTATGAAGTTAGTTGCAAATTGGTTAGCTGTTAGAAATTCTTTTAGGAAGTTGTTATGAAACAGTTAGGATAGTTATGGATTGGGTTTGAGCTGTTTAGTTGGTTAGGGATGAGTTGTGTTGTTTGTTATTCTGTTATGCAGTTGGTTACTGAATGTTAGTTTGTTGTAACTGTTTTGGGTTGGTTAAGTTAGTTACAGGGCTGTTTCTATTTTCTGGTTATGGAATTGGTTTTGTTTTATGAATTGAATTGTTTTCTTGGTCTGATTTTTCTACAGGGTCCTGGATTTATGCGTATTACACTGGTTTTGGTCATTTGGTATTGATTTTTCTAGACTGGTTTCAAGTGCAATTATTGGACTGATTTTAGTGTGGATTGGTTTAATGGTTTTATATTCTTCAGGCAGCAGCTGGTTTGGTACTTTGATACGGGGCTGCAGGTTTGGACATAACCAGGTTGGAATGGGGCAATCTTGGAAGATAGTGGCTTGAATATAAATAAGTTTAGAAATGATGGAGACCTTAATTTAGAATTTTTTAGCCTTAGACCACTTGAATATTTAATGTAAATTCTTGTTTTTGATTTAGTAATCTTGGATGTAAACGGCCTTTTGAAATCTTCTCTTGTAATGTTCTAATGACACTGCTTGTAAATTGCATGGTTATGACCTCGAATAAACGAGAATGAATTTGGATAACCCTTTGACAAATCATGAGTAATGCTTTAGAACTTGTAAAGGTCATATTATTGAATGAACGTGAACCCTTGAATTTTAATGATGAAGCCCAAATATTCCAAGTAATCTTTTCTTTTAAATTTCCGTTTGTATCTCCAAGATCTTTTAACTTTGTGTTACATATAATTCCATGGTTGTGATATGAATTTAATAAGAGCCTTTTCCAAGAACAAACTTGTAATGACGAGTTTCTTTGCTTTTGAATGAAAACATGCCTAAACACCTTCAAATGAACGAGCCTTGCATCTTTCTTACTCCTCACTTCAAAACCATAATTGAAGAAGCTTAAGATTTTAATTTTAATGTATTTTGAAATGAAGTCCCTCAAAGCATATTATATCACAAGTAAGCGAATAGACCCGACGAAGAGCTTTGCCTCATAAAGTGTACAAATTCCAATTTGGCAAATAGTATCCCATTGAATCTTCTTCTCTTTCCTAGAGCTCGTGAACATATGCCTTGAGATTCAAGGAATAGCTAAACCTCATTTGATGAAGAAAGGACCATTTGAAATACTAACTCGTAAAAGATACGATTTTCTTATATGATAACCTTTTTGTATGACATATTGAAGCATCCTTGAACAAGATCTTAATGGCCATGGATATATCAAAATCTTCAACCATTTGCACTTTAAGTAATTATAGAACCCCTTTGAAATTTATTGAAGAACCAATACACATGGAATCCCTCTTGAAGTCTATATGATTATGGAAATAAATCATCATTCATGTGGAGGTGATAAGTATAAGACGATGTTCCTCACTACTCAAGCTTGCAGCCTTTCGAGATAGCCTTGGGATGACTCACAAATGAAGCGGCAAGTATTTGATGAGAACCAAAAATTGTATCACTAAAAGAAGTCCACAGTGTTAGAGAAAAAGCCATACACCAACCCTTATTCCTCGAAATCCATTATCTTATGCCAATTTATTGATTAATGATGCATGATGTGTTAGATGATCTAATGGAAATTATATATGTGAGAAAAATGCAAAAATGCGTAAGCCAGATAGGAAGTAGAAGGGTAGGACAAATTTGGGGTATTACAGCTGCCCCTATTTAATCGTCTTAAACCTGAAAGTACGATTGGCGCGTGCCTTTCGGAAGTTCGAGGTTGAAGATGATTAAATATCAATGCCGAAAGTTTGTCCTGGGAGGAAGAGTAAGTGTTTTTTTTATTTATTTATTTTGTGATCTGCTGGGGAAATAAAATTTGTTTTTTCAATGAAGAGACAGAGACTGGACTTGTAACGTGGCTTGATGCCAATACAAGACAAATGGTTGGTATGAAAAGACAGCGGACGGGGTCTACGGGCGACCTACGATCCTAAGGTGACACATGAGAGTGATTTGACAGAGAACCTAGCCAAAGGGCGATCTCAGGTTCTAAGACAAAGTACATGGAAAGACCCTAGCCAAGAGACGATCTCAGGTTTGACGATGATTTGAGGGAAGAACCTAGCCAAGAGGCGATCTCAGGTTCGACGATGATTTGAAGGAAGAACCTAGCCAAGAGGCGATCTCAGGTTCGACGATGATTTGAAGGAAGAACCTAGCCAAGAGGTGATCTCAGGTTCGACGATGATTTGAGAGAAGAACCTAGCCAAGAGGCGATCTTAGGTTCGATGAAGGTTTGAGGGAAGAACCTAGCTAAGACGCAATCTCAGGTTCGACGATGATTTGAGGGAAGAACCTAGCCAAGAGGTGATCTCAGGTTCGACGATGATTTGTAGGAAGAACCTAGCCGAGAGGCGATCTCAGGTTCGACGAAGGTTTGAGGGAAGAACCTAGCCAAGAGGCGATCTCAGGTTCGATGATGATTTGAAGGAAGAACCTTGACAAGAGGCGATCTCAGGTTCGACGATGATTTGTAGGAAGAACCTAGCCGAGAGGAGATCTCAGGTTCGACGAAGGTTTGAGGGAAGAACCTAGCCAAGAGGCGATCTCAGGTTCGACGATGATTTGAAGGAAGAACCTAGCCAAGAGGCGATCTCAGGTTCGACGATGATTTGAAGGAAGAACCTAGCCAAGAGGCAATCTCAGGTTCGACGATGATTTGAAGGAAGAACCTAGCCAAGAGGCGATCTCAGGTTCGACGATGATTTGAAGGAAGAACCTAGCCAAGAGGCGATCTCAGGTTCGACGATGATTTGAAGGAAGAACCTAGCCAAGAGGCGATCTCAGGTTCGACGATGATTTGAAGGAAGAACCTAGCCAAGAGGCGATCTCAGGTTCGACGATGATTTGAAGGAAGAACCTAGCCAAGAGGCGATCTCAGGTTCGACGATGATTTGAAGGAATAACCTAGCCAAGAGGCGATCTCAGGTTCAACGATGATTTGAAGGAAGAACCTAGCCAAGAGGCGATCTCAGGTTCGACGATGATTTGAGGGAAGAACCTAGCCAAGAGGCGATCTTAGGTTCGACGATGATTTGAGGGAAGAACCTAGCCAAGAGGCGATCTTAGGTTCGAAGAAGGGAACATGGGTTATAACATGATGATTGTTTAGATAAGCGAGACGGACGAGCATCAAGAAAGTTTAAACACGGACGAGTGTTTGAATCAATACGTACGAGTATTGAAAGAAGATACGGACGAGTATCCAAGGTTAAACACGGACGAGTGTTTGAATCAATACGAACGAGTATTGAAAGGAGATACGGACGAGTATCAAAGGTTAAACACGGACGAGTGTTTGATTCAATACGGACGAGTATTGAAAGGAGATACGGACGAGTATCAAAGGTTAAACACGGACGAGTGTTTGAATCAATACGGACGCGTATTGAAAGAAGATACGGACGCGTATCAAAGGTTAAACACGGAAAAGTGTTTGATTCAATACGGACGAGTATTGAGAGGAGATACGGGCGAGTATCAAAAGTTTAAACACGGACGAGTGTTTGAATCAATACGGACGCGTATTGAAAGAAGATACGGACGAGTATCAAAGGTTAAACACGGACAAGTGTTTGATTCAATACGGACGAGTATTGAGAGGAGATACGGACGAGTATCAAAAGTATAAACACGGACGGGTGTTTGAATAACCGACCTGGGTGGGTGTTTAGGAAACTTGACACATACGAGTGTTTAGGAATGGACACGGACGAGTGTTTAGGAAACTGACTACCAGACAAGAACTGGGTTTAGAACAGCAAAGTGTATTGATTTTGTTTGGTATTGAAAAGGTGAAGGTCACTGATTGGGGATTTTGGGCATGATACCCTCTTGTAGGGACGTATTGTTGTCCTTGAATAATTCAGGTCTTTTATGTAAGGTACCTGGTCTGGCTTATGCTTTGTATGCATGTTTGAATTTCTTTTGGCGTAAAGATCCACTCTGATGGACCAGCTACGTGCTTTTGAGGATGCAATGTTATGTAATGATAACTATATGTAATGTGACGAAATAAACTTCATGGGGATAAGAGAAGGTTTGCTGGGAAGCACTGCTCATCACTAGGGATGTCAATATATATCGACGCTGGAAGTCTGCAGTACCAAAGATTGCTGGGGATACTGATAAGAATTTGCCCTGGGGAGCCCCTGACGCCAAAGATTGTCGATGACTCTGCTGGAGATTGAATTGCCGACGAAACGAGTCTTCAGGTACGATGCTGGATTCTGAATCATACCGTTGGGAAGAGATAACCTGGCCAGACTTCCAAACATCCTGAGCCGTTGAGAGGATGATAGAACTGAATATGTCGAAGAATGGATACTGAACACCATGTGGATCCCTTTGAATACATGTCCCAAGTTTACGCACACTGGGGAATTATTTCTTGAATCACTTGGGGATAAGAGATGGGCATGGACACCTACGAGTGCCCTGGCTGAGCTCTGCGAATGCCCCGGTTTAGCTCTGTGAATGCCCCGGTTCAGCTCCGTTGGGGATGTTCTTGATTAACTCCACTGAGGATGCACTTGCGCGTGCTGAGTCAAAAGACGATTCTAGATTTTCTGAATTCACTTGGGGAGTCAGACCCGAAGTTGTCTATAGTAGATGGAGGCAGCTTTGTGCACTGGCTAGGTCAGGGTGACCGTTATGGTGCTTTTAGCTTGATCGTAGTCTCGTACAACATAATTGGCTTGAGCAACTTTGCAAGTATGGATTAGGAATGCCCCTGTCTGAAGGGTCTCTGAGAAGATCTATGTTGAATAGAAGACCAGAATATTCGTGCCAGAATACGATATGAGGTGGCCTGCCCCAATGTCTTGAGCTACGAAATAAACTGCTCTTGATTACAGCTTTCTTGGAGAGATTTGTCGAATCTCGACGTAACTGCCCCAGGTTGAATGGATTTTGAGTAGATTTCTCGATGTGATAGCCTCTGATTGATCAAACTTGAGGAGATTCATCGACGTGATAGCCTCTGATTGGTTGAGCTTGAGGGGATTTATCGACGTGATAGCCTCTGATTGATCGAGCTCTGAGGGAATGCCCCAGATTTGGCTGAATTTGGAGAGATCGACTCTCGACTTGATTGCCCCAGATTGGCTGAACTTGGAGAGATCGACTCTCGACTTGATTGCCCTAGATTGGCTGGCTCTGCTAACTTCATCCCTGAATTGTACTCAGATTGTGAAGTACCAAGATGATTTCTCTTGACAGAATCACCGGTTAACATGCTGCTGGATAAGTCATTTCTCTTGTGGCAGCTGATTCTTGCTTCAACAGGGTATTCAAACCTCTCTTCTCTGACAAGATTGAGCTCTTTACCCGTTGTTCATTGTGCAAACTTACTTGATGTTGATCAGTTGTTTTGTATGCAGAAGAATGCTTATTATGAGAATGATAATTTTAATGCAACACATATGTAAGTCTTGAAGTTTGAAAAAAAAATTTGAATGAAATGACATCACAACTCTGTTGTGAACGAGTCACTAGCTAGAGAGAAACATTTGCAAATTCTTTTTTACGAAAGATAATGCAAGCATATGATGCCAAAATAGATATTGGAACGTACCTCTTAGGAGTCAGTTAAACGCTATCTCGTTGTAGCACGCTTTCGAATTGACCCATGCTTCAGTTAGGACTTTTATGGGTTGTAACGTGGTCTGGTTCACGGTTTTTAGAAAAAGGATTTAAGGCTCAAAATTATTTGGTGCCCACCCATTCTCCATGATGTTCTCCATTCCTATGTTCAGTTGACCTGGCACAAGCGTTCATCTCTCGAGAAGAGTTTGCGATAGTTGAGGAACCACTGTGGTTTCTTGGACACGACAGTCACTAACTTCTTTGCCTTTGGTGTTTGATCACACGACTTTGTTCTTTGATGAGGATTTTCATTGGTAATCCTTTTCTCGCCTTTTAGGCTTTTCAATTTCTTTCTTGCTTTCCCTAATTTTTGCCTGGACAAATTCTTTTGAATTTCGATTTGGGAGTCCAGCGGGATGCCCCATCTTTTGCCTAAGCGACTTGTTTTCAAGTTTCGACTTAGCGGGGATTTTTGTTTCTTTCTTATTCATATTTTTTCATTTTGAACAAGTCGTTGATCTTTGCGTTGTTTTTGATTTGTCGGAAGTGATCGTGACTGCCTGAGTCTTTAGTATCGTCATTTGTTGACCTCCTGATGTGCGAGAGATACCCATTGGGATATAGTCAATAGACGCACATTGTTGTTAGATGAAGGTTTAACCATTGTGGTTTTGACTTTCCTCAACCTTTTGATGGATAACCATTGTTGTATCCTTGGATGCACACTCTTGATGAGTTCTGAATGCTTGATCAGATTAGCTGAACACTACCCGCCCCAGGGTTGAAATGAGGGTTTTTTCTGAACAGAAAAGAAACTCCTACTTCGAAGGCTCAGAGGGGTTGACGAGAGTCTATCTCCCTTATATCTCCGGTCTTTAGGAATAGAAACAAGGCCTGTACATCGTCAGCAGTGTCTTACTCAAAAGCGTACCAACCAGAGATTTTGCGTTTTCAGATTGTCGTCATCCTCCTTTGAATCTTTACCTAAGCATAAGACTAGGAAATCTGGAATCAATATGCAAGTAAAACATTTAAAGAGTGATAACGAATGGATGAGTTAAAATGAAAGGAATACTTCAAGACAAGCATACTTATCGCATTAAGATTTTCGTTCAAAAATAGACAAGTTTCTATATACAAGCAATGTTTAAACAAACAAGCAAGAATGCAAATGAAAATGCAGTAAAAGAAACCAATGATTGCCATTGTTGAGGAGACTTGACTCCGTATGGACTTGCTGATTCTGACGACTTTCTGTAGTCTTGAAGCTCGAGTGTGCGAGAGAATTCCCTTTCAGATCTGATGTGAACACAACAGTCTCTGAATTGAGCCTGTCTTGGACCTTATCTCTGGATGACATACCATCTTCAATCGATTGGCCAGGTGCCCCAGTATAATATGCATCACCAAGCATATCATGTCTTAAAGAAATAATAGACATCATCATCATAGTTTCCATGACCTGGCTTATTTGTTTATTTAATCCATTATCTTCCTGCTTGAAGAAGTTTCTGACTATGAGCCAAAGCTTGCATGTACCACTCAGAGTTATTCCATAACTGATCTCTGAGCATGTGTGGAGAGAAATCAGGTTGAACCTTTGAAGAGAACCCCAGGTCTGAATAAGAATCCCCAATCTTCGGGTACCTATCATGAATGCATGAATATGCATGGGGTGTATGAATGAATGCCATGTCATGTTCTGTCATTTCCAAGGAATTTGCGTGTTTTGATTTTGATTTTACGCAAGTAAGGGATGGAATAGTTTAGTATAAGACTTGCAAATGTGATTCCTTGGAGATAATAAAACATGTATGTTAAGCATGTAGTTAGCCATGTCATGTATGCAAAGGCATGAGATCAAAGAGGATCAGGGTTCCATCATTCCTGAATAAGATTGCTGCACTGCTCTAAATCATGTGAGTGTCATCAGATCAAAAAGGTCTGACATAGCTTCTGCACATATAAGAACCAAGTACCCTGTGGATCTCCCATTGTACGGGGTCAAGGCTTCTGGAACATCGGATACTGTTGAGCATTTTTTGAATATGCTGGGGATACCAAGATTGAAGGCTTGAATGAACCTCCAGGTAAACAAGTCAGGAACTCAGAAAATAAATCTGAGAACCGTACGGTCACCAACAGGATATAGCATCTGCATAAAGTCATAACAGAAATCCAGAATATAGCCATCAGAGCCAATAGCCACTGTCTGAGCATAGTCACCATTTGAATGTGAGTAACCATCTGCACATAGTCACCATCTGTACCTGTAATAATGATTCCCTTCCCACTCACGGGTGAAAACTAGGTTAGGGTAAGACAATGGTAACTCGAAAATCACGGGTCCGCCTGAAAATACTATGGGCTTACCCACAGACGTGGGTGCCGATAGTAATTCATTTGAACCTCATCCGAGCGTGGTATATGACATGACTTCACTAATCGGACCACGTCCTATAGTCGTCATGCCCCCACTCTATTCCTAGGCGTCCTAGTGCACTCTGGCCTGGGTACTGAGCCTTTTACCTCAATAGTAGCATCCCAACCCAAACAAGAAGTAAATCCTGTACAGCAGTAGTATACGGAAAACAGTAAAATGCAATGCATACGTATGCTCAAGTATATACAAAATGAATGAACAAACTGAAAGCATAAAGATAAACACCCAAATGAAAGAAAGCAAGAGCTAGGAGCGACTCCGGAATGGACCAGCATTTGGTCAACCTATTCCCCAGTGAAGTCGCCAGCTGAAACAACCGGCTGAAAATCATCAAACAATGAAGTCGCCATCGAACGTCTTTTATCCCACATGTAGGGAAAGGTAAACATCGAGAAAACCTGAGAAGGGAGAAGTCACAGTCTTGTGACCGAGAGATCGGGTAAGGGAGTCTGTTACACGAGGGGAAGGTATTAGCACCCCACACGCCCGTAGTACTCTACGGTATCCACTCTTGTTATCTATCTTATGGGTGTGTTTAATCTATGCTTACTGTTTATTATTGCTAAGGGAAAATGCATGCAAAAGAAGGAGAAAAGAATGTAGGGAAAATAAAATTGTGCTCGCCTGGGCCCTACCCCAATGCCTACGTATCCGTTTTGAGGAATCAGAGCTACCATAGTTCGGCTCACATGTTTTTGTTTGTTTGTGTTTTTTATGGACGACGTTAATTCCGCCTTATGCCGCAACTCGACCTTTGGAGACTTATGCGTTGGCACAGAAGTAAATTAATCGTGTCCTTACCTGAAAAGGTTTTCTTAGAGAAATGGTGCTCGAGCGCCCAAAAGATTTGAGTTGGTTTGTATTTTGTTGTAGATATTTTTTGTGGACGAAGTTAATTCCGCCTTCTGCCGCAGCTCGACCTTTGGAGACTTATGTGTTGGCACATAAGTAAATTAATCGTGTCCTTACCTGAAAAGGGTTTTTAAGAATAGTGCTCGAGCGCACAAAATGGTTTGAATTTGTTTTGTATTTTTGTTGCAGATGATGACTGATTGACCTCAAGAGAGAGATATTAGCCACTTTTCTACTTAGTCATGAAAGGGGTCTTTGAGAATTGAACCACACTTATGCTTGAGATGAAGAACGATAAGGTCGAGAAGAGACCCGCTTATCATTTTTCGTACTAAGCAAAAGCATGATCCTCATCGATAGTTTTAAAGTATTTTTGAATTTTGAAAAGAAAAGGAGTTTTAGTTTTAGATGCGTATGCGAAAGGGAAAGAAAAGTTAAAGGGGAATTAGCCTATTTCTAAACCTGATGTTATCGTTCATTAGTAGCCATAAGATTCGGGTTAAAGGGGGAATTTCTACCTAATGTTAGCATGCATATGGATTGCGATAAAGTATGAAAATGAAGAATAAAATAGGGTTGTGACGATACCGAACGGAGAAGGTCCGTTGCCTCTTCATAACCACGCCGGCCATAAGAAAATTCTACAGAAGTTGCTCCGCATGAGTGATCAAAAGTTAATCTCCAAGCATTTCCCATTGTGAAAGTTATATCAATACTATCACGAAATCTTAACTAAAATGATAATGAAAATCATTGTTAAACATAAAATAATAGAAAGTTCTAATAAAATTATAAATAAAAGTTCTAAAGAATTAAAAAACATATGCTACTATTTTGCCTCATTTTATCATGTGGAAAATTAATCAAAATTATGAACAAATCATACAAACAATTGCTAAAATAAAATTGAAATAAATGAATTAACGAGAAAACAGAACATGAATGCGACAAGAGGTGCAGAGCCTTGGTTAGGGGTATGGTACAATACTTTAGCCCAAATAGAGAGTCCAATAATGCCTTTTTTGTAACACTAGCAAAAAACAATGAAAATGGGCCCAGAAAGCAGTTTGACCCAATATCCACTAACAACCATCCATAGCTTATTTTTTTTGTTTTTTATTATTTTGCCAGAAATAAATAACTAATAATAAAAAATAAAAAAAGAAAATTGAAAGTTAATGAAAACGTGAAATCAGGGTTAGGTTAGTATCCCTTCATTCATCTACGGCGCTGCATGAGACCCGTTCCGCCGTCTTCTTCTCTTGCAGCTCAGCAGCGGCGGCTCCCTATCTCCAAACCAAATCGGCGGCGAAACTCCTCATCTTCAAACCAAATCGGCGGCGAACTCAACCTCCTTCACCGATTCTCTTCGTCTTCTTGCTTCTTCTTCGTGCGGTTTTCGAATTGCTTAGTTATCATGCGTGTTGATGTTGTTGTTGATTTCGTGGATGAAAATTATTGTTGAAGAATGAAGGTTGACGATGAAGAGCGAAGCGGTTGCAATGATTGTGATTCGGTTCAGAGAGAAAGATGATTGTTGAAGGTTGTTGAGGTTGACGGATTGAAGAAGATGGTGATGCTATGAAGAACGTGAGATTGATGGTGATGAGAGTTCAGAGAAGTGGAGAAGGGCGAAAGAACGGTGAAGCCGATGGAGAATGGTTTGTGTGGAGTTTATGGTGGGTGATTCAAAGTTTAGAATGTGAAGGTTCAGTGGTGAGTATGAAGGTTGTTAGAAGGTGTTTGAAGGTGTGTGATGTAGTTATTGTAGAGAAGGAAGAAGAATGATTACGGAGGGGAGAGTGAGATGAGAGCAGGGAAAGATGAAGGTTGGTCCATGAAGATGAGAGTGAAGATGAAGAAATGAAGGTTTGTACCGAGAAAGAGAGTGAAGGAAGAGTTTCTGAGGATTTTTCCTCTTGGTGAGTTTCTTTCTTAATGTAAATAATTGTATTCATCTCCCTTTCTGATTGTGGTTTTTCCTCTATCATGAATCCCTGAATCTGAATAATGATATCATGTGCATAGGAGAGAATCGTGGGAAAAGTTTGTTAGAAGAGTTTGTTATGAAGTTAGTTGCAAATTGGTTAGCTGTTAGAAATTCTTTTAGGAAGTTGTTATGAAACAGTTAGGATAGTTAGGGATTGGGTTTGAGCTGTTTAGTTGGTTAGGGATGAGTTGTGCTGTTTGTTATTCTGTTATGCAGTTGGTTACTGAATGTTAGTTTGTTGTAACTGTTTTGGGTTGGTTAAGTTAGTTACAGGGCTGTTTCTATTTTCTGGTTATGGAATTGGTTTTGTTTTATGAATTGAATTGTTTTCTTGGTTTGATTTTTCTACAGGGTCCTGGATTTATGCGTATTACACTGGTTTTGGTCATTTGGTATTGATTTTTCTGGACTGGTTTCAAGTGCAATTATTGGACTGATTTTAGTGTGGATTGGTTTAATGGTTTTATATTCTTCAGGCAGCACCTGGTTTGGTACTTTGATACGGGGCTGCAGGTTTGGACATAACCAGGTTGGAATGGGGCAATCTTGGAAGATAGTGGCTTGAATATAAATAAGTTTAGAAATGATGGAGACCTTGATTTAGAATTTTTTAGCCTTAGACCACTTGAATATTTAATGTAAATTCTTGTTTTTGATTTAGTAATCTTGGATGTAAACGGCCTTTTGAAATCTTCTCTTGTAATGTTCTAATGACACCGCTTGTAAATTGCATGGTTATGACCTCGAATAAACGAGAATGAATTTGGATAACCCTTTGACAAATCATGAGTAATGCTTTAGAACTTGTAAAGGTCATATTATTGAATGAACGTGAACCCTTGAATTTTAATGATGAAGCCCAAATATTCCAAGTAATCTTTTCTTCTAAATTGCCGTTTGTATCTCCAAGATCTTTTAACTTTGTGTTACATATAATTCCATGGTTGTGATATGAATTTAATAAGAGCCTTTTCCAAGAACAAACTTGTAATGTCGAGTTTCTTTGCTTTTGAATGAAAATATGCCTAAACACCTTCAAATGAACGAGCCTTGCATCTTTCTTACTCCTCACTTCAAAACCATAATTGAAGAAGCTTAAGATTTTGATTTTAATGTATTTTGAAATGAAGTCCCTCAAAGCATATTATATCACAAGTAAGCGAATAGACCCGACGAAGAGCTTTGCCTCATAAAGTGTACAAACTCCAATTTGGCAAATAGTATCCCATTGAATCTTCTTCTCTTTCCTAGAGCTCGTGAACATATGCCTTGAGATTCAAGGAATAGCTAAACCTCATTTGATGAAGAAAGGACCATTTGAAATACTAACTCGTAAAAGATACGATTTTCTTATATGATAACCTTTTTGTATGACATATTGAAGCATCCTTGAACAAGATCTTAATGGCCATGGATATATCAAAATCTTCAACCATTTGCACTTTAAGTAATTATAGAACCCCTTTGAAATTTATTGAAGAACCAATACACATGGAATCCCTCTTGAAGTCTATATGATTATGGAAATAAATCATCATTCATGTGGAGGTGATAAGTATAAGACGATGTTCCTCACTACTCAAGCTTGCAGCCTTTCGAGATAGCCTTGGGATGACTCACAATTGAAGCGGCAAGTATTTGATGAGAACCAAAAATTGTATCACTAAAAGAAGTCCACAGTGTTAGAGAAAAAGCCATACACCAACCCTTATTCCTCGAAATCCATTATCTTATGCCAATTTATTGATTAATGATGCATGATGTGTTAGATGATCTAATGAAAATTATATATGTGAGAAAAATGCAAAAATGCGTAAGCCAGATAGGAAGTAGAAGGGTAGGACAAATTTGGGGTATTACAGTTGCCCCTATTTAATCGTCTTAAACCTGAAAGTACGATTGGCGCGTGCCTTTCGGAAGTTCGAGGTTGAAGATGATTAAATATCAATGCCGAAAATTTGTCCTGGGAGGAAGAGTAAGTGTTTTCTTTATTTATTTATTTTGTGATCTGCTGGGGAAAAGAAATTTGTTTTTTCAATGAAGAGACAGAGACTGGACTTGTAACGTGGCTTGATGCCAATACAAGACAAATGGTTGGTATGAAAAGACAGCGGACGGGGTCTACGGGCGACCTACGATCCTAAGGTGACACATGAGAGTGATTTGACAGAGAACCTAGCCAAAGGGCGATCTCAGGTTCTAAGACAAAGTACATGGAAAGACCCTAGCCAAGAGGCGATCTCAGGTTTGACGATGATTTAAGGGAAGAACCTAGCCAAGAGGCGATCTCAGGTTCGACGATGATTTGAAGGAAGAACCTAGCCAAGAGGCGATCTTAGGTTCGACAATGATTTGAAGGAAGAACCTAGCCAAGAGGTGATCTCAGGTTCGACGATGATTTGAGGGAAGAACCTAGCCAAGAGGCGATCTCAGGTTCGATGAAGGTTTGAGGGAAGAACCTAGCCAAGACGCAATCTCAGGTTCGACGATGATTTGAGGGAAGAACCTAGCCAAGAGGCGATCTCAGGTTCAACGATGATTTGTAGGAAGAACCTAGCCGAGAGGCGATCTCAGGTTCGACGAAGGTTTGAGGGAAGAACCTAGCCAAGAGGCGATCTCAGGTTCGACGATGATTTGAAGGAAGAACCTAGCCAAGAGGCGATCTCAGGTTCGACGATGATTTGTAGGAAGAACCTAGCCGAGAGGAGATCTCAGGTTCGACGAAGGTTTGAGGGAAGAACCTAGCCAAGAGGCGATCTAAGGTTCGACGATGATTTGAAGGAAGAACCTAGCCAAGAGGCGATCTCAGGTTCGACGATGATTTGAAGGAAGAACCTAGCCAAGAGGCGATCTCAGGTTCGACGATGATTTGAAGGAAGAACCTAGCCAAGAGGCGATCTCAGGTTCGACGATGATTTGAAGGAAGAACCTAGCCAAGAGGCGATCTCAGGTTCGACGATGATTTGAAGGAAGAACCTAGCCAAGAGGCGATCTCAGGTTCGACGATGATTTGAAGGAAGAACCTAGCTAAGAGGCGATCTCAGGTTCGACGATGATTTGAAGGAAGAACCTAGCCAAGAGGCGATCTCAGGTTCGAAGATGATTTTAAGGAAGAACCTAGCCAAGAGGCGATCTCAGGTTCGACGATGATTTGAAGGAAGAACCTAGCCAAGAGGCAATCTCAGGTTCGATGATGATTTGAGGGAAGAACCTAGCCAAGAGGCGATCTTAGGTTCGACGATGATTTGAGGGAAGAACCTAGCCAAGAGGTGATCTTAGGTTCGAAGAAGGGAACATGGGTTATGACATGATGATTTTTTAGATAAGCGAGACGGACGAGCATCAAGAAAGTTTAAACACGGACGAGTGTTTGAATCAATACGTACGAGTATTGAAAGAAGATACGGACGAGTATCTAAGGTTAAACACGGACGAGTGTTTGAATCAATACGGACGAGTATTGAAAGGAGATACGGACGAGTATCAAAGGTTAAACACGGACGAGTGTTTGATTCAATACGGACGAGTATTGAAAGGAGATACGGACGAGTATCAAAGGTTAAACACGGACAAGTGTTTGATTCAATACGGACGAGTATTGAAAGAAGATACAGGCGAGTATCAAAAGTTTAAACACGGACGAGTGTTTGAATCAATACGGACGAGTATTAAAAGAAAATACGGACGAGTATCAAAGGTTAAACACGGACGAGTGTTTGATTCAATACGGACGAGTATTGAGAGGAGATACAGACGAGTATCAAAAGTATAAACACGGACGGGTGTTTGAATAACTGACCTGGGTGGGTGTTTAGGAAACTTGACACATACGAGTGTTTAGGAATGGACACGGACGAGTGTTTAGGAAACTGACTACCAGACAAGAACTGGGTTTAGAACGGCAAAGTGTATTGATTTTGTTTGGTATTGAAAAGGTGAAGGTCACTGATTGGGGATTTTGGGCATGATACCCTCTTGTAGGGACGTATTGTTGTCCTTGAATAATTCAGGTCTTTTATGTAAGGTACCTGGTCTGGCTTATGCTTTGTATGCATGTTTGAATTTCTTTTGGCGCAAAGATCCACTCTGATGGACCAGCTGCGTGCTTTTGAGGATGCAATGTTATGTAATGATAACTATATGTAATGTGAAGAAATAAACTTCATGGGGATAAGAGAAGGTTTGCTGGGAAGCACTGCTCATCACTAGGGATGTCAATATATATCGAGGCTGGAAGTCTGCAGTACCAAAGATTGCTGGGGATACTGATAAGAATTTGCCCTGGGGAGCCCCTGACGCCAAAGATTGTCGATGACTCTGCTGGAGATTGAATTGCCGACGAAACGAGTCTTCAGGTACGATGCTGGATTCTGAATCATACCGTTGGGAAGAGATAACCTGGCCAGACTTCCAAACATCCTGAGCTGTTGAGAGGATGATAGAACTGAATATGTCGAAGAATGGATACTGAACACCATGTGGATCCCTTTGAATACATGTCCCAAGTTTACGCACACTGGGGAATTATTTCTTGAATCACTTAGGGATAAGAGATGGGCATGGACACCTACGAGTGCCCCAGCTGAGCTCTGCGAATGCCCCGGTTTAGCTCTGTGAATGCCCCGGTTCAGCTTCGTTGAGGATGTTCTTGATTAACTCCACTGAGGATGCACTTGCGCGTGCTGAGTCAAAAGACGATTCTAGATTTTCTGAATTCACTTGGGGAGTCAGACCCGAAGTTGTCTATAGTAGATGGAAGCAGCTTTGTGCACTGGCTAGGTCAGGGTGACCGTTATGGTGCTTTTAGCTTAATCGTAGTCTCGTATAACATAAATGGCTTGAGCAACTTTGCAAGTATGGATTAGGAATGCCCCTTTCTGAAGGGTCTCTGAGAAGATCTATGTTGAATAGAAGATCAGAATATTCGTGCCACAATACGATATGAGGTGGCCTGCCCCAATGTCTTGAGCTACGAAATAAACTGCTCTTGATTACAGCTTTCTTGGAGAGATTTGTCGAATCTCGACGTAACTGCCCCAGGTTGAATGGATTTTGAGTAGATTTCTCGATGTGATAGCCTCTGATTGATCAAACTTGAGGAGATTCATCGACGTGATAGCCTCTGATTGGTTGAGCTTGAGGGGATTTATCGACGTGATAGCCTCTGATTGATCGAGCTCTGAGGGAATACCCCAGATTTGGCTGAATTTGGAGAGATCGACTCTCGACTTGATTGCCCCAGATTGGCTGAACTTGGAGAGATCGACTCTCGACTTGATTGCCCTAGATTGGCTGGCTCTGCTAACTTCATCCCTGAATTGTACTCAGATTGTGAAGTACCAAGATGATTTCTCTTGACAGAATCACCGGTTAACATGCTACTGGATAAGTCATTTCTCTTGTGGCAGCTGATTCTTGCTTCAACAGGGTATTCAAACCTCTCTTCTCTGACAAGATTGAGCTCTTTAACCATTGTTCATTGTGCAAACTTACTTGATGTTGATCAGTTGTTTTGTATGCAGAAGAATGCTTATTATGAGAATGATAATTTTAATGCAACACATATGTAAGTCTTGAAGTTTCAAAAATTTTTTTGAATGAAATGACGTCACAACTCTGTTGTGAACGAGTCACTAGCTAGAGAGAAACATTTGCAAATTCTTTTTTACGAAAGATAATGCAAGCATATGATGCCAAAATAGATATTGGAACGTACCTCTTAGGAGTCAGTTAAACGCTATTTCGCTGTAGCACGCTTTCGAATTGACCCATGCTTTAGTTAGGACTTTTATGGGTTGTAACGTGGTCTGGTTCACGGTTTTTAGAAAAAGGATTTAAGGCTCAAAATTATTTGGTGCCCACCCATTCTCCATGATGTTCTCCATTCATATGTTCAGTTGACCTGGCACAAGCGTTCATCTCTCGAGAAGAGTTTGCGATAGTTGAGGAACCAATGTGGTTTCTTGGACACGACAATCACTAACTTCTTTGCCTTTGGTGTTTGATCACACGACTTTGTTCTTTGATGAGGATTTTCATTGGTAATCCTTTTCTCGCCTTTTAGGCTTTTCAATTTCTTTCTTGCTTTCCCTAATTTTTGCCTGGACAAATTCTTTTGAATTTCGATTTGGGAGTCCAGCGGGATGCCCCATCTTTTGCCTAAGCGACTTGTTTTCAAGTTTCGACTTAGCGGGGATTTTTGTTTCTTTCTTATTCATATTTTTTCATTTTGAACAAGTCGTTGAACTTTGCGTTGTTTTTGATTTGTCGGAAGTGATCGTGACTGCCTGAGTCTTTAGTATCGTCATTTGTTGACCTCCTGATGTGCGAGAGATACCCATTGGGATATAGTCAATAGACGCACATTGTTGTTAGATGAAGGTTTAACCATTGTGGTTTTGACTTTCCTCAACCTTTTGATGGATAACCATTGTTGTATCCTTGGATGCACACTCTTGATGAGTTCTGAATGCTTGATCAGATTAGCTGAACACTACCCACCCCAGGGTTGAAATGAGGGTTTTTTCTGAATAGAAAAGAAACTCCTACTTCAAAGGCTCAGAGGGGTTGACGAGAGTCTATCTCCCTTATATCTCCGGTCTTTAGGAATAGAAACAAGGCCCGTACATCGTCAACAGTGTCTTACTCAAAAGCGTACCAACCAGAGATTTTGCGTTTTCAGATTGTCGTCATCCTCCTTTGAATCTTTACCTAAGCATAAGACTAGGAAATCTGGAATCAATATGCAAGTAAAACATTTAAAGAGTGATAACGAATGGATGAGTTAAAATGAAAGGAATACTTCAAGACAAGCATACTTATCGCATTAAGATTTTCGTTCAAAAATAGACAAGTTTCTATATACAAGCAATGTTTAAACAAACAAGCAAGAATGCAAATAAAAATGCAGTAAAAGAAACCAATGATTGCCATTGTTGAGGAGACTTGACTCCGTATGGACTTGCTAATTCTGACGACTTTCTGTAGTCTTGAAGCTCGAGTGTGCGAGAGAATTCCCTTTCAGATCTGATGTGAACACAACAGTCTCTGAATTGAGCCTGTCTTGGACCTTGTCTCTGGATGACATACCATCTTCAATCGATTGGCCAGGTGCCCCAGTATAATATGCATCACCAAGCATATCATGTCTTAAAGAAATAATAGACATCATCATCAGAGTTTCCATGACCTGGCTTATCTGAGTATTTAATCCATTATCTTCCTGCTTGAAGAAGTTTCTGACTATGAGCCAAAGCTTGCATGTACCACTCAGAGTTATTCCATAACTGATCTCTGAGCATGTGTGGAGAGAAATCAGGTTGAACCTTTGAAGAGAACCCCAGGTCTGAATAAGAATCCCCAATCTTCGGGTACCTATCATGAATGCATGAATATGCATGGGGTGTATGAATGAATGCCATGTCATGTTCTGTCATTTCCAAGGAATTTGCGTGTTTTGATTTTGATTTTACGCAAGTAAGGGATGGAATAGTTTAGTATAAGACTTGCAAATGTGATTCCTTGGAGATAATAAAACATGTATGTTAAGCATGTAGTTAGCCATGTCATGTATGCAAAGGCATGAGATCAAAGAGGATCAGGGTTCCATCATTCCTGAATAAGATTACTGCACTGCTCTGAATCATGTGAGTGTCATCAGATCAAAAAGGTCTGACATAGCTTCTGCACATATAAGAACCAAGTACCCTGTGGATCTCCCATTGTACGGGGTCAAGGCTTCTGGAACATCGGATACTGTTGAGCATTTTTTGAATATGCTGGGGATACCAAGATTGAAGGCTTGAATGAACCTCCAGGTAAACAAGTCAGGAACTCAGAAAATAAATCTGAGAACCGTACGGTCACCAACAGGATATAGCATCTGCATAAAGTCATAACAGAAATCCAGAATATAGCCATCAGAACCAATAGCCACTGTCTGAGCATAATCACCATTTGAATGTGAGTAACCATTTGCACATAGTCACCATATGTACCTGTAATAATGATTCCCTTCCCACTCACGGGTGAAAACTAGGTTAGGGTAAGACAATGGTAACTCGAAAATCACGGGTCCGCCTGAAAATACTATGGGCTTACCCACAGACGTGGGTGCCAATAGTAATTCATTTGAACCTCATCCGAGCGTGGTATATGACATGACTTCACTAATCGGACCACGTCCTATAGCCGTCATGCCCCCACTCTATTCCTAGGCGTCCTAGTGCACTCTGGCCTTGGTACTGAGCCTTTTACCTCAATAGTAGCATCCCAACCCAAACAAGAAGCAAATCCTGTACAGCAGTAGTATACGGAAAACAGTAAAATGCAATGCATACGTATGCTCAAGTATATACAAAATGAATGAACAAACTGAAAGCAAAAAGATAAACACCCAAATGAAAGAAAGCAAGAGCTAGGAGCGACTCCGGAATGGACCAGCATTTGGTCGACCTATTCCCCAGTGAAGTCGCCAGCTGAAACAACCGGCTGAAAATCATCAAACAATGAAGTCGCCATCGAACGTCTTTTATCCCACATGTAGGGAAAGGTAAACATCGAGAAAACCTGAGAAGGGAGAAGTCACGGTCTTGTGACTGAGAGATCGGGTAAGGGAGTCTGTTACACGAGGGGAAGGTATTAGCATCCCACACGCCTGTAGTACTCTACGGTATCCACTCTTGTTATCTATCTTATGGGTGTGTTTAATCTATGCTTACTGTTTATTATTGCTAAGGGAAAATGCATGCAAAAGAAGGAGAAAAGAATGTAGGGAAAATAAAATTGTGCTCGCCTGGGCCCTACCCCAATGCCTACGTATCCGTTTTGAGGAATCAGAGCTACCATAGTTCGGCTCACATGTTTTTGTTTGTTTGTGTTTTTTATGGACGAAGTTAATTCCGCCTTCTGCCGCAACTCGACCTTTGGAGACTTATGCGTTGGCACAGAAGTAAATTAATCGTGTCCTTACCTGAAAAGGTTTTCTTAGAGAAGTGGTGCTCGAGCGCACAAAAGATTTGAGTTGGTTTGTATTTTGTTGTAGATATTTTTTGTGGACGAAGTTAATTCCGCCTTCTGCCGCAGCTCGACCTTTGGAGACTTATGTGTTGGCACAGAAGTAAATTAATCGTGTCCTTACCTGAAAAGGGTTTTTAAGAATAGTGCTCGAGCGCACAAAATGGTTTGAATTTGTTTTATATTTTTGTTATAGATGATGACTGATTGACCTCAAGAGAGAGATATTAGCCACTTTTCTACTTAGTCATGAAAGGGGTCTTTGAGAATTGAACCACACTTATGCTTGAGATGAAGAACGATAAGGTCGAGAAGAGACCCGCTTATCATTTTTCGTACTAAGCAAAAGCATGATCCTCATCGATAGTTTTAAAGTATTTTTGAATTTTGAAAAGAAAAGGAGTTTTAGTTTTAGATGCGTATGCGAAAGGGAAAGAAAAGTTAAAGGGGAATTAGCCTATTTCTAAACCTGATGTTATCGTGCATTAGTAGCCATAAGATTCGGGTTAAAGGGGGAATTTCTACCTAATGTTAGCATGCATATGGATTGCGATAAAGTATGAAAATGAAGAATAAAATAGGGTTGTGACGATACCGAACGGAGAAGGTCCGTTGCCTCTTCATAACCACGCCAGCCATAAGAAAATTCTACAGAAGTTGCTCTGCATGAGTGATCAAAAGTTAATCTCCAAGCATTTCCCATTGTGAAAGTTATATCAATACTATCACGAAATCTTAACTAAAATGATAATGAAAATCATTGTTAAACATAAAATAATAGAAAGTTCTAATAAAATTATAAATAAAAGTTATAAAGAATTAAAAAACATATGCTACTATTTTGCCTCATTTTATCATGTGGAAAATTAATCAAAATTATGAACAAATCATACAAACAATTGCTAAAATAAAATTGAAATAAATGAATTAACGAGAAAATAGAACATGAATGCGACAAGAGGTGCAGAGCCTTGGTTAGGGGTATGGTACAATACTTTAGCCCAAATAGAGAGTCCAATAATGCCTTTTTTGTAACACTAGCAAAAAACAATGAAAATGGGCCCAGAAAGCAGTTTGACCCAATATCCACTAACAACCATCCATAGCTTATTTTTTTTGTTTTTAATTATTTTGCCAGAAATAAATAAATAATAATAAAAAAGAAAAAAAGAAAATTGAAAGATAATGAAAACGTGAAATCAGGGTTAGGTTAGTATCCCTTCATTCATCTACGGCGCTGCATGAGACCCGTTCCGCCGTCTTCTTCTCTTGCAGTTCAGCAGCGGCGGCTCCCTATCTCCAAACCAAATCGGAGGCGAAACTCCTCATCTTCAAACCAAATCGGCGGCGAACTCAACCTCCTTCACCGATTCTCTTCGTCTTCTTGCTTCTTCTTCGTGCGATTTTCGAATTGCTTAGTTATCATGCGTGTTGATGTTGTTGTTGATTTCGTGGATGAAAATTATTGTTGAAGAATGAAGGTTGACGATGAAGAGCGAAGCGGTTGCAATGATTGTGATTCGGTTCAGAGAGAAAGATGATTGTTGAAGGTTGTTGAGGTTGACGGATTGAAGAAGATGGTGATGCTATGAAGAACGTGAGATTGATGGTGATGAGAGTTCAGAGGAGTGGAGAAGGGTGAAAGAACGGTGAAGCCGATGGAGAATGGTTTGTGTGGAGTTTATGGTGGGTGATTCAAAGTTTAGAATGTGAAGGTTCAGTGGTGAGTATGAAGGTTGTTAGAAGGTGTTTGAAGGTGTGTGATGTAGTTATTGTAGAGAAGGAAGAAGAATGATTACGGAGGGGAGAGTGAGATGAGAGCAGGGAAAGATGAAGTTTGGTCCATGAAGATGAGAGTGAAGATGAAGAAATGAAGGTTTGTACCGAGAAAGAGAGTGAAGGAAGAGTTTCTGAGGATTTTTCCTCTTGGTGAGTTTCTTTCTTAATGTAAATAATTGTATTCATCTCCCTTTCTGATTGTGGTTTTTCCTCTATCATGAATCCCTGAATCTGAATAATGATATCATGTGCATAGGAGAGAATCATGGGAAAAGTTTGTTAGAAGAGTTTGTTATGAAGTTAGTTGCAAATTGGTTAGCTGTTAGAAATTCTTTTAGGAAGTTGTTATGAAACAGTTAGGATAGTTAGGGATTGGGTTTGAGCTGTTTAGTTGGTTAGGGATGAGTTGTGCTGTTTGTTATTCTGTTATGCAGTTGGTTACTGAATGTTAGTTTGTTGTAACTGTTTTGGGTTGGTTAAGTTAGTTACAGGGCTGTTTCTATTTTCTGGTTATGGAATTGGTTTTTTTTTATGAATTGAATTGTTTTCTTGGTCTGATTTTTCTACAGGGTCCTGGATTTATGCGTATTACACTGGTTTTGGTCATTTGGTATTGATTTTTCTGGACTGGTTTCAAGTGCAATTATTGGACTGATTTTAGTGTGGATTGGTTTAATGGTTTTATATTCTTCAGGCAGCACCTGGTTTGGTACTTTGATACGGGGCTGCAGGTTTGGACATAACCAGGTTGGAATGGGGCAATCTTGGAAGATAGTGGCTTGAATATAAATAAGTTTAGAAATGATGGAGACCTTGATTTAGAATTTTTTAGCCTTAGACCACTTGAATATTTAATGTAAATTCTTGTTTTTGATTTAGTAATCTTGGATGTAAACGGCCTTTTGAAATCTTCTCTTGTAATGTTCTAATGACACCGCTTGTAAATTGCATGGTTATGACCTCGAATAAACGAGAATGAATTTGGATAACCCTTTGACAAATCATGAGTAATGCTTTAGAACTTGTAAAGGTCATATTATTGAATGAATGTGAACCCTTGAATTTTAATGATGAAGCCCAAATATTCCAAGTAATCTTTTCTTCTAAATTGCCGTTTGTATCTCCAAGATCTTTTAACTTTGTGTTACATATAATTCCATGGTTGTGATATGAATTTAATAAGAGCCTTTTCCAAGAACAAACTTGTAATGTCGAGTTTCTTTGCTTTTGAATGAAAACATGCCTAAACACCTTCAAATGAACGAGCCTTGCATCTTTCTTACTCCTCGCTTCAAAACCATAATTGAAGAAGCTTAAGATTTTGATT
This sequence comes from Vicia faba, assembly GCA_948472305.1. Classification (NCBI taxonomy): domain Eukaryota; kingdom Viridiplantae; phylum Streptophyta; class Magnoliopsida; order Fabales; family Fabaceae; genus Vicia; species Vicia faba. The sequence continues at coordinate 1,035,316,474 of OX451736.1, forward strand.
TTAATGTATTTTGAAATGAAGTCCCTCAAAGCATATTATATCACAAGTAAGCGAATAGACCCGACGAAGAGCTTTGCCTCATAAAGTGTACAAACTCCAATTTGGCAAATAGTATCCCATTGAATCTTCTTCTCTTGCCTAGAGCTCGTGAACATATGCCTTGAGATTCAAGGAATAGCTAAACCTCATTTGATGAAGAAAGGACCATTTGAAATACTAACTCGTAAAAGATACGATTTTCTTATATGATAACCTTTTTGTATGACATATTGAAGCATCCTTGAACAAGATCTTAATGGCCATGGATATATCAAAATCTTCAACCATTTGCACTTTAAGTAATTATAGAACCCCTTTGAAATTTATTGAAGAACCAATACACATGGAATCCCTCTTGAAGTCTATATGATTATGGAAATAAATCATCATTCATGTGGAGGTGATAAGTATAAGACGATGTTCCTCACTGCTCAAGCTTGCAGCCTTTCGAGATAGCCTTGGGATGACTCACAATTGAAGCGGCAAGTATTTGATGAGAACCAAAAATTGTATCACTAAAAGAAGTCCACAGTGTTAGAGAAAAAGCCATACACCAACCCTTATTCCTCGAAATCCATTATCTTATGCCAATTTATTGATTAATGATGCATGATGTGTTAGATGATCTAATGGAAATTATATATGTGAGAAAAATGAAAAAATGCGTAAGCCAGATAGGAAGTAGAAGGGTAGGACAAATTTGGGGTATTACACATATGTTCTTTATAAACTCATACCAACCCTTTCCAATAGACCTCTCCACACAATACTTTCTTTTTCATAATGAAGTTCACAGTTGTAGATCTTCTTTATATTAGAATCACGAAACTCAATTTGTTTGTGACCCATATGCAGATAGTTCCTTATTACTTTTTGTGGAAATTGCTTCATATAATACAAATAAAATTTTATAAATACAAGGGATTTAAGATAGATATTATGACTTATGATAGTGAATACAAATGTTACCATAATCACTAAAAAAAATTTATGGTTGTCTTCCCGCATTTTATTTCCTTTGTCCAAAGGAAGTACTTGCGATTCTGCTTGTACTTGATAACCACGGAGTCAATGCGGGCATACTTTTGAACAGATGCAACCCTTTTCCCCTTTCTATTATGGACTTTTAGAGTAAATTCCATGCATTCAATCACCATCATACAATCAAATTTATTAATCTTAAATTTTTGACTTTCCTATCTGCGTCGAATTATATAAATTCAACTATATTTACTAAATCTTTCTTACCTCTCGCCATTATTTCCATCCACATTGAAACAACGCGGCCGAAACCTATCATCTGGATGTAATGAAACATCAATGAAGTCGCCATCGAACGTCTTTTATCCCGCCGAAAGGGAAAGGTAAACATCGAGAAAACCTGAGAAGGGAGAAATCACGGTCTTACGACCGAGAGATCAGGTAAGGGAGTCTGTTACGCGAGGGGAAGGTGTTAGCACCCCACGCCCATAGTACTCTTCGGTATCCACTCTTGTTGTCTAATCTAAATGGGTGTGGTCAAATCCTATGTGTATGGTTTAGAACTGAAAAGGGAATGCATGCAAAATAAGAAAAAAAATAATGTAGGGAAAATAAAAATTTGTGCTCGGTTGGGCGCTACCCCAAACCATACGTATCCCTTTTAAGGAATCAGAGCAGTCGTAGTTCGGCTTACATATTTTGGTTGGTTTGTGTTTTTTAGTTAAGACAACAAAAACAGACAAGATGGCAAAACATCGAATGGAACGACAAACCAATGAGGTGATCAAACATCGACTAAATAATAACAAAATAACATGTTAAAGATGGCAAAACATCAAATGATAAAAATGGATGACAAAACAACACACCTAGCAATGATATCGAGAACCAAAGCAGGATAACAAACAGATGCGATGGCGAAACATCGACTTCAAACAAATGTGCGATGGAGAAACATCGACTAAGAGATAACATTGAAAAGATGGCGAAACCACGACAAAACATATGACGAAACATCACCCCTAACAATGATATTGAGAATCAAAGTAGGATAGCAAACATGTACGATGGTGAAACATCGGCTTCAAACCAATGTGCGATGGAGAAACATCGACTAAGAGATAATAAGATATCATGATAAAGATGGCAACTCATCAATAAAACAGATGACGAAACATCACACCTAACAATGATATTGAGAATCAAAGTAGGATAACAAACATGTGCGATGGTAAAACATCGGCTTCAAACAAATGTGCGATGGCGAAACATCGGCAAACCAAGTTTAAAAAACAAAGCCAAGAGGCGTACAAACAAAAAAGATTGATTTGTATCTTTTACCTTGAAGAAGGGTTTGAGTTTATTAGATGTGTTTTATGATTTGCCAAGAAAACAGTTTTTGTTTTAAGATGCAGAATGCATAGAAAGGGAAAACAACTAAGGGAAACTAACCTAGTACTATCCCTAGTGTTATCATACATTGGTTGACTCTAAGGTTGAGGATAAAGGAAAATCCTATCCTATGTTAGCATGCATGGATTCCTACCTTAGTTAATATGTTAAAGGAAGCATTCACAAAACTATCCTATAGGGAAAATGCAATGAGAGCGAAGTCGTGATCTCAATTTCTAAATTGAGTGACTCATCGATCAACATTTAAAGAAGAAAAGCAATAAACATCCTATAGGGTACATGCAATGAGAGCGAAGTCGTGATCTCAATTTCTAAATTGAGTGACTCATCGATCAACAATTAAAGAGAAAAAGCAATAAACATCCTATAGGGAACATGCAATGAGAGTGAAGTCGTGATCTCAATTTCTAAATTGAGTGACTCATCGATCAACAGCAAACACAAAACATGTATTAGACAAAAAAAAACCAGAGGGCCTCCTGACATATATCAGCAACAGAGGTCCCATCATGCAATCAGAGAACTATGCAAAATGAAAATGGAAGAAAGGAGATAGTGCAATACCAAACGGATAAATATTCGTAGCAACTGAGCAAGAATAAAAGAAACCCAGAGAACTTCAAGCAAGCTGGCATCAGTAGACAAATCAAGTCAGAAATTACGCCATAAGGATGTAAGTGATGAGATTATTAGATATGAACACATCCCATGGGCAATGTGTAACATTCACAATCAAATGTATATGTCCTGCATGGAATATCAAACATGCCAAATACAATAGCAGTGCCAATATAATAAGTTGTGTCTCACAAATAAAGTGAAATACAAAAGCCTCAAGCCAAAAGTGGAAACTTTCTCAAAGTACCTCGCACATTCAACAACCAAGTTAGTATTCCACAAGGTGAATGATGACTCACATAGGGGATGTATGCAACATGATGAGGTGAGAACAACATGATAACAATTATCAAACATTAGACATGACAGATAAGAGGAAACAGGCGTATGAACAATTAGGTCAAAAGAAATAGAGGAATGTTGCTCCTTTCTATCACCATGTTGAATTGATAATTGAATATCAATCAAGGATCATGGGAGCTTTAAAATAATACAATTAAAGGTCATGGAGGTCAGGGGCAAACACATTTCAAACATGCACAATTAGTTCAATCACAACTTCATGAGCACAATAAAAGATGGAACCTACATAATGCACTAGAAGGTTCAAACATTCAAACATGATGCATTCAAATGAAATGGATTGAGTTAACATGGACAAACAAAATCAACATGACCATTAGGTTCCCAATTATAGGCCTCACTCAAGTTCATTGGCCATCAAACAAATTGCAACAAGATATGCAAACATCAATTGGGTACCAAAAATAGAAACAAGGGTCCATTATTCAAGTAAAAAATTTCTTAACATCTTTGAAGTATTTAGAAGTCATAAAGAAATCCTTATGTTCATGAGTGCTTGAGGATGGGATCAAATGAGGCCCAATGTTCCAAGCTAGTTGGCAAAACTACCAATCTAGATAAGTTTTTAAAATAATTTGTGGAAACAATGTCAAACCAAGTCAATAAATTCAAGAAAAATGGTTTTCAAATCCCCAACACATTCATGAACCATAATCAAGACCTGAATTCCAATAAAAATCCAAGGCACAAGGGTTTTGAACATGAAACTTGCACCATGAGCAACAAAACCCTAGATTTTGACTTTTAATCCTAAATATTAATTAAATAGGATCAAAACTCAAACAAATTAAACCAAGGCCATACCAATCACCAAGAAACCCTAAATATCAGAAAATATATTTTTCACATTTTTTTGAATTAGGAAAAGTCAAAAATGAAATTAAATTCAAAGAATTATTCAATTAATAAATATTCATATATCAAAATAATATTTAAATAAAAAAGTCATAAAAATGCCCAACAAAAAATATATTCAAATATTAGAACAAAAAACACACACCCCTGATTTTTTGTGGAATTTTTGAATTAAAGGAAATACTAAAATAAAAAATAAACAAACAATTAATAATTAAACTATTTTTTAAGGGAAAAAATGTAAACCCTAACCAAAAATCACAAAAAGGTCAAAATAAAAATATGTTCATATCCTATGATTAAAAGCAAGCTTACATGAATTTTTTGAGAATTTTTGAATTAAAGGAAATATTAAATTAAAAATCAAACAAACAAATATTACAAATAACCTTTGAAATTAAATTTTAAATAAAAAAAATGATGAACCAAAATCAGAATCAATTTTTTACATTATTTTGTGAGTCTAAAACAATTTTTGTGGATTTTTTAGATCAATAGAACTATTAAAAAGATAATAAAATTTGAAAAAATTAACTAATTAAACCTATGAATTTTTAAACCAATAGAATTATTTTTAAAAATTTCAAAAGAAATATGAAAAATACTATAGGTTATTACTGGCCTATGGTAAAATTTTTATGATTTTTAAAAATATTTTGATTAAGAAATAAAATCAAACAAAATATAAAATAAAACAAATAATTGAAAATGAGACAAAAATTCAAACGGACCAATTATGCAGTGCCACCACATCATCTTCAACCTTTGGACATCTCAAAAACACGCGCAACACTCAGGCTTAGTGCTTATGTTCAGATCAATCATGCATACTCATCTCTACATCATTTTTCATGAAATCAAGCACAAATTGAAGCCAACATTTCATACTTCACATTGCAATTGGAATCAAATCGAAACATCAACCATATTGTTCACAATCAAGTCAGGAATATGAGCAAAATCATTCTGAATCGCGAGTTTCAGGGTACTCAATCATGCATAATTCACCAAATCAAACACTATAAAGCTTCAGAGACATTCTAACAACATCAATGAACACAAATCCAAGCTCAAACACCTCAATAAACAAGTACATCTCATAAATTGAAGTTTAGAATTACTACCTCAAGGTGAAAAGTGTTCTACTTTCTCCTTCACTCCAGATGCAAACAAATGGTGCTGGCTTGATCTACTCCCTTCACTGAAGCTGAATCCACAAGAATTTTGAAGAAAAAACCAAGGAATTGAGAGAATCGAATCAAGTTGCGGAAGAAGAGTGTAAAGCTCAGATCCGGAATTCTTGCAAATGGCGCGTCCTCCTCGTGAAATGAGGCTTACAGTTCACTATATAGTGTGAGTAGAGAAGGTTAGAAAAGGAATTTGGTCTTCCAAGTTGTCCAAGGGCTTGATTGGAAAATTTTGGCAAAAATGAAGTGTGCACAGAATTAGCTATTTTGCTCGTGCCTTCTTTGGCTTCCTGTGCATTTTGTGGGCCAAATAACTTCAGAAGATCATGCTTAGAATCTTGGCCCTTAATTCCATCTGATCAGAAAGTGTTAGAGCTTTTGCAATTTTGGGCAACTTTTGCATTTTTTCATTCAAGCAAACACCAAGGTCCATGGAACACGAAATGGCTGATATTATGGGCCTTAGCAAGTCACAAATAGGTCATGGGCTGGATTAGGAACAAATAGAATGGCTGAAACTTGAGTTTTCATGAATTGGCCATTTTGCATATTTGTCAAGTTTCAATAAAATGCTCCAAAATTCCAAAACCCTTAACTTGCTCATGCTTTTTAATTTTGGCACAAATGAGCACAATTTGGAAAGGTATTGAAAATATCTACAAACCCTTAGTTTAGAGTTTTTGCAAATTAATCAATTAAGGTTCTCAAAATTTGGCTTGAAATTCATTAATTTTGGAAAATGACTCATAATTTTGTGACTTCAAGAGACCATAACTCTTGATTCCTTGCCAATTTGGACATGAGACCAAAATGAGGTGAAAGATCATTATATTAGCTTTCCAAGCATATTTCATTTACATTTTCTTGATCAAAGGTGAATAAAATATGAATTTTTGAAATTAAGTCCTTATTTTTCCAAAATTAGAAACTTTTAGGGTTTCTTCAAGAACAAGTTTCAACCCAAACCTCAATATCTTTGATCCAATGACCAAAATGGACTTGAAATATGAAAAGTACATCCTTGAATTGATGGTTGGCCAAAAATTCCCTTGGTCAACCTTGACTTTGGCTGATTTTGACCAAAATAACCATTTTGCCCCTTTGAATCAATTGATCCACTTCCCTTCAAAGCTGATGATCAAAACTTCAAACATATTATCTTCCAAGTATATATCGGCCATGTGCAAAGTTTCACTTCAAAATTCTCAAGGAAACCTGATAAAAACTCAAACCCTAGTTTTGGTCAACATCTCAGGAGACTGATGAATCATCTCCAAAGCTTCAAATCCTTTGGGCATCATGACCAATTCCTTGTGCAAAGACTTTTTAAATACCCATGATATGTTGTAGCTCCCCAAATCAAGACTTGTATATTGACCAATAGCCTTGATCAAACAAAACCCTAATTTGACTGGTGAATCAAAAGAGTGATTTTCCTTGTAATCAAACACAAAACTTCAATCCTCTGATGATCCAAAGAGATGGATAAAATATCTTTGAGATATGAAATAACTCTTGAGCTTGAAAGATCCAGAGGTTTGGATAATAATGTTCTACTGGAGAAACTTTTCAATGCAACCAACCTTCAAAGCTTGGGGAAGACTAGATAACCAAAGTACTTTGATCCCATCACAATGTATGAATGCATTGCAATATGATATTCATGATGAAACATAAGCCTAAGTCAAGAGGGTAAATTTTGGGGTGCAACAGCTGCCCCTATTCAAATATCTTCAACATGGTAAGTGAGAAAAGTGACAACTTCGAGCGTGCAAGGTTGAAGATTATTTGAATACGAAAGAATCCGAAATTTACACTCTTGAGAAGGAAAGAAACAGAAGAAGAAAACCCCCAAGTCATGCGTCAGAATGAAGTTGTAACGCAAGTTGAAATAGAATGAAGACAAAGAAGAGTAGGCGCAACTAAACTTCCGGACAAATGTGCCAGGACAAAACTGGGCTTCAAAAGGGGTGAGATAAAACTCAAACCATAGAGTATAGGCGAAACTAAGCTCTGGAACAGAAAACGTACACGGACGAGGAGGCGAAACTCTGAGCTCGACCCAAAGCAAAAGTGACTAGAGTGCGTGATTCTAGGGGCACTTGCTAATCTCAACTAAGATAGACAGTATGAAGGAACTGAAAGAATCTCAGAGATGAGGGACAGAAGCGAGATGAAACTCGACTCAAAAACCAATTAGACGAAACTAAACTAGATGAAGACCAGGACAAAACTGGATTTCACGCACGGGTAACGAGGCGAAACTCGACCCAAAGCAAAGTGACGAGAGTGCATGTTTCTCAGAGCACCTACTGGTCTCAGATCAATGGATAAACAGTGACGAAAACTGATAGAGGAATCCAAGGAACAAAAGAGACTGATTTCAAACCAGGGACGCAGTACGAACACTGCACTCGGTAAACGAACACCGTCAAAGGGCCCAAGGTATGAAAACAAAGACGAGACAAAACTCGATTCAATAACTAGTTAGGAGAAACTAAGCTAGATGAGTACTAGGACAAAACTGGATTTCATGCACAGGCGACGAGGCGAAAATCGACCCAAAGCAAGGAGATTAGGGCGTACACCTAAAAACCTGCTGAAAGTGAATATCAGGACGAAACTGGTATTCGAAAAGGTGCATCAATAGACATTGGAATGAAACGGAGAGGGTAGTGAAGACTAAACCCGAGGAGACCGTGCCAGGGAGAAATTGAACTATAGTCAAGGGTAGGCATTCAAACAAACAGATGGTTATTAGTAAAGAAAAAAGATATTGGTATGGGGAGTAAACTGATACAATAAGGACGAAGACCTCGCTAGAGATTTGACCCGAAGTATTAGCAAAATCACTGGGGATGACGGAGACAAAAATGGCTTATGTTCCAATGCATGTTTGAATTCTTTGTATAGCGCAATGCTCCATATAATGGAAATGCTACGCATTTTGGTAGATGTAATGTGATTATGCATGTTTACAAGTTTCACTGGGGAATGGCCAACTTAGAAGCCAATAACCAAGAAGTTAGGATCTGACAAGACTTGCAAAAATAAATTGCAAAATCCAAAGGAGAGGAGAAAATATGGGGAACCGCTAGAGAGGGGGTCTCGAATAGATGAAGCTTCATGGGGAATAATATCTGAACAACCAGTAGAAACGGGCCACAAACATTTGAGAGGAGCTGCAAAAAAAAAAATTCAAACTCCTAGAGAAGATCAGACATTGAGGGAGAAAATCAGGGAAAGACTGTAATCTCTAGAAAAGACAGCGCGCGGCCGTGTTGGGGATGAAACCAAGACAACATACTCGACGTGAGAGGTGAAAACCTTTGCTGGGGGAGCAACACTCTGCTGAGGAGACGGAACTTCACCGGGGATACAGAACTCTGCTGAAGATTTTTTTGCTGGAGAGAGATTCTTGGAATGCAACCATTGAATGGATCATGCAGATAGTCACACAATATCAACCTTACTGGGGAATAAGAGAATATCTTTAACATAAGGATGCCTCAGTCAACAGATCGGCTGGGAAATGAGAGGTCAAAGCGAGGGATCTCTGTTGGCAATTCTGTTGGGGAGTTGAAACTTCTTCAGAATGTGAGTTCCTACTTAAACGACTCCACTGGGGATGAGAAACTTCACAGGGGATAAGAAGAGTCCTAATCATACATGGGCTCTGTACAAATAGAAGAAAGCCAAACATTCCCCTCTTGACAATCATTAAGCTCTTTACAGGTGTTCAACGTGTAAACTCCCCTTTGATGTCAAACAAATGTTTTGCATGCAGGAAGATGTTTATTTTGAGAACGACAGACCTGATGCGATGATTATTTAAGCCTCAAAGTTGAAAATCTTTAACAAGACGTCGCATCTCTGTTGTGAACGAATCACTGGCTAGAGTGCAAAAAATTTCAAAACTTTTCTTCCCCTTTTTGAAAAACGAGTCAAGATATGGGTGATAAGATACCAACACGACTATGCAACACGTATTTGGGGAGTTTTGGAAATGTTATCCTGTTGTAGTATGCTTTCGACTTAAACCCTTGTTTCAGTTAGGACTTTTAGAGGTTGTAACATGGCCTGGTTCGAGGGTTTTTTTAGAAAAAAGTTTTTCAAGGCTCAAATTATTTGGTGCCCACCCCCTTCATGATATTCTCCTGTCCTAAGTTCAGTTGACTTATCTCAAGCATTCATCTTTCAAAAGGATTTGCAATGATTGAGTGATCACGACAAATTCTCCAACATGATTGTTACTTAACTTCTGCTGGTTTTGTTTTTGATATTATTGTTCCTCTTCTTTTGATGAAAATTTTAGTGGATAACCTTTTTTCGGACATTTAGGCTCTCTTTTCCCCAACTTTTGCCTGGACAAAAATATTTTCAATTTTGGGAGTCCAGCGGGATGCTCCAACTTTTGCCTAAGCGACTTGTTTTCAAGTTTCGACTTAGTGGGGCTTTTTGTTTCTTTATTATTCATACTTTCAACTTCGAACAAGTCAATGTGACTTTAGATCTTTGAACTTTTTCTTTCTTTCTCTTTTTTTTAAAGAAAACAAATGCCTAATTCCTTGGTCGGCGAGGGATAACCATTATTGTATCGATTCGATCTCGATCTTAGGACTTTGTGAGGAAATGGACATCATGGTTTAGACATTTTTCCTGATCTCATGATGCGAAAGATAAAACATGGTGATCCTCAGATGGGACATTCCTTCTGAAATTTGAATGCTTGGTTAAATTAACTGAACATCTACCATGCCCCTGGTTAAAAAAGGTTTTTTTTAATGGAAAAGAAACTCCTACTTCGAAGGCTCAGAGGGGTTAACAAGGGTCTAACTCCCTTATATCTCTGGTGTTTGGGGATTGAAACAATGTCTGTACATCGTCAACGGGGTTCTACTTAAAAGCATACCACTACATTCATCGTTTTTAGCTAAACTCCTTCCTCCAAACTCTTGGCTAAGCAAAATAATTGGCACAGTTGGTATCAAAATGCCCGAAAAAATCAATTAAAGAGTGATACAGGCTGGATTAAGTAAAATGAAACAATCTCTTTAAAGCGAAAATTTTCAACGCATCAAGACTGACATTCGGCCATAAACAAAATCCTATATGCAGACAATGCTTAAAACAATCAATCAAGATAATACATGAAAGTGCGGCAAAGAAATGTAATAAAAGCCATTATGGGGAAGAAGTATCTCCAACTAGGTTCGCCGATCTCGTCGACCTGTCGTAAACTTGATATTACCCTGGCCCACGACCTTTGCCAACAGTGCAGAGCGGCGAAACAAAATGGCAAGGAAAACGCCAACAGAGTGAAAGAGAGATTCATCAAACATAGAACCAAACATGCCCCTTGCGCAGTAGTAGCTGTGTTTGTTATCCGCATTTCAAGCGATCAACTAACCATGACTTAGATTACCATATCCGTGTAAAGTCCACGAAGTTTATATGCTCATGCTTATAAAAAATATTGGACGTTTTTGCAAACAAAATAGTAAAAAGGGAAAGAAGAAACGTATATGTATACTTGAAAGAAGATATTTTATTGATTTTGAGAAATCAGCTTGTGAAAAAGGAATTTACATTTGGAAGAAATTAATTACAAAATCAAAAGCAAACAAGTGTTTACAAATGGCAATGTGAATGTGAATATCCATCAAGTCCTGACTCTGCTAAGACTCTTATGACCCTTATACTGCCTGTTTTCGGATAGATCAATCTTAGATTGGCTTAGAGCTTATGCCAGGTGACAGAACGAAAGAAAGAAGCAAAGGATCTCATGTTGAGCGTAGTCATTTGCTTTAAGTCCCTAACTTTTGCCTGAATCACCCTTTCGGGTTTTCGATTCACCAAGAAACCCTCTTTTTGCCTAAACCGCCCTTTCAGGTTTTCAGTTTAGCGGGTTTTTATTATTTTTTATGAAAAGTGTTTTTTAACTACGTCAGCATTCACAGAGAGAGGAAAGTACTCTCCATCCATAGTCGTGAACATCACCGCTCCTCCGGAGAAAACTTTTCTGACCATGAAAGGACCTTCATAAGTTGGAACCCACTTGCCCCTGGGATCTCCCTGGGGCAGAATTATCCGCTTGAGCACAAGGTCACCTGGCTTGTAACACTGGGGTCGTACCCTCTTATTGAAGTGGTGAAAAACACAAGAAGGGGGGGGGGGGGGGGTTGAATTGTAAAACTGAAATCTAAAGCAATGAACACGATATTTTTATCCTGGTTCGTTTGATCTCAAACTACTCCAGTCCACCCGTCAAGGTGATTTCGCCTCTCTCCAACGAGGTCTTAATCCACTATATTCAACTGAATATTACAGACTGCTTTAACAACTTCTAAAGCCTTCTTGATTCAAACCACAACCCGGTTTGTCAAGGTAACACTTTCTTACAAAGAGATAAAACTATGTGTGTGGATGTTTTCTACAAAACTGTATCACAACTGTGATGTATACACAAAATGAAGCTTAGAAACTAGATTGTTAAACAGTAATGGAATATCAGAGTATGTGGTTTAGCAAAACTGGTAGAACGAAGATTATGGTTCAGCTTTTGTGCGTGTAGAGATTTGGAGAGCATTAACCATTTCAATCTTCAAAGCCTTGTTTATATAGCACTTGAGATGATGAACGTTGGATGCAATATTCTTGATTCAATGCTAATAACAAGCTTTCCTTTTTGAGCAGATCTTGTCTCGAATGAGGCCGTTGGAATTAATTAGCTTTCAATGCATAGTACCGTTGCTTACTTAACGCAAGTTCTGGCTTGGCTCATTCTGATTCTGCTTCGCTGCTGATGAACTATTGTGTTTCTGTATCAGAGTGTTTGAGCGCAGTTCTGTTCATCAAGCTTCAGCATGTACGTGAGTTGATCATCTGATCTTGACGTTCTGATGTAGCAACTTCTGATGCTGGTGTATGAAATCAAATTCTGATGCGGAATAGATGTGATCTTGCTTATTTCAATCAGCGTATCTGCAAGTCAGAACATAATAATTTTAGGCAGCAGATAGTTCAAACATGAAACATATAAATACTATATCTTTTCACTTTGTTATCATCAAAACTTAAATATAGGGTAGTAGATTCAAACATTGTTCTAACAATCTCCCCCTTTTTGATGATGACAAAAACTAGATATTTTAAATTAAAATAACGTGAAAAGGTATCTGGAATATGTATCAGAATAAGAAGTAAAGGAATAAGGAGTAAGGAAATACTCCCCCTGAGTTTATTACTTCCCTTTGATTATACGTGTCCTTCAGGATCAGATCTTTTTTCTTTCTTTGAACATCAGATTATCAGAGTCTTTGACTTATCAGAGAGCATAGCTTCAGAGCTTTTCTTGTCAGAGCTTTGCTTTGGATCAGAGTATTAGGACGATCAGAACTTCATATTGATCAGAGCAACATTGATCAGAGCTTCTAGTCTTCAGAGTGTCCAGGAGCTTCCTTGTGCCTGTAGACTTCAAACAAAACAGAAAAAACATTTCAAGTAATAAAGTTAGAATGTTTGAGAATTTCTGTCTAGTTAGCCGTTATTGATTTAAATATCATATTCTTGTTCTCCCCCTTTTTGTCAGCAATCAAAAAGTGTTGGTGATGTGCTAAAACAATTTAGATCAGAAAAACTAATCATATTAATATAGTTCAGAATCAGAGCAAGAAAATATTACAAAACATAATCAAAACAGTACATCATAAAATCAAGAAAAACATGAAAAAGGTCATGCATGAAAGAAAAGATTTAAGGTTGAGGAGGCAAGCGTGTGAACAGGCGCTCCAGCATCGCTTGAATCTTTTCAGAAGTCTCATTTTGCTTATGAACCATGCTGACAACAGTGTCAATCTTGATGTCCTGCACATCCATTCTTGCTTTCATCTTCTGATCGTTTTCATCCATCCGCTGCTGCAGACGCATGTCATTCAGCCTTAGTTCTTCCAGAGTCTGCCTGTCCAAGGCAGCTTGAGAAGCATCAGAAGGAGGAGGCTTCTCAGAACTTTCAGCAACATCATCTGCTTGACTTTCAGCCTGAATGGTCTTGTCTTCTTCTGATGGTTGCACCTTTGCAGCTTGCTGTTTCTCAGACCAAGGTTCACTGTCTAGAGGGAGCACGTCCTCTTTCAGAAGCATACTTCCAACTTCATTCAGAAGCTTGCTGAAATTATGTTGTGCCTGCTCATAGTTGATATCCTGCAACTTGAGGGCTTCAGCACGTACCCAACGTCTGAACTGTGACCAGAGCTGATCAGAAGCAGCTGGGTCAATCATCCCAGGACAGACTTGCTTCAAAGAAGCAATCCATTGCAGCACACCTGTTTCAAAATTCAAAATACCAGAGCCAACATCTGGTTGCTTTGGTTTTGGGATGGCAATTTTGTGTTTTAGATCAGCAAGACGGTCAAGACTGGTTAAGTCAATGAAAGTCCTGCTGGGGTTTTCAGAGGTTTTCTGAGCAGCTGTTTGTTTTGGAGGAGGGGTATCAGAGTCAGATATTTCGATTGGAGTGGGTGGTGTTTTGGGAGTTTTTGGTGGTGTCGATTCTAATGAGGATGGTAACTAGGGCATGAAAACAGTGGTTCCACATGGCAACTGGATTGCCAGCGGTGATGGTTGAGGTGAGTGAGGGTCAGATTGATGAGGAGAAGGGGTTTCAGAGTGGTGAAACTCTGTTTGTGGTGAAGGTGGATTAATTTCTGGTTGGGGAGAGGGAGGTGGAATCTCTGATTGCTCAGGGATCAGAGGTTCTTCTGAGAGTGGTTGTTGTTGTGGTTCTGGTTCTGGTTGTTGTTGTTGTTCTGGTTGAGGAGGAGGAACATTTTGTTGTTCAGAGTTTGGTTGAGCAGAGGCATGTTGACGCTCAATATCAGCCAGCACTTGGTCAAGTGCTGTTGTTGTTGAAATTGTTGGTTGTTTGGGTTGTTTGGTTCTAGGTCTTCTGAGTTTTAATGCCTCAGAAGGGTCTTCTTCTTGTATGGTTTCATCAATGGTAGGGATGGGAATTGATATTCTATGAGAGGTTTGAGGAGGGATAGATGCTGGAATAGTAAAAGATTTTGAAATAGGGGCAGCAGATGAAATACCTCTTTTCTTTGGAGTCTGCTGAGATGATCCTTCTGATGGCGCTTTCCTCTTCTTTGTCTTCTTCAAAGTCACTTCTGGTTGGGGTTGATGCAGATCTCTGATATTCAGCTTTGGATTTGTATCATCTGCCTTGTACGCATCTGGGTACCTGAGAAACATCTCTGGTTTGGATTCCATTTCAGAAAATACCGGAAAATCACTCAGAGGCACTCTTCTGCTGGAGATATCAGCAGTGGAAGTAGCTCTGGGTTCCTTCTGAATATTCTCTATCAGCTTCATCTTTTTCAGATTCTTTGCGTTCAGAGGTTTCCCAATTGTTGGTTCAATAGTGCTCAGCTCCTGAGCTTCTATCAGATGTTCAATCAGCCTATTCTCTGTCAGAATATCTGATATTAGCCTTCCAAACGGTATCCATTCCCTCTTGGTTCTTTCTTCTTTCCTTGTTTCTTTCACACTGGTTTTGAGATGGTTGAACAGGAAGTGAGCCAGATTGATCTTTATCTTCTGATCAATAAAGTAGATCAGAAACTGCTGATCCACATTTATATAGTCAGGAGAACTTGTTGGTTTCCTGTGGTTGAAGCACCCCAGAACAATCTTAGCCCATACTCTGCAGTGATCCTTCAGATCCTTAATCTTGCTGCTGGGCATCCCAAGAGTGAAAATCCTGTTAGCTACCACACCTGTATCAGCACATCTTTCAGCCATGTCCACACAACGGACGCCACCACCACTTTGACCGATTAGCCTTGCAATGAGATCTTCAGAAATCACAATCTTCTTCCCCATAACAGAGGAGATGACTAGATGTTTTGAAACCTTGGCGTGAATCCAAAATTCCTTGACCAGCGCTGGGAATGTTGGTCCAACCAACCTATCGAAATACCTTTCCCACTTTTGAGCCCTAATTTCTTCAGTTAGGTCAAAACCATTCTCCTTCAAGCTTTCAAAGTCAATGATTAACTCAGAGAGCACTTCAAGGTTCTTCACCGGAGTGAGGAGAGTTCTGAGCGGCACTTGATATTGCTCAGAAGTTGCTTTCTTTTGATTACCTGCAGAAACGCTGCTGGAGGATGCCATTGTTCACACTAAAAAGGGTTTTGAGAGTGAATTGAGGAAAAAGGTTTGCAAGAGATGAACTCAGAAATATGCAGAAAAAGCTTGAGTGATAGTGAGAAAGCGTAAAGAATAAATGAGAGATTAATGTGCTTAAATAGAGTTTTCAAAACTATTTTGAAAAGATAAACGTTTTTAAGAGAGAGAAAAATCATGATTGCCATTTAAAAGCATGATTACTTTTCATTAAATGCTTGCTGATTTTGGGGGATTTGAGAAAGATACTTAAAAACGGTTACCAGACATGTGTCTCAATGCACCCAATCAGCGCTTTGCCTTCTCAGAAGCGTGCACGCGTTCTGCTTCAGAGATATGCTGATGATTGGATGACACTTGTTTGATGTAGTGATCAGCACGTCTGTCTTTGAGATTAGACTCTCAGATCTTTAGACTTGCATCTGATACAATCTGCATGTTCTATCTTTCTGAAAGGAGATTGATCAGAAGTTCACAGTAAAATAATTACATTCTGAAAGTAAATATATGGAATTAAAACATTTTCACTCTGGGCACACTTTCATGCTGAGATGTTTCAGAATGAAATTAAACCTATCTTCTGAAAGGGGTTTAGTAAAGATATCAGCCCATTGATGGTCTGTATCTATAAATTTTAAGTTCAAAATACCTTTCTGAATATAGTCCCTAATGAAGTGATGTTTTATTTCTATATGCTTAGCTCTAGAATGTAAAATAGGATTTTTACTTAAGCAAATAGCAGAAGTATTATCACAAAGTATAGGAATGTTACTCTCAAAAATCTGGAAGTCTTCAAGCTGACTTTTCATCCAGAGCATTTGTGTGCTACATCCTGCTGCTGCTATGTACTCAGCTTCTGCTGTTGACAGAGCAATTGTTGATTGCCTTTTGCTGGACCAAGAGATCAGATTTTCTCCCAGAAACTGGCAGCTTCCAGAAGTACTTTTACGTTCCACTCTGTCTCCAGCAAAATCAGCATCACAGTAGCCTACTAAGCTGTAATCACTAGATTTTCTATAAAACAAACCCAGATTAGTAGTACCTTTCAGATACTTGAAAATTCGCTTAACAGCTGTTAAGTGAGATTCTCTAGGATCTGATTGGAATCTAGCACAGATACAAACACTGAATAGTATGTCAGGTCTTAAAGCAGTCAGATAGAGGAGAGAACCAATCATACCTCTGTAGACTTTCTGTTCTACACTTTTGCTTACCTCTTCTCTTTCCAGAATGCACGTGGGATGCATTGGAATCTTTGATGGCTTACATTCTGAGAGGTCAAATTTCTTCAGAAGATCTCTGATGTATTTGCTCTGATGAATGTAAGTTCCTTCTGGAGTTTGATTGATCTGAATTCCCAGAAAGAATTTCAGTTCCCCCATGAGGCTCATCTCAAATTCTTCCTGCATACACTTAGCAAATTTTCTTCCAAGAGAAGGATTAGTAGAACCAAAAATGATATCATCAACATAAATTTGACAGACTAAGATGTCACTCTTAACTGTTTTACAGAATAGAGTAGTGTCCACTTTCCCTCTGCTGAATTCATTTTCAAGCAGAAAGTTACTTAGCCTTTCATACCAAGCTCTGGGAGCTTGTTTCAGACCATACAGTGACTTCTTTAGTTTGAAAACATGTTCTAGATGTTTTGTATTTTCAAAACCTGGGGGTTGGTGAACATAAACTTCTTCTTCTATATAACCATTTAAGAATGCACTTTTGACATCCATCTGATACAGAGTGATGCCTCTATTAACAGCAAATGAAATTAAAAGTCTGATAGATTCTAACCTGGCGACTGGGGCAAAGGTTTCTGTATAGTCTATCCCCTCTTGCTGACTATAATCTTGTGCAACCAGTCGTGCCTTGTTTCTGATGACTTCACCTTGTTCATTTAGCTTGTTTCTGAACACCCATCTTGTTCCAATGACGTTGAATCCTTTTGGTCTGGGAACGAGATCCCATACGTCGTTTCTGGTGAATTGATTCAGCTCTTCTTGCATTGCCAGAATCCAGTCATTATCCAGAAGTGCTTCATCAATTGAAGAAGGTTCAATCAGAGACACCAGTCCCATAAGAGTTTCTTCAGAGTTTCTGAAGCTTGCTCTTGTTCTGATTGGATCTTCCTTTCTTCCTAGGATAGTCTCTTCTGGGTGATCCAAGCTGCTTCTGGGCAATCTCTTCTGAGGTTCATCAGCAGCTGTTGTAGGATTTCTAGCAGTGCTCCTTTCAAACGTTGAAGGAATGTCTGTGTTGAGAGCTTCTGATGACTTGTCTTCAGAACCTGCAAATTCAATTTCTATACCTGCAAAAACTTCATTCTGCTTTGACTTTTCAGAGTCAAGCTTGTCATCAAAACGAACACTGATTGATTCTTCCACAATCTGTGTTTCTGTATTGTATACTCTGTACCCTCTTGAGCGTTCAGAGTATCCTAACATAATACACTTCTGTGCCTTAGAGTCAAACTTGTTCAAATAATTCTTTGTATTTAATATAAAGCAAGTACATCCAAATGGATGAAAATATGAAATGTTGGGCTTTCTGTTCTTCCATAATTCATATGGAGTCTTTTCCAGAATAGGTCTTATTGAGATTCTATTCTGAATGTAGCACGCTGTGTTTATTGCCTCTGCCCAGAAAGTCTTAGCAACGTTTGTCTCATTGATCATGGTTCTGGCCATTTCTTGCAATGTTCTGTTCTTTCGTTCTACAACTCCATTTTGTTGGGGAGTTCTAGGACAAGAGAAATCATGCAGAATGCCTCTGTCATTAAAGAATGACTCAAAATCTTTATTTTCAAATTCTCCACCATGATCACTTCTGACTTTAACGATTCTAAGATCCTTTTCATTCTGAACTTGGTTACAGAAGGTAACAAACACAGAGTGTGACTCGTCCTTGTGTCTTAAGAACTTTACCCATGTCCATCTGCTATAGTCATCTACGATTACTAACCCATACTTCTTACCACTGACTGAAGTAGTTTTAACTGGTCCAAATAAGTCAATGTGCAGAAGTTCTAATGGCTTAGAGGTGGAAACAACATTTTTGGATTTAAAAGAAGGTTTTGCAAATTTGCCTTTCTGACATGCTTCACACAGAGCATCTGAATTGAACTTCAAATTAGGAAGTCCTCTTACCAGATTGAGTTTGTTAATCTGAGATATTCTTCTCATACTAACATGCCCCAATCTTCTGTGCCAGATCCATTGCTCGTTGTTAACAGACAGAAGACATTTTACATTCTGACTCTTTAGTTCAGAAAGTTTAATTTTGTAAATGTTGTTTTTCCTCTTACCATTAAACAGGATAGTCCCATCTTTCTGACTAACAGCTTTACATGATTTTTGATTAAAGATTATATCATAACCGTTATCACTTAATTGATTTATGGATAACAGATTATGCATCAATCCATCTACTAGCAGAACATTATTAATAGAGGGAAGATTTCCGTTACCTACAGTTCCAGAGCCAATTATCTTTCCCCTCTGATTGCCTCCAAATCCAACGTGGCCTCCAGGCTTAAGTTCCAGGCTTTGGAACATATGCCTTCTTCCCGTCATGTGTCGTGAGCAGCCAGAGTCCAGGTACCATGACTGGTGTTTCTGACTTGCTGCTAAAGATATCTGCAACATGTATTATTTTATCCTTAGGTACCCAGATTTTCTTGGGTCCTGATTTGTTAGTTTTACCAAAACTCTGGTTGAATTTTGGTTTCACAGAGTGCTTACTGCTAGTATATTTGATATCATGTGTGTGACCATACACAAAGTGTGAATTTAGAGGAGTGTGTTTAATGGTTAAGTCCATGACATTCTTTGGTGTAGGAACCTTACCTTGGTATCCTATTCCTTTCCTGCCGTTTCTGCTAACTCCATAGATCATTGAAGCCATTCTGCTTCTATCTATGCTTTTAGCTAGGAACTTCTGGAAACTATGATCATACTCCTTGATGATCTCATCAGCGTTGCTGGGAGTTTCAGAAATTGGTTCCTTCTGAGAGTTTTGTAAAGTGTTTTCTAATTTTGAAATCTTATCTCTCAGCTCAGAATTTTCCAATTTGAGACTCTCAGACTTATTAGAGTCAGATTCAAGATTCCTTTTCAGGTCTCTGAATTTAGCTCTAATTTGCTGATAACGTTCCAGAATCTCATTGAGGCTTTCAGCAAGTTCAGCCTTTGTAAAGTTAACAGCGAAGTTAGGAAATACCTCTTCTGTGTCTGATTCTGAGTCTGATTCAGAAGCTTCACTATCTTCTGAAATGTTAGCCATGAGAGCTATGTTTGCCCTTTCATCATCTGATTCTGAGTCAGCTTCAGACGAGTCAGAGTCATCCCATGTAGCCATGAGACTTTTCTTCTTCTCTCTTCCAAACTTCTTTTTGGGCTTTTCCCTCTGAAGCTTTGGGCAGTCACTCTTGTAGTGTCCTTGCTCATTGCACTCATAGCAGATGATGTCTTTGGTGTTTGGCTTCTTGCTACTGGAGGAGCCTTCAGATCTTCTGTATCCAGAGGAAGAATCTGTCCTTCTGTATCTGGAAGAAGACTCGTTCTGATCAGATCTTCTGGGATTCCTGAACTTCCTTTGTCTTTGCTTCCACAGTTGATTCACTCTTCTGGAGAGAAGGGAAAGTTCGTCTTCTTCTGATGATGATCCATCAGATGTTTCTTCAACTGCCTGCAAAACTTTAGACTCAAATTTTCTGTTAGATTTTAATGCTAAAGGCTTACCTTGCTTCTGAGGCTCATCAGCTTCTAGCTCTATCTCATGACTTTTGAGGGAGCTGATAAGTTCCTCCAGAGTGATTTTGTTGAGATCTTTAGCTAGCTTCAGAGCAGTAACCATAGGCCTCCACTACTTGGGTAAACTTCTGATTATTTTCTTGACATGGTCAGCAGTAGAGTACCCTTTGTCCAGAACTTTGAGACCAGCTACCAGAATCTGGAATCTAGAGAACATAGTTTCAATGGATTCAGATTCTTCCATTTTGAACGCCTCATACTTCTGAATGAGCGCCAGAGCTTTTGTTTCTTTGACCTGAACGTTGCCCTCATGCGTCATTCTGAGAGAATCAAAGATGTTCTTTGTTGTGTCTCTGTTGGAGATCTTTTCATACTCAGTATAGGAAATGGCACTGAGAAGGATGGTTCTGGCCTTGTGGTGATTCTTGAAGTCACGCTTTTGTTGATCAGACATTGATTTTCTATCAATCTTCTGACCACTTGCATTCACAGGGTGCGTGTATCCATCTGTCACCATATCCCACAGATCAGCATCATGTGCCAGAAAGAAGCTTTCAATTCTGTCTTTCCAGTAATCAAAGTTTTCTCCATCAAAGACTGGAGGTTTGCCACTGAATCTGTCTCTGTCCTCATTGTTGTCATTGCTGATGTGAGAATTGTTTCCTACCATTGTGTTTTTCTGACGTTGGATCTTGTACTGACACGGTTAAGTGTTTTAGCTCAGAACCAGGCGCTCTGATGCCAATTGAAGTGGTGAAAAACACAAGAAGGGGGGGGGGGGTTGAATTGTAAAACTGAAATCTAAAGCAATGAACACGATATTTTTATCCTGGTTCGTTTGATCTCAAACTACTCCAGTCCACCCGTCAAGGTGATTTCGCCTCTCTCCAACGAGGTCTTAATCCACTATATTCAACTGAATATTACAGACTTCTTTAACAACTGCTAAAGCCTTCTTGATTCAAACCACAACCCGGTTTGTCAAGGTAACACTTTCTTACAAAGAGATAAAACTATGTGTGTGGATGTTTTCTACAAAACTGTATCACAACTGTGATGTATACACAAAATGAAGCTTAGAAACTAGATTGCTAAACAGTAATGGAATATTAGAGTATGTGGTTTAGCAAAACTGGTAGAACGAAGATTATGGTTCAGCTTTTGTGCGTGTAGAGATTTGGAGAGCATTAACCATTTCAATCTTCAAAGCCTTGTTTATATAGCACTTGAGATGATGAACGTTGGATGCAATATTCTTGATTCAATGCTAATAACAAGCTTTCCTTTTTGAGCAGATCTTGTCTGGAATGAGGCCGTTGGAATTAATTAGCTTTCAATGCATAGTACCGTTGCTTACTTAACGCAAGTTCTGGCTTGGCTCATTCTGATTCTGCTTCGCTGCTGATGAACTATTGTGTTTCTGTATCAGAGTGTTTGAGCGCAGTTCTGTTCATCAAGCTTCAGCATGTACGTGAGTTGATCATCTGATCTTGACGTTCTGATGTAGCAACTTCTGATGCTGGTGTATGAAATCAAATTCTGATGCTGAATAGATGTGATCTTGCTTATTTCAATCAGCGTATCTGCAAGTCAGAACATAATAATTTTAGGCAGCAGATAGTTCAAACATGAAACATATAAATACTATATCTTTTCACTTTGTTATCATCAAAACTTAAATATAGGGTAGTAGATTCAAACATTGTTCTAACACTTATCAAAAGCTTACCTCATTCTTTGCTGATATACCTGACCATGACATACAACCGTCAACCTTTTCTCATCAATAAGTTCCAACTGATCTAGCTGATTCTGTACCCATTCACTTTCATCCAGCTCAACATCTCTCATGATCCTAAGAGAAGGAATCTCGACTTCTACTATAAATACTGCTTCCATACCATAAACCAATGAAAATGGAGTTGCCCCAGTCGAAGTACGCACAGTGGTGCGATAACTATGCAAAGCAAAAGACAACATCTTATGCCAATCTTTATAGGTTATCACCATCTTTTGCATGATTTTCTTGATATTTTTATTGGCCGCTTCGACAACGCCGTTCATCTTTGGTATATATGGGGAAGAGTTATGATGCTTGATTTTGAAGGACTCACAAAGCTCCTTCATCATCTTGTTGTTAAAATTAGACCCATTATCAGTAATGATCTTTTCAGGAACTCCGTAGCGACAAATAATATTGTGCTTAGTGAACCGAGTTACCACCTTCTTGGTGACATTGGCATAGGATGCAGCTTCGACCCATTTTGTAAAATAATCGATGATAACCAGAATGAAATGGTGCCCATTGGACGCATTCGGTTCAATCTTGCCTATCATATCAATTCCCCGTATCGCAAACGGCCAAGGGGAAGTCAAGACATTTAAAGGTACTGGTGGCACATGTACCTTATCAGCATAGACTTGACATTTGTGGCAAACCCGTGCATGATTGTAACAGTCAGTCTCCATGGTGGACCAATAATAACCTGCTCGCAAGATCTTTTTAGACATGGTATACCCGTTGGAATGGGTCTCGAAATCACATTCATGTATCTCCTCAATGATTCTAGTTGTTTCTTTATTGTCAACACATCTGAGCAGTAAACCGTCATGATGCCTTCTATACAACACACCAGCACTGAGAAAGAACTTGGCTGGAAATCTTCTTAAGAACTTCTTATCTATAACGGATGCCTCTTCAGGGTACTCTTGTGTTTTGAGATATCATTTAACATCATAAAACCAAGGGTTACCATCTGGTTCCAAACTGGCCTCAAAATAGAAAGCCGGCTCACTCAAACTTCTGATAGTAATGGAAGGTGCCTCATTAGCCCACATAACCTTGAACATGGAGGACAAAGTCGCCAGTGCATCAGCTAGATTGTTTTCTTCTCTGGGAATATGCTCAAACGTGATCTCTTCGAAATACGGAATCAGCTTCATAACCTGCTCGTGATAGGGAATTAGGTTCTGATGGAGAGTCTCCCAATCTCCATTAATCTGGCTAATAACAAGATTGGAATCCCCGTAAACCTTCAAAAATTTGATGCGCAGGTCGATCGCCGCTTCAATGCCATAAATGCAAGCCTCATACTCGGCCATGTTGTTAGTGCAATCGAAACAAATATGAGCCGTGAAAGGAATGTGGTATCCCTCAGGAGAAGTGATAATAGCTCTGACGCTGTTACCCATGGCATTGGAAGCACCATCAAAAACAAGCGTCCAACGTGATCCCGGTTCGGGTCCTTCGTCTGGGTCTGGTATGTTACAATCCCGAATATACACAATTTCCTAATCTGGAAAATCAAACTTCATCGGTTCATAATCGTTCATGGGTTGAGGAGCAAGATGGTCGACCAGTACACTACCCTTAATTTACTTTTGAGTAGTGTATTAGATATCATATTCGGTGAGTATCATTTGCCAACGGGCTACCCTGCCTGTAAGAGCTGGCTTCTCAAAAATGTACTTGATTGGATCCATTTTGGATATCAAGTAGGTGGTGTGAGTTAACATGTATTGCCTCAAACGTTTGGCAGCCCAAGCGAGCGTGCAACAAGTCTTTTCCAACAATGAGTATCTCGACTCGCATTCCGTAAACTTCTTACTCAAGTAGTAAATAGCCTGCTCTTTCTTCCTTGTCTCGTCGTGCTGACCGAGGACACAACCCATTGAGGTCTCCAACACAGTTAGATACATGATTAGTAGCCTTCCTTCCACTGATGGCATGAGTATCGGAGGTTCCTGCAAATACTCTTTTATCTTGTCAAAGGCCTTCTCACAATCCTTATTCCATTTTGTTGTCTGACTTTTCTTTAACAATTTGAACATAGGTTCACAGATGGCTGTGAGATGAGAAATAAATCTAGAAATGTAGTTTAACCTTCCCAAGAAACCACGTACTTCCTTCTCTGTCTTTGGCTCTGGCATTTCCTGTATCGCTTTTACTTTGGCCGGGTCCACCTCGATACCTTTTTCACTTACAATAAAGCCCAATAGCTTGCCAGATCTCACCCCGAAGGTGAACTTATTCGGATTCAACCTCAACAAGAACTACCTCGGTCTCTCGAATAATTTTTCCAGATGAACTAGATGTTCCTCTTCCGTGTCAGACTTAGCAATCATATCGTCCACATATAACTCAATCTCTTTGTGAATCAAATCATGAAAGAGAGTGACCATGGCGCGCCGATATGTTGCCCCGGCATTTTTCAAACCAAACGACATCACTTTATAACAGAAAGTTCTCCAAGGCATGATGAATGTTATCTTCTCCATATCCTCCAGAGCCATCTTAATTTGATTGTAACCCGAAAAACCATCCATGAACGAAAAAACTTTGGAATTAGCAGTATTATCGACTAACACATCAATATGAGGAAGAGGGAAATCATCTTTAGGGATGGCCCTGTTCAAGTCCCTATAATCCACACACATTCTGACCTTACCATCCTTCTTGGCGAATAATTGACGACCTTCAAGAAATTCGCGTCCAACTTCTTCTGGACCTCCTCTTTGATCTTCTTGGACATCTCAAGATGAGTTCTTCGGAGCTTTTTCTTGACAGGGGAAAAACCTTCTTTGAGCGGTAGTCGATGCACAACTATGTCTGTATCCAACCCAGGCATATCCTCATAAGACCAAGCGAAGATATCAGAATACTCACAGAGTAGCTCAATCAATCTGACCTTTATACTTTCCTCGAGATCTGCCCCTATCTTGACTTCTCTTCTTACCTCTTCCGTGCCAATATTTACCACCTCAATCGAATCCTGATTCGGCTGGATAACCTTCTCCTCTTACTTTAACAATCTCGCCAATTCCTCAGGAAGACCACAATCCTCATATGCTTCTTCTTCAGCTTGATAAATAGGAGTATCAAAGTCATAATGAGCCATAGTAGAGTCGTTATCAATATGATCGGTGGTGGAAGTGCATCTGCATGAATGACATTTTGGCGTTTTTTAGTGACAGTGTGTGAAAAGCGAAACATTGCCATTTAAAAAAAAATAAAAAGAAAAGGAAAAGAAGCAAAATTTTGAATGCAAAAACGTCCTTTATTTCATGATAGACTTGAAAATAAACATGTGGCCCTACACAAATGATCCACTACGCCTTGGGTAGAGCGTAGGAATTATGATATGATTAATAAAAGAAACAAGAAAATTACTCCTCAGCGCTTGAAACTTGGATAACATCCACAGAAGTCCAATTGTTGAGTGTTTGGCCTAGAATACTCGGACAAATCCAATCTTCGATATTGTAGCCATCTTCCCTATCGTCGCCAACTGCATTGGCATGTCCTTCTTGGGTAGCACATGGGCGGGAAAACTTCACAGAAGTATATAAACTAGATGTTTTAGGGGTTTCAATTTGCTGACCTGGGCTAAAACCAAGACCAAATTTATCAAATTTTGGAGTAACGTCCAGCACCTGACCCCAACCCTCAGGGTTATCACCTTCCACCACAGCTCTCGTATCCTTAAGAGAAGACATAACAGTTTTCGGTTTCCTTTTCTGCTCTGGAGGAGGAAAATTGACAGCATGAACTGTCTCGAATGCCTGAAATGGAGTCTCATGTATCTCGCCTTCAACTTCAACATAGCGGAATGATGTTAAATGACTCACGATGTACTCTTCCTCGCCGCACACAGTTATCACCTTTCCCTCTGCAGGATACTTGAGTTTCTGATGAATAGTAGAAGTGACTGCCCTTGCTCTATGGATCCACGGCCTCCCTAACAAACAATAGTATGCTGGCTGTATATCCATCACAAAAAAGTGGTCGTGAAGGTGCGAGGACCTACATTGATTGGTAACTCCACTTCCCCAAATACTGACCTTCGAGACCCATCAAACGCCTTCACCATCAAATCACTAGGGCGCAACTCCAGTCCAGAATAATCAATCTTCATCAACGCTGACTTAGGCAATACATTCAAAGATGATCCTGTGTCCACCAAAACCCGGGATAGAGTAGTTCCCCTGCACTCCATCGAAATATTCAACGCTTTGTTATGGTCTGGTCCCTCCGGAGGAAGATCAAAATCTGTGAAGCCCAAATCATTCTCGGCAGATATGTTAGCACAAACATTCTCAAACTGATTGACTGTTATCTCATGTGGCACGAACGCATTCTTCAACAACTTCATCAAAACATTTCTGTGAGGTTCTGAATAAATCAACAGAGACAAGATAGACATCTTAGAAGGAGTATGGCCCAGATGATCAATTATGCTATAATCACTCTTTCTGATAATTCACATCAACTCTTCAACCTCATCGGGAACCAAAGAAGCCTTCAGTATCGGAATTGATTGAGTCACATTGGCTGGCATAACCCTGGGATTACCAATCATTACCTTTTGTTTTCCTTTTTCTCTTGCAGAAGTATCTTCCGCATCTTGCACATTGGAAGGACCAAATACTCTCCCGCTTCTAGTCATTTGACCCACACCGGAAAATTTATGAACTTCCTCTTCATTATCTTCAGCGTGTTCTTCCTCAGACACACGGGCACTAACCTCCTGCTTTACCCCATGATAATAGACATCGGCACTGTAATTCCATGGGATGGCCTTCTCACTGGCATACAACATGGGACTAGGTACCGTAATCATCAAAGGAAGTGCCCTAGATGGGGTAGGAATGTGCACAGGGGTGTAAGGAATAGATACCACAGCAACATCCTCTTCGGTAACATTGCGGTAGCTCGGTTTTCTATCAAACTGCAGGGAACCCTTCTTCATCAACAAATGGATATCGGCTTTTAAATCATTACAACCATTTGGTTTCTCTCTACATTTGGCACACTCTGAAGTACAATCCAGGAAAATAGAATTGTCAATCAAATACCTCTTAACATAGCACAACAGAGTAGTTACTTGTTCCACATCCATGATTATATTCAACATTTCACCATTATCGTCAATCATATTGACAACACCCCCTCCATGTCTAGGCATTGAGTTCTGAGTAATATTCGGACCAGTCACAGGAGTAAACTCGATTGCCTTAGCGTCCAACAAGTCTTGCACTTTGCATTTCAACGCAAAGCAATTATCAGTAGAATGATGGAATTCACATCTAGCATTAGCATTATAGTTAACAAGGAGTCTTGCGGGTGGTAGTGGCATATTTCTCAAACTGATCAACTTCAAATCGAGCAAATGGTGGAGTGCTTCAGTAAGAGTTACTGGCAAGGGATCAAATTTTCTCGGTTGTCTCTGCTGTTGATTGTTATACTGACAGGGAGCATCTTGCTGCCTTTGTTGCTGAGGCACTGTATTCAGTCTCTACTGCGGAGGAGCATTAACAGGAATAGAAATAGCATTGATTTGTTGGTGCTAACGATCCTCTCTTCTTCCTCTATGGGCGTAAACCGCGCTTGCGTCGCCTTCCCTTTTCTTAGGGTAAGTGTTGAATGGTTTCTTACTGACCCCTGATGAGCCACTAGAACCTCCAATCTGAATTTTCCCCAATTTCAAACCCACCTCAATTCTTTCACCAGCCATAACCAAGCCTGCAAATCCTGCCGAAGTACTTCTTATCATGTGTTAATAAAACGGCCCTTGCAGGGTGCTCATAAACATATCAATGAGTTCTCTCTCCATGAGTGAAGGTTAAACCCTCACAGCCAACTCACGCCATTTCTGAGCGTATTCTTTGAAAGATTCTTTCGGTCCTTGTGACATATTCTACAACTGAGTGCGATTAGGTGCCATATCCACATTGTACTGATAATGTTTGACAAAATCCCGAGCAAGATCATTCCAGCAAAGAATATGGGTTTTCTCCAACTTCATGTACCACTCCAGGGATGCCTCAGATAGGCTATCCTAGAAAAAATGAATCAAAAGCCCCTGATCCTCAGTATGCACTGACATCTTTCGGAAATAAGCAGTGCATGAGTAATAGGACATGATGTTCTGTTGTACTTTTCAAATGTTGGAGGCTTGAACTTCGGAGGAACTTTCACCCCAGACACTAACCCGAGATCGTTAGCATCCATACCAAGGACTCCTTGCCCTTCCACAGTCTTCAGACGCTCTTCCAATAACCGATACTTCATATCCTGAATCTGAACCTCCGGCTCTGAACGCCAAACAGAAAATTGATCTTCATCCTGATCAAAGTCATAATCCTGCTCCTGATAATTCCTTACACCGCCTTGATTAACTCTTATATTCCCCACAAGACGAGGTCCAGGAGACGGAGGAAACTTCCATGCGTTGCGCACAAAAGGGTTTCCGGGCATCCCGTGAAAATTTCCAGCAGGCTGATCTTGCACATCCCCTAATCCAACAGAAATGTCCTGATAGAGCCCTTGATTTCCACCATCCCCTGGATAGCGGCGCTGGTTGTTGACAATGGCAGCTAGTTCCTCCTGTCGACGATTCACATTGGTGATGACCTCCATGAACTGAGTCATCTGAGAAGCCATCTGGGCCCTCAATTCAGCGAGTTCAGCTTGAACCTGTTCCATTTGTTTTGGCAAATTGTTTCTGGTGGAATACCGATGAGTAGTCGTCTTGAATTCTGAATAAGAAAAGCAGCAGAATAAGAATATCGTCTTGAGATAACCTGTAATGTTATGAAATGCATGATGTGCATGATATGTTTGTCATTTCCAGGTATTCAAGATCCCTTTTATTCATCAGTCACGGCGTGCGTCCATACAATCAAAAGAGAAAGGACAATAAGATGAACACTTCAATTATTTACAAACAAAGAAACGACATTTGAGTGACTTCGGACAAATAAGAGTATAATGATAAACAACTAAATACATGTCTTAACGTAAACTTAACAAAGAACTGAATAATAAAAACAAACAAATGGTCCCTTCGAACAATCATGGGGGTGAACAAATACACCAAAGGTAAGTAACAAAAACTAAATCTCCGGAATAAGACATGCTTCGAGATGTTGACAGTACTCTTCGAGCCTGGCTTTCTCCTTCAAAAGTTGTGATACGACTACTTTACTTTCTTGAAACCGATCCTCCACGACACGCCTCTGGGCTACTTCCTGCTTAAGCTGAGCATCTTTGTCTTTGAGTTGTTTCTCCAAGTTCTGAATCTTCTTCCTGTAGCTATTCTCAGATGCCTGAAGCTTCTGACACTCTTGTTGGGTCTTACTCAAATCTTCTTCCATTTCAGCATGAGACCTCTTCCTAAAACTGGTTGCATCAGAAGTTTCCCCTTGAGCTTCTTTCAGTTTGCGAGCTAAGTCGGCCCTTTCTTGATCTTCCCAATAAAGTTTCATCCCTGCGTCACGGTCTTTTGCATGAAGTTGAATGTTCTCAACATGAACCTGGGTGAACACCTCGGAAGACACTGTATTACTCAGAATGGTAGGAGGTTGCTCACATATTGGAGCCGACCTTGCAAATGGTAACCGTAAAATCTTAACCCTGACTTTAACCCACTCCAAGTAAGGAACCCTAGCAATAGGAACCTTCTTGCCCAAAGTAGTTCTATCCTTCTTGTGAATTCCCTTCCAAGCACTTGTCACTCTTTTCAATATCACAGGATCAATTCCTCTAACAAAATACACTGATTCAGACACCTCCTCAACCTTTGGCGGTCCATCCATTGCATATCCTAATTGATGATAAGCAAGCACAGGATTATAGTTGATACACCCCTTAGTTCCTATGAGGGGAACATTAGGGAAATCTCCGCAGCTAGTGATAACACTTCGTATTTCCCCCATGTCATAATTCCATCGGATGTCAAGTGAACTAAGGTTGACAAGCCTTGATGACCATCAGAGAGAATGCCTGGTATCCACGAAAGGGCCACTTACCGGTAGATGCAACTTAAACCATTGATACAACATTGAATGACATAAGCTTATGTTACCTCCTTTTCCATGCCTGGAATGAATGGTGTAAAGATTATCTACCAAGAGTGTCGGTACCGGGTTCTTATTTCTAAAAACACAGATAGCCGCCAAATCCACAAAATTTCTTTTGCAAGGGAAGAGGATAATCCCGTATATCACGAGAGCAAACAGAGTGCTGAAGTCATTCCAATTCCCTTTCTTTGCCCAGTCTTTAGCTTTCTTCACTAAGAAATCCAAATAAAACCCTGTAGTATCCTCACTTGACTTCCAATTGTCTTTCACCTCTTTCCAACTCAAATGAAGAATTTCAGCAATAACTTTGAACTTCAGCTTCTCCGGCACTTGGACAAAAGGAACTTCATCGGACAATTTGATATTAAGTAGGTACGCGCACTTTTCTAGTGTAGGAACCAGTTGATAATCTTAAAAAGTAAAACACCGTAATTCCTTGTCATAGAACTGGAAGAGGGTGATCAAAGCCATTGGGTCAACTAGAGTGTTAAGGAATAGTAACAAATTGCCATAACTTTTGTTGAAATTATTCAGAACATCACCCTTCAGATAAGAACTCAACCTCTTCAACTCGGCCACATCAAGGGTAGGAATCTGAAAAGAGAAAGTATGTCTGGTGGGCTCTTTAACACGAACTGAATTAAACTCAACTGATGGGAGGCCAGCCATTTCTGATAGAAAGAAGACTCTTGAATGTCCCTGGAAAGTGACATGTGTATGCTAGTTATTTTTATACATCATTTTTTAGAAATAAATATGCTATGATGCAACATGACAGGATCAAAGTTTCACACTGGATCATGGCTGGACCATTACAGACCAGCACCACTCAAGATCAAAAGAAAATCCCGAAGCTTCAAAACTAACATGGGAACCTGAGTCACCTTTGCAACACAAAGTCACCAACAGTACCTGTACCTGTAAGAAAAGTTTTCCCCGCCCCTCTCACGGGTGTAGTTTAGGTCAAGGTAAGGTTACAAGCCAAATCAGAGTACAAGAGCTCGAATGTCGGTATCATCATACGATAACACCTATCTGAACTACCTCTGAAGTCATGGGTCTCATGGTCAGGTCTACAAAGTATCCGCCTCATAGCTTCCATGGCCACTCTATTCCTAGTTTCTATGGAATTCATTCGTAGCCTGGGTATGAGGCCTTTTACCTCATGGAACAACCCACCTACCAAGAAATCCAAAATCCAAACAGTCCAGCCAAATCCAGTATGCAGAAAGTAAATCGCACATAGGATGCAATGCAAACAGATAGATATGCAAAGCGGTAAAATAAACACCCAAAAAGAAAACAAACAAGAGCTATGATCGACTCCGAGATGGACCAGGTCAATCTATCCCTAGTGAAGTCGCCAGCTGAAACAACATGGCCGGAACCTGTCATCTGGATGTAATGAAACATCAATGAAGTCGCCACCGAACGTCTTTTATCCCGCCGAAAGGGAAAGGTAAACATCGAGAAAACCTGAGAAGGGAGAAATAACGGTCTTACGACTGAGAGATCAGGTAAGGGAGTCTGTTACGCGAGGGGAAGGTGTTAGCACCCCACACGCCCATAGTACTCTACGGTATCCACTCTTGTTGTCTAATCTAAATGGGTGTGGTCAAATCCTATGTCTATGGTTTACAACTGAAAAGGGAATGCATGCAAAATAAGAAAAAAATAATGTAGGGAAAATAAAAAATTATGCTCGGTTGGGCCCTACCCCAATGCCTACGTATCCCTTTTAAGGAATCAGAGCAGCCGTAGTTCGGCTTACATATTTTGGTTGGTTTGTGTTTTTTAGTTAAGACAATAAAAACAGACAAGATGGCAAAACATCGAATGGAACGACAAACCAATGAGGTGATCAAACATCCACTAAATAATAACAAAGTAACATGTTAAAGATGGCGAAACATCAAATGATAAAAACGGATGACAAAACAACACACCTAGCAATGATATCGAGAACCAAAGCAGGATAACAAACAGATGCGATGACGAAACATCGACTTCAAACAAATGTGTGATGGCGAAACATCGACTAAGAGATAACATTGAAAAGATGGCGAAACATTGACAAAAGATATGACGAAACATCACCCCTAACAATGATATTAAGAATCAAAGTAGGATAGCAAACATTTGCAATGGCGAAACATCGGCTTCAAACAAATGTGCGATGGTGAAACATCGACTAAGAGAGAATAAGATATCATGATAAAGATGGAAACTCATCAATAAAACAGATGACGAAACATCACACCTAATAATGATATTGAGAATCAAAGTAGGATAACAAACATGTGTGATGGCAAAACATCAGCTTCAAACAAATGTGCGATGGCGAAACATCGGTAAACCAAGTTTAAAAAACAAAGCCAAGAGGCGTACAAACAAATAAGATTGATTTGTATCTTTTACCTTAAAGAAGGGTTTGAGTTTATTAGAGGTGTTTTATGATTTGCTAAGAAAACAGTTTTTGTTTTAAGATGCAGAATGCATAGAAAGGGAAAACAACTAAGGGAAACTAACCTAGTACTATCCCTAGTGTTATCATACATTGGTTGACTCTAAGGTTGAGGATAAAGGAAAATCCTATCCTATGTTAGCATGCATGGATTCCTACCTTAGTTAATATGTTAAAGGAAGCATTCACAAAAACTATCTTATAGGGAACATGCAATGAGAGCGAAGTCGTGATCTCAATTTCTAAATTGAGTGACTCATCGATCAACATTTAAAGAAGAAAAGCAATAAACGTCCTATAGGGTACATGCAATGAGAGCGAAGTCGTGATCTCAATTTCTAAATTGAGTGACTCATCGATCAACATTTAAAGAGGAAAAGCAATAAACATCCTATAGGGAACATGCAATGAGAGCGAAGTCGTGATCTTAATTTCTAAATTGAGTGACTCATCGATCAACAGCAAACACAACACCTGTATTAGACAAAAAAAACCAGAGGGCCTCCTGACATATATCAGCAACAGAAGTCCCATCATGCAATCAGAGAACTATGCAAAATGAAAATGGAAGAAAAGAGATAGTGCAATACCAAATGGATAAATATCCGTAGCAACTGAGCAAGAATAAAAGAAACCCAGAGAACTTCAAGCAAGCTGGCATCAGTAGACAAATCAAGTCAGAAATTACGCCATAAGGATGTAAGTGATGAGATTATCATATATGAACACATCCCATGGGCAATGTGTAACATTCACAATCAAATGTATATGTCCTGCATGGAATATCAAACATGCCAAATACAATAGCAGTGCCAATATAATAAGTTGTGTCTCACAAATAAAGTGAAACACAAAAGCCTCAAGCCAAAAGTGGAAACTTTCTCAAAGTACCTCGCACATTCAAAAACCAAGTTAGTATTCAGCAAGGTGAATGATGACTCACATAGGGGATGGATGCAACATGATGAGGTGAGAATAACATGATAACAATTATCAAACATTAGACATGACAGATAAGAGGAAACAGGCGTATGAACAATTAGGTCAAAAGAAATAGAGGAATGTTGCTCCTTTCTATCACGATGTTGAATTGATAATTGAATATCAATCAAGGATCATGGGAGCTTGGAAAGAATACAATTAAATGTCATGGAGGTCAGGGGCAAACACATTTCAAACATGCACAATTAATTCAATCACAACTTCATGAGCACAATAAAAGATGGAACCTACATAATGCACTAGAAGGTTCATACATTCAAACATGAGGCATTAAAATGAAATGGCTTTAGTTAACATGGACAAACAGAATCAACATGATCATTAGGTTCCCAATTATAGGTCTCACTCAAGTTCATTGGCCATCAAACAAATTGCAACAAGATATGAAAACATCAATTGGGTATCTTCACTTCAAAAATACACCAAAAATAAAAACAGGGGTCCATTATTCAAGTCAAAAATATCTTAACATCTTTGAAGTATTTAGAAGTCATAAAGCAAGCCTTATGTTCATGAGTGCTTGAGGATGGGATCAAATGAGGCCCAATGTTCCAAGCTAGTTGGCAAAACTACCAATCTAGACAAGTTTTTAAAATAATTTGTGGAAACAATGTCAAACCAAGTCAAAAAATTCAAGAAAAATGGTTTTCAAATCCCCAACACATTCATGAACCATAATCAAGACCTGCATTCCAATAAAAATCCAAGGCACAAGGGTTTTGAACATGAAACTTGCACCATGAGCAACAAAACCCTAGATTTTGACTTTTAATCCTAAATATTAATTAAATAGAATCAAAACTCAAACAAATTAAACCAAGGTCATACCAATCACCAAGAAACCCTAAATGTCAGAAAATATATTTTTCACATTTTTTTGAATTAGGAAAAGTCAAAAATGAAATTAAATTCAAACAATTATTCAATTAAAAAATATTCACATATCAAAATAATATTTAAATCAAAAAGTCATAAAAATGCCCAAAAAAAATTATATTCAAATATTAGAACTAAAAACACACCCCCTGATTTTTTGTGGAATTTTTGAATTAAAGGAAATACTAAAATAAAAAATAAACAAACAATTAATAATTAAACTATTTTTTAAGGGAAAAAATGTAAACCCTAACAAAAAATCACAAAAAGTTCAAAATAAAAATATGTTCAGATCCTATGATTAAAAACAAGCTTACATGATTTTTTTGAGAATTTTTGAATTAAAGGAAATATTAAATTAAAAATCAAACAAACAAATATTACAAATAACCTTTGAAATTAAATTATAAATAAAAAAAAATGTTGAACCAAAATCAGAATCAATTTTTTACATTATTTTGTGAGTCTAAAACAATTTTTGTGGATTTTTTAGATCAATAGAACTATTAAAAAGATAATAAAATTTGAAAGAATTAACCAATTAAACCTATGAATTTTTAAACCAATCAAATTATTTTAAAAATTTTCAAAAAAAAAATATGACAAATACTAGAGGTTATTACTGGCCTATGGTAAATTTTTTATGATTTTTAAAAATATTTTGATTAAGAAATAAAATCAAACAAAATATCAAATAAAACAAA
This sequence comes from Vicia faba, assembly GCA_948472305.1. Taxonomy (NCBI): domain Eukaryota; kingdom Viridiplantae; phylum Streptophyta; class Magnoliopsida; order Fabales; family Fabaceae; genus Vicia; species Vicia faba. The sequence continues at coordinate 1,035,351,770 of OX451736.1, forward strand.
TAATTCAAAATGAGACAAAAATTCAAACGGACCAATCATGCAGTGCCACCACATCATCTTTAACCTTTGGACATCTCAAAAACGCGCGCAACACTCAGGCTTAGGGCTTATGTTCAGATCAATCATACATACTCATCTCTACATCATTTTTCATGAAATCAAGCACAAATTGAAGCCAACATTTCATACTTCACATTGCAATTAGAATCAAATCGAAACATCAACCACATTGTTCACAATCAAGTCAGGAATATGAGCAAAATCATACTGAATCACGAGTTTCAGGGTACTCAAACATGCATAATTCACCAAATCAAACACTATAAAGCTTCAGAAACATTCTAACAACATCAATGAACACAAATCCAAGCTCAAACACCTCAATAAACAAGCACATCTCAGAAATTGAAGTTTAGAATTATTACCTCAAGGTGAAAATTGTTCTACTGTCTCCTTCACTCCAGATGCGAACAAATGGTGCTGGCTTGATATACTTCATTCACTGAAGCTGAATCCACAAGAATTTTGAAGAATATACCAAGGAATTGAGAGAATCGAATCAAGTTGCAGAAGAAGAGTGTAAAGCTCAGATCCGGAATTCTTGCAAATGGCGCGTCCTCCTCGTGAAATGAGGCTTACAGTGCACTATATAGTGTGAGTAGAGAAGGTTAGAAAAGGAATTTGGTCTTCCAAGTTGTCCAAGGGCTTGATTGGAAAATTTTGGCAAAAATGAAGTGTGCACAGAATTAGCTATTTTGCTCGTGCCTTCTTTGGCTTCCTGTGCATTTTGTGGGCCAAATAACTTCAGAAGATCATGCTTAGAATCTTGGCCCTTAATTCCATCTTATCAGAAAGTGTTTGAGCTTTTGCAATTTTGGGCAAGTTTTGCATTTTTTCATTCAAGCAAACACCAAGGTCCATGGAACATAAAATGGCTGATATTATGGGCCTTAGAAAGTCACAAATAGGTCATGGGCTGGATTAGGAACAATGAGAATGGCTGAAACTTGAGTTTTCATGAATTGGCCATTTTGCATATTTGTCAAGTTTCAATAAAATGCTCCAAAATTCCAAAACCCTTAACTTGCTCATGCTTTTTAATTTTGGTACAAATGAGCACAATTTGGAAAGGTATTGAAAAGATTTACAAACCCTTAGTTTAGAGTTTTTGCAAATTAATCCATTAAGGTTCTCCAAATTTGGCTTGAAATTCATTAATTTTGGAAAATGACCCATAATTTTGTGACTTCAAGAGACCATAACTCTTGATTCCTTGACAAGTTGGACATGAGACTAAAAGGAGGTGAAATATCATTCTCTTAGATTTCCAAGCATATTTCATTTGCATTTTCTTGATCAAAGGTGAATAAAATATGAATTTTTGAAATTAAGTCCTTATTTTTCCAAAATTAGAAACTTTTTGGGTTTCTTCAAGAACAAGTTTCAACCCAAACCTCAATCTCTTTGATCCAATGACCAAAATGGACTTTAAATATGAAAAGTACATCCTTGAATTGATGGTTGGCCAAAAACTCCCTTGGTCAACCTTGACTTTGGCTGATTTTGACCAAAATGACCATTTTGCTCCTCTGAATCAATTGATCCACTTCTCTTCAAAGCTGATGATCAAAACTTCAAACATATGATCTTCCAAGTATATGTAGGCCATGTGAAAAGTTTAACTTCAAAATTCTCAAGGAAACCTGATAAAAACTCAAACCCTAGTTTTGGTCAACATCTCAGGAGACTGATGAATCATCTCCAAAGCTTCAAATCCTTTGGGCATCATGACCAATTCCTTGTGCAAAGACTTTTTAAATACCCATGAGATGTTGTAGCTCCCCAAATCAAGACTTGTTTATTAACCAATAGCCTTGATCAAACAAAACCCTAATTTGACTGGTGAATCAAAAGAGTGATTTTCCTTGTAATCAAACACAAAACTTCAGTCCTCTGATGATCCAAAGAGATGAATAAAATATCTTTGAGATATGCAATAACTCTTGAGCTTGAAAGATCCAGAGGTTTGGATAAAAATGTTCTACTTGAGCAACTTGTCAATGCAACCAACCTTCAAAGCTTGGGGAAGACTAGATAACCAAAGTACTTTGATCCCATCACAATGTATGAATGCAATGCAATATGATATTCATGATGAAACATAAGCCTAAGTCAAAAGGGTAAATTTTGGGGTGCAACACACATTACAACAATTCAATGCTTCAGCCACACAGCCAACTTGAGTATCACCATTTAAATCTTCAGAACCAAACCCTAACTTACCTTTTCCATTTGCGTCTTGAGTAACAACCACTTCCTGACTCTTGAACTTCAAACCTTCAGCACCACTCCCATCCATCAACTTACTTTTCTGTTTTTTCGATGACCCATATGTGGAAATTTCCCTATTCTTCTTCCAATCTGCAACAAATCATCGCTTTTCCAAAGTCAAAGATATTACACTCTCTCTGCTAAGTCTTCTTCATTCTGTATCTGGAGGTAACCCTTGGAAGGATCTTCCAAAATAACACGGCAAAAACAACATGTCTCTAGGTAAGAGTGAAAATAAATACATAATATACACATGCAAAATTGATAATTGAAGAATCAAACATTTCACGTCCTCTAAATACACCTTCAGATGTTATCTTGTGATGGAAGAAGACAGTTATTGTTGCTGTTGTTGGAATGCACAAAAACTTGGTCTACTGAACCGTTTTCACTTTCACGTTATTTGCAGTAATGACTTTGGGCCGGTGTCTTGAAATGTTTTCCTGGGCCCGATCCATTCCAGAAATACAACACAAATGTCTTTTTATTTATTTATTTATTATTTTGTCCTAATATTTTTATTTTGGTTCTAACTACATATTTATTTATTGAATAATTACATAATTAATATTTATTTAAATATATTTTTTAATGACGCTATTTACACATATTTTAATTATTTTCAAATGATTTAAATATCTTAAAATATTTACTTAACAAATTTAATGACTATTTTATTCTTCTTTTTTTTTTTTAATTTTTAGTTTCATTATCATTTTTAATTTCATAACACTTTTTTCACATAGTTTTATTTAATTACAATCTTTTATAATTAATTAACAAATACACTTTCATTTTTACATACATATATTTCTCAAAAAAATTACACATTCATTTTGTAAAAAAAAAATATTTTTTATCAAAACATCATTATGATCTTAAAACAAATTTGCATTTCATTTTAAAAAATGCGCGTCCCACACTAGAACTCGTGCGAACGCACGAGTTTGTTACTAATTTACTAACATATTAAGTTGGAGAATTTGGCACGAGAGTTGAGTTTGCAGAATTAGAAATAAAATAGATTATTTTACAAATTAAAAATGATCAGACATTTTCGAATTTGTTAAGTTTCACTATTTGTCAATTATGTATATTCTCTAAAATTGTTTCTTTAGTTGACGATAAAATTATTAAATTAATTATGATTAATTTCTTGGCTCATAACTCCATTCCATAATCACAATCGAATAATTCAACATGTTGTTGGGAAAAATCGACATAGAGAAAATAAAAAGAACACAATCACAACACAAAAACATAACGTGAAAATTTCAAAAATGGGAAAAAAAACCACGACCGTGAAAATTTCTATAACACATAATATATCCTCAACTAACTCCGGTCCCTAATACACTCACACCCTCCAAAACAAATATTTAACTACATCTTACACCACTCTAATACAAGAGTATAAGAGAACAAAGAAAGTCAAATACAAACTTGAAGTGCTTTTGACTAGTGCATCTTCTAATGAAGAACTTCAATCATATATATAGCCTTTGACTTCCTCTTCATTCAGTAAACTAAATGATGCAATACTTAGAAAATTGTTAATCTTATATATAGTTTTGAACTCCCTCTTCCTTCACAAAAATATGTGATGTATGCTTTCTTCAACTTATATATTTTCTACCAACCCTAACACATATCTAAAACAATTATTGATTGAACACTTAAATTAAATCGATATTCAAAAGGTGTTGTTAACAATCAATTTCAACTTAGATTTAATTTATACATTCATCAACATACATAATACTTTAAATATAAATTTAACTAAATAATATTTAGATTGCAATTTCATTAGACAATCGTCTTCAACAATTATACTATTTAAATAGCTCAAAATAAATTCATCTAAATGACTAACTTAGCTAGTTATAGTGTAAATTTTCATAGCCATACGTTTAAAAAATTATACACGAATTATATGAGTATAAACATGTAAAATAGTCATCTCTAATCTTGTAGTTGCCTTCAAAACCATCCAATTCAAAATTGGTTTTTTTACCTTTATATTAGGGTTCAGAATGCGCCAAATTGTGCCACAATGCTTCCCAATCGTTCAACGATTATTTCCTCAGTCCATCCATTCAGACCCCCTCATGATTTTTTCAGAATTGATTTTCTTTTCTTTGCTTCAAATTTTTTCATTTATTTCTTCTTTTGTCAGTTTTCTATAATATCTCAACTATTGTTAAATTCATATACCAATCAAGTAATTACATACCAAATGCTATCACAAATATTCTAAAAAATGCTATAAAACTATAATATCACATATTATCATCACAACCCAAAACTTTAACTATTATTTGTCCTCAAGTAATATGCTTGAAAAATGAAAATTTACAATAAAGTAACATTAGATATTACTTTTATTATCAACTTCAATTCAAACAATTCCAAGAAATTCTTCCGATCTTTTAGTTATACTTGACATTTCTATCTTTTTTCACGTTTTCGCTCAATTGAATATTAAAGTGATCACTCAATTAACACATAACAACTATTTTATCATAAGTTTTAATTTTTATGTGTCAAATAAACAAAAATAAAAAAAGTTAATTTTGAATATTTTTCAAGTTTAGGGTAAAACCCTAATTTTTGCTAAATAAAATATATTAATTATTTATTATATGCAATAATTATTAATTATGTATAAGAAATAAATAAAAAGAAAGTATATTGTAAAAAAGGATTTTTGAAGTCAAAATATTAATAAAAATAAAATGTATTATTTCTTTGTATTTTCCCTAAATATTCTAATAAATATATAAGTATTTATAATATTTACTAAATATATTAAATATGTACAAAAAAATAAAATATTTAATATTTACAAAAAAAAGTATCTTTTTTATAAAATGTTTTTAAAAGATAAAGTAAAATAAAATCAGAAGATAAAATGTATTTTGGATTATTTTTGTATTTTGAATAAAAAGGATATTATGTTTATTTATGTACAAAATTCAAATAAAACAAGCAAAAATCCAAATAAAATGCAAAAATGGTTGAAAAAATATTTTTAATATTTTTTATGTTTTGTCAAAAAATGTCAAGTCAGAATAAAAAAAGAAAAAGTCAAAAATGATAAAAATAAACACAATGGGCCAAGGGGGTGCATGTGTGAGAATGTGGTGCAAAAAGGACAACAAACTCAGGCCCAGCCCAAAGACTTTGTCTTCAACCTCTGAACATTCAAACAGAGCAAACGCGTGCTTCCTGCTATCTCATGATTCCTAGACTTTAAAGCAAAACTCATAACACAAAAAATGTAGAGCATCATGCCACGAGTTCATACATATAAAAAACTTGATCTAACTCTCAGAAATGAGAGAGAATTTCTTCTCCCCCAATTTCTGACCTAAGTTTTTGTCAATGTTCAGGTCTTAAATTCTCTCAGCATATGCAATATAAATGGAAAGTGAGGATATGGGTGGCTTCAGGGACATGAGTATGACACTTTTCATTCATAAATCTAAACCTAACTCTTCCTAGATTGAGAGATAGAAGTCCATGAACTTACCTGTTCAGCTTGGATCGTGTATGATAATGGAGGCACTTTCAAAGCAATGTGAGGACTTGTACAACTTGCTTGAAGTTCAGGGATGCTTCTCCAACCTTTAGCTTGCCTTGAAACTAAATGAATCAAGCTATGGAAGTCAACCTGCAAAACAGAAAAAGTGAAAATGGTGAAGTTGGTTAGGGGTGTTACAGTTCGTGTCCAATGCTTGGGATAGTTTGTATAGGTGGTATGGAGTGTGTATGAACTGGTTTTGGCCAAAGCGCACGAATGGATTGAGTTATGGACCTCAATCTGCAGGGATGCCCTGTTTTGTGCAGTACAATGGTGTTTTGAGGTTTAGGGAGGTATGGAAGGTAGTTGGCTCGTGCCTTAGCTCAGTTAGGATGTTTTGGATATGTTCAACAAGTTTGTCTAGGCTTGTGTTGGCAGAAATGTGAGATGATGTTGGTTATGCAAGGTTTCTTCTCTCTTAAGCAAAAAATGACAAGTTGGTTTACAAGCTTTCCTAGGCCCCTCAAGTATGCTGCCTCAATCCCTCTTGATCAGTGTGATATCTCCATGAATCTTGTGTCCAAAGATATGCATTGTACCACTTGGATTGCAAATTTGACATAAAGTGTAACTTTACAAAAATGGATAAATTGCTTTTTCCAATTAAGGCTTAATTCTTTGTGTAATGACTATATGAACAAAACAAAGCTAGAACACAATGGATTGGAATTTAATTTTTGAGTGTAAATGAGATTAGAGGCCTGTAATGTAGCTTGCATATGCTGAATTTGAAAATGCACAAGTTATGAACATGGAAATGGCTCATGAACAAAGTGACTTTTGCCCATATTGTCAAATTCGATTCTCCCTAACCACAAGGGTGTTTGAGAAGTTCTTGGACATTTTGGAGAGCTTGGAATGTGTAATATAATCCATCTTTGTAATGAAAGTTGAAATTCTAAGTGGAAGCATGTGAAAAGTGACCATGAAGTTAGGTAAAAATCCTGCCTAAAATAGGTCAAAATTTTTCTAAGTTAAGAATGTTTTGCACCCTTGTTCCAAAAATTGTAACTTGAGCTACAAGCTTATTTTGAGGAAACTTTGTGAATCAAAGTTGTAGATTTTGCAATGGACTACAACTTTCATGTTTTGAGTTTTCCTTGAATCCAAATGTATCTTGATGAAAAAATGGGACAAAGTTAGGAAAAAATTAGGAATTTTCATAACTTAGAAAAATTCTAAGTTATGAAATTTCTTCATTTCAAACCCTAATTTGTGATTTTTGATTTCTTGATGAACAAGTTTCATAATTTGACATGTCTTGATGAAAAAAGAATCTTGACACTTGATTTTGACCAAAAAGTCAAAGTTTGACTTTTCAGTATACAGTCAAAAATTGATCAATTGACTGGAAAATTCATCTGTCAATCTTGTGCATTTGGGATCTTTTGAATTTGTTGAACATGTCAAGACAATTCCATGGGGTCCTTGAGTCCATATGTGAGCTTGGTTGGCCATTGGCTAGGTCAAACAGTCAAAAATTGCCTTTGTGCAGCCAAAACCCTAAAAATGGCCATTTTGCCCTTTTGGTGATCTGATCAAATTTCTTGTGGAATTGTGATCCAAACTTGATCAAATGGCTCATATGAGTTCATAATGTTGATGTGGGTCAAAAATCATGAGGTTTGACTGTCAATTGACCACAGTTGACTTTTTCCCCAATACAGTTGATTTCTAGGTCAACTGTCCAATTGACTGGGCAAAGATTGGAATCAAGGCTTGAAACTTGGTATGGATAAACTTGGGAGTCCAATATGAAGCATGAAAGTCATCTTAGGCATTTTAGGTCAAAACATCTTTGTGCAAACTCAAACCCTAATTTGGGTCAACAGTGCAAGGAGAAGTCTTGAGCAGAGCAAACCCTAACTTGATCCTGAGCTCCAAGGGTCTTGGGATGAGAAAATGTTGAGGAAATGGGAGGGCAAATTTTGGGGTACAACAGTTGCCCCTGTTCAATCTTCTTGAACCTGAAGAGTTAGATTGGCAAGCTTGCCTTTCGCGACTCGAGGGTAAAAGGAGATTGGACACTAGAGTGCCCGGAAATTTGCACTCGCATGCTGGAGTATCAGCAATGTGATGGCGGGGATGGGCTTATAGATGCCATTTGGAGGGATGGTGGATAGGAGGATGGGCTTATAAATGCCACCTGGAGACGTGACAGAAACTTGTCGGGAATGGGCTTATAGATGCCATTTGGAAGGTGCTGATCGCGTAAGAGATTCCTTAGCGAGAACTTGCGTATTTTGAGAAAGGAAGATGGTTTCCTGGCTTGTTACAGGTGTTGATCTTCAGTCTCTTCATGCAGATATGCCCTGGCTGGATACAGGTATCGAATCTACAATTGGTTGCTCACAGATGTGCCCTGGCTAGATACAGGAATCGAATCTGGGACTGTTGTCTACAGATGTGCCCTGGCTGGATACAGGTATCGAATCTGGAATTGTCGTCTACAGATATGCCCTAGCTGGATACAGGTATCGAATCTGGAATTGTCGTCTACAGATATGCCCTGGCTGGATACAGGAATCGAATCTGGAATTGTTGTCTACAGATGTGCCCTGGCTAGATACAGGAATCGAATCTATAATCACTCACTCACAGATATGCCATGGCTAGATACAGGTATCAAATCTGGAATTGCGATAGTTGATAGTAATCATCTTTTGGATTGATCCTTTCCTGAAAAGGCAAAACATCAGTTGTATGCAATGTCATGATGTATGAGATGCATGATGTCATGATGCTCAAAATGAGATAGTGTTGTATGCACTTTATCATGTATGTAAGCAGGATGTATGAAATGTGAAATGCCTATGAATGTATTTTCGTCTAGGAAAATAAATCCTTGACGACTGGCCGGGGAATCAAATCCTGGGTTGATGTTTTGAATAGTAGAGTTCTTCGTTTCCGCTGGGGATGATGGTTGCAAAAATAAACCGGTAGGAGAAGATGACTCCGTTGGGGGATAAACTTGCTGGAGAAATTACTCTGAGGGGAATAAAATAGGTGAAGAGATTACTCTGCGGGGTATTACTCTGTGGGAAGAGATACTTCGCTGAGGTTTTGATGAGAGCTCCGCTGGGGATTCCACTGATATGTTATGCCGGGGAATTTGATGAACTCCGCTGGGGATAGGAAGAACTTCGCAGAGGACGAACTTTCCATGGTAATTAGCTGAGGATAACCCAGTTATACCCTGGTGGGAAAATAACCTTTGAATGAAGCCGGGGAGAGACGTATGTTCTCTGCAGGTGATAAGCTTCCAGAATCTACTGGGGATAAGCTTCCAGAATATGCTGGGGATATGGATTCCACTTTCCTGGGGAAACCTTTCAGATTGTACTGGGGAATGGTTCCATTGGATGTCTATACTCCGCCGGGGAACAATCTTATATTAAGACTACCAGGGATGCTTGTTGAGGAACGTCTATACTCCGCTGGGGAATGTTGAGATCTTCTGGGGATACCCAACTTCCTTAAGGCTGACAGTAGACTGAACTCTGCTTGAGGAGAGTATCGCTGACTCGCTAGGGGAACAAAGTGCCTTTTCGGGGCTGACGGGAGACCAGCTCTGCTTGGAGAGTACTGCTGAATCTTGTCTTACTCTGGGGAGCTGAGGTAGCTTGGTTACATTCTTTAGCCGAACCTACCTTGGTACCTTGGTGGACAGAGCAAATAGATTTCCTGGACAATTCTACGTTGCCCCTGTTTCTGATGTCACCTGTAATCAATCCTTTGTTTCGCATGCAAATATTCATGGTTAGCAATTAATGTCAAATGCATATATCAAAAATGAACATTGGACGTTCTTCGCAAAACAAAACAGAAAAAGGAAAAACAATGGGTAATTTGTTTGAAAAATTGAACTTGTATTGATTTTGAAATTTGCCTGTAAATAGGCGTTTTTATACAAGAGGCTGACGTCCCAGTAAGAGAACGCCGCCGAGCAGAATAGAGTTTATACAATTTTGTGAAAGGAAACAAAACAGCTATGTGAAAAATAATCCCACTGGGTTCCGACTCTGCTATCGCCTTTATGTCTTCAAACATCTCATCACTTTGCTGCTTAGTTGAAGATGAAGCTGATTGATTGGAGTCATCTGAGCCCGAAAGTTGATGCCGAATTCTGGATGCAAGGTGATCCAATGAGAAATAGTATTACGCTTTATCCCTAGCTTTTGCCTGGACCGCCCTTTCGGGTTTTCAGTCCACCGGGATACCCATTTTTGCCCAAGCCTCCTTTTCAGGTTTTCGACTTGCCGGGTGTACAGATTTTTTCATTTCATCCCTTATTTTTGCCCGAACCCTTTTGGTTCGCCAGGAAGCCCTTATTTTTGCCTAGGTGTGTCAACCTAGCGGGTCTTTAATTCATACGTAGTATCTTTTTACTATGTCTGCATTGGCGGGGTGAGGAAGGTCGTCACCATCCATGGTGGTTAGAATCATAGCCCCTCATGAGAAGATATGTTTAACCACAAATGGCCTTTCGTACGTAGGGGTACATTTGCCCCTGGGATCACTTTGAGGAAGAATGATGCGCTTGATTACCAGGTCTCCGACTTGATACTCTTGTCGTCTGACCTTCTTGTTAAATGCCCTGATCATCCGTTTTTGGTACGTCTGACCATGACAAATAGCAGTGAGTCTCTTTTCGTCAATTAGGTTTAATTGATCAAGCCGAGTCTGAATCCAGTCATCTTCGCTCAAGCCTGCATCCTTCATTATCCGGAGAGAGGGTATCTGGACTTCAATAGGCAAGACTGCCTCCATGCCATAGACCAAGGAAAAGGGAGTTGCCCCTGTTGACTTCCGTGCCGAGGTACGGTATCCATGAAGAGAAAACTGTAACATTTCGTGCCAATCTTTATAGGTCACTGTCATCTTCTGCACAATCTTCTTGATGTTCTTATTTGCCGCTTCTACAGCCCCATTCATCTTCGGCCGGTAGGGAGAAGAATTGTGGTGCTGTATCTTGAATTGCTCGCAGAGCTCAGTGATCGTCTTGTTGTTAAGATTGGTACCATTATCCGTAATGATCCTCTCAGGTACACCGTATCGACAGATCAGGTTGTGCCGAATGAAACGTGCTACGACGTTCTTGGTTACCGTAGCGTAGGAAGCTGCTTCAACCCACTTCGTGAAGTAATCAATTGCTACTAGGATGAAGCGATGCCCGTTGGATGCCGTAGGTCGGATCTCGCCGATCATATCAATGCCCCACATTGAAAAAGGCCAAGGTGCTGTCAAGACGTTCAGAGGAACTGGAGGAACGTGCACCTTATCAGCATAGATCTGGCATTTGTGACAAGTCCGAGAATGTTGGTAACAATCAGCTTCCATTGTGGACCAGAAATATCCTGCTCGAAGGATTTTCTTTGCCATGGTATGTCCACTGGAATGCGTTCCGAAGGTACCTTCATGTAGCTCTGCCATGACCTTTTCTGCTTCAGTCTTATCTACACAACGCAGTAAGGTTGAATCATGGTTTCACTTGTAGAGAACGCCATTGCTGAGGAAGAATTTTGCCGCAAACCTTCTCAGGAACTTCTTGTCATTATTAGATGCGCCCTCGGGGTATTCTTGAGCTTCCAAGTACCTCTTCACTTCATGATACCAAGGTTTTTCTGTTACCTTTTCGGTCTCGAGATCGCAGCAATGTGCAGGTTCATCCAATTTCCAGATAATGATCCGAGGAGCCTCGTTGTCCCATTTGAATTTGAACATAGAAGACATCGTAGCCAACGCGTCCGCTAACTGATTTTCCTCTCTTGGGAAGTGTTCAAAAGTTATTTCTTCGAAGTGGGGAAGCAAAGTTAGCACATACTCCTTGTAAGGAATAAGATTTGGGTGTTTCGTATCCCACTCGCCTTTGACCTGATTGATCACGAGAGTGGAATCTCCGAAGACACTTAGAAACTTGATCCTTAAGTCAATTGCAGCTTGAAGACCCATGATGCATGCCTCATACTCCGCCATGTTGTTGGTGCAGTTGAAACACAGTCGGGCGGTGAGTGGAGTATGAGTGCCTTTAGGGGATATGATCACAGCGCCGATACCATTACCCAAAGCGTTCGAGGCTCCGTCAAAGTGCATAGACCATCGGGATCCTTCCTCAGGTCCTTCATCCGGTCCAGGTACTTCACAATCAGTCACTACCATGATATCCTCGGCTGGAAATTCAAAATTCATCGATTGGTAGTCATCCACTGCCTGATGTGCCAAATGGTCTGCCAATACACTCCCCTTGATTGCTTTTTGAGTCGTGTACTGGATGTCGTATTCCGTCAGGATCATTTGCCATCTTTCTATTCTTCCAGACAGAGCAGGCTTTTCGAATATGTACTTGATTGGATCCATTTTTGAAATCAACAGAGTAGTGTGAGTCAACATATACTGTCTCAGCCGGCGAGCAGCCCATACCAGAGCGCAACAAGTTTTCTCGAGCAGTGAGTACCGAGTCTCACAGTCGGTAAACTTTTTGCTCAGGTAATAAATGGCGTGTTCTTTTCGGCCAGACTCGTCATGCTGCCCCAGCACACACCCCATTGAGCTGTCAAGTACTGTCAGGTATAAGATTAGAGGTCTCCCTTCAACCGGTGGCATAAGAATGGGTGGTTCTTGGAGATACTCTTTGATCTTTTCGAAAGCGGCCTGACATTCATCATTCCAACGTACTACTTGATCTTTCTTCAGCAGCTTGAAGATTGGTTCACAGGTAGCAGTTAGATGCGAGATGAATCGGGCAATGTAGTTCAACCGTCCTAGAAATCCTCTGACTTCTTTCTCTGTCTTGGGAGTTGGCATCTCTTGTACGGCTTTCACCTTGGCAGGGTCCACTTGAATGCCTTTGTCGCTTACGATCAAGCCTAGCAGTTTTCCAGATCTCACCCCAAAGGTGCACTTGTTTGGGTTCAACCTTAGCTTGTACAACTTTAGACGGTCAAACAGCTTCCGTAGATGGTCAAGGTGTTCCTCCTCAGTTTGGGACCTTGCAATCATATCATCGACATATACTTCAATCTCATGATGGATCATGTCATGAAATAAAGCAACCATGGCACGTTGGTAGGTTGCCCCAGCATTTTTCAACCCAAAAGGCATGACTTTGTAGCTAAAGGTGCCCCACTGAGTAACAAAAGTGGTTTTCTCCATGTCTTCAGGAGCCATCTTAATCTGATTATAACCGGAGAAGCCGTCCATGAAAGAGAACACTTTATGCTGAGCAGTGTTGTCAACCAGGACGTCGATATGAGGCAGAGGGAAATCATCCTTGGGGCTGGCCCTGTTCAAATCCCTGTAATCAACACACATCCAGACCTTACCATCCTTTTTCGGCACTGGAACCACGTTGGCAATCCACTGAGGGTAAGAAGTTACAGCTAGAAACCCGGCATCAAATTGTTTCATAACCTCATCTTTGATTTTCTCGGACATTTCTGGACGCATACGATGGACCTTCTGTTTTATCGGGGGGCAATCTTCCTTGGTAGGCAGGTGATGAACCACAATGTCGGTATCCAACCCGGGCATGTCTTCGTAAGACCAGGCAAAGATTTCCACATAGTCATGCAACATCTGAATCAACCGTTGTTTCACACTGAGCTCTAGATTGGCACCAATCTTGACCTCTTTTCTGTCTGTCTTCGTACCCAGATTTACCGTTTCCACTGGCTCTTCATGTGGTTGAATGGCCCTCTCTTCCTGGAGTAGTAGTCTTGCAAGCTCACCAGGCACTTTGCAATCATCTTCACCTTCGTCTTCGGCTAAGTTTATTGGATTTTCGAAGTCATAACTGGTAGTAGCAGAATCGTTACCAGTGAGATCCAGAGTGGATTGGAACCTGTATAAGTGAGTGTGTGTAAATATAGCTGTTTTGCAATATATAATAAAGAAAGAAAAGGAGCGCAAGATTTTGAAATGCAACAAACGTCCAATGTTTTGATTAATGATATATGAAAATGTCATACAAAAGCCCTCACAAATGGAGCCACGGTGCCCCGGGTAGGACACCGAGCCATAAAAGTTTCAACATATTGTTTGTTACAAATTGAAAACAAAAGAGTTCATTACTGAGTGACAAAAGTAATAGGTGTGAAGTCTTTGGCAGTCCAGTTGCTTGGTCCACTGTCGGTTGTTGGGTAGATCCAGTTGTCGAATTCAGATTCCTCCACTTCGTCTTCAATAGCATTCACTCCCGGGTTGGTGATGAACACAGGAGGTCTTCCAATCCTCGCCTTACGAACAGCCTTCTGAGCCTCCGCAGTGAAGCCCAAACCAAACTTGTCAGTCTTTGGAGTGAAGTCAGGAAGTCGGCCCCAGTTTGCGCACTCACCCTTCTCAATCACAGCCCGGGCATCCTTTAAGGAAGCCATCTTCAAAGGAGGGTCTTCAATCACAGTTTCAGCTGATGCCAGTGTCTGAGGCACCTCTTCAAAATGTTGAAAGGGGGTCTCAATGAATTCCCCATCCATTTCTATGTATCGGAACGAGTTAAGGTGGCTGACCATATATTCTTCCTCCCCTTGAACTGTGACAATCTTCCCCCTGACTGGGTACTTCAGCTTCTGATGTAGTGTGGAGGTCACAGCTCCAGCCTTGTGGATCCATGGACGAACCAGCAAACAAGAATAGGATGGACGGATGTCCATCACATAGAAAGTAGAATCAAAAACTTGAGAGCCAACCCTGATTGGAATGTCAACTTCACCGTGTACCATCGTTTTCGAACCGTCAAAGGCTCGGACAACAATGTTACTAGGCTTGAGCTCCAAACCCTCGCAATCTAACATGTCTAAGGCCTTCTTGGGTAATACTTTCAATGAAGAACCGGTGTCTACCAACACATGGGAAAGAGTAGTTCCCCTGCATTCAATGGAGACATGCAGGGCGTCATTATGGTTCTTTCCTTTTCCAGTCAGATCAGCGTCAGAGAAGCCCAGACCATTATCGGCAGTCAGGTTGGCCACACAATCAGTAAATTGATCAGCAGACGTTTCTTGCGGCACATGGGCCATCTTCAGGAAGGAAATCAGGGCCTTGGCATGGGCCTCTGAACACAACAACAGTGATAGCATAGAAATTTTTGATGGGGTGTGCCCCAACTGCTCAACTACATTGAAATCACTTTTCTTGATAATCTTGAGGATCTCCTCCATCTCTTGTTGGGAGGCTTCAACAGTGGTTGTCTTCGGTGCCTCCGTCAGGGCAGGCAAATCAGTAGCAATCCCTTTGCCCCGAGCGTCAGATGACTCGGCAGCAGGGGTAGAAACAGGAACTTGATTAGGAAGGGAAACAGGCACACTTGCAGGTGTGATGATGAGAGGTCTCTGAATAGCCGGTGGCGCAATATCTAGCGAGAACAGCCTACCACTGCGAGTAATTTTGGCAGGCCCGGTGATATTGCTGACATCGGTACTTGTATCAAACTCTTGTTTTACTCCAAGCACATAAACATCTGCCCCATAGTGCCACGGGACAGCTTTGTCGGACGTATAGGGGAGGGGTCCCGGAACAGTGATGATGATAGGAGCAATCTTCTGAGTGGACATGATTTTGACAGGCTTCTTTGAGAGAGCCTTAGGAGGTTTTTTGAAAATAGTGACAATAGAAACTTCTTCAATAGGGACAGCAGGAACGGCAATCTTCTCGAACAAGATCTCTTTGCTATCCATCGGGCTTTGGATACCTGATTTCAGCAACGGACAACCAATAGGTGAAACAGCACATAGCAGGCAACCTTTACCACATCCCGGAAATAAACCAGCTAGCAACAGGTTCCTCTTGACGGTCAACAACGGAGTAACAATCTCTTCCACGGAGGCTACATACGGGTCTTCTTCCACATCATTCACTCCATGCTGGGGCATGGGAGCAGTCACAACATTGGGCCTCTCGGGCGCCTCAAACTGTATTTCTTTAGCATCAATAAGGTCCTGAACCTTATTCTCAGAGCCCAGCAATCGTCAGTGGTATGCCTCGGGCTATCAGAGTGATAAGCGCAACGGGCGTTGGGGTTGTACTTAGGAGAAGTTGTGTTCACTACCTTTGGAGCTTCTTTGACGGTGACCAGATTGGTTGATAGTAGTTGCGGCAAAATCTGAGACAGGGTCATACTGAGCCGAGTGTACTGCCTTTTGGGTCTCTCACCCCTTTGTTGATTATACTGCTGAGGAGCAGCAACAGGCTTTGAAATTACTAATGCATTGACAGCTTGGCGGCGCTCCGGTTTAACTTGTCTTCTGGGACCATAAACAACACTAGCTTCCTTCTTGAAGGGCTTCTTTTCAGTACTCGCAGAGGCACCTTTCTGTATCTTCCCCGACTCGATACCAGCTTCTATTCTCTCACCAGTCAAGATCAAATATGTAAACCCAGCAGAAGAATTACCAATCAGATGGTTGAAGAACGGACCAGACAGGGTCCCTAGGAACATATCAACAAGTTCACGGTCAGTCAGCGGTGGCTGCACCCTGCCAGCCAGGTCTCTCCACTTTTGCGCATACTCCTTGAATCCTTCGCCCGTCCCCAGTGACATACCCTGGAGTTGGGTACGCGTGGGAGCGAGGTCAGAATTATACTGATACTATTTATAAAATGCAGTGGCCAAGTCCTCCCAGTTTCGAATACTGGCTCCATCTAGTTGATAGAACCATTCGAGTTGAGCCCCTGAAAGGCTATCCTGAAAGAAATGGATCCAAAGGTTCTTGTCTGCAGTGTAAGGTTGGATCTTCCTTACATATGATCTGAGATGCATCTTTGGGCAGGATAGCCCGTCATACCTTGCAAAAACTGGTACTTTGAACTTCGGGGGGATCACAATTCCAGCAACTAATCCCAAATCTTCGAAATCTAAGTCGGGAACTCTCTGCAGCTCCATAGCTGCCAACCTGTCTTCCAAACCCTTGTACTTGTCATCGGCGTGTGGGTATTGTTGATCAGAGTAGTCTTCGTCCTCTTCAGCCTCCTCTTCTTCAACCTCGGATTCAGAAGGTACCACAACCGCATTCCCTTTACTGGTTCCCTCTTCAGAGGTAGGGGGAAATTCAAGGACTCTTCTGGCTTCACCCTCAAACCTTCTTCCTAGGGTAGCCACCCCAATTCTCTTCTTCTTCTTTTTCACTTGCTCTTTGTTCCCTAGCAGGGCTTTCAGATCCTCCTGACCTTTAGCCAAGGTCACCAGGAGATGTTGAAACTGTGAATTCTGAGACTGCAAGTCCTTGACCGTCTGTTCGAGATCCATCTTACTGAAATAAACAGCAGAAAGATAAGGAAACCTGGTGTGGAGACCTGCTTATGCGCATGATGAATGGTGTGCTTATGTATGCAATGCATTCAAGGATTTAGAAAATTCAAAATTGTTGCAAACAAAAAAGAACACACGTCATATTAATAAGAAGAGATTTGTCAGTACATAAATTCCCCATGGGCCAAATATTACAGAAACTTCTCAAGGTAAAAAGACGTTGCGCATCCTCTTTGGTGCGATGTAGGTGTTGAGGGTCTCTTCCTCATGGAGTCGGCGGGTAAGCTCCAAAACCTTCTTCTCGCTGGCGTAGAAGCTGGCTTCAAAAGTGTTCTGTTCCTCCTTGAGTTGGATCCAACTCTTCTGCATCTCCTCCCACGATGTAGGCATGTCAGGATATAGGATGGTGTAGGGAACCTCTCCTTCCTTAACGGGCTCTTTAATCACAGGGAGAACATGAGTGTAAGGCATCATCAGACTTTGGGCTCGGGTTCGTACCCACTTGAGATAAGGCTCAAGAGGGATGGAGTTCTTGTGCCCCAGGGTCTTGCTGCCTACCTTGTTAGGCATCCTCCAAGCTCTGATGAATCTTTGGCGAAGTCCTTGCGCATCGTTGTCGAAGTCAAAAACTAGGTCAGGAATCAACATGTCGTGAGGGCCATCCCTCCGTGCATATCCAAATTGTTTCAAGGCTAAACAAGGGTTGTAGGTAATGCCTCCTCTAGTGCCAAGTAATGGAACATTAGGGAACTCTCCACAACGATCGACGATGATGACATTTTATCTGGACCGAGAACACCAATGTACATCAGAGTGTATAAGGGTCATCAACCGTTGTGACCACCTTAGGCCTTGGTCATTCTTCAGGACAGATTGTGGAAGGTGCGAAATAAACCACCTTGCAAGGAGAGGATTACAGCACATGAGAACACCCCTCTTTCTCATTGTTCGTGTGTAAAATGAGTGAAGAATGTCCCCAAGTAATGTTGGTATTGGATTTCTGGATAAGAAGATTTTGACGGCGTTGACATCTATAAGCTGGTCAGGATTTGGGAACAAGACCAACCCATAAACGAGGAGTGCCACAATTTCTTCAAAGGCTTGTAGGTCCAATGAATTCCAACACTCTTGTGCCTTCTCAAACAAGAATTTTGCTAAGAAGCCTTTCACACCGCTTCTAGTTTCCCAATGCCCCTTGATGTCAGATGGTTGCAAGTGTAGTGCTTGAGCAACATCTTCAGGCTTTGGTTCCTTTTTCGTACCGTTGAAAGGTAGTTGATTAAGAATAGGAATTCTCAGAAGTTGAGAAAATTCCTCCAAAGTGGGCACCAACTGGTAGTCAGGGAAAGTGAAATAGTGGTGAAGGGGGTCAAAGAACTGGAACAACACCTTTACCATGTCCTCTTCAATGCTGGTGCTGACTAGGCTGAGCAGTCTACCATGTCTTTCACTGAAGGGAGAGCTTTCCGGAATTCTGGATGTGAGCTCCTTGAGTTGAGGAGGGATTCTCACAAGGTTGACTTGGATAGTTTTCCTGCGAAGAATTTCCATGACCTACAAAACAAGAACAAAGATGAAGATCTAAACCCTTTAAATGGTTAGTGAATGCATATGATGTTTTATGATGTTTATGATGTATGCACAAACATATGTACAAGTAATTCACACCAAACCCTAGTTTCAGGCTTGCATGAGGTTTCATAGGTAAGTACCCTCTTGAGTGTAGTTGGCTTAAAAACCTGTCTTATAAATAGTAACCGGGTTCTAAGGAGCTCAATATCATTGGATTGTGTTTCCATGTTCATTGTTTTGGTTTAGCCACTTAACTAGCGACCAAAATATTCCAAGAAAACAACCCTCAATGAGTGTAGTATCGAGTATCTACCAACTTCGGACTGCACCAAAGCCGATCATCTCACTACCCCTAATGAAAGGCCAAGATGGTCAAGTAAGGTTCTAGGTCATTAGTGCTTAGTGACATCACTCAGCGGCCCCGTACTCTCCTTGATTGAACTCAAGGGTTACCGGTACTCACAAATATGTCGCACTAATATAGCTATTGCTTCAACCGTGTCGGTATACCCCGCACAGTTTCCACAACGTATTGCTATCTATGAATGTTTCCCCAAATCCGGGTGTAGGATTTCAAACCCAAACAAGAGAGCCAAGATATAAAGCAATCAAAGCAAACAATTAGTGATGCAAGAGGGTGATCTAAGTCCTAAGGTTACTCCACTTTTAAAATTATCCCCAGCAGAGTCGCCAGTTCTGTGATACGGTGGGAGAACTGATATGGGTTTTGCGTTTGTTTTCGCAAATGTTTCGGTTGAGTAAGAGTCGCCACCGACTTTTTATTTTATCCTAAGGAAAGGTTTAAAAAGCACAGCAAAAACCTTTGAGATGTTTTCTTGGGTTCGGGGAGTAGATTATAGAAAGGGAAGGTATTAGCACCCTTTCTATCCATGGTTATCCATGGGCTCTTAGTTACTTGCTTAGATCAACTTGCCTTTACTTTCAATTGTTTGAAATGGTGCTTTCAATTGTTTGAAATGGTGCTTTGTGTGTGTCTTTTTTAAAAGGTTTTGAAAAGAAACCAATGTGGTGGCAACCTTTGCAATGATCCATGTTGGGATGTATACAAAGGTGTATGTCTTTTGAAAAGGTTTTTCAATGTTTTTGAAAGTGTGTTGTGAGGTATGGTTTTGAAAAATAGGCAAGTGTTTTTGTTTTACAAGTTGGCAAGTAACCAAGAGTTTATCTACCCTAAATTTCTCAAAGATCTTTGCTATGTTTTAACCCTTTTAACAATTTTGTTCCACCATTGTATTTGGTGGACAATCTTGTGTTAGGATGTGAACGGGACGGGCGCGGGTCATCGTTTAGACCATGATTGCAATGGTGCCAAGTGTCTTTGGGCAGTTTTTTCTTTAAGGGACTTGATCATTTTTAGGCAACTTTCGAAAGCGTCATCGAGGGACTATGATCATTTTGAATGGTTTTGTTTTAGCCAAAGACACCTAACATGCAACATGGCCCATTATTGAAGGCAACAAATGGAGTAACCCTAAGGGGTGCAAGTGTGATTGGTGTTTGTTCATTTTCATGCTTTGTTATCTTTGAATTAGGTCAAACTATTTGTTTGGTTGATTTTTGCATACAAAACCCTAAGTCTATCATGGTATAATTGGAAAGCTTTAAAGTGCGAAAAATAAAGGTCCTAAATTATTACAACACAATTATGGGAAGGGGGTACAAATGTCCAAATGGGGGATATTTAGCAAGAAATTTAAACTTAAACTATTACATCCAAATTGAAATTTTACAAGGTATTTAATTGTACAATAATTAAATAAAATAAAATAAATATGCAAGATGCAAAAATGACTTTTATATGTATGTAAAAAGTATTTTTTATGTGTCAAATAAACAAAAATAAAAAAGGTTAATTTTGGATATTTTTCAAGTTTAGGGTAAAACCCTAATTTTTGCTAAATAAAATGTATTAATTATTTATTATATGCAATAATTATTAATTATGTATAAGAAATAAATAAAAAGAAAGTATATTGTAAAAAAGGATTTTTGAAGTCAAAATATTAATAAAAATAAAATGTATTATTTCTTTGTATTTTCCCTAAATATTCTAATAAACATATAAGTATTTATAATATTTACTAAATATATTAAATACGTACAAAAAAATAAAATATTTAATATTTACAAAAAAAGTATCTTTTTTATAAAATGTTTTTAAAAGATAAAGTAAAATAAAATCAGAAGATAAAATGTATTTTGGATTATTTTTGTATTTTGAATAAAAAGGATATTATGTTTATTTATGTACAAAATTCAAATAAAACAAGCAAAAATCCAAATAAAATGCAAAAATGGTTGAAAAAATATTTTTAATATTTTTTATGTTTTGTCAAAAAATATCAAGTCAGAATAAAAAAAGAAAAAGTCAAAAATGATAAAAATAAACACAATGGGCCAAGGGGGTGAATGTGTGAGAATGTGGTGTAAAAAGGACAACAAACTCAGGCCCAGCCCAAAGACTTTGTCTTCAACCTCTGAACATTCAAACAGAGCAAACGCGTGCTTCCTGCTATCTCATGATTCCTGGACTTTCAAGCAAAACTCACAACACCAAAAATGTAGAGCATCATGCCACGAGTTCATACATATAAAAAACTTGATCTAACTCTCAGAAATGAGAGAGAATTTCTTCTCCCCCAATTTCTGACCTAAGTTTTTGTCAATGTTCAGGTCTTAAATTCTCTCAGCATATGCAATATAAATGGAAAGTGAGGATATGGGTGGCTTCAGGGACATGAGTATGACACTTTTCATTCATAAATCTAAACCTAACTCTTCCTAGATTGAGAGATAGAAGTCCATGAACTTACCTGTTCAGCTTAGATCGTGTATGACAATGGAGGCACTTTCAAAGCAATGTGAGGACTTGTACAGCTTGCTTGAAGTTCAGGGATGCTTCTCCAACCTTTAGCTTGCCTTGAAAATAAATGAATCAAGCTATGGAAGTCAACCTGCAAAACAGAAAAAGTTAAAATGGTGAAGCTGGTTAGGGGTGTTACAGTTCGTGTCCAATGCTTGGGATAGTTTGTATAGATGGTATGGAGTGTGTATGAACTGGTTTTGGCCAAAGCGCACGAATGGATTGAGTTATGGACCTCAATCTGCAGGGATGCCCTGTTTTATGCAGTACAATGGTGTTTTGAGGTTTACGGAGGTATGGAAGGTAGTTGGCTCGTGCCTTAGCTTAGTTAGGATGTTTTGGATATGTTCAACAAGTTTGTCTAGGCTTGTGTTGGCAGAAATGTGAGATGATGTTGGTTATGCAAGGTTTCTTCTCTCTTAAGCAAAAAATGACAAGTTGGTTTACAAGCTTTCCTAGGCCCCTCAAGTATGCTGCCTCAATACCTCTTGATCAGTGTGATATCTCCATGAATCTTGTGTCCAAAGATATGCATTGTACCACTTGGATTGCAAATTTGACATAAAGTGTAACTTTACAAAAATGGATAAATTCCTTTTTCCAATTAAGGCTTAATTCTTTGTGTAATGACTATATGAACAAAACAAAGCTAGAATACAATGGATTGGAATTTAATTTTTGAGTGTAAATGAGATTAGAGGCCTGTAATGTAGCTTGCATATGCTGAATTTGAAAATGCACAAGTTATGAACATGGAAATGGCTCATGAACAAAGTGACTTTTGCCCATATTGTCAAATTCGATTCTCCCTAACCACATGGGTGTTTGAGAAGTTCTTGGACATTTTGGAAAGCTTGGAATGTGTAATACAATCCACCTTTGTAATGCAAGTTGAAATTCCAAGTGGAAGCATGTGAAAAGTGGCCATGAAGTTAGGTAAAAATCCTGCCTAAAATAGGTCAAAATTTTTCTAAGTTAAGAATGTTTTGCACCCTCGTTCCAAAAATTTTAACTTGAGCTACAAGCTTCTTTTGAGGTAACTTTGTGAATCAAAGTTGTAGATTTTCCAATGGGCTACAACTTTCATGTTTTGAGTTTTCCTTGAATCCAAATGTATCTTGATGGTAAAATGGGACAAAGTTAGGAAAAAATTAGGAATTTTCATAACTTAGAAAAATTCTAAGTTATGAAATTTCTTCATTTCAAACCCTAATTTGTGATTTTTGATTTCTTGATGAACAAGTTTCATAATTTGACATGTCTTGATGAAAAAAGAATCTTGACACTTGATTTTGACCAAAAAGTCAAAGTTTGACTTTTCAGTATACAGTCAAAAATTGATCAATTGACTGGAAAATTCATCTGTCAATCTTGTGCATTTGGGATCTTTTGAATTTGTTGAACATGTCAAGACAATTCCATGGGGTCCTTGAGTCCATATGTGAGCTTGGTTGGCCATTGGCTAGGTCAAACAGTCAAAAATTGCCTTTGTGCAGCCAAAACCCTAAAAATGGCCATTTTGCCCTTTTGGTGATCTGATCAAATTTCTTGTGGAATTGTGATCCAAACTTGATCAAATGGCTCATATGAGTTCATAATGTTGATGTGGGTCAAAAATCATGAGGTTTGACTGTCAATTGACCACAGTTGACTTTTTCCCCAATACAGTTGATTTCTAGGTCAACTGTCCAATTGACTGGGCAAAGATTGGAATCAAGGCTTGAAACTTGGTATGGATAAACTTGGGAGTCCAATATGAAGCATGAAAGTCATCTTAGGCATTTTAGGTCAAAACATCTTTGTGCAAACTCAAACCCTAATTTGGGTCAACAGTGCAAGGAGAAGTCTTGAGCAGAGCAAACCCTAACTTGATCCTGAGCTCCAAGGGTCTTGGGATGAGAAAATGTTGAGGAAATGGGAGGGAAAATTTTGGGGTACAACAGCATCCAATGGACACCGCTTCATTCTGGTAGCCATTGACTATTTCACCAAGTGGGTCGAAGCAGCTTCCTTCACATCCGTTACTAAGAATGTTGTTTCCCGCTTCATCAAACAGAATCTTATTTGCCGATACGGTATCCCAGAAAGGATTATCATTGATAACGGTACAAACCTTAACAATACTATGATCACCGCATTATGCGAGCAGTTTAAGATTCAACATCACAATTCATCTCCCTACCGGCCGAAGATGAATGGTGCAGTCGAAGTTACTAACAAAAATATCAAGAAGATCATACAAAAGATGACAGTCACCTACAAAGACTGGCATGAGATGTTACCGTTTGCTCTCCACGGGTACCGTACCATGGCACGCACGTCAACTGGGGCAACACCCTATTCCTTGGTATATGGCATGGAAGCTGTTTTACCTATCGAGGTTCAGATTCCCTCCTTGAGAATCATGAAAGATGTTGGTTTGAGTGAAGACGATTGAATTCAGACCTGGATTGATCAGTTGAACTTAATTGACAAGAAGAGACTTACTGCTGTTTGCCACGGTCAGACGTATCAAAAACGGATGATCAAGGCTTTCAACAAAAAAGTCAGGCGCCAGGTATATCAAGTCGGGGATCTGGTAATCAAGCGCATCATTTTTCCGCAAAGTGATCACAGGGGCAAATGGACTCCTACCTACGAAGGACCATTTGTAATCAAGAACATCTTTTCTGGTGGGGCAATGATCTTAACCACCATGGATGGCGACGACTTGTCGCACCCTGTGAATGCAGACATAGTCAAAAGATATTATGCATAAATGACCCGCTAGGTTGACACACCTAGGCAAAAAAAAGAGTATCCCGGTGAATCGAAAACCCGAAAGAGTGGTTCAGGCAAAAATTAGGGATAAAATTTAAAAAATATGTAAACCCGGCAAGTTGAAAACCCGAAAGGGCGACTTGGGCAAAAAAGGGTTTCCCGGTGGACTGAAAACCCGAAAGGGCGGTCCAGGCAAAAATTAGGGAATTAAAGCGTATGACTATGTCTAGTTGGATCACTTTAAGGACAATCTCTTCACAAACAAACTCTGAGCTTCTGATCAATCCAATCATCTTCAGACGAAGCAGCGGATGGACAAGATATTCGGAGATACGAAGGCTATAGCGGAATGGGAACCCCATGGGATTTTTTCACACATAGCTATCTTTATTTATATAAATTTTTCTTACTTTTATGACACCATCCTCTTACTAGGATGTCTGTCTCCTTTGTATAAAACACTTACTCAAAGTTAATACAAAGATATCTCTTTAAAGTGCAGAAAACCATTTGCTTTTTCTTTTTACACTTGTGTTTTTATTTGCAAAAACGTCCAATGATTCATTGATGAACATATGAATTTGAACATAATTACTGTTTACAAATAAACAAAGTGGAAAAGAACAATTACTGACGGGTTGAAAGGATAGGAAAACGTCTTTAGGATATTCCAGGAGCAATCCCTACAATACATCATCTAGATCCCCAGCGGAACTAAAATTTGAAACCCCTAATCCCCATCAGAGTTAAAACTTAAAACTCCCAATCCCCAGCGGAGCAAAAACATTGAGTTACAGATCCCCAGCAGAGCTGAAACCTTCTTCCCCAGTCGAGTCAAGATTTCCAACTACCAATCCCCAATGGAGACCATCCAGTTTCTCCAAATTCCCCAGCAAGTTGTCTTGAAGTCTGAGAACTAACCAGATAACAGTTAACTTTTGTCTCTCCCCAACCTAGGATAAATCCTCAGTAGAGTGGCAGACGACCGAAAACTCCTGAACTTACTCTCCAGCAGTAAGCCTTCTTCCCCATAGAGTTTTTGTTCCTCAACAGAATGAAGATCCTTATTCTTAATTCCCCATTGAAGTTTCCAGAGTTTTCATTACTCCTCAACAGAATGAAGATTATCATTCTTGATCCCCCGCAGAAGTCATCAGGGTTTCCCCTATTCCCCCAGCAGAATAAGGATTCCCATTATGTAACCCCCAGTAGAAGTCGTCAAAATTCTCTGGATTTCCCAAGCAGTTTGGCATTACTCTCACAACAGAATTTTTGTCAATACTCCAACTTCAAGACATGAAGGATCCTCATATCCACACAGAAGTCACCAAGGATTTCTCATCCCCAGCAATCAAAGATTTTGAATCTCCGGCAGCGGTCAAGGATTTATTTTTCCCGACAGCAGTCAAGGATTTTATTATCCCTAACTATTAAGGATTTATTTTCCTCAGTAATACAGCAAATCAGCTTACATGCACATACATTACATCCATATATCATAAACATTGATAAAGCACATATATTGCATCATACATTTCATGCAACATAACTTTGTGTTTTAGCTAACATTTTACCCTTTTCAGGATAAGATTAATAGCTACCGTTAACAATGTTCAAAGATTTCAAGATACAGTACAGATACACTCCAGACACGGAAGTCATTTTGTTGCTCATTCAGATTCAGAATTTAGATACAGTTCAGATACGCTCCAAATAAGGATGCCATCCTGATACTTATTCAGATTTCAACTATCAGATACAGTTCAGATACGCTCTAGAAAAGGATGCCATCCTGATACTTATTCAGATTTCAACTATCAAATACAGTACGGATACACTCCAGACACGGAAGTCATTATGTTTCTCATTCAGACTCAGATCTCAGATACAGTTTAGATACGCTCCAGACGCGGATGCTATTCTATCACTCATTCAGATTCAAACTTCAGACTCCAGCCCAGATACGCTCCAGACGCGGTTGCCATTCTGTCACTTATTCTGATTTTCCTCAGCTCAGAGACGCTCCAGACACGGATGCCATTCTTTTGCTTACTCAGATACAAAGTTTAGATACAGCTCAGATACGTTCCAGATATGGACACCATTCTGATGCTCATTCTTACAACTTACAACTCAGCAAACATTCTTGGATGGCATCTTTAATCCCATCTCCAACAATATTCTATCACCTTTCGAAATGGCATCTTTAAGCCCATTCCCTCAACTACATTTTGACGAGTGCAAATTTACGGGCACTCTAGTGTCCAATCATCTTTTACCTTCGAGTCACGAACGACAAAGCTCGCCAATCTATCTCTTAAGGTTCAAGAAGATTGAACAGAGGCAACTGTTGTAACCCAAAATTTTCCCTCTCATTTATCAAGATTTTCCTCACAAGACTTCTTGGACTCAAGACAGGATTAGGGTTTGCTCAGCTCAAGACACCTCATCTTGCACTGATGACCTGAAATTAGGGTTTGAGTTTGCACAAGAAATTTTGGACCATAAATGCTTCATGTGACTTTCATACACCATCTTGGACCCCTAATATTGCTCATATCAAGTTTCAAGCCTTGAATCACATTTTTGCCCAGTCAATTAGACAGTTGACCTAAAAATCAGTTGTATTGGGGAAAAAGTCAACCATGGCCAATTTACAGTCAAACTTCATAATTTTTGATCCACAACAACATTTTAGACTCCTATGAACCATTTGATCAAGTTTGGATCACAACTCCTCAAGAAATTTGATCAAATCATCAAAAGGGCAAAATGGTCAAAATTAGGGTTTTGACTCAGAAAGGGCAATTTCTGATTTTTGACCTAGCCAATGACCAATTGGGTTCAAACATGTTTTCAAGGGATCAATGGAATCATCTTGACCTAATCACATGGTTCAAAAGATCTCAAATGCATAGGATTGACAGATGAATTTTGCAGTCAACTGATCAAAAGTCAACTGTACAATGAAAAGTCAAACTTTGAATTTTTGGTCAAAATCAAGTGCCAACGGTCATAATTCATCAAGATATGTAAAAATGTGAAACTTGTTGACCAAGAAACCTAAAATTGCAAATTAGGGTTTTAATTTGAAATTTACATAACTTAGAATTTTTCTAAGTATGAAAAATTTCTTATTTTTTCCCAACTTTCCACAACTTTTTCACCATGATGAAATTGGATTCAAATAAAACTTCCAACATGAAAGTTGTAGTCCTCCATGAAATTTACAACTTTGATTCACAAAGTTTTCCCAAAAGATGCTTGTATCTCAAGATATAAATTTGTGAATAGGGGTCCATGAACTAAAAGACTTAGTGAAAATTTGCCCTAATTTAGGCAGGTTTTTGACCCAACTTCATGGGAATTTTTCACCTAGTTCCAAGAGGTATCTCAAAATGCATTTCAAAGATGGATTGTAGATCATGTTACAAGCTTTCCAAAGTGTCCGAGAAATCTCTAAGATCATTTGTGTTTAAGGAGAATCGAAGAAGAGAAAATGGCAATTTGTCACTTTTGTTCAAGCCATGTTTACAATGCTTCAAGTTGCAAATTAGTTCCTAGCATGCTTGTACCTTGCATTACAGGTCCTAATCCCTTCTACACTCCATAATTGAATGCTAACTCAATGGATAATGGCTTTATTTTGATCTTTGGAGCATTGTACAAAAGATTAATCCATTAATGGCATAAAGTTCACAATACCATTTTGATAAAGCAAGCCTTTTCCACTTTATCAACCTTGAGCCTTGGACTTGTTCCTTGGATGCAGGAATTTTCCACAGATAACAAGCAACTTGTACCAACTCTATGCAGCTAGCAAGCAAGCCTGTACAGGCCTTTGGCATAAGTCATTTCAACTTTCTTCAAAAGCAAGCAAATGGGAAAAAGTCAAGATAACTTGTCCATCTGATAAAGAGAAGACTTGGCTTCATTCTAAACAACTACACAAACTTGTCTCAAGTAAAAACACGAATTCATAGCATCCAAAACCTTCCCAAACACAGAAAACACCATTTTTCTGCCCAAACAGGGAAGCTTCTGTAAAACTCTTGTCATTTCAATATTGGCTTGTGCGTTTTGCTTTGTAACACTCCAAACACCTTCCATACATCACATCTAAACTATCCAGGCCCTTGTCTTGCAACTGTAACCCCTATTTCAAACATTACCATTTTCATTTTGGAAGGTTACAGGTTGACTTCTATAAGGATTTTCAGCCATCTACAAGGCCAGTTAAGCATTGGAAAAGCTTGAGGGAACTTCAAGGAAGCTCACACGATCTTCAGGCCTCACTCAAAGTCCCCACATTGCCATATCCAAACTTAGCTGAACAAGGTATTTTTCAAATCTCTATCTCCTTATTTAGGCATCCTTAAGTCACGATTTGTGAAGCAAAAATGTAGTCCTTAACTTGCTTAAGCTCTACATATGTGTGGTACGGTGGGAGAACTGACTTGAGTTTTGCGTTTGTATTCGCACTTGTTCGGTTTAGCAAGAGTCGCCACCGAATTTTTATTTTATCCTAAAGGAAAGGTTAAAAAGCACAGGAAAAACCTTTTGAGATGTTTCGTGGGTTCGGGGGGTAGATTATGAAAAGGGAAGGTATTAGCACCCTTTTCATCCATGGTTATCCATGGGCTCTTAGTTACTTGGTTTTAGATCACTTGCCTTGATTTTTGATTGCTTGAAATTGTGGTGTATGTGTGTGTTTTGAAAATGTTTTTGAAATAGACGCCTTTGTTTCGGCAACCATTATAATGACTCGTGTTTGAGTATATACAACGGTGTGTATCTTTTCGAAAAGATGTTTCAAAATGTTTTTTGGAGAGTTTGTTTTGAAAGTGTTTGTGAAGTGTGGTTTTTGAAAAGGAGGCAAGTGTTTTTGCAAGTTGATCTCAAGTAACTAAGAGTTTTGTCTACCCCTATTGTACTCAAAGGTTTTCTTTATGTTTTCAACCCCTTTTTAACAATTTTGTTCCACCATTGAATTTGGTGGACAATCTTGCGTTTAGGATATGTAACGGGACGGGCGCGGGTCATCATATGGACCATGAATGCAATGGTGCCAAGTGTCTTTGGCAATTTGCTTGAAGGGACTTGATCATTTTGATAAGCGACTTTCGAAAGCGTCATCGAGGGACTTATGATCATTTTGAATTGCTTTGCCAAAGAAACTCGACGTGCAAGCATGGCCCATTTTGGAAGGCAACATGTGGGATTACCCTGGGGGTGCAAGTGTGATTGTGTATTGATTTCAGGTATTTGTCTTGTATTAGGTTATCTAGCGTTTGATTTTATGTACATACAAACCCTAGGTCTAATCATGGTATAATTCGAAAGCGGTAAATTGCGGGAATTTAAAGTCCTAAACTATTACAAATGAGTATCCGGGAGTGGGGGTACAAATTGACAAAAAAGGGGGTGAGACTTAAATAATTACAACCAAATTGAATTGCAATCAAATATAATATGCATCATGTATAGAAATGTATAAGAGTATCAAATGTAAGTATATTGTGTAAGTGTAAGTGTAATGAGAATTATTTACAAGTTGTAAGTGTATGTATCGTGAATGTATGTCAACGTATCTGGATATTGCGTATGAGATTTATTCATAAGTTGTAAAATGTTAATGTATTAATAGGAAGATTAGGTATTGTTAACTTAATGAAAAGAATTAAATATTTTCTTTATTTAATTTTTGTAATCTTATATTTTTCTTTAATATGTACAAAATATTTTAACTAAAAACAATCAACCTAGAAAAAATCTATTTCTTTATGTATTTTTCATAGATATCTTAAACAAGGTTTATATTTGAATGAAAAGAGTTTTAAAAACAAGAAAAGAAATATGTTTTTTTTTCTTTAAAAAGATTAAGAAAATTATTATGTTCATTCATCATTCATTTATTAGTAAATATTCTATATATTGCAAATAAATTAGTGTGTTAATTAAAAAAAGAAAAGATATGTAAAAGAGAAAAGAAAAAAAAAGTTAATGTTAGAAAGTTGGATGGGCCAAAAGGATATCAAGCCCAAACCTGATCAAAACAAGAAGCAAGGGGGGTGTTAAAGGAAACTCGTTTGGGCTTAAGGGAAAGAATGGGGCGAGGCCCATCAGGTCTCATAACATTTGTTTTTAGGGTTTGATGATTTTGTGTTCATTTGGAACGAATTGGGGTTTGACAGAGGCGCGCCGTTTTCGTTCCATCTTCGTTCGTCTCCGTCTTTCGTTCGCCTCCTTACGCCGAAAGCTGAACCAACTTCTTCGCCCAAGCCACCAGCGCCACCTCTTCCTCCGTCCACGGATCATTCGAGCGATGGTTCATGCGAGGTAAAAATTTTTGTCTCAATCTCGTTAGGGTTCTCATTCTTCTTCTTTTACATGTTCTGATTTATTGGTTTTGATTAAGTGTTATTGTTATTGTTGAGGTGGTGGAAGGAAAGAGAAGAAGATGCTATCTTTTGGGAGACGGAGGGGGAAGGAATTCAGAGGCACTCGGAGGCTTGACGGCGGAGGAATCAGTGACGCGCGCTAGCTTGCTTGGACCCTGGTATTTCGTACCTTTCTTTAGGTTTTGTGATGCTCCCTGAAAACCTTTTGTCACTTCTTTCTTCTTCTTCTTGTTGCCTTGATGTTGTTCGTTGAACTTGGTTGCCTAGCTTGCTTTGCTTGATGTTGTATGATTTGGTTATTTAGCCCAATGATGAACGTTTTCTGAGGGCTAATGGTTGCCTTGAATGCTTAGGCCTTGACAGTAGTTTTGATGCTATGGCTTAGAGTTGGACAGGTTGAGGATGGTTTGGATGTTATGCTGCTTCTGCTTCAGCAGGGTGGAGGCAGTTTTATGAGTTTAACAATGCAGGTTTTTGGCTTGACAGATGAAGGTTTTAGCTATGTGTTTGAGGTTAGGTGTTTTGGTGCTTATGCTGTTTTCAGTTTTGGGTTGACAGTGGTTTGTTTGCAGTAGATAAGGCTTAATTTCTGTTTGATGCTTAGGCTTGATATTTTACTGGTTTATCAGGTTGAGGATGATTTGGGAGTTTTGTGTGTATTGCAGGTTTAGGCTTCTTGTAAGTTGGTCACAGGTTTGGGCAGAATGTTGGTAAGCTTTGACATGGTTTTTGTTTGAAAAATGGTTTTTCTTTTGTTCTTGAAAAACTTGACAGTTTGTGGTTATGTGAACTCCTTTCAGGCTTGTGTTGTCTTTGATATATGTTTAGGCTTGCTTTTTGATGGTTTTCGGTTTGTATATTTTTAACTTGTTTAATGCAGGGTTTGAAACGAGTTGGAGGCTTTTGTGGAAATATAATTCTTTTCCTTTTTATGGACAGTTTTGTTTGCATTCTGATTTCTTCATATCTCTGCCTTCTGTCCCACTGTTTTATTGCAGTTTTTACATATATTGTCTCATGCCTAAACCTGTAAGCCCATTCTTTCTCTCTTTTTCTCTCTCTCCAGTACTTAAGCATATTATATTGCTTAACATGTATTAATTCTGAAAAAGCAAACTGGCCCGGGAAATGATGAAACTGAAATTTGCTTGCAATCTACTCTTTCTCTACATATTTGCATATCTCTTTTCCATACTTTGTGCTTCTTGACAGCATTGATGGTACTTTGATACCTTGAGATATCTTTTGGCAGCTCTAGTTGACTTTGAACTTAGTTTTGAAATTGTGACTTTGTTTAGCAATTTGAACTTGGTTAGGCCATTCAGTTTGTAACTTGGACTTTGTATTTGCACATGTTGTCTTGCTTTGAACTATGCAGTTGATTTGACAAAATTTGAACTTGTGCATTTCAATACTTTGTGCATTCATTTTTAATTTGCAAACATTTTCATCCCTCTTTGTGAACCGGGAGAAATCCCGTGATTTGCAAAGAGGGCGAACTGATCCCGGCCATTTGCTTTTAATGATGAACTTTTTATCTGTCTGTCTCTTTAAATATTTATCTGCTTCTGACTTTTTTTTTCTTCTTTCTTATTCTTTGCAGATAGAATCCAATGAGGCAGAGGGAGCAAGGGATGGAAGATGAAGAATTGAAGACTTAGAAAAATATTAGGATAGTTTTATTTAAATTTAAATAACTGTAATATTATTATTGTAAACATTTTGTAAACAAAAACAATTATACAAGTAATCTAAAGATAAATAAAAAGTCCTTTTATTTGATTAATTCTTTTTATTCTTTTCAAGATATTTATCTAATTGTTATAATTCTTAAATTAAAATAAAAATGGAAATAAATTCCAATTATCTTAACTTAAAAATAAATAATCAATTGGTAAACATTGTGGTCTTATGACAAACCTGACGCCCCAATTATTCAAAGCAACGCATAGTTTCAAACCAAGCGACAGTTAATTAAACAAAACGTCCATCTGCCTCTTTTCACTGATTAAATCCAACAAATGCAAATTAACAACCAGCAGCCTCAGTTCTCAATTCAGAGTAATTTAACAAACATTGATAGAACCAACTCTTCTTGAGAGATATGCGCACAAAACCCTGATTCTGATCAAATGCCAAAGAAGCGTTTGCCTGATCGAAGCTGAACCAAAATCAACCAAAACCCTAAGCAGACTGTGTGAATTGTTCCAGACCCTTCAAAAAACCCTAATTTTGTCTGGCTGACGAGAAAAATCTGTTTTGACCGATTCTTGAGCCAGTTTGAAAAATCAGGAAACGCCTGAAGCTGTGATTTCTTGAGGAAAAATGCGAGGGCAAATTTTGGGGTACAACAGTTGCCCCTGTTCAATCTTCTTGAACCTGAAGAGTTAGATTGACAAGTTTGCCTTTCGCGACTCGAGGGTAAAAGGAGATTGGACACTAGAGTGCCCATAAAATTTGCACTCGGTAATGTGATGGTTGAGGGAATGGGCTTAAAGATGCCATTTGGTGATGGGCTTAAAGATGCCATCTAGTGACTGCCGGTAGGAGGATGGGCTTATAGATTCCATCTGGAAGGTGATTGTTGAACTGTATGTCACTGGTGAGTGGACGAGTATCAGAAAGGTATCCATGTTTTGGAACGTCTCTGAACTGGGGGTCTGAACAAGAAATAGATTGACATCCGTGTTTGGAGAATCTGTAAACTGTTTTCAGGAGTTGAAGTTGAATAAACAATAGAGAGGCATCCGTTGTTGGGAAGCGTCCGTAAATTGTTTTCAAAAGTTGAGAAGAAACTGAACAAGCGATAGATTAACATCCAGTGTTGGGAAGAATCCGTAAACTGTTTTCAGAAGTCTTAAAGTCGAGAAGGAACCGGTGTAGGGTTTCCTGATGATGAGTCCGTGTAAAACTGCATCTGGATGAATCTGGAACAAGTATCAGAATGTCGTCGTGTCTGGGTCACATCTGAACTGTCTCTGAGTGAATCTGGAATAAGTATCAGAATGTCGCCGTGTTCGGGTCACATCTGAACTATTTCTAGAAAGAATCTCGGGAGATGATGATTTTTGTCTGTCGACTAATCTCACCTGAAAAAGGTAAAGAGTTAATCGTATGCAATGTCATGATGCATGATGCAATATATGTTATATCAATGTTCATGATATGAATGTGATGAATGCGCATGTAAGCTAATGAGTTGTCTTGCTGAGGATAGACGAATCCTGGATGGCTGAAGATAAAGGAATCCTGACTACTGCCGGGGAAAAATAAATCCTTAGCTGCTGGGTAGGGCAAGAAACTTTGATCGTTGAAGATGAGGAGTCCTGGGACCACTGCTGGGGGATCAGGAGCTTGGGTCGTATGCCAAGTTACTGGGGAATTCCTGTCTTGAGGAGGTCCTCACTGGAGAATATTCGAATATTCTGTGAAGAACCGAGAATGGGTCTTCATTCTGCCGATGCTTAACTGTTATCTGGTCGATCTCCAGGCTTTCATAGAAGCTTGTATTGTCAACTGGTCGTAATCCAGGCTTCAACAATGACTTAATAAGCGGCTATCCGGTCGAATCCGGGCTTCGCGGCTTGAATAATGAAGAACTCGCTATCTGGTCGTAATCCAGGCTTGGTGATTGTCTGATACTGTTATCCGGTTGCAGTCCGGTCTTCACAATATGCTGTAGAGATTAAGATGTTATCCGGTCGAGTCCGGGCTTCATAACTTGAATTCAGGAGATCCTACTATCTGGTCGTAATCCAGGCTTTATGGTAATCTGACACTGTTATCCGGTCGTAGTCCGGTATTCACAATGACTTGTAGGGGATTAAACTATTATTCGGTCGAATCCGGATTTCATAGCTTGCTCTGAGGGGATACCACTATCTGGTCGCAATCCAGGCTTAGCGGTAGTCTGACACTGTTATCCGGTCATAGTCCGGTCTTCATAATGTGCTGTAGAGATTAAGATGTTATCCGGTCGAGTCCGGGCTTCATAACTTGAATTCAAGAGATCCCACTATCTGGTCGTAATCCAGGCTTTATGGTAATCTGACACTGTTATTCGGTCGTAGTCCGGTCTTTACAATGACTTGCAGGGGATTAAACTATTATTCGGTCGAATCCGGATTTCATAG
The DNA here is from genome assembly GCA_948472305.1 of Vicia faba. Lineage (NCBI taxonomy): Eukaryota > Viridiplantae > Streptophyta > Magnoliopsida > Fabales > Fabaceae > Vicia > Vicia faba. The sequence goes on from OX451736.1 coordinate 1,035,386,676, forward strand.
CTTGCTCTGAGAGGATACCACTATCTGGTCGCAATCCAGGCTTAGCGGTAGTATGACACTGTTATCCAGTCGTAGTCCGGTCTTCACAATGTGCTGTAGAGATTAAGATGTTATCCGGTCGAGTCCGGGCTTCATAACTTGAATTTTGTGAGTATTTGATCTTCGACGACTGTAGCTTCCAACAGATGATGAAGGAGTTTGAACGACCGATCAATTTGAAATGTAACTTGTTCTGGAGAATAAATCCTGGATAAATGTTGGGGAAATAAACCCATAATGGAAGAACTCTGGGGTTACTGAGGATGAGAAATCCCTGTTATCTGCCCACTGCCTGGGGAACAAGATCTTCACTTGTTGGGGGATCTTAGGACCACTGTTGGGGATTGGAACTCCTTGGTGACTTGCGGGGTGAGAGAATTCTGATGATCTCTACTGGGGAGTTCAGGACCTGGTAGACTTAAGCAGGAGATGTAAGATTTGAGAATCTTCAGTCCGGTAGGAAGTATCTCTGTGGGGAGGATGTTCACTGGTCTGGTTCCAATGGGGATTGACAGTTGGAAGCTTTAGCTCCGCTGGGGATAGGATTTTCAGATTTTAGGACTCTACTGGGAGTGCTGAAATTTATCTCTGGGGGGAACTAAGCTCTGGCAGGCTCTCTGGCTGGGGAGATCAGTTTTGAGAAAACTCTTGTTCTGCTGGTAATCCTAGAGTTAAACTCTGTTTGGGGACTCCTTCTGAAAGGGCATCGAGACATCTATCTGTACCTTCCACCTATCAGTAATCGTCTTTTCCTGATTTGAGAGGAAATGACTATGTTCAAATGCATATGCCTACTTAACAAAACATTGGACGTTTCTCAAATAAACATAAGTGTGAAAGAAAGACGAAGCAAATTTGTGTATTTGGAAAAGTATTTGTATTAACTTTCTATGAGTGTCTTTGTACAAAGGAGACAGGCATCCTAGTAAAAGGATGTCGCCATAAAATTGAAAGTTTTATACAAAAGCAAGATGGCTATGTGAAATAATTCCATGGGATTCTATTCTGCTATAGCCTTCACAACTCTGAATATTTGTCCATTCAATGCTTCGCCCGCTGATGACTGGATTGATCAGAAGCTTGGAGTTCGTTGATGAAGAGATTATCCTTAAAGTGATTCGACGAGACATAGTCATACGCTTTAATTCCCTAACTTTTGCCTGAACCGCCCTTTCGGGTTTTCGATCCACCGGGAAACCCCTTTTTGCCCAAGCCGCCCTTTCGAGTTTTCGACTTGCCGGGTGTACAGATTTTTTTGTTTTATCCCTAATTTTTGCCTGAACCGCCCTTTCGGGTTTTCGGTTCACCGGGATGCCCTTTTTTTCCCAAGTCGCCCTTTCGGGTTTTCGACTTGTCGGGTTATTTCATGCGTAGTATCTTTTGACTATGTCTGCATTCGCGGGGTGCGGCAAATCGTCGCCATCCATGGTGGCCAGAATCATCGCACCACCAGAAAATATGTTCTTGATCACAAACGGTCCTTCGTAAGTAGGAGTCCATTTGCCCCTGGGATCACTTTGCGGCAAGATAATGCGCTTGATTACTAGATCCCCAACTCGATACTCCTGTCGTTTAACTTTCTTGTTAAAAGCCTTGATCATCCGTTTTTGGTATGTCTGACCGTGACAGATAGCAGTAAGTCTTTTTTCGTCAATTAGGTTCAATTGATCAAGCCGAGTCTGGATCCAATCATCTTCGTTCAATCCCGCGTCCTTCATTATTCGGAGAGAGGGTATCTGGACTTCAATAGGCAAGACTGCCTCCATGCCATAGACCAAAGCAAAGGGAGTTGCCCTTGTTGACGTTCGCGCCGAGGTACGGTACCCATGAAGAGCGAACGGTAACATTTCATGCCAATCTTTGTAAGTTACTATCATCTTCTGCACAATCTTTTTGATATTCTTATTAGCTGCTTCTACAGCCCCATTCATCTTCGGCCGGTAGGGAGAAGAGTTGTGGTACTGTATCTTGAATTGCTCGCAGAGCTCAGTGATCATCTTGTTGTTAAGATTGGTACCATTATCCGTAATGATCCTCTCAGGTACACCGTAGCGGCAGATAAGGTTATGCCGAATGAACCGTGCCACGACATTCTTGGTTACCGTAGCATAGGAAGCCGCCTCAACCCATTTTGTGAAGTAATCAATTGCTACTAGGATAAAGCGGTGCCCGTTAGATGCTGTAGGTCTGATTTCGCCAATCATATCAATGCCCCACATCACAAAAGGCCAAGGTGTTGTCAAAATGTTCAGAGGAACCGGAGGAATGTGCACTTTATTAGCATAGATTTGGCATTTATGACAGGTCCGGGAATGCTGATAACAGTCGGCTTCCATTGTGGACCAGAAATATCCCGCCCGAAGGATTCTCTTTGCCATGGTATGTCCACTGGAATATGTTCCAAAGGTTCCTTCATGTAGCTCTGTCATGATCTTTTCTGCTTCAGTCTTATCTACACAGCGTAGTAAGGTTGAATCATGGTTTCGCTTGTAGAGAATGCCATTGCTGAGGAAGAATTTTGCTGCAAACCTTCTCAGGAACTTCTTGTCATTAAAAGATGCGCCTTCGGGATATTCTTGAGCTTCAAGGTACCTCTTCACTTCATGATACCAGGGTTTTTCTGTTACTTCTTCGATCTCGAGATCGCAGCAATATGCAGGTTCATCCTTCTTCCAAATAATGATCCGGGGCGCTTCATTGTCCCACTTGACTTTGAACATAGAAGACATCGTAGCTAATGCGTCTGCTAACTGATTCTCCTCTCTTGGGAAGTGTTCAAATGTTATCTCTTCGAAATGGGGAACCAATGTCAGCACATACTCCTTGTAAGGAATAAGATTTGGGTGTTTCGTATCCCACTCGCCTTTGATCTGATTGATCACGAGAGCGGAATCTCCGAAGACACTCAGAAATTTGATCCTTAAGTCAATTGCAGCTTGAAGACCCATGACACATGCTTCATACTCTGCCATATTGTTGGTGCAGTCGAAACATAGTCGGGCAGTGAGTGGAGTATGAGTGCCTTTAGGGGATATAATCACAGCACCGACACCATTACCCAAAGCGTTCGAGGCCCCATCAAAGTGCATGGACCATCGAGATCCTTTCTCAGGTCCTTCATCCGGTCCAGGTACTTCACAATCAGTCACTACCATGATATCCTCGTCTGGAAATTTAAAGTTCATTGGTTGGTAATCGTCCACCGCCATGTGTGCCAAGTGGTCTGCCAATACACTTCCCTTGATTGCTTTTTGAGTCGTGTACTGGATGTCGTATTCCGTCAAGATCATTTTCCATCTTGCTATTCTTCCGGACAAGGCGGGCTTTTCGAATATGTACTTGATTGGATCCATTTTTGAAATCAACAAAGTAGTGTGAGTCAACATATACTGTCTCAGCCGGCGAGCAGCCCATACCAAAGCGCAGCAAGTTTTCTCGAGCAATGAGTATCGGGTCTCACAGTCGGTAAACTTTTTGCTAAGATAATAAATAGCGTGCTCTTTTCGGCCAGACTCGTCATGCTGCCCCAGCACACACCCCATTGAGTTGTCAAGCACTGTCAAGTACAAGATTAGAGGTCTTCCTTCAACCGGTGGCATAAGAATGGGTGGTTCTTGGAGATACTCTTTGATTCTTTCGAAGGCGGCCTGACATTCGTCGTTCCAACGTACTACTTGATCTTTCTTCAGCAGCTTGAAGATTGGTTCGCAAGTAGCGGTTAGATGCGAGATGAATCGGGCAATGTAGTTCAACCGTCCTAGAAAGCCTCTGACTTCTTTCTCTGTCTTGGGAGCCGGCATCTCTTGTATGGCTTTCACTTTGGCAGGATCTACTTGAATACCTTTGTCGCTTACGATGAAGCCTATCAATTTTCCAGATCTCACCCCAAAGGTGCACTTGTTTGGGTTCAACCTCAACTTGTACAACTTCAAACGGTCAAACAGCTTTTGTAGGTGGTCAAGGTGTTCTTCCTCAGTTTGGGACCTTGCAATCATATCGTCGACGTATACTTCAATTTCATGATGGATCATGTCATGAAATAAAGCAACCATGGCACGTTGGTAGGTTGCCCCAGCATTTTTCAACCCAAAAGGCATGACCTTGTAGCAAAAGGTGCCCCACTGAGTAACAAAAGTGGTCTTCTCCATGTCTTCAGGAGCCATCTTGATCTGATTATAACCGGAGAAACCGTCCATGAAGGAGAAAACTTTATGCTGGGCGGTGTTATCAACCAGAACGTCGATATGAGGTAGAGGGAAATCATCCTTAGGGCTCGCCCTATTCAAATCCCTGTAATCAACACACATTCGGACCTTACCATCTTTCTTCGGCACTGGAACCACGTTGGCAACCCACTGAGGGTAAGAAGTCACCGCTAGAAATCCGGCATAAAATTGTTTCATAACCTCGGCTTTGATTTTCTCGGACATTTCCGGACGCATCCGGCGTACCTTTTGTTTTACCAGAGGGCAATCTTCCTTGGTAGGCAGGTGATGAACTACTATATCTGTATCCAACCCAGGCATGTCTTTGTAAGACCAGGCGAAGATTTCGACGTATTCATTCAACAGCTGTATCAGGCGCTCCTTGACACTCGGTTCAGGATTGGCACCCACTTGTACTTCCTTCTGGTCTTCCTCTGTTCCTAAGTTGACAGTTTCCAACAACTCTTCGTGAGGCAAGATGGCCTTTTCTTCTTGCTGTAAAAGTCTGGCCAGCTCTTCCGGTACTTCACAACCTTCACCATCTTCATACTCATCTTGATTGACCAGATCTTCAGAGTTATTGAAGGACATAGCAGAATAGTTACCCATAGAATCCAGAGTGGATGGGTACCTGCATTTGTGAGTGTGGGTGTGTGTAAGGGATAGCCATCCTTAAACAAACAAAATGCAAAGAAGGAAAGAAAATGAACACAACAGTTTATCAATGAAAAACGTCCAATGAATCATTAAACATGGCATATGGATATGAAAATAATCAAAACCCTTACAAATGGACCTGCATGCCCCGGGCAAGACATGAGGTGAAAAAGTAGTGTACGAATTGTTCAAGAGTAAATATTACAAACCAATAGGAAATGTTTGACAGATAATTACTGATTAATAAAAGTAATGGGGACAAAATCCTTTGCCTCCCAGTTGCGTAGTCCTCCTTCGATGGTTGGGTAGATCCAATCTTCAATGTTGGCCTCTTCGTCTTCACCCTCCAAAGCGTTGATTCCATAATGAGAGATCTTGACGGGCGTTCTTTCAATCTTTGAGCGGCGCATAGCTTTCTGCCCCGCAGCAGTGAATCCTAAACCAAACTTGTCTGTTTTGTGAGGAATATCGGGCAACTGACCCCATGTTGAGCTCTTCCCTTCCTTCAATGCAGCCTTTGCGTCTTTCAGATATGCCATCCTGGCCACCTGCTTCGGTACCTCGGCCACCACTCTTGCTACTGCCCCTTCAGGAGAGACTTCCTCAAAATGCTGGAATGGTGTTTCAATGAATTCCCCTTCCACCTCTACATACCGAAAAGAGTTCAAGTGGCTGATCATATATTCCTCTTCACCATGTACGGTTATGATTTTTCCTTTGACAGGGTACTTCAACATCTGATGCAAGGAGGAGGTGACAGCCCCCGCATGATGGATCCAAGGCCTACCTAGCAAGCAAGAGTATGATGGACGGATGTCCATCACATAGAAAGTAGATTTAAGCACCTAAGTGCCCACCTTGATGGGAATATCAACTTCCCCGTGGACCATTCTCTTCGAACCATCGAAAGCTCTGACAATAATATCACTCGGCTTCAACTCTAAACCTTCACAATCCAGCCGGTCCAAAGCTTTCTTAGGTAGTACATTTAGCGATGAACCGGTGTTGACCAAGACATGTGCGAGAGTGGTCCCTCGGCACTCGACTGAAATGTGCAAAGCATCATTGTGGTTTCTACCTTTAGGAGTTAGGTCAGCATCAGAGAAACCTAATCCATTGTCTGCAGTAAGGCTGGCCACGCAATTTTGGAATTGGTCTACAGAGGTTTCCTGGGGCACATGGGCTGCCTTTAGGAATTTTATCAATGATTTAGCGTGTGCCTCAGAGCAAAGCAGTAACGCTAACATGGAGATCTTCGAGAGGGTTTGCCCCAGTTGCTCTACCACGTCATAATCACTCTTTTTAATTATCCTCAAAATCTCCTCCATCTCTTTCTTAGAGGTCTCCGGGATGACCAAAGGTTGAGCCCTCGTCCTGACGAGCTCATCTTGGATCCCTTTTCCCTTATCAGCTGGAGAAGGAGGGACAACAACAAGAATAACAGTTTCTTCGATCAACGGAGTTTTGGCGGAAAGTTTTATTGGCGCAGGATTAACTCTGGCAGCAGCTGAGGGTCCAAAGATTGCCTTTGGGGAGGCAATCTCTGGAGAAAAAATTCTCCCACTCCGGGTGATCTTGCTTGTACCAGCAACGTTTCCAATGCTGGCATCCTCTTCATCAGAGCTTTCTTCGGTAACTTCAACTTGTTTAACACCATGGTAGTAGATGTCTCCACCGTAATTCCATGGTCTTGACTTGTCAGAACTGTAGGGGACAGGCCCAGGCATAGTTATTTTCAAGGGAACAATCTTTGTAGCTGATGTAATCTTAACAGGCTTTCTGACGGCCTTGGAAAGATTTGCGTGAATGGTGATAATTGAGACATCTTCAGTAGGGGTTGGAATAGCAGGAATCTTGTCAAACAGAATTTGTCGACTGTCCATCAGGCTTTGGATGCCTTTCTTCAGTGACGGGCAGTCAAATGGCAGAGAGTAACAGCAGTAGCAGTCTTCTTTGCATCCCGGGAAAATCCCGGCTCTTAGCAGGTTTAACTTGATTGTTAACAGCGGAGTTATCAGGTCATTGACATCAGAAACATACAAATCTTCCTCAATAGCATTGACATTTCAACCATGTTTCGGTATCGGAGAAGATATCACGTTCGGCTTCTCTGGAGCATCGAACTCCACCTCTTTCGCATCTATCAAGTCTTGGATTTTATTTTTGAGCGCCCAACAATCATTTGTGTCATGTCCGACGCTATCGGAATGGTAGGCGCACTTAGCATGGGGATGATAGTGCGGTGAAGCAGTATTCACAACCTTTGGTGCTTCCCTGATCTTGGTGAGATTCAATTTCAACAGATGTGGAAGAACTTGCGCAGGTGTCATATTGATACGGGTAAACTGTCGTGGTGGCCGTTCTGCCCATTGTTGTTTAGGTCTGGACTGGTTATTGCGAGGCTGATCGTTTGATGGATTTTAGATCATTATGGCCCCCACAGTCGACCGACGCTCATCTCTTCCTGCTCCTCTCTGAGAGTACACAACAGCCGTTTCTTTCTTCGTCGGAAATGATTTCTTAACAGTTGTAGATGCAGAGGCCTCCTTCTGAATCTTCCCATTCTTGATACCGGCCTCTACCCGCTCGCCAGTCAAAATTAATTCAGTAAACCCTGCGGAGGAGCTATCGATCAGGTGGTTAAATAATGGACCAGACAGGGTCCCCAGGAACATATCAACAAGCTCTCTATCAGAAAGAGGTGGCTGCACCCTTCCAGCCAAATCGCGCCATTTTTGGGCATACTCCTTGAATCCCTCACCTGAGGCCATCCCCATACTCTGTAGCTGAGTACGGGTTGGTGCCAGGTCAGAGTTATACTGATATTGGCGATAAAAAGCGGCCTCCAGATCCTCCCAACTACGTATCTCTGATCTTTCCAGCTTGTAAAACCAGTCTAACTGAGTGCCAGACAGGCTATCTTGAAAGAAGTGTACCCAAAGGTTTCTGTCAGAAGTGTGAGGTTGGATTCTTCGGACGTATGACCTTAGGTGCATTTTTGGGCAAGACAGCCCATCGTATCTGGCAAAAATTGGTACTTTGAACTTCGGAGGGATCACAATTCCAGCGATTAATCCCAAATCTTTGAAATCCAAGCCTGGAACTCTCTGCAGCTCCATAGCTGCCAACCTTTCTTCCAAACCTTTGTACTTATCATCGGCGGGCGGGTATTGTTGATCCGAGTAGTCTCCGTCCTCTTCAGCCTCCTCTTCTTCCATATCAGACTCGAAAGGTACTGTAGCCGCATTCCCTTTACTGGTTCCCTCCTCAGAAGTAGGGGGAAATTCAAGCACTCTTCTGGCTTCACCTGCAAACCTTCTCCCCAAGGTGGCCACCCCGACTCTCTTCTTCTTTTTCTTTACTTGGTCTTTGTTCCCAAGCAGGGTTTTCAGATCCTCCTGACCCTTAGCCAAGGTCATCAGGAGTTGTTGAAACTGTGCGTTTTGAGACTGCAAGTCCTTGACCGTTTGCTCGAGATCCATCTTACTGAAATAAACAGCAGAAAGATAAGGAAACCTGGTGTGGAGACCTGCTTATGCACATGATGAATGGTATGCTTATGTATGCAATGCATTCAAGGATTTTAGAAATTCACAATTGTTGCAAACAAAGAAGAACACACGTCATATTAATAAGAAGAAATTTGTCAGTACATAAATGCCCCATGGGCCAAATATTACAAAAACTTCTCAAGGTAAAAAGACATTGCGCATCCTCTTTGGTGCGATGTAGGTGTTGAGGGTCTCTTCCTCATGGAGTCGGCGGGTGAGCTCTAAAACCTTCTTCTCGCTGGCGTAGAAGCTGGCTTCAAAAGTATCTCTCTCTTCCCTGAGCTGGATCCAACTCTTCTGCATCTCCTCCCATGACGTTGGCATGTCAGGGTACCGGACGGTGTAGGGAACCTCTCCTTCCTTGACGGGCTCTCTAATCACAGGGAGAACATGAGGGTAAGGCATCATTAGACTCTGGGCCCGGGTTCGTACCCACTTGAGATAAGGCTCAAGAGGGATGGAGTTCTTGTGTCCCAGCGTCTTAGTATCTACCTTGTTAGGCATCCTCCAGGCTCTGATGAATCTTTGGCAAAGTCCTTGCGCATCGTTGTCGAAGTCAAAAACTAGGTCGAGAATCAACATGTCGTGGGGGCCATCCCTCCGTGCATATCCAAACTGTCTCAAAGCTAGACAAGGGTTATAGGTAATGCCTCCCCTAATTCCAAGTAATGGAACATTAGGGAACTCTCCGCAGTGATCGACGATGATGATATTCTCTCTGGACCGAGAGCACCAATACACATCAGAGTGAGTGAGGGTCATCAACCGTTGTGACCACTTTAGGCCTTGGTCATTCTTCAAAACAGACTGTGGAAGGTGCGAAATAAACCACCTTGCAAGGAGAGGAGTACAGCACATGAGAACACCTCTCTTTCTCATTGTTCGTGTGTAAAATGAGTGGAGGATGTCCCCAAGCAATGTAGGTATGGGGTTCCTGGATAAGAAGATCTTGACAGCGTTGACATCTATAAGCTGGTCAGGATTTGGGAACAAGACCAACCCATAAGTGAGGAGCGCCACAATTTCTTCAAAGGCTTGTAGGTCCAAGGAATTCCAACACTCTTGTGCCTTCTCAAACAAGAATTTTGCCAAGAAGCCTTTGACACCGCTTTTAGTTTCCCAATGCCCCTTGATGTCGGATGGTTGCAAGTGTAGTGCTCGAGCAACATCTTCAGGCTTTGGTTCCTTTTCCGTACCGTTGAAAGGTAGTTGATTAAGGATAGGAATTCTCAGGAGTTGAGAAAATTCCTCCAAAGTGGGCACCAATTGGTAGTCGGGGAATGTGAAACAGTGGTGAAGGGGGTCAAAGAACTGGAACAAAACCTTCATCATGTCTTCTTCAATGCTGGTGTTGACTAGGCTGAGTAGTCTACCATGTCTTTCACTGAAGGGAGAGTTTTCTGGAATTCTTGATGTGAGCTCCTTGAGTTGAGGAGGGATCCTCACAAGGTTGACTTGGATGGTTTTCCTGCGAGGAATTTCCATGACCTACAAAACAAGAACAAAGATGAAGATCTAAACCCTTGAAATGGTTAGTATATACATATGATGCTTCATGATGTTTATGATGTATGCACAAACATATGTACAGGCAAATCACACAAAACCCTAGTTTCAGGCTTGCATGGGTTTCATAGGTAATTACCCTCTTGAGTGTAGTTGGCTTAAAAACCTGTCCTATAAATAGTAACCGGGTTCTAAGGAGCTCAATATCATTGGATTGTTTTCTGTGTTCATCATTTTGATTTAGCCACTTAACTGGCGACCAAAATATTCCAAGAAAACAACCCTCAATGAGTATAGTATCGAGTATCTACCAACTTCGGACTGCACCAAAGCCGGTCATCTCACTACCCCTAATGAAAGGCCAAGATGTTCAAGTAAGGTTCTAGGTCATTAGTGCTTAGTGACATCGCTCAGCGGCCCCGTACTCTCCTTGATTGAACTCAAGGGTTATCGGTACTCACAAATATGTCGCACTAATATAGCTATTGCTTCAACCGTGTCGGTATACCCCGCACAGTTTCCACAACGTATTGCTATCTATGAATGTTTCCCAAATCCGGGTGTAGGATTTTAAGCCCAAACAAGAGAACCACAAAGGTAAACCAAACAAAGCAAACAATTAATCATGCAAGAGGGTGATCTAAAAACCCTAAGGTAACCCCACTCTTAAATTTCTCCCCAGCAGAGTCGCCAGTTCTGTGGTACGGTGGGAGAACTGACTTGAGTTTTGCGTTTGTATTCGCACTTGTTCGGTTTAGCAAGAGTCGACACCGACTTTTTATTTTATCCTAAAGGAAAGGTTAAAAAGCACAGGAAAAACCTTTTGAGATGTTTCGTGGGTTCGGGGGGTAGATTATGAAAAGGGAAGGTATTAGCACCCTTTTTATCCATGGTTATCCATGGGCTCTTAGTTACTTGGTTTTAGATCACTTGCCTTGATTTTTGATTGCTTGAAATTGTGGTGTATGTGTGTGTTTTGAAAATGTTTTTGAAATAGACGCCTTTGTTTCGGCAACCATTATAATGACTCGTGTTTGAGTATATACAACGGTGTGTATCTTTTCGAAAAGATGTTTCAAAATGTTTTTTGGAGAGTTTGTTTTGAAAGTGTTTGTGAAGTGTGGTTTTTGAAAAGGAGGCAAGTGTTTTTGCAAGTTGATCTCAAGTAACTAAGAGTTTTGTCTACCCCTATTGTACTCAAAGGTTTTCTCTATGTTTTCAACCCCTTTTTAACAATTTTGTTCCACCATTGAATTTGGTGGACAATCTTGCGTTTAGGATGTGTAACGGGACGGGCGCGGGTCATCGTATGGACCATGAATGCAATGGTGCCAAGTGTCTTTGGAAATTTGCTTGAAGGGACTTGATCATTTTGATAGGCGACTTTCGAAAGCGTCATCGAGGGACTTATGATCATTTTGAATTGCTTTGCCAAAGAAACTCGACGTGCAAGCATGGCCCATTTTGGAAGGCAACATGTGGGATTACCCTGGGGGTGCAAGTGTGATTGTGTATTGATTTCAGGTATTTGTCTTGTATTAGATTATCTAGCGTTTGATTTTATGTACATACAAACCCTAGGTCTAATCATGGTATAATTCGAAAGCGGTAAATTGCGGGAATTTAAAGTCCTAAACTATTACAAATGAGTATCCGGGAGTGGGGGTACAAATTGACAAAAAAGGGGGGTGAGACTTAAATAATTACAACCAAATTGAATTGCAATCAAATATAATATGTATCATGTATAGCAATGTATAAGAGTATCAAATGTAAGTATATTGTGTAAGTGTAAGTGTAATGAGAATTATTTATAAGTTGTAAGTGTATGTATCGTGAATGTATGTCAACGTATCTGGATATTGCGTATGAGATTTATTCATAAGTTGTAAAATGTTAATGTATTAATAGGAAGATTAGGTATTGTTAACTTAATGAAAAGAATTAAATATTTTCTTTATTTAATTTTTGTAATCTTATATTTTTCTTTAATATGTACAAAATATTTTAACTAAAAACAATCAACCTAGAAAAAATCTATTTCTTTATGTATTTTTCATAGATATCTTAAACAAGGTTTATATTTGAATGAAAAGAGTTTTAAAAACAAGAAAAGAAATATGTTTTTTTTTTCTTTAAAAAGATTAAGAAAATTATTATGTTCATTCATCATTCATTTATTAGTAAATATTCTATATATTGCAAATAAATTAGTGTGTTAATTAAAAAAAGAAAAGATATGTAAAAGAGAAAAGAAAAAAAAGTTAATGTTAGAAAGTTGGATGGGCCAAAAGGATATCAAGCCCAAACCTGATCAAAACAAGAAGCAAGGGGGGTGTTAAAGGAAACTCGATTGGGCTTAAGGGAAAGAATGGGGCGAGGCCCATCAGGTCTCATAACATTTGTTTTTAGGGTTTGATGATTTTGTGTTCATTTGGAACGGATTGGGGTTTGACAGAGGCGCGCCGTTTTCGTTCCATCTTCGTTCGTCTCCGTCTTTCGTTCGCCTCCTTACGCCGAAAGCTGAACCAACTTCTTCGCCCAAGCCACCAGCGCCACCTCTTCCTCCGTCCACGGATCATTCGAGCGATGGTTCATGCGAGGTAAAAAATTCTGTCTCAATCTCGTTAGGGTTCTCATTCTTCTTCTTTTGCATGTTCTGATTTATTGGTTTTGATTAAGTGTTATTGTTATTGTTGAGGTGGTGGAAGGAAAGAGAAGAAGATGCTACCTTTTGGGAGACGGAGGGGGAAGGAATTCAGAGGCACTCGGAGGCTTGACGGCGGAGGAATCAGTGACGCGCGCTAGCTTGCTTGGACCCTGGTATTTCGTACCTTTCTTTAGGTTTTGTGATGTTCCCTGAAAACCTTTTGTCACTTCTTTCTTCTTCTTCTTGTTGCCTTGATGTTGTTCGTTGAACTTGGTTGCCTAGCTTGCTTTGCTTGATGTTGTATGATTTGGTTATTTAGCCCAATGATGACCGTTTTCTGAGGGCTAATGGTTGCCTTGAATGCTTAGGCCTTGACAGTAGTTTTGATGCTATGGCTTAGAGTTGGACAGGTTGAGGATGGTTTGGATGTTATGTTGCTTCTGCTTCAGCAGGATGGAGGCAGTTTTATGAGTTTGACAATGCATGTTTTTGGCTTGACAGATGAAGGTTTTGGCTATGTGTTTGAGGTTAGGTGTTTTAGTGCTTATGCTGTTTTCAGTTTTGGGTTGACAGTGGTTTGTTTGCAGTAGATAAGGCTTAATTTTTGTTTGATACTTAGGCTTGATATTTTACTGGTTTATCAGGTTGAGGATGATTTGGGAGTTTTGTGTGTATTGCAGGTTTAGGCTTCTTGTAAGTTGGTCACAGGTTTGGGCAGAATGTTGGTAAGCTTTGACATGGTTTTTGTTTGAAAAATGGTTTTTCTTTTGTTCTTAAAAAACTTGACAGTTTGTGGTTATGTGAACTCCTTTCAGGCTTGTGTTGTCTTTGATATATGTTTAGGCTTGCTTTTTGATGGTTTTCGGTTTGTATATTTTTAACTTGTTTAATGCAGGGTTTGAAACGAGTTGGAGGCTTTTGTGGAAATATAATTCTTTTCCTTTTTATGGACAGTTTTGTTTGCATTCTGATTTCTTCATATCTCTGCCTTCTGTCCCACTGTTTTATTGCAGTTTTTACATATACTGTCTCATGCCTAAACCTGTAAGCCCATTCTTTCTCTCTTTTTCTCTCTCTCCAGTACTTAAGCATATTATATTGCTTAACATGTATTAATTCTGAAAAAGCAAACTGGCCTGGGAAATGATGAAACTGAAATTTGCTTGCAATCTACTCTTTCTCTGCATATTTGCATATCTCTTTTCCATACTTTGTGCTTCTTGACAGCATTGATGGTACTTTGATACCTTGAGATATCTTTTGGCAGCTCTAGTTGACTTTGGACTTAGTTTTGAAATTGTGACTTTGTTTAGAAATTTGAACTTGGTTTAGGCCATTCAGTTTGTAACTTGGACTTTGTATTTGCACATGTTGTCTTGCTTTGAACTATGCAGTTGACTTGACAAAATTTGAACTTGTGCATTTCAATACTTTGTGCATTCATTTTTAATTTGCAAACATTTTCATCCCTCTTTGTGAACCGGGAGAAATCCCGTGATTTGCAAAGAGGGCGAACTGATCCCGGCCATTTGCTTTTAATGATGAACTTTTTATCTGTCTGTCTCTTTAAATATTTATCTGCTTCTGACTTCTTTTTTTCTTCTTTCTTATTCTTTGCAGATAGAATCCAATGAGGCAGAGGGAGCAAGGGATGGAAGATGAAGAATTGAAGACTTAGAAAAATATTAGGATAGTTTTATTTATATTTAAATAACTGTAATATTATTATTGTAAACATTTTGTAAACAAAAACAATTATACAAGTAATCTAAAGATAAATAAAAAGTCCTTTTATTTGATTAATTCTTTTTATTCTTTTCAAGATATTTATCTAATTGTTATAATTCTTAAATTAAAATAAAAATGGAAATAAATTCCAATTATCTTAACTTAAAAATAAATAATCAATTGGTAAACATTGTGGTCTTATGACAAACCTGACGCCCCAATTATTCAAAGCAACGCATAGTTTCAAACCAAGCGACAGTTAATTAAACAAAACGTCCATCTGCCTCTTTTCACTGATTAAATCCAACAAATGCAAATTAACAACCAGCAGCCTCAGTTCTCAATTCAGAGTAATTTAACAAACATTGATAGAACCAACTCTTCTTGAGAGATATGCGCACAAAACCCTGATTCTGATCAAATGCCAAAGAAGCGTTTGCCTGATCGAAGCTGAACCAAAATTAACCAAAACCCTAAGCAGACTGTGTGAACTGTTCCAGACCCTTCAAAAAACCCTAATTTTGTCTGGCTGACGAGAAAAATATGTTTTGACCGATTCTTGAGCCAGTTTGAAAAATCAGGAAACGCCTGAAGCTGTGATTTCTTAAGGAAAAATGCGAGGGCAAATTTTGGGGTACAACAATATGCATAGTTTTTATTTATATTAACTAAGTAGTGAGAATTTGAATCTTGAAGTTCATGAAAAAAACTAGGTCAGAAATTAGGGGTGATTAAATTCTCTCTGATCTTTGAGAGTTAGTTTACAAACTTTATATCACTGGAATCGTGAGATCATAAGCTACATTTTTTGTGTTATGAGTTTTTGATTTTATGCAAGCTAGAGCAAGTTACAGTTTGAGCTCAGAAACGCGCGCAGGAAGCCAAGGACAGGGATGAAGATGATGTTCTGGGCCTAGGCGCCTTGGGCCTGTTGTTTTTCACACCCCCCATATTCCTATCCGCACCCCCTTTGCTTATTTTGTTTATTTTTTATATTTTCTCATATTTTTTTATGTTTATTGATTTTAATATTTTTTCTGAACATCAAAAAATCATGAAAAATATTTTCTTTATTTTTTGTATTTTATTTTATTTTTATCTTATTTTTTGGCATAAAAAATAATTTATAAATAAATAGAACTTTATTTTCTTAAGTAAATAGTAAATACATTTAAAAATACCATACATTTTTATTTTATTATTTTTCACACATAAAATATTATTTTCATATATATTTTATTTTTTTAATATTTGTACATAATATTGTTATTATTTTTCTTGAACAAAAAATGAATAAAATAAATGATATAGAACATATTTTCTTTTAAATAAAAAAATTAGGGTTTCCCCTTTCAAAAATAATAATATTATTTTTTCTTATTTTTAGGACTTAAATAATTTATTTTTCTCATACACAAAATAAATACAAAAACATTTTGCATAAATACATTTTATTTGCATATTTAAATAATTGTATGTTTATTTATTTATTATGCAATAATTCAATTGGGTTGTAATAATTTTTAGGGTTTTATTTTGAGCAATATTCCTCATTCAAAACTTGTATCCCCCCTCCTATAATATTGTTGTAATAACTTAGATTTACTTTACGCAATTTATCGCATTATATACATGTTTAGTAAAATTAGGGTTTGTATGATAAGACAAAATCAAACAAATAGAATGACCTAATTCAAGACAAACAAAATGCATGTAAAGGACACACATTGCACACAAGCACCCCTTAGGGTTTCACCCACTTGGCTGCCTTAAAAATGGCCATGGTATGCATGCAAGGTATCTTGGTAAAAGAAAACAAAAACAAAAGATCGTAGTCCCTCGACGACGCTATCAAAAGGTTGCCTAAAAACAAATTATCTTGGTCCCTTAAACAAGCTAAGATACCTAGCAACATTGCTATCATGGTCATACGATGACCCACGCCCGTCCCGTTTAACATCCAAAGATAGGGTTGTTTACCAAAGCAATGGTAAATCAACAATGTCAAAGGAATAAAAATGTACAAGAAAGACTTTTGAGTAGGTAGATAGCTTCTAGTTACTTGATCATTTGCAAACAATCCTTGCTATTTTCAAACAAACACACACACATTTTAAAAACATTTTCCAAACAACTTTCAAAACATTGAAAACATTTTTCAAAAGACAAACATCTTTGTATACATTCTTACGGACGAGAATCATTACAAAGATTGCCTAAACGATGGCCTCTTTTCAAAATACTTTCAAAACCACACAAAGCACAATTTCAAACAATTGCAAAAGCAAAGCAAGTGATCTAAACAAGTAACTAAGTGCCCATGGAAAACCATGGATGAAAAGGGTGCTATCACCTTCCCTTTTCATAATCTACCCCCCGAATTCAAGAAAACATCTCAAAGGTCTTTCCTGTGCTTTTTGACCTTTCCTTTTGGATAAAATAAAAGTCGGTGGCGACTCTTGCTAAACCGAAACATTTGCGAACACAAACGCAAAACCTCAAGTCAGTTCTACCACCGTATCACAACTGGATTTCATTGCCTCAAAGTTTATTTGGGTCATCTTCATGAATTGATTCATAGTCTATTTTAAATAAGATGGTTTCCTTAGTGGGGGATTCTAAGGATCTTATTGAGCAGCATTTTTACCTTGATTGTTACTCTATCTGAAATTTGGATGATCCTTTCACCCTGGATTATAAGTATTGGAGTATGGATTTGGTTCTTGAAAATTTCCAACATAATTAACCTCTTCAACTTGTCCCTATGATACACAATTGTCATTTGCATGACCTTCACCATAGAAATCACATCTTAACACATGGATTTAACTAGCATTTACATGAACAAGAGTAATAACTAATTTCTTTGTTAAAGCTTTAAGTTGAGCTAATATAGTAGTTTTAGTATCAAGCTCTATCATACATTTCTATTTTGGACCCCTCTCACTTTGTGTGAGGTATTCATTTTGACACATATTTTCAATCAACTCCTTCATTTTATCTTCATTATTGTTCTTCATAGTACCCTATGTTGGGGCATCAAGAACCATTTGAGTTTGAACTTTCAAACCTAGTGTAAAATGTTGCATTTGTTCCATGTTGTCCATGTTATGATTTGGACACTTCCTGAGCAATAATTTAAACCCATCCCAATCATCATAAAGAGATTTTGAGCTACCTTACTCAAAACTATAAATTTTAACCCTTTGTTCCATGAACTAGTAATGAGTATAAAAATGCTCCAAGAACTTGTCTTCTAAATCTTTCCATGTTTGGATAGTCCTAATGGATAGACATTGCAGCCAATCTTTTGCTCTCCCGATTAAAGTAAAATTGAACAGTCTAAATTTCATTTGGCCGTCAGTTACTCTATCTAGTCCTCATATAGAACAAGTCTCATAGAAACAAGAGAGATGCTCCCATGGGTCTCTAACAACATTCTCGCCAAATTATTTCTCCCTCAAACCTGCTAGAATTGCGTTATTGCTATCAAAAGCCAGGGGATTTGCTGGTTTGAACCCAAGAGAAATTTTCCCATCATGAGTTCTTCTACAATAGTCTCCCATAGTTCGCTTAGTTGAATCGTTAACCATTAGTCCATTACTACTTCTTCGTTATCAGGCTTGTTGTCTGAAGGTATTGGTGTTAACTCTTCTTTCTACTCCTCTTTTGCTAACCATGCTAACCAGATTGCTCTTTAATTTCTTTTTGTCGTCTTCCTGATCTCCGAATAAAATAACAATATAGTAGATCTTTCACTTCGCATAAACAATAAAAAATAAAAATACCATAATAGCACTGCACAATTAAAAAATAACTCTATAAAAACATTGTTTAAATTTTAATTAAAAATAAATAAAATACTCAATAATTCCAAGTACAACTTAATTGCCTTGTTTAAACTAATCAACAATATTTGACAACAGTGTCAAAAACTTCATGATTAATTTAGTAAATATATTAAATTGTCGCTAAATATTTAATTAAAATTTGTATCCACGGGATTGTTCAATTTCAAATAAGCAATACTATTGTACTAAGATATTAAATTGGAGGGTTTTGAATAGGAATTTTGGCTTGTAGAATTAAGAATAGAATATATTGAATTTGATATATTAACAACGACTAGGCCTTTTCCAATAATTTATTTCTTACTATTTGGTAAATGTGTCTATTATCTAAAATTGGTTATCCAGTGGTTATCTAGTATAATGATGAATTGAAAAATTAGTTAAGACCGATTTCTTGACTCATAACACTCATTTTTAATTACAATTCCATAATATTTTAAGCAAGTTTGTAATCAAAAGAGATTTTCCTGAACGTTAATTCCTATTATTAGGATAGAATAATTCAATATGTCTAATGTAATTACTGATTGAACAATTAAATTCGACCGAGTTTCAAAAGTTATGGTTAATAATCGATTTTAACTTAGATTCGGTTCATACCTTTGTCAAATACAAAAATACTTTAAACACAAATTTGACTAAATAATACTAGGATTGTAATTTCATTAAGCAACACTCAACAATTACATTATTTAAATAAAAGTTAAATATATTTTAGTTCACTATAAATATCTCAAATTTTATTTTTAATTCTTATTAAAAAATGATATATTTTTCTCTCTACAAAATTTTTATTTATTCAGTTTTTTAATCTCTGATATTTTTAAAAACTTTGAAGATGATTTAAAGTAAAATTTTTAAAAATTTAAATAATTTTTTTCATATGTGTTTAGAATACTATAAAATATTTCTTTATTAAATTTTAGAATTTTCTAAAATAAGATGAATTAAATATGAATTTTTAAATTTTAAAAGATACTGAGGAAAATAATGAAAATTCTAACTTAAAAATCAAATTTTGATTTTTTTTTCAAAAAACTTTTTATATCATTCTAAACATGTTCGCAAAATAATCATTCAAAAATATACATTAGTTTATCAGTAGAGACTAAAATTACGTGCATAATAATTTTATAGGGACTAAAACATATTATATTTTTTATAAGGACTAAAAATAAATTGTAGTAATTTATAGAGACTAAAATCATATCTAACCTTTTAAATAACTAAAAAAAAATCATCAAAAAAGATTATCAATAAGAACTTACTTATAGTGCATATATTCGTGAGCAGTGTGTTTAACAAGTTATAGATGAAATCTGAGATTCAATTAAGTAGAAACATCCAGAATAGTTCTCTTTAACCTTGGATCCTCTTCAAAAACCATACAATTCGGAGTCTTCCTTCAGAACTAGCTTTTTATCTTTTTACTAGGGTTCAAGACGCGCCAAACCGCGCCACAATGCTTCCAAGTTGCACCGCAATTGATTTCTTAGGGCACCTATCAAAACACCGTTAAGCTTGAAATCACGTCACAATCCATTTAGATCGCGTAGCGATTTTTCCATAATTGATTTCTTTTCTCTACTTCATAGTTCTTCTTTTATTACCTTTTTCTGATGTCTTAACTATTACTATATATTCATCTTTCAATCATGCAATTGCATACCAAATATTATTACAAATATTCTAAAAAGTGTTATAAAAGCATAACATGACATATTGTGATCACTTAATTTTTCCTAAGAACAAAAATCCAATTATTGATAACATGAAAAACTCACTCAGGAGGCTGCCCCAATTTTTTATTAAGGTCCATCCACTCCTAATATTGATTTTATTTATTCAGAGTTCGAATATTCTTTGTATTTATTTTAATATGTTAAGAAATTGATAGGATAATAAAACTATTTTAGAAGAATTATTTAGAGTTCAATCACATGAAAGAATTTAATGTGTGGGACAAAGAATAATGGCCATCAAATAAATGAACTTAAGCAATAAAAATAATGATAGATGAGAATATGGGAAATTTATTTTCTCAATTCGATCAAATCGATCTACGTCTGAAGGAGAGAGCAATTCTATAATTCACTATACTTCAAAAGTTGTTGCAATAGATTACAATATGAGTTACAAGTAAATAGTCTTTGGAGTTTTCAAGAACAAACAATATTTTCTTTTCAAGTATTTCACAATCTCTGTAGCTATCAATATAAGAATCACATAAATGCAAGGTGTTTAAAGGGTTTATCGATCCCTTTGATAACCCAAAAGGTTGCCAAATCTCTAAAATGTATTTCTAAAGAATTTTTACCCTTTAGTTCTCACTAGAATTTCTACTTATCAACTTCTACAACTTCTCTGTCAACAAATGAGAGAAACTCGTATTTATAACTATCAAAACTTTAATAGGCCCAAGCCCTAAAATATGTTAGTACTAAAATATGTTTTTTTCTCATTTACAATTTTAAAACATATTACAACAATTCTCCGTCTTGACTTTAAATTGATGGTGGTGTCAATTTAACCACCAACCACCTTGTTGATCTCTACCATGTTAAAACACTATTCAACAAACTTTATCAAGTTAAACCCACCCTTGAACCTTGATCTCGCCACTTGCATCCGTTTACCTCAAATCACAATTTTCTTCTTCAGTAATATAACAAGCCCACATGCATGATTCTTCAACCATCTTTGACTCCACCTGCTTTCGAATGCCTCTCTGAAGGTCCCTATTTTTTAGTATTGCAATCCTACAGCCATATTTAAAGCATAACACCCAAGGTCAACATAATTGTTTCTTTGAGATGGTACAATCTCCGTCTTTACTTATCATGAGCCAAATGATAACCAAAGGCCTCTCTAATTTCTCAGTTATACTACTAATATCCATAGTAGGAACCTTCACCTCAGACTGTGTCTTCTTCGCGATAGTTTCTAAAAGCTTCACCCCCAGATATTTACTCTTCTTTCCATGCGGGACTCACTGAAAGTAATACATATGAGATTGATGAACTTCAATAATCCAGGTTCCATATGAACAAATCATTAACATTATTTCTTCTTAGATAACCATTAAAAACATAATCTACAATTTTACCATCAATTTGATTGAGCTTGATTTGATTAAGAAGCAAAATTTTGATGACCTTCGAATAAGAATAATTTTACGATTTCCTACTACAAACCATCATAAGTGTTTGAAAGTTTATTCTTGTAAATGAACACCTGCCAACTAGGTAAGCTATTTTGGCACGAGCCTTATCCCATAAACTCAATGACAACTCAACGTCAAATGTCTCTTTATCCCTTGTATTATGAAAAAAAAGTTCTCTGAAACAACCTATAGGAATATACCATGCCTTGACCTAAAATCTCACCATTTTTCTTGTCATGAAAGTCTTCACTAGATGATGATGATGAATGAAAAACAACATTAAAACCTTCTAAAATATATAAACCGCATATTTTAGATCCTTTAGTTATGATCGCTTCACCATGCAAAACCTTTAACATCCCATCTTCAACTCTAGTGCAATATCCTAAATCACTAAACATGCCGATGGATAACAAATTTCTCCTTAGTTCTAGAACATACCTCATTTTGTGAACAAATTTCTCAGGCTGTTACAGTGCACGCTGCTTGCCACTAGGACGTTCCATTCATTCGTCATATCAAATACGAATAAATGGATATATTATAAAAAGATCAATTAAATTTTAAAATAAAACGCACGCGCACAGGTGGGGCCTTAGTATTTGAACGGACCAATCACGTTATATCTTTCAGCCACGCCAGTACTGATCGAAGTCAGTGAAAGTCAAAGATGCCGGAGTCAAACTTCGGTCGTCTTCTCTGATCGGTCAAAAAACGAAATCCTTCAAAACGGCCATAACAGCTTGAATCCTTGGACCTATCCCCCCTAAATCACATGCCACGAGTTCAAATATAGCATTAGTTTGGCCTGAAACGGCATGTGTACAGAGATACGAAGAAAATGATATAGACTTCCCTAGCCATGGCAACAATCTATTCCCACGTTAGAAATCCAATCCTTTGATCCAAACATGTCCTATATAAACACATAAACTTATTTGGGCAATCAAAAGATGTTAATCGTGCAAGAAAATGAATATACGAATATTTGGAAAAAAAGTGAATTGGAGCAAATGAGGGTGCCTGTTTCAAGCACCAACGACCATGGAATTTGGTCTGTTCTTACCCTTGAATGCTTCAAGAACAAATTGCAATGAGAGACTTGATCTGATTGTGGCTGGATTGTATGCTTTGAGCTTTGACAACTTTTGATTTTTTTTTGTGAAATTTTGTATGGCTTTGTTATGCAACTTATGCATGGTATTTTGGCCTGCCTTGCTCCAGTATATATAGAGGAGTGAGGAGAGGAGACCAACATGGAAAGAATAAAGTCTTAACCATGGCTTTAAAATCAAAATAAAAAATTTGAAAAAATGCCAAAATTATATGATTCTTGCCACTTTTGCTTTATGGATGAACCTGGTCATGTTCCATGTATCTTGCATGAATCTTGGGCTCCATGATGGGTCAAGTCAAGCCCAAATGCCTTAGCCCATTATTTCTTGTATTTTTATTTAATTTATTTGATTTTAAATAAAATAAAATCATGATAAATATAAATAAAAATCAACACCATGCAAAAATGGACTTAGAGGCCTTCTAAGATATTATGGTCATGTTTGAAGACCAAAAACTAGACTCATTGGCTCAAAACTGCAATTTCGCTCAATTTGTACTTCTTGAATTTCTTTAAAATTCCCTAACTTGTGCAACTCATAACTTTCTCAATTTTCACCTTTTGAAGATGATCTTTGACTTTTTGGAAATCCCAAGATGTCCTCTACAATCTATATGTTGACCATTTTGCTTTTGAAGACATCATCTTGATGTAAATTGCCTTGACAAAAAGTGTCTTTTGTTGAATTTTGAAAATGACCTATAATGTATGAGATCATATATTTCAAATGAAGCATCTTTTGGACTTGAGAATAAAATCAAAATTGTATCGAATTGAATTTTCTTCAAAATGGGCTTTGGTTGGGGTAAAGTTAATGAAGCATGTGAAAGTTATGCCTGGTCAAAGTTCAGTTGACTTATCCTAAGGAAACCCTAACTTGGAAAATCTTGACTTTTGATGATTTGAGGGCTTTCCTTAGGTAATCATGATTAATCCTTGATCAAATGACGAATATCACTTCAAAATTTTGATGTTAACCAAAATTCTTGAAGTTGGACTGTATGTTGACCACAATTGATTTTTTGACTGATATAGTTGATTTTCAAACATTTGAGCCATTGACTGAGCAAACTTGTGATGTAGGGCTTGAAACTTGACATGAATCTTGTTAAAGACCTATGAAGAACCATGGAAGCCACTTGAGACCTTTGCGAACCAAATTTCTTTGAGAAATTCCAAACCCTAGTTGTAGGCATTTGGTTTAGGAGGTTCATCTTGACTAGTCAACCCTTGAGTGTCTTGACTATTTGAAGAGCCTTGAAAGAATGCTTTAAGAAAAATGTGAAGGAAAATTTTGGGGTACAACAGCTTCCCCTATTCAATCATCTTAAACCTGAAGAGTTAGATTGGTTTGTCCGCCATTTGTGACTTGAAGGTAGAAGATGATTGAACACTCAAGTGCCCAGAAATATGCACTCTCCTGTGCAAGATGACGATGTTGTTGGCTGATTACATCGGGAATGGGCTTATAGATGCCATTTGGAGAAATGACTGAGAGTCGTCGAAGATAGGCTTATAGATGCCATCCAAAATAATTGTTGACTTCAACTAGAATAAATCTTTGGTTGACTTAAACTGAACCAGCAGAGGTCTTTTACCCGTTTTTATTTGAAAAGGGTATTGGAATGAGTCTTTACAGGAACTATCCTTTTAGAGTTTAGTATTTGAAGGGGATATTTGTTAGATCTATGAGGGAAAAGCTTTTCAGAGTAAGCTTCTGAGATAAAATGTTGGTTGGAATTCGGTCTCCGAAGAAATGCTTGTCGGAATTCAGTCTTCGAAGAGATGTTGGTCGAAATTCAGTGTCCGGAGAAATGCTTGTCAGAATTCAGTCTCTGAGGAAGTGCTTTGTCGGAATTCAGTCTTCGAGGAAATGCTTTGTCGGAATTCAGTTTCCGAGGAAATGCTTTGTCGAAATTCAGTCTCCGAGGAAATGCTTTATCGAAATTCAGTCTCCGAGGAAATGCTTTGTCGAAATTCAGTCCCCGAGGAAATGCTTTGTCGAAATTCAGTCTTCGAGGAAATGCTTTGCTGGAATTCAGTCTCTGAGGAAATTCTTTTTCGGAATTCAGTCTCCAAGGAAATGCTTTATCGGAATCCAGTCTCCGAGGAAATGCTTTGTCAAAGCTAAGTCTTTAAAGAAGTGCTTTGTCGAAATTCAGTCTTTGAGGAAATGCTTATTCAGAATTCAGTCTCTGAGGAAATGCTTTGTCAGAATTCAGTCTCTGAGGAAATCTTTAT
Organism: Vicia faba; assembly: GCA_948472305.1. Taxonomy (NCBI): domain Eukaryota; kingdom Viridiplantae; phylum Streptophyta; class Magnoliopsida; order Fabales; family Fabaceae; genus Vicia; species Vicia faba. Next base: position 1,035,411,384 of record OX451736.1, read on the forward strand.
CGAAATTCAGTCATAGAGGAAATGCTTTATTGAAACTCAGTCTTTGAGGAAATGTTGTCTGGTCATGTAGATAGTTGATGATATTCATCTGTGTGATACGGTGGGAGAACTGACTGTACTGGTTTGTGTTTTGTATTCGTAAATTTTACGGTAAGCAAGAGTCGCCACCGAATTTTCTTTTATCCAACAAAGGAAAGGGTGAAAAGAACAGGAAAAAGACCTTTTTCGAGAGTTTCCGAGTAAGAGGGTAGATTATGAAAAGGGAAGGTGTTAGCACCCTTTCCATCTGTGGTTTTCCACGGACTCTTAGATAGTTGCTCATTTTTTAAATTTGCTTTTGTGTTTGTGTGTTTTGAAAATGTTTGGAAGACGCCTTAATGCGGAGATTTGCTTTGCGTTTAACTCTTGTATCAGTCCTCAAGGGTGTTAACAAAGCAGGTGTTTTGAACAATTTCTTTTGAAAGTGTGAAAATTGATTTTTGAGCAAGTACCTAATAGTTATCTACCTACTCAAAAAAGGATGTTCTTTTCCTCTTTTACTTTAGATAGTGCTATCCTACTATTAATGAGTAGGTAGCCCTATCGTTGGATGTTGAGCGACTATCGAAGGGACGTTTACGGTCACTAAGGCAACTGGGTAAGAAATCTTATTAATTGTCCTAAAGTTCTAAGATCACTTTTTAACCGAAGCAACAGTCGAAAGGGTCGTCATGGGACTTGTGATCTCTTGAACTAAAGGACAGCCACTAAAAATCCTCACGTTTCGAGAATTGTGACCGTTTGGGAAGGAAACCGAAGTGGGAGATACCCTAGGGGTGAGCATGTGCAAGTGTGTTGATTCAGTTCATTTATCTTGCGCTTTAGGGTTATCTAATCGTTTTAATTTTAGTCTTTTTCATGCAATCCTATTAATCTAAGCAGTTAACAGTGCGGAAAATAAATTACAGAAAATAAAATTCCTAAGCTATTACAAGGCCTTGGGGAAATTACATAAATAGCACAAGAAAATAAAATGCGGAATTTTAAACCTAATTAAAGCTATTACAAACTGGGAAACAATTACATAATGGGAAAAAAATGGAAAAAGATAAACGCACGAAGAATGGAACGAGCGTCTAAACCCTAAAAATGTTTAAAAGAAAATCTTTTTTTTATTTAATTTATTTATGAAAATATTAAGTTATAATAATAATATCCTAATTAACTAAATTAAAAAAAAAAGAGAGAGAGAAATTATTAATTACAATTAATTCTAATGAGACTAATATTTTTTTCTGGTATTTTTAAAGAGAAAAAAGATTTGAAATTTAACTCTAACTTCTAATTAATTTTATTTCAAGGAAAACAAGTTAAAGTAATTAACTTATATTAGTTTACAAAAATTAATTTAATTGAAAAAATCTAAATCTATTTTTTTGTGATTTTTTTATTGATTTTATGATTAAAATAAAAACTGATTTTAGAACAATTAAAATAAAAATAAAGAAATTGAAAAAAAAAGGTAAAAGGATAGGCCTGATAGTAAAAGCAGTTTGGGGGTGCAAATTGAAAATATGCTAGGCCCAGGTCAACACAACCCAACGCCTTGTCTGAGATCCAGTGGGGGATGTGCTTGAGGGTCCACCATGGGGATTGATTGTTGGGGTCTGGATCTGAATTGTGGATGATCCAATGATGGAGATCTAGAGATGCATGATGGACGCGTTGCGATGCCATGTGTAACACCCCAGTTCTACCCCAAGCAAATTATGCAAAATAAATCAGAGTTATAAAATTTCATTCATACAAACGAATCGGGACGTCACAAATTCTTCTAACAAATTCATTGTATTCATCATGGATATATAACACTTTTCCAAAACATTGGATGAACCATCAACATAACATCTTTCATTAAATATTCAACAACTACGCAGCGGAATTCTTCAATAACATCTTTAAATAAAACAACAACTTCGAAACATCTCATTTTTAGTAAATAAACAATTTAAAGTTCAACAACTAAAAATCAACAATAAAAAATCAGCAAGCGTTCATCCCCCGAGTGTTACATATCAGAGCAATGACACCGACTCGATCTATTGAAGGTATACGGCCTTCACTCTCGATTACCTGCATGTTACCAACATAGGGGCAACATTCAAACAGAAGCGGTGAGATATCTAACAATATAATAAAGCGCATGATAATTAATATATTAAATCAAATCAATAATGTCACCACTTCTCATCTCATAATCAACAATAATTACAACATATATACTCATTCATCAACATTAAATACACTTCATTACTCAATCATATAATGCGACTCAAAACTATGCAAATGCATGTGGTACCATTGGAGTAGAACTCCCATCTCAAAAATATGCCAATTAATAGAGGCATCAACAAGGCATAACCTTCATCTCAAAATTTGCCAATCCAAGCCATCTCAACGAGCATAAACTCCATCATAAAAATGCAATGTATGAGACTCTTCATGAATATAATATCAACATCTCAATCATATCAAAACACAACATCTCATAAACATCTCAAAACAACAACATCTCATAAACATCTCAGAACAACAACATCTCATAAACATCTCAAAACATCTCAATTACAGTATCTCATAACATCTCAAAATAATTTATTAAACATCACTTATTTATCAAACGTCATTTATTCATCATAAATTATCAAACACCACTTTATTAATAACATCTCACTAATACTCAACTGTATATTAATAATACAGTAAGCCATCATGTTATTCTGCTAATTTATATCGTTGCTGTCACTAATCCTATTGTCATAATTCCTAACAGCAACCTCTAAACATCTCATGTTCATCATTCTGCCCAAAATCCAGCAATAACGATCAATCACGGAAATTAATTCTAAATCTTAGATTGGTTACTAGGATTACACCTCTTCATCATCATTTAAATCATCTAGAATAAAGTTCATCGCGTTAGCTAATCAACGCTTTGAACGACATCTCAAACAGCATCCTACAACTCAAGTTACAACAATTTAAAACTGATTCTGTCAAAATTAGTCAGTATGAATCGACACGAAACTCTATGGATCGACGCGTAATGCTTCTCCTGTACAGCATGAGTCGACACATCCTCCTCAAGGATCGACTCATTCTGCTTCAAATCACAGCATGTATCGACACATGCACCTTACCGATTGAATCATCTTGAGTCTTGCAACTAACATGTATCGATGCAAGCCATGCATGCATCGACTCATCCTGAGTCTAACCTCGCCCATGTATCGACTCATCCAGCTTGAGATCGACACATCCTGGTTCCTCCTACATAATTCTGCGATTTCCTCTGTATTTTCACTATGGGAATTCATATTACAGCCCTACAAACCTTATTATAAACATAATAAATCATCACCTAACATTAACCTATAATACTACATCGATCAAACGATATCATAACGTCATTATTCATTCAAATGCATCAAATCTTCATCATATATCATCCAATTCAAGAACAAAAACAACAATCCTCTAACCCCACATATCAAACATCATGAACCTAATTATAAAGTCACAACCCCACCCTTACCTTGGATTGAAGGTCGCTCTACAATCTTCCGGGTTGAATCTCTGTTCTTGCCGTTTCCTTCTATTTCCAGTAGCTTCACGTTCTCCTCAAATCCTTATTTTCTTCTTACTGCTTCCTCCTTCTATTCTTTCTCACAAATAATAAAATAACCTAATATTATTATATTATTCCTTAGTGGGCTCCAAACTTACACCCCCCCTTATTACTTCCACTCACACACTATAGGCCCACATTAAATAATATTAACTTCTAATATTATTTTACCACCCAATAATATAATACTTCAAATATATTATTATTTCTCCACTTAATAAAATAAATCCAATTATATAACACTTCTTCACAAATATTCTTAAAATAATTTAATTAAATTACAGGCGTTACAACTCTCCCTCACTTAGAATATTTCCGTCCTCGAAAATTTAACTCAATCAAACAATTCAGGATAGGAGTCTCACATCTTGCTCTCCAATTCCTAAGTCATACTTTCTCCTGCAGCTCCTAACTAAACCACTTTAACCAAGGCAATCTCTTTGCCCCTCAGGGTCTTCATTTCATGATCTGCGATCCGTACAGGCATTGTCTCCACCGTAAGATTATCCCGTACTTGCACATCGTCCATATGAATCACATGAGATGGATCTGAAATATACTTCCAAAGTTGAGACACATGAAGCACATCATGCAAATTCGAAAGATTAGGAGGTAAAGCCACTCTATAAGCAACATTCCCCACTCTCTCTGGAAAGTCGCCAAGCTACGAGATCCAGCATTCCCGTCAGCATTCGGCTGATTTTCCATCGCATGAGCCATTGCTTCTAGAGCAGCAGCAAGAGAAGCATCATTCTTTCCAGCCATCTCAACTTATTACTACAACATAAACAATGGTTAGAACATCAAAATAACAATACTCGATTGTTAGACAACTACGACTCGACGACAAGGTCGGACCAACCTTTTTCTCTGATACAAACTTTGTAACACCCTAATTCTACCCCAAGCAAATTATGCAAAATAAATCAGAGTTATAAAATTTCATTCATACAAACGAATCGGAACGTCACAAATTCTTCTAACAAATTCATTGCATCCATCATGGATATATAACACTTTTTCAAAACATAGGATGAACCATCAACATAACATCTTTCATTAAATATTCAACAACTACGCAGCGGAATTCTTCAATAACATCTTTAAATAAAACAACAACTTCGAAACATCTCATTTTTAGTAAATAAACAATTTGAAGTTTAATAACTAAAAATCAGCAATAAAAAATCAGCAAGCGTTCATCCCCCGAGTGTTACATATCAGAGCAATGACACTGACTCGATCTATTGAAGGTATACGGCCTTCACTCTCGATTACCTGCACGTTACCAACATAGGGGCAACATTCAAACATAAGGGGTGAGATATCTAACAATATAATAAAGCGCATGATAATTAATATATTAAATCAGATCAATAATGTCACCACTTCTCATCTCATAATCAACAATAATTACAACATATATACTCATTCATCAACATCAAATACACTTCATTACTCAATCATATAATGCGACTCAAAACTATGCAAATGCATGTGGTACCATTGGAGCAGAACTCCGATCTTAAAAATCTGCCAATTAATAGAGGCATCAACAAGGCATAGCCTTCATCTCAAAATTTTCCAATCCAGGCCATCTCAACGAGCATAAGCTCCATCTCAAAAATGCAATGTATGCGACTCTTCATGAATGTAATATCAACATCTCAATCATCTCAAAGCACAACATCTCATAAACATCTCAGAACAACAACATCTCATAAACATCTCAGAAGAACAGCATCTCATAAACATCTCAAAACATCTCAATTACAGCATCTCAAAACATCTCAAAATAATTTATTAAACATCACTTATTTATCAAACGTCATTTGTTCATCATAAATTATCAAACACCACTTTATTAATAACATCTCACTAATACTCAACTGTATATTAATAATACAGTAAGCCATCCTGTTATTCTGCTAATTTATATCGTTGTTGTCACTAATCCTATTGTCATAATTCCTAACAGCAATCTCTAAACATCTCATGTTCATCATTCTGTCCAAAATCCAGCAATAACGATCAATCACGGGAATTAATTCTAAATATTAGATTGGTTACTAGGATTACACCTCTTCATCATCATTTAAATCATCTAGAATAAAGTTCATCGCGTTAGCTAATCAACGCTTCGAACGACATCTCAAACAGCATCCTACAACTCAAGTTACAACAATTTAAAACTGATTCTGTCAAAATTAGTCAGTATGGGTCGACACGAAACTCTATGGATCGACGCGTAATGCTTCTCCTGTACAGCATGAGTCGACACATCCTCCTCATGGATCGACTCATCCTGCTTCAAATCACAGCATGTATCGACACATGCACCTTATCGATCGACTCATCCTGAGTCTTGCAACTAACATGTATCGATGCAAGCCCTGCATGCATCGACTCATCCTGAGTCTAACCTCGCCCATGTATCGTCTCATCTAGCTTGAGGTCGACACATCCTGGTTCTTCCTGCATAATTATGTGATTTCCTCTGTATTTTCACTACGGGAATTCATATTACAGCCCTACAAACCTTATTATAAACATAATAAATCATCACCTAACATTAACCTATAATACTACATCGATCAAACGATATCATAACGTCGTTATTCATTCAAATGCATCAAATCTTCATCATACATCATCCAATTCAAGAACAAAAACAGTAATCCTCTAACCCCACATATCAAACATCATGAATCCAATTATAAAGTTAGAACCCCACCCTTACCTTGGATTGAAGGTCGCTCTACAATCTTTCGGGTTGAATCTCTGTTCTTGCTGTTTCCTTCTATTTCCAGCAGCTTCACGTTCTCCCCAAATCCTTATTTTCTTCTTATTGCTTCCTCCTTCTATTCTTTCTCACAAATAATAAAATAACCTAATATTATATTATTATTCCTTAGTGGGCTCCAAACTTACACCCCCCCTTATTACTTCCACTCACACACTATAGGCCCATATTAAATAATATTAACTTCTAGTATTATTTCACCACCCAATAATATAATACCTCAAATATATTATTATTTCTCCACTTAATAAAATAAATCCAATTATATAACACTTCTTCACAAATATTCTAAAAATAATTTAATTAAATTACGGGCGTTACACCATGCACTGGAACCTACAAGAAATGTTGGGAAAAAAAGGAAAATTGTTGGACCTGGGATCGAACCCAGGTCCCCTCCTTCACACGCTTATGCCTTTGCCATTTGAGTCACTTGTTTATTTTATGTATATAATAATAAAAAAGCAATATAATATAAAAACAGGTCTATGGCAGAGTCAACAAGACACGCATGAATTGTGAGGTCCCTATATTTTAAATGAACCAACCAAAAGGACCCAATATGCCACACAGGGTCTCCGGCCGGCAAAACCACCTCAGACGGTGGCTCGGGTCATCCCCTCCGATTTCTCAAAAACCCAAACCTACGAATCACGCCAGATAAAGATGTAAAGGGTACCCTACCCCCTATTTCGAGGGATGCGATCACGATGGTGACATCCTTTTTTACTGAAATAACCTGCAAGTCCATATACAAAGAAGAAGGACCTTCGTGCCCTAACAATGGCACTTTTTTGTTTCCATGTCCAAGCTTGCGGATAATGGTTCTAAACACTTGTAAACATGATATTAAACACAAATATATGCAGAGATATCATTTACATGCCATGAATAAAAAGTTTGAAACATGAAAATTTGGCAAACCTTGAGTTGTTGGAGAGGGAGTTCTGGGATCGTTTGGCCTTCAAGGATAGATGGGTTGGCTTGCTGGGGGTCTCAAGAACGTGAATGGATGGCTGGAAGTGATTGAAACATGTTGGAGAAGGAGATCTCGAGTTGCACCACTTTGAACAATTTTAAAACTTTGCTAGGGTTGTTTCTAAAGCAGCTGCGCCTCTTTTTAGGGTCTGATATTGTTATGCTTATATAGTATATCATTTTAGGTCAACAAAAAGAGCAAGAATCCATTGCATTGAGTACATGATTTGTTTCAAATATTCACTTGAAAATCTTTCCCATTTTGGACATTCTTTCTCCTCTTGGCTTGCACGTTTTTCCCTTGATATAATCAGCATATTTGTCCGTGATTTAATGGGAAAAAGATTTCAAATCAAACCATATATTATTTCCATCATTTATTTATTTAATTTTGAAATTTAATGAATAAAACATCAAAATAAATAGCATAAATAGTAGAATAATTCATGGGTGGGCTTAGAGGTCGTGGACCATGTTAGGAATAAGTTTCAAACTAAAAGGATAGGCCCATTTGGAAAAATTCCAAGTTAGCTCAATATTTGCTTCATGCACTTTTCCAAAAATTGGTCAACTTTAGCAATGCATATCTCTCTTAATTTTACCCCTATGAGGGTGTTCTTGGACTTTTTAGAGAGCTTAGGATGTCCTCTAAACAACCCTTTTGGTTTCATCTCAATTAAATCTTCCATGTTCATGTAAGGAGCTTTGATCCAAAAGGTGTTTTTTGTTGACTTTTTGAAAGGACCCATAATGTATAAGCTTGTATTTTTCAATTGGTGCATTTATTGAACTTGAGGGATGAATCAAAGTTTTAGGGAATTGGATTCTTTTCAAAATGAGCTTTGGTGGAAAATTTTCTGATAAAGTATGAGAAAGTTATGCCTGATCAAAGTTTGGTTGACTTTTCCTATAGAAACCCTAATTAGCAATTCTTGACTTTTGATGAATTAGGAGAATTTTTTAAGGAAACATGATCAACCCTTGATCAAATGATGGATATCATTTCAAAATGTTGATGTTGACCAAAAATATTGAAGTTTGACTGTATATAGGCCACAATTGACTTTTGACCTAATACAGTTGATTTTTAGGCATTTGAGCAATTGACTGAGCAAACTTGTTGTGCAAGGCATGAAATTTGGCATGGATGTTATTGAGGACATATTAGGACCATGGAAAACAATTGATACCATTGGAGCTCACACATCTTGATGAAAATTGAAACTCTAATTAGAGGTTTATTGCCTTAGGAGGAGAATTTGTCTGGTCAATTCTTAGTCATCTTTGAGCAGCTTGAGGATCTCAATGAGAATGTGTTGAGTAAAATGAGAGGGAAAATTTTGGGGTACAACAGTTGCCACTGTTCAATCTTCTTAGACTTGAGGGTGTAGATTGGCTTGTCTGCCTTTCGTGATCTGAAGGTGGAAGATGATTGAACATTAGAGTGCCCAAAAATTTGCACTCGTCTGAAGTGATATTATTGGTGAATAATATCAGAAATGGGCTTACAAATGCCATTTGGAAAAGATGACAAAAGACTGTCGGAGATGGGCTTGAAGAGGCCATCCAAGGAATATGACAGAGTTGTCGGAGTTGGGCTTATAGATGCCATCCACAGAACATGATGGAGAGTCGTCGGAGATGGGCTTAGAGATGCCACCCAAAGTAGATGCTGACTTCATAAGAAGTCTCTTTATGGGGATTCCTACTCCTGCTGTCTGAGGAGGAGTCTGTTGGGGAATGTTTTAGGGGAATAGAGTCTAGGAGCTTCGGTTGTCCATTTCCCTACTGGGGAGTTATCTCTTGACTGAAGAGACGAAAGCAAGCTATTATCCGATCAGGATCCAGGCTTCACAACGACTTGTTGAGGATAATAAGGCTGATTGTTATCCGATCGCATTACAGGCTTCACAGCAACTTATCAGGGAATATGAAATTAACTGCTATCTGGTCGGTTCCAGGCTTCACAGTAATTGTAGACATTAAACTGTTATCTGGTCGTATCCAGACTGATTTGAAGAAATTAAGTTGTTATCTGGTCAGGCCCAGGCTTTACTACATCCTTAACTGGATAAGAATTAGAAAATCTTAGGGTCAATTTAACTGAACCAGAGAAAAGGTCTTGAATTATCCTTAACTGGATAAAGAATTAGAAAAATCTTAGGGTCGATTTAACTGAACCAGAGAAAAGGTATTGAATTATCTTTAACTGGATAAAGAATCAAAAAAATCTTAGCGTCGATTTTACTGAACCAGAGAAAGGTCTTGATTTAACTTTAACTGGATAAAGAATCATAAAAATCTTAGGGTCGATTTAACTGAACCAGAGAAAAGGTCTTGAATTATCTTTAGCTGGATAAAGAATCAGAAAAATCTTAGGGTCAATTTGACTGAACCAGAGAAAGTCTTGAATTAACTTTAACTAGATAAAGAATCAGAAAAATCTGAGGGTCGATTTGATTTAACCAGAGAAAGGTCTTGAATTAACTTTAACTAGATAAAGAATTAGAAAAATTGTAGGGTCGATTTGACTGAACCAGAGAAAGGTCTTGAATTAACTTTAATTGGAATAGAATCAGAGAAATCTTAGGGTCGATTTGACTGAACCAAAGAAAGTGTCTACCAAAAAATAATTAGAATAAAATCATTGGTCGACTTAAACTGAACCATCAGAGGTATTGAATTATCTTCAACTGGATAAGAATCAGAAAAATCTTAGGGTCGATTTGACTGAACCAGAGAAAGTATCTACCGAAAAAGAATCAGAATAAATCATTAGTTGATTTAAATTGAACCAGTAGAGGTCTTGAGAATGATTTTTCTAAGGAAAATGCTGAAATAGCCCTTCGTCAGATGTAGCCTTTGAGAAGGCTGTCAGGCCATATAAGCAGTTAATAGTGTTTGTTGATTTATCTTACCTGAAAAGATAAAGAGTTAGTCGTATGCAATGTCATGATGTATGAAATGCATCGTGTAATGATGTTCTAAAAATAAATGAGATTGTGATGTATGCAATATATATGCGCATGCCATGATGTATGAACATGGAATGCTGTTGCGATATTTCCTAGTCTGGGAAAATAAATCCCTGACTACTTGCTAGAGAGTACTGGGAAGTTTACTCCCAGACTGCTGTTTGGTAGATGAGGGAAGTGATTTTTTTATTTCCGCCGGGGATGATGAATGGAGATGATTTGCCGGGGATTTCCTCTTTCGATTTGGGGATGCTCTGTCGGGGATCCTTGACTTCTGCTTGAGAATGACTCTGGGGAAGAAGATGCCCTGTTGGAAGATTTTGCCAATGTGGAGAAATAAACTTTGTTGGACATGAGCTTCCGCAGCTAGAGAAATAAACTCTACCGGGGATGAGAATTTATAAATTGTTCGAGATTATAAAACTTAGTTGGGGAACATGGATTTCAGGTTTCTGAGGGAACTTGGCGGGAGGAGGTAATTCTTGCTTGGGGAAGAAGATGTCAACACTTTGGTTGTTTTCACTCTGTGGGGACATAGACATCATTAGGACGTATTCTGAAGATGTAGCGGTGACTTTGCAATAGGATGACTCTGCCTTTGTACCTGCTGGAGAACATTTCTGTGGGGACTACAAATGGCTTTTTGGACTTTGTCCCGTTAAAGTCATTAGCAACTGTCTTTCTGTTTTTTATGCAAGTATTTGTAAATAGTAATCATATTCAAATGCATATGTAAAAAATAATCACTGGATGTTTTTTGCACAACAAAACAGAAAAAATGAAAACAAAAAGTTTTGTACTTCAAAAGAAATGATTTGTATTGATTTTGAAGTTTTGCCTATAATAGGCGTTTTTTGTACAAAGAGACTGACATTCTAGTAGGAGATTGTCGTTGTAAAAATGAAAACTATACAAAATAAATGTACACATGGAAAATAGCTATGTGTAATAATCCCATTGAGTTTTAATTCTGCTATTTCCCTTATGTCCTTGAGAGTCTCATCACTTTGCTACTTGTCCGAAGTTGACTGGATTGATTGGTACCGTTTGAGCTTGATAGTTTATATTGAAGTCTGGTTGCAAGGTGATCCAACTGGACATAGTTATACGCTTTAAATCCCTAACTTTTTCCTGGACCGCCCTTTTGGGTTTTCAGTCCATCGGGATATCCTTTTTTGCCCAAGCCGCCTTTTCAGGTTTTCGACTTGCCGGGTGTACAATTTTTTTTTGTATTTATCCCTAATTTTTGCCCGAACCCTTTTGGTTCGCCGGGATGCCCTTATTTTTGCCCAGGCCAGTCAACCTAGCGGGTCTTTATTCAAGTGTAGTATCTTTTAACTATGTCCGCGTTTATAGGGTGCAGAAGGTCATCACCGTCCATAGTGGTTAAGATCATGGCTCCACCAAAAAATATGTTCTTGATTACAAATGGCCCTTCATATGTGGGAGTCTATTTGCCCCTGGGATCACCTTGCGGAAGAATGATGCGCTTGATTACTAGATCACCACTTGATATACCTGATGTCTAACCTTCTTGTTAAAAGCCTTGATCATACGCTTCTGGTACATCTGACCATGACAAATAGCCCCGAGCCTTTTTTCATCAATTAGGTTCAGTTGGTCAAGTTGGGTCTGGATCCATTCATCTTTGTTCAAGCCTGCATCCTTCATGATTCTAAAAGAAGGGATCTGGACCTCAATAGGTAGGACAACCTCCATACCATACACCAGAGAGACAGGTGTTTCTTCTATTGACGTACGTGCTGAGGTGCGGTAACCATGAAGAGCAAATGGTAACATCTCATGTCAGTCTTTATGTGATATGGTGGGAGAACTGACTTAAAGATTTTGCGTTTAATCTCAAATGTTGCGGTTAGCAAGATTCACCACCGACTTTTCTTTTATCCAAAAGGAAACGTGAAAAAGCACAGGAAAGACCTTTGAGATTATTTCTTGAGTTCGGGGGGTAGATTATGAAAAGGGAAGATATTAGCACCCTTTTCATCCATGGTTTTCCATGGGCTCTTAGTTACTTGCAAGATCACTTGCTTTTGTTTGAAATTGTGCTTTGTGTGGTTTTTGAAAGTATTCCGTAAAGAGGTCATTGTTTAGGCAATCTTTGTAATGATTCTTATTCGTAAGAATGTATACAAAGATGTTGATCTTTTGAAAATGTTTTCAAGTTTGTAAGATGTTTGAAAGTGAATGTGTTTGTTTTTGAAAATAGCAAGGATGTTTGTTTGAAATTGAGCAAGTAATTAGGAGCAATCTACCTACTCAAATGTCTTTCTTGTTAATTTTCTTTTCCTTTGACATTGTTATCTTACCATTGATTTGGTAAGTAAACCTATCTTTGGATGTAAACGGGACGGGCGTGGGTAATCGTATAACCATGATTAGCAATGTTGCAAGGTAACTTAGCATTCTTTTGGAGGGACTAAGATCATTTGTAAGGCAACTTAGATAGCATCATCGAGGGACTATGATCTTGTATTTGCTTGTTTTTGCTAAGATACCTTACATGCGTAATATGGTCATTTTGTATAAGGAAACCAAGTGGAATAACCCTAGGGGTGCTTGTGTACAAGTGTATCATTTTCATGCTTGTTTTTGCCTTGAATTAGGATTTTCTAAGTATTGGTTTTAGTCTTTCCATACAAACCCTAATTACTAGCATGTTATATAAAAGCGATAAATTATGAAATTTAAAGTTACTACGCTATTACAACATTTGTGGGGATTGCAAGAATTTATAAATGGGGATTGCAAGAATTTAAACCTAATTAGTATATTACAACCATATTGAATTGATATGAATATACAAGGAATTAAATAAATACAAAGTATAAAAATGAATAAATGTACAAGGATACAAAATGTAAAGAAAAGGAATTTTGTTTGGTTTTCATGAAAAAAAAGATTTTTGTCTTAACCTAATTAAATAAAGAGAATAGTTAATTAAGTTTGAATTTATTAAGAAAATATTTTAAATGAAAATCCTAATTCTATTATTTAAAAGAAAATAAGTTTAAGAAAAGTATTTTTTTTGGTATTTTCTATCTTGAAAATATTTATAATATTATAAAATATTTGTAGTCTTTTTTATATAAAAATAATGTATTTTAAATGGTGTGAAATAAATAAATAAATAAAATAATATTAATTAAGTTTATAAGATTTACTTAATAAAATAAATAAAGTATAATAAATAAAAATATTTTTTGTGGAAAAATAGAATAAAATAAGTCAAAAAATATAAATATATCATTTTTTTGTATTTTATGATTTTTATTAGTATTTAGAAAATATATTTAAGAAAAGAAAAAAATGAAAAAAATGAAAAAATAAAATAATTTGGGCCAGGGGGTGCCAAGAGTCAATGTGGAGGTCAGCTAGAAAACACAAAAAAATAAGTCAGGTCCAAAGGGCCCAACGCCTACCAAACAAAAAAAGTCAGAATTGTAAAAATATGAAAAAAATGAAAAGGGTACCACTAGGGCTTGAACCCAGGTCCCGTATGTTACAGGCGCGCGCTTTTACCACCGGGGTGGCTATACATCCGTTAATACAAATGAAACAATAAATATGTAAGACAAAACGTGTTCTGAAGACTTCATCTTCAACCTCCAGTCAGACCAACTGTAACTTGCTTATTTCTCATAAAAAATGAAAACTGTAAACATGAAACTTGTAGCAAATTTTCTCACGATTCCAGAAATGTAAAGTATTAAAACTATAGATCAAAGAGAAGCAAGAATTTTAATGGCCCTAATCTGAACCCTAAAAATTTCATAAATTTCAGTTTCAAAATTCTCTAAGCTCAAGCAAAATTAATGGAAACTAAGGACATGGTTAACTTCAGGGCAATGATATCTACATGTTTTATTCACAAACAAACTATTGATGATGCCTGTATGAAGAGTTCCAAGTTGAGAAAACTTACCTCAAAACTGGAAATCGTGTTTTGAGTTTGAGCTTGTTTCAAGTGATGGTGATGATCATGTTAGCTTCCTTGAGGTCCTAGGAAGCTAATGCAATGGTTAGCTTGAACAATGGATGGCTGAAATGGCCTGGAGAAGTCAAGTTGCAGACTCTATTTTTTGGTTATAGAAGTTATGGTAAATGGTGTTACAGTTCTGGAATAAGGATATGGATGAGTTGTATTTGAGGTAAGGAAGCTTTAGAAACTAAAAGGCCAAGAAACGCACGAGGGAAATGGGAGTTTGATGTTCCAGGTCAGAAACTGTGCAACAATGGAGTTTTTGTGCAATTTCTAATTTGAGAGAGTTTTGGTGTATTTTAGGATGCTCAAGCTCGTCCTCTAGCTCAAAAATAATGACTCTATTTATAAGCAACAAGTTTGGAATGCTCTAGTTGATCAGAATTCAAATTTACATGTTTATGCATAACATGTGATTTTTTGAGAAATTCAAGTTTACATGCCTTGTACTTGATTCATAGAGTTGTTAACCACTTTAAACACAATTCTTCTGACTTTGTGGATGGAGTGTAATCAAGAAAAACAAGTTGGGAGCTCAAGAAGCTGACTTTGTGCATAAAGCTTGCTTTACAAGAATGGATATGTTACTTTCTCCCTAAAATGGCAAATTGATTTGGACAAAGCTTGAAACACTTGGATAAGAGAATAATCAGTTGTGTAAACCATTAATTATGGAGTGAAAAACAAGATTGAGGCCTGAAAAGTGAGGATTATGCAGCATGGCTATGGATTTGGTTCATGTGTTCATCAAAAATGACTTGTAATTCAAGTGACAAAACCCTAACTTCATCTCTTCGATTCTCCCTACTCAAGAATGATCTCAAGGAGTTATTGGACATTTTGGAAAGCTTGAAATGTTCTCTACCACCCATATTTGAATTGATTTTGAATATTCCTCTTGTAACTATATGAAAAAGTGCCATGAAGTTGGGTCAAAATCCTGACCAAATAAGGGTAAAATTTCACTAAGTGTTTAGTTTCATGACCCTATGTTCATAAAATTATAACGTGAGATCCAAGCATTTTTGGAAGAAGTTGTGTGAAGAAAAGTTGTAGATTTCATGGATATCTATAACTTTCATGTTGGGAGTTTCTCTTGAATCATCATGCATCATGGTGAAAATTTGGCTCAAAGTTATGATAAAAACATGAAGTTTCCAACACTTAGAAAAATTTCTAAGTTTAGAAATTTTGACTTTTCAAAATGAAATCTTGACTTTTTGATTTCTTGATGAATAAGTTTCATATTTTGACATGTTTTGATAAATTGTGATCTTTGGCACTTGAATTTGACCAAAAAGTCAAAGTTTGACTTTTCAATATACAGTTGACTTTTGATCAGTTGACTGCAAAATTCATCTGTCAATCCAATGGACTTACAATGTTTTGAACCATGCCATTAGGTCAAAATGATGCAATTGGACTCTTGTAATCATGCCTTAAACCAATTAACCATTTGCTAGGTCAAAAACTAGAAATTGCCCTTTCCCAGTCAAAACCCTAATTTTGACCATTTTGTCCTTCTAGAGATTTGATCAAATTTCTTAAGGAGTTGTGGTCAAAACTTGATCAAATGATACATATGAGTTTAAAATGTTGATGTGGATAAAAAATTATGAAGTTTGACTGTAAATTGGCCACAATTGACTTTTCCCCCAATACAACTGATTTTTAGGTCAACTGCTCAATTGACTGAGCAAAAATGTGATCCAAGGCTTGAAACTTGACATGAGTAATCTTGAGGGTCCATAATGATACATGAAAGTCATATGAAGAATTTAAAGTTCAAAAATACTTGTGCAAACTCAAACCTTAATTTTGGTGATTAGTGCCTAAAGAGGTGTCTTGAGCTGATCAAACCCTAGTGTAGTCTTGAGCCCAAGGAGATATTGTGAGCAAATTCTTGATAAGTGAGAGGGAAAATTTTGGGGTACAACATCTTCCCCTGTTCAATCTTTTTAAGCCTGAAGAGTTAGATTGTCATGTTTTGCCATTCGTGACTCGAAGGTGGAAGACGAATGGACACTAGAGTGCCTAGAAATTTGCACTCGACGATGTGATGGTAGGGGAATGGGCTTAAAGATGTCATTTGGAGAGGTAATATAAAGTTGTCGGAGATGGTCTTGCAGATGCCATCCAAGAGTGATTGTTGAATTGTAATTTGTAAGCTGAAAGAATGAGTATCAAAATGGTGTTTGTGTCCGGAACGTATCTGAACTGTATCTGGAAGCTGCTTTTGAATGAGTATCAGAATGGTGTAACGCCCGTAATTTAATTAATTATTTAATTAAACTATTTTTGGAATATTTGTGAAGTTGTGTTGTGATTAATGGGATTTAATTATTTTATTAAGTGAAGAAATAATATTAGAAGTATAATATTATTTGATGTGGGCTTCTTTTTAAAGGAATAGAAGTAATAAGGGGGTGTATTAGTTTTAAGCCCAATAAGGAATAAAGAATAATAGGTTATTCTATTATTGTTAGAAAGAATAGAAAGAAGAGGTAGTAGAAGAATAAGGATTGAGAAGAAGAATGTGGAGCTGCTAGAAAAAGAGGAAGAACGGCAGAACGAGGTTTCAACCGGAAGATTATAGAGCGACCTTCAATCCAAGGTAAGGTTGGGGTTATGACTCTATAATTGGGTTCATGATAATTGGTATGTGGGGTTAGAGGTGATTGTTGTCTTGTTCATGAATTGAATGTATATGATGTTGTATAATGAAATTGATGAATTTTAGATGAATAACGATGTTCCGATGTTGTTTAATTGACGTAGAATTATAGGATAATTGTAAGTGATGATTATCTATGATTAGATTAAGTTTTTAGGGCTTAAAATATGAAACTTGTAGTGAAAACGCAGAATTTATGCAGGATGCATCAGTATGCGTCGACCCCAAACATGATGTGTCGATACAAGAAGGTTTAGAGACTCAGGATGAGTCGACACGAAGAGGTTTTGCGTCGATACATGAGGACTTTTAGACTCAGGATGAGTCGATAAGTAGGATGCATGTGTCAATACATGCTGTGTGGTAGACTCAGGATGAGTCGATCCAAGAGAGGATACGTCGACTCATGTTGCGAATTCAGTGCAGTACGCGTCAATCCACGATGTTTTGCGTCGATCAATATTGTCTAATTTTTTTGTAGATTCAGTTTGAAGATGCTGTAACTTGAGTTTTAGGATGCCGATTGAGATGTCGTTCGAAGCGTTGAATAGCTAACGCAATGAGCTTTATTCCTGAGGATTAAAATGAGAGATAGGAAGTGTAATCCTAGTAGCCAATTTAGGATTTAGAGTTAGTTCTCGTGTTGATCGTTATGTTAGTTTTTATGCAGAATGATGAGGATGAAATATTTATAGGTTGCTGTTTGATTTGTAATAGTAGGAGTAATGATAGTAATGATGTAAGATTACAGAATAGCGGTGTGAATTACTGTCGTATTAATGCACAACTGAGTTGTTGATGAGACGTTATTAATGATGTTGTGTTGATAATTTATGATGAATAAATGATGTTTGATGGATAAATGATAAATTATTATGGATTATATGAGATGTTGATGTAGAGATGTTGAGATGCTTTAAGATGTAGGCCTTTGGCCAACGATGGTGTCATATTGAAATGTTGTTAATTTTGGTGTTGTTATGACATTCATGATTGTGTCGCATACATTGCATTTTGAGATGGAGCTTATGCTCGTTGAGATGGCCTGGATTTGGCGAATATTAAGATGAAGGCTTATGCCTTGTTGATGCCTCTATTAATTGGCAATTTTTGAGATGGGAGTTCTGCTCCAATGGTACCACATGCATTTGCATAGTCTTGAGTTGCATTATATGATTGCATAAAGAAGTGTGTATTTATGATGTGAATGTGTACTATTGATGTGATTATTAATGATTATGAGATGAGAAGTGGTGATGTTATGTAATCTAATTTAATATATTAATTATCATGCGCTTTATTATATTGTTAGATATCTCACCCCTTCTATTTGAATATTGCCCTTATGTTGGTAACGTGCAGGTAATCGAGAGTGAAGGTTGTATACCTCCAGTATTTCGAGTCGGTGTCATTGCTCTGATATGTAACACTCGAGGGGATGAATGCTTGTTGCTTTTAATTATTCAGTTGTTGAACCTTAAGTTGATTATTATTAAGTATTTGTTGGTTTGAAGTTGCTGTAATGATGATAAAGATGTTATTAAGAATTCCGCTGCATAGATGTTGAATTTTTTAATCAAAGATGTTATGATGATGGTTCATCCGATGTTTTAAAGGTGTTATATATCCATGATAAATGCAATGAATTTTGATAGAAGAATTTGTGGCATCCCGATTCGTTTGCATGATATGATTTTATAACTCTGATTTATTTATATAATTGTCGGGGTAGAATTGGGGTGTTACAAAGTTGGTATCAGAGCAAAAGGTTGGTCCGACCTTGTCGTCGAGTCGTAGTTGTCTAACAATCGAGTGTTGTTAATTTGAGTTCTAACCGTTGTTTATGTTGTAGTGATAAGTTGAGATGACTGGAAGGAATGATGTTGCACTTGCTGCTTCTTTAGAAGCAATGGCTCATGCGATGGAAAATAGCCGAATACTGACGGGAATGCTGGATCTCGTAGCTTGGCGACTTTCCAGAGAGAGAATCCACCTACGTTCAAGGGAAAGTGTGATCCTGATGGAGCATTGGAGTGGTTGAAAGAGATTGAGAGAATCTTCCGTGTGATGGACTGCATTCCAGCGCAGAAGGTTCGATATGGGACTCATATGCTATCAGTCGAGGCTGATGACTGGTGGCTAGAGACTTGTCAGAAGTTGGAAGCTGTAGGTAAGAATGTCACTTGGGCTGTGTTCCGTAGGGAGTTTCTGAGGAAGTACTTTCCTGAAGATGTCTGTGGTAAGAAGGAGATTGAGTTTCTTGAGCTCAAGCAAGGGAATATGTCATTTTTTGAGTATGCTGCCAAGTTTTCTGAGTTGGCTAAGTTTTATCCGCATTTCGCTGATGCAGATGCTGAGTTTTGGAAGTGTATCAAGTTTGAGAGCGGGTTGCGCCCGAAGATCAAGAAGGCAGTTGGATACTAGAAGATCAGTGTCTTTGCTGATTTGGTTGATAGTTGTAGGATTTATGAAGAGGATAATAATGCTCATTACAAGATTATCAGTGAGAAGAGGGGTAAGCACCAACAGAATCGTGGTAAGCCTTATGATTCCATAGCTGGTAAAGATAAACAGAAAGTTGCTCAAAGTCATAGGACTAGTGGGGGAGATGCTCCTACTGGTGTGGTTTGCTTTAAGTGTGGAAAACCTGGGCATAAGAGTAATGTGTGTACTACTGAAGTGAAGAGGTGTTTCCGTTGTGATAAGAACTGACATGTTGTATCTGAGTGTAAACATAAGAATGTGATTTGTTTCAATTGTATAGAGGAAGGGCACATTGGTAATCAGTGTCCAAAACCGAAGAGGGCTCATACAAGTGGTAAAGTGTTTGCTCTGGTTGAGGATCAGATGACTGCTGAGGACCGACTTATCAGAAGTACATGTTTCATTAATAGTACTCCTTTAATTACTATTATTGATACCGGTTCTACGCATTATTTTATTGCTGCTGATTGTGTTGAAAGATTGGGTCTTATGTTGTCTTCTTTGAATGGGGAAATGGTCGTCGATACTCCAGCCAAGGGGTCGGTGACTACTTCTTTTGTGTGTTTAAAGTGTCCCTTATCGATCTTCGACAGAGAATTTGCTGTTGATTTGGTTTGTTTACCATTAAGAGGTTTGGATGTGATTTTGGGTATGAACTGGTGTTGTACCCCAAAATTTGCCTTCCCATATTCTCCAAGAAATTGCCAAGCCAAGTCACAAAACTCTCCAAGGGTTGCACAGTGCAAAAGTCTCCTATACAGTCAAGATTAGGGTTTTGTGTTCTGATCAAGAAAGGAAGTTTTCAAAGGCCCAATCAAGTCTCATATGCCTACAAATATGGTCAAGCATCCTCATATCAAGCTTCAAGGCATTCAGCTCAAAATTGCACAGTCAAAACCCTAAATTGCACTACAGTCAACTGTAGGAGCAAAATGGTCATTTGACAGTCAAAAGTTCAAATTTTTGGTCAACATCTTATTTTGAAGCCACAAACATCATTTGATCAATGCTTGATCATGATTCTCAAAACTTGGCTCAAAAATCATCAAGATGCAAAAGTTTCTATTTTTGGACAGCTGGAAAAGTCAACTGAAATTGACCAAGGCATAACTTTCACATGGATTATCAGAAAAATCCCATCCAAAGCTCATTTTGAAGAGAAAGACATTTCCTACAACTCATCTTCATACTTCAAGTCCAAGAAATGCTCCCACAAAAAGTTATCAATTTCAACATTATAGGTCATTTTCAAAAGTCAACAAAAAGGGACTTTAAGTCAAAGGCCATAACTTGAGATTGGTAAATCAAAATGACATGGGACCAAAGGCATTGGTTAGAGGACTCAAAAACCTTTCCAAAATGTCCAAGAACATGAGCAAAGCTTAAAAATTGAGCAAGTTATGCATTGGAGAAGTTGGGAAATTTTTGTGAAATGGCCAAAATCATTTATCCTTGAAATCTCATTTTTGACAAAAGGGGGCCCACTTTTTCCACTTGAATTGACTTGGCCATGCTTCCCACGTGTCCCATCTTTTATTTCAGATTTTTTTATTAATTTTTTCATTTTTATTGATTTTATTGGATTTAATTAATTTTAAATCTTTTAAAATCAAAAGAAATTCAAAAAAATTAATTTAAAGGGATATTTTGCTTTGATTAACCTTGAAGCATCATTATGTGCCTACCATTTTTCGTGCTAAGGCTTAAACAAGGCAAAAATTCAAATTTGAATCAAAAGTGGAAAGTGTGATAATGGTGGTGTCCAGGTTCATTCAAGAGACATGCATATTTCAAAAAAGGAAAACTTTTAATGTGTCTGATTCTTGTCTCATGGCATTAAAGGCCTGGTTAAATGGCTGTCTCTTACCGTTACAAGACCCTCACACTCCTATAAATACAAGGGCCAGTGGCATATTACAACGAACGAAAAAACACACAACAGGAGAACGAAAGAAACATTGGAGAGAGGCTGCCCACAAAATCCATCAAAGGTTGCCAGAATTTTCCAAGCAAAGCCACCCTTTAGCAAAAGTAGCCAAGCCCAGAAGCCCAGATCGAAGGTGCCTACATTCAGGAAGCGCCCAAATCGAAGGTCCAATCTACTGGTAAGAGAGGGTAAACTGTCCAACCTTGTATTTGCATTACACATTCGTGCTTGTTGTTACCTTCAATTTACTATCCTAGACAGGATCAAAGGGCCTGGGTTTGGCCCCAGGTCATGTTCTTCGTTTGCTAACATTTGCTGCAGATTTATCCTGAAAAGACTCAGCGCACGTAGGATCGAAGGGCCTGGGGTTCGATACCAGACCCTGAGTTTATTTTTCTAACATACTTTTGCAGGTATAGCATCCCAGATCGAAGGAGACACCTTCTCTGGATCGAAGCTTCCCAGGCCTCCAGAATTATGCTTTTTTTTATTTGCTGCCTGTTTCCGTCGTTTTTCTTATACTTATTTTGACTATTTTTATTTCTTTTTTTTAATCAACATAAAATCAAAAACACAAAAAAATAAGAACAGACAAAAAATAAATAATAATTTTATTTTAGTATTAATTTTGTAAATAAATCCCTTAATTAATTTAGATTTAATTTTAGGTTATAATTTAATTCTATTTCACAATAAACCAAAAATAATAAAAATAGATCTTTAACACTTTTTACCTTTTTTTAATTAATTAAATATTTTTATTATAAGTATCATTAACCATTAACTTTGTAAATAAAATTTATAATTAATTTAGTTTTAATTCTAGGTTTTAACTTTAATACATTTTCTTTAATAAATTAAAAACAATTAAAATTAGAATTAATTACTTGACTTTTTAATTAGTTTAAATTTTCTTTAATGTCATAAATCAAAAAACATAAAAATAAGTCATTTCTTTTATTTAACTTGATTATTTTAATTTAATTATTTTAATTCCTTTAAAGGGTCAAACGCCCTCGCATTCGATCATATTTTCCTTTTTTCGCGCGTTTTATTTATTTCTGTTGTAAATATAATGTAATTGCTCCAAAGCCATGTAATAGCTATTAGATATTTTTTTTTTGCACTTTATTTTAAATCGGGTCTGGATTAATTTGGCGTTGTAGACCCGCGCCTTTGTAATAGCGTAGGACCTTTTATCTTTTCCGCACTTTAAATTCCCGCACTTTTTAACTGTTAACAATAACATGAAAGAATGAATGCCCGAAAATAAAATCAAAGCGTAGATCACCAATGCATGACAAGACAAACAATAAACTGAAAATGACACACAATTCACACACCACCCCTAGGGTACGCTTCACTGTTGCCTTGCCCCTCGAAAGGTGGTCGTCGAGTAGAGGATGTCTTAGTAAGTCCTCATGATCCGGGAACCTGGCATGAAGGTAGCTTCTAAGGTGTCTTCCCATTGCTCTGGTGATCACCCCGTTGCCTTGCCCCTCGAAATGTGGTCGTTGAGTACAGGACGTCTTAGTAAGTCCTTATGTTCCATTGATCTAGTTGCCTCGAATAAGTTGCCTCGGAACGGTCGCCTCAGAATAAAAAGATCAATGGCATAAGGGTAGCTTCTAAGGTGTCTTACTATTGCTCAGTGTCCACAATGTCCCAAACCCTCGAATTGACCCGAACACCTCCAACGGTGGTGCTACCTACCTCTCAATGGTGGGATGGCACTACCTAAAGGACAATTACACAGCTTTATTCCTTAGGGTAGGTAGATTCTCATAGATACTTGCTCATCTCAAAAACAAACAAAATACTTTTTCACACCTACACTTTCTAAAAGTTTTCGAACAAATTTTTCATACACTCTTGAGGACTGATACAAGAGTCGATATGAAACTTTCAAAGAAACTTTTTCAAAACCCACTCACACTTTGAAAAGCAAACAAACATTTTGAAAACACAAAGAGCAAGTATCTAAGAGCCCATGGATAACCATGGATAGAAAGGGTGCTAACACCTTCCCTTTCTATAATCTACCTCCCGAACCGAGAGCAATCTCTTTAAAGGAATTTTTCTGTGCTTTTGTCCTTTCCTTGTTGGAGAAAATAAAAGACGGTGGCGACTCTTGCTTACCGCGACATTTCGCGAAACCAGCTTTAAAACAGTCAGTTCCAGATCCACCGATCACAGAACCGGCGACTCTGCTGGGGACCTTATAAAGTGAGGTGTACCTTAGGACTAAGATCACTGTGTTTTCAATTGCTTGAATTGTTTGCTTTATTATTGTGGGTACTGTCTTGGGAGTTCTATAGATCCTAACCCGGATCTGGGGATACCTTCTTAGAAAGTAGCAACAAGGCTGTGAGAGAACTATGCGGGGTATACCGACATGGTTGAAGCAGTCTGCTACGTTGATGTGGCACTTTGGTGTGTACCGGTAACCCTTGAGTCAATCAAGGAGAGTACGGGGCCTCCGCGTGGTGTCGTGAAGCATCAACAGACCTTAGGAACCTTAATTGAACCATCTTGGCCTCTTTAGGGTAGTGAGATGACTACTTTGGTGTACTCCGAAGTCGGTTGATACTCGATACTACACTCAATTGAGGATTGTTTTCTTGGGATATTTTGATCGCCAGTCAGTGGCTAAATCGAAACGATGAACAATGAAAGCAATCCAATGATATTTAGATCCTTAGAACCCGGTTACTTTTATAGGACAGGTGTGAGCCAACCAACTTCAAGAGGGTAATACCCAGACCCCATGCTGGCCTGAACTCTAAGGGTTTCTCTTGTGTGACTTGTGTGCCTTCCAACTTGACTACTTGCATACTTGTTATCTAACACATGAACTATTTGCAGGTTTTGTTTATAGTCCTTAATTGGAACTCATAACAGGGTTTACCAAGTCTCTTGCAGGTTTTGTTTATAGTCCTTAATGGGGACTCCTAACAGAGTGTACTGAGTTTCTTACAGGTTTTGGTTTGCAGTCCTTAATTGGGACTCATAACAGGGTTTACCTACATTACCCCATGCATAGCATGACATCATACCATTGCATACATCCTGCATAAGGACTAATCCATTTCAAGGATCTCAAGGGCTTGTGATGCAGGTCATGATGAATCAAACGTCTAGCAAGGGGCAAAGAGGATTTATTTTCCTCTAGCCGAGATTGTCAGGGGCTATGACCCACTTGATATGGTGAGCTCTGACTCTTGAAGAAGGTTCCCTTAACCAAGGTTGTCTGGAAATCAAAACCAGACATGATGACTGAAGTCAGGGGCTATGACCCACTGGATATGGTGAGCCTTTGACCCTTGGAAGAAAAATTCCCAACAAACATGAAGCTCTTTCAATCAAGCTACTGGATCCAAATGCTAACAAAATTTCCTGTTTATCCCGCGAGATCCTTGAAAACATTGCATACACATTATACGCATCATTGCATAACAGGTACCCTTGTTACAGGCCACTTACCCTCTTCGCTGTTTATTTCAGCAATGGCTTTCCAATCAAACACCCAGGAGTTCCCTACTCAAGAGACTCAGTTCAGGGAGATCTTCCTAAGCCTATCCAAGGGGCAGGAAGAGTTGAGAACGCTCCTCATGGGGAATTTGGTCAAGAACAGTCCAGAAGACGGTAAAGATGAACGGCTGAAACATATGCAAGCTGAGATAGACGTAATGAGGACTCAGATGCTGGGGCAAATGGCCCTTATCCAAGGCTTAGCTCGGGAACAAGAAGAGTTGAGAACTGTGATCAACCAGCTTCAGCAAGACAGTATGGAGCAAGTAACCAAGGCTGGAGACCAAACCGGTAATCAGCCTCCAAGAAGTCAAAGGCTTGGTTCAATGAATAGACCTCTCCAAGCTGCTACTACTTCACAGCTCCAACCACAACCTCGCCCAGAGCAACGGGTTGATCAGAGCAAGCCCAGAAGGCAATTCACCCAGCTCAACACGTCGCTGTCCCAAGCTTTGCAACACCTGTTGAAGTTGAATCTGGTGACGTTGATAGGACCTCACCCTAATCCTAAGACTTCTTCACCCAACTACAATCTTGGGGCCAGGTGCGCATACCATTCTAACAGCCCGGGGCATGATACTGATGACTGTTGGAAGTTGAAGTACAAAATCCAAAGCCTGGTTGATGAAGGAGCTGTGGAATTCACCCCAGATGGTCAGGTCGAGTTCTTCTACTATCCCTGCGAGGTTCACCATTTGAAATGACAAGCCCTGAGACTATAAGACTTTTGTTCATTCGAATGCTCAAGTTGTAATTTTCTTTTGATTGTTCAAACATTTGTTCATTGTTAAAGGTTGTTATTTCATTAATGCATCGCATATGTCTGTTTTGAAGCAATATATTCGTATTCACTATACGCAAATTATTTTCATATTTTTTCTGATGATCAACTCTTGACTAATAATTCTAAGCCTCTTGAGGGAGGATGACGAAAACGATACCATAATCTACAGTATGCTTTTGAACAGACCCTGCTGATGAGGTACAGGCATTGTTTCAATCCATAAACACTGGAGTTATAAGGATGATAATCCCTCGTCAACCCCTTTGAGCCAAAGAAGTAGGAGTTTTTCTTTTCGAAATTTAAAACCCTTAATCATAACCTGGGGCAGGGTAATCTCTCAGTTGATCCAAGTGCATAACGAATGGCACTGAAGAAGTCCTTACAAAACGAAGAAAGACAGTGATGGTTCCGAATAATCAATAAAGAAAGGCAGTCATTATCTCAAAAAAAAAAAACTCATTAAGTCAAAACCTATGAAGGAGACTTACAAAACTGGGGCATCCCGCTGACTGTAATCACAAAAGAAACAGTTCAGGCAAAAAAAAAAAATAGGGATGATAAAATAAAAAAAAAGAGGTCACATAAACCCTCAACAAAAAGAAATGACTGCCCATTCAGAATAAATCATCATTATTTGAACCATCATTGGTATATCAAAGCAAAGACTCAAACAAGGTCTAACGCACGGTCAGCTGA
Organism: Vicia faba; assembly: GCA_948472305.1. Classification (NCBI taxonomy): domain Eukaryota; kingdom Viridiplantae; phylum Streptophyta; class Magnoliopsida; order Fabales; family Fabaceae; genus Vicia; species Vicia faba. The sequence goes on from OX451736.1 coordinate 1,035,437,903, forward strand.
GTTTAGGTTTGAAGAACATCACGAAGAACGGGTGGGTACAAATAAAATTTGAGCCTTTATCCTTTGTTTCTTAAACCGTGAACCAGGCCACGTTATAACCCTTAAAAGTCCTAGCTGAAGCATGGGTTAGTTCGAAAGCATACTGTTACGAAAGGTATCCTGACTCCTGAAGGCCTACGGTGAATACGGAGTTGACATCACGTTTTACAAACATTCACTTGTTTTATGGAAAATAATGCATTTTCAAAATCTTCAAGACAGACATAAGCTTTGCATTTTTGACATAACTTTGTTTGCATATGACTTTTTGTTTGAACAGCAGGGAAATTCGCACGACGAATTCCTAATGAACAGAAGTACCTCCAATCAAGGGGCACAACATGATCATGGTCCAATCATCTGGGGCAGTCCAATCAAGATTCGGAGAATCTCTCAAAGGCCAAATAGCCTGGGGCAAACCTCCGCCTAAGTCACTTGGGGCACTCCAGCAACGAATCTTGCCTGATCAAACACCTTCTGGTGGCATGACCAAAACACTTCTAACAGGGGCACCTCCCTACCTCCTGAGAGCGGGGACATAGTCGAAAAAATACTACGCAAAATCAAAGACCCGCTAGGTTGACATACCTAGGCAAAAATAAGGGCTTCCCGGCGAACCAAAAGGGTTCGGGCAAAATGAAGGGATGAAATAAAAAAATCTGTACACCCGGCAAGTCGAAAACCTGAAAAGGCGGCTTGGGCAAAAATGGGTATCCCGGTGGACCGAAAACCCGAAAGGGCGGTCCAGGCAAAAGTTAGGGATTAAAGCGTACGAAGCGTACGACTATGTCCTGTCATCTTGTCACCTGCCTACCGGAAGAAGGTTTGTTCATCAACAATTATCAGCATCCCACATGTGCCTCCCCCATAGAAACAGGGGCAATAAAAGAGTTGTCTGAGCAGTCCGATTGTTCTATCCTCCAAGGTACCAAGGTAGGTTCAGCTAAAGAACATGACCAGTACATCTTAAAATTCCCCAGAGAGTCAGTAGTCAGTGCATTCTTCTCCAAGTAATCATCAAATCTTAAGGAAGTTGGGTACCCTCCCATAGAGCTCAACATTCCCCAGCAGCAGCATATATTCTTAGCAAGCATCCCCGACAGTCTTGGTCTAAAGATTGTTCCCCGGCGGTATACCAGCATTCAAAGGGATCACTTCCCCAGCATATCAAAACTTCCCCAGAAGAGTCCAACCCAGTTTCCCCAGGAAAGTTGGAATTCATATCCCCAAGCAGTAAGCTTATCCCCAGTAAATTCTGGAAGCTTATCCCCTCGCAGAGCACGAACGCGTCGCCCGGCTTTATTTAAAGAGTTATTTCCTTAACAGGATATAACTGGGTTATCCTCAGCCAAAAGCCACGGAAAGAGCGTCGTCGACAAAGTCTTCCTATCCCCAGCAAACTATCATCAACACCCAGCGAGGCATCCCTCTTCCCACAGAGTATTGCTTCCCAGCAAGATCGTTAGAGTACTCTTCTCCCCGCAGAGTAATCCATTCGCCAAGTTTACTCCGCAACGGAGTCATCTTCTCCTACCGGTATTCTGGCAGTTATCATCCCCAGCGGAAGCAAAATCTATTCTTCAACATCAGCCCAGGATATGACTTCCCGGCACCCGTCAAGGATTTACTTTCCTAGACAAAAACATACATTCCTAAACATCACATACATCATGATACATGCATAAACGCATCATACCTTACAATCTCATTTATGTTGAGAACATCATTGCTTGATCCATATCATGCATTGCATATGGCTGACCTTTACATTTCAGGAAAGATCCAGTTAAAGTTCTCAAGCTACATTTCAAGACCTAGACCGGTTCAGTTAAATCGACTCTAAGATTTTCCTGATGCTTATCCAGTCAAAGGCCTTCTCTGGTTCAGTCAGATCGACCCTAAGATCTCCCTGATACTTATCCAGTTGAAGATATTTCAAGACCTAGACCGGTTCAGTTAAATCGACCCTAAGATTTTCCTGATGTTTATCCAGTCAAAGGCCTTCTCTGGTTCAGTCAGATCGACCCTAAGATCTCCCTGATGCTTATCCAGTTGAAGATATTTCAAGACCTAGACCGGTTCAGTTAAATCGACCCTAAGATTTTCCTGATGCTTATCCAGTCAAAGGCCTTCTCTGGTTCGGTCAGATCGACCCTAAGATCTCCCTGATACTTATCCAGTTGAAGATATTTCAAGACCTAGACCGGTTCAGTTAAATCGACCCTAAGATTTTCCTGATGCTTATCCAGTCAAAGGCCTTCTCTGGTTCAGTCAGATCGACCCTAAGATCTCCCTGATGCTTATCCAGTTGAAGATATTTCAAGACCTAGACCGGTTCAGTTAAATCGACCCTAAGATTTTCCTGATGCCTATCCAGTCAAAGACCTTCTCTGGTTCAGTCAGATCGACCCTAAGATCTCCCTGATGCTTATCCAGTTGAAGATATTTCAAGACCTAGACCGGTTCAGTTAAATCGACCCTAAGATTTTCCTGATGCTTATCCAGTCAAAGGCCTTCTCTGGTTCAGTCAGATCGACCCTAAGATCTCCCTGATGCTTATCCAGTTGAAGATATTTCAAGACCTAGACCGGTTCAGTTAAATCGACCCTAAGATTTTCCTGATGCTTATCCAGTCAAAGGCCTTCTCTGGTTCAGTCAGATCGACCCTAAGATCTCCCTGATGCTTATCCAGTTGAAGATATTTCAAGACCTAGACCGGTTCAGTTAAATCGACCCTAAGATTTTCCTGATGCTTATCCAGTCAAAGGCCTTCTCTGGTTCAGTCAGATCGACCCTAAGATCTCCCTGATGCTTATCCAGTTGAAGATATTTCAAGACCTAGACCGGTTCAGTTAAATCGACCCTAAGATTTTCCTGATGCTTATCCAGTCAAAGGCCTTCTCTGGTTCAGTCAGATCGACCCTAAGATCTCCCTGATGCTTATCCAGTTGAAGATATTTCAAGACCTAGACCAGTTCAGTTAAATCGACCCTAAGATTTTCCTGATGCTTATCCAGTCAAAGGCCTTCTCTGGTTCAGTCAGATCGACCCTAAGATCTCCCTGATGCTTATCTAGTTGAAGATGTTTCAAGACCTAGACCGGTTCAGTTAAATCGACCCTAAGATTTTCCTGATGCTTATCCAGTCAAAGGCCTTCTCTGGTTCAGTCAGATCGACCCTAAGATCTCCCTGATGCCTATCCAGTTGAAGATATTTCAAGACCTTGTCCGGTTCAGTTAAATCGACCCTAAGATTTTCCTGATGCTTATCCAGTCAAAGGCCTTCTCTGGTTCAGTCAGATCGACCCTAAGATCTCCCTGATTCTTATCCCAGTAGAAGACACCCAAGGTTTTTCTCAACGAGCGTTGTTGAAGTTAAAGTCACCCAAGGTTCTCTTACCGTTCATGCAAGTTAGTAACCATCCCTGGTTCATTCATCATCATTTGAAGCTCCAGACCCAGCTCCTGTAACCAGTCAGGACACATCTATACCGAGCATCTGAAAACCAGCTCCTGCAACGTGTCAGGTACTCATTTTTCTTTTGCAGGTATGCAGTTTCTCGCTAAGGAATCTCTGACGCGATCAACATCCAGATGGCATCTATAAGCCCATCACCTTATTCATCAATCCCCAAATGGCATCTGTAAGCCCATTCCATCATAACCGCTACTATGTAAGCGCAAATTTCTGGGCACTCTAGTGTTCAATCATCTCCCACCTTCGGATTACGAAAGGCACGTCAGCCAATCTGCATCCTCAGGTCTAAGAAGATTGAACAGGGGCAACTGTTGTACCCCAAAATTTTCCTTCCCATATTCTCCAAGAAATTGCCAAGCCAAGTCACAAAACTCTCCAAGGGTTGCACAGTGCAAAAGTCTCCTATACAGTCAAGATTAGGGTTTTGTGTTCTGATCAAGAAAGGAAGTTTTCAAAGGCCGAATCAAGTCTCATATGCCTACAAATATGGTCAAGCATCCTCATATCAAGCTTCAAGGCATTCAGCTCAAAATTGCACAGTCAAAACCCTAAATTGCACTACAGTCAACTGTAGGGGCAAAATGGTCATTTGACAGTCAAAAGTTCAAATTTTTGGTCAACATCTTATTTTGAAGCCACAAACATCATTTGATCAATGCTTGATCATGATTCTCAAAACTTGGCTCAAAAATCATCAAGATGCAAAAGTTTCTATTTTTGGACAGCTGGAAAAGTCAACTGAAATTGACCAAGGCATAACTTTCACATGGATTATCAGAAAAATCCCATCCAAAGCTCATTTTGAAGAGAAAGACATTTCCTACAACTCATCTTCATACTTCAAGTCCAAGAAATGCTCCCACAAAAAGTTATCAATTTCAACATTATAGGTCATTTTCAAAAGTCAACAAAAAGGGACTTTAAGTCAAAGGCCATAACTTGAGATTGGTAAATCAAAATGACATGGGACCAAAGGCATTGGTTAGAGGACTCAAAAACCTTTCCAAAATGTCCAAGAACATGAGCAAAGCTTAAAAATTGAGCAAGTTATGCATTGGAGAAGTTGGGAAATTTTTGTGAAATGGCCAAAATCATTTATCCTTGAAATCTCATTTTTGACAAAAGGGGGCCCACTTTTTCCACTTGAATTGACTTGGCCATGCTTCCCACGTGTCCCATCTTTTATTTCAGATTTTTTTATTAATTTTTTCATTTTTATTGATTTTATTGGATTTAATTAATTTTAAATCTTTTAAAATCAAAAGAAATTCAAAAAAATTAATTTAAAGGGATATTTTGCTTTGATTAACCTTGAAGCATCATTATGTGCCTACCATTTTTCGTGCTAAGGCTTAAACAAGGCAAAAATTCAAATTTGAATCAAAAGTGGAAAGTGTGATAATGGTGGTGTCCAGGTTCATTCAAGAGACATGCATATTTCAAAAAAGGAAAACTTTTAATGTGTCTGATTCTTGTCTCATGGCATTAAAGGCCTGGTTAAATGGCTGTCTCTTACCGTTACAAGACCCTCACACTCCTATAAATACAAGGGCCAGTGGCACATTACAACGAACGAAAAAACACACAACAGGAGAACGAAAGAAACATTGGAGAGAGGCTGCCCACAAAATCCATCAAAGGTTGCCAGAATTTTCCAAGCAAAGCCACCCTTTAGCAAAAGTAGCCAAGCCCAGAAGCCCAGATCGAAGGTGCCTACATTCAGGAAGCGCCCAAATCGAAGGTCCAATCTACTGGTAAGAGAGGGTAAACTGTCCAACCTTGTATTTGCATTACACATTCGTGCTTGTTGTTACCTTCAATTTACTATCCTAGACAGGATCAAAGGGCCTGGGTTTGGCCCCAGGTCATGTTCTTCGTTTGCTAACATTTGCTGCAGATTTATCCTGAAAAGACTCAGCGCACGTAGGATCGAAGGGCCTGGGGTTCGATACCAGACCCTGAGTTTATTTTGCTAACATACTTTTGCAGGTATAGCATCCCAGATCGAAGGAGACACCTTCTCTGGATCGAAGCTTCCCAGGCCTCCAGAATTATGCTTTTTTTTATTTACTGCCTGTTTCCGTCGTTTTTCTTATACTTATTTTGACTATTTTTATTTCTTTTTTTTAATCAACATAAAATCAAAAACACAAAAAAATCAGAACAGACAAAAAATAAATAATAATTTTATTTTAGTATTAATTTTGTAAATAAATCCCTTAATTAATTTAGATTTAATTTTAGGTTATAATTTAATTCTATTTCACAATAAACCAAAAATAAAAAAAATAGATCTTTAACACTTTTTACCTTTTTTTAATTAATTAAATATTTTTATTATAAGTATCATTAACCATTAACTTTGTAAATAAAATTTATAATTAATTTAGTTTTAATTCTAGGTTTTAACTTTAATACATTTTCTTTAATAAATTAAAAACAATTAAAATTAGAATTAATTACTTGACTTTTTAATTAGTTTAAATTTTCTTTAATGTCATAAATCAAAAAACATAAAAATAAGTCATTTCTTTTATTTAACTTGATTATTTTAATTTAATTATTTTAATTCCTTTAAAGGGTCCAACGCCCTCGCATTCGATCATATTTTCCTTTTTTCGCGCGTTTTATTTATTTCTGTTGTAAATATAATGTAATTGCTCCAAAGCCATGTAATAGCTATTAGATATTTTTTTTTTACACTTTATTTTAAATCGGGTCTGGATTAATTTGGCGTTGTAGACCCGCGCCTTTGTAATAGCGTAGGACCTTTTATCTTTTCCGCACTTTAAATTCCCGCACTTTTTAACTGTTAACAATAACATGAAAGAATGAATGCCCGAAAATAAAATCAAAGCGTAGATCACCAATGCATGACAAGACAAACAATAAACTGAAAATGACACACAATTCACACACCACCCCTAGGGTACGCTTCACTGTTGCCTTACCCCTCGAAAGGTGGTCGTCGAGTAGAGGATGTCTTAGTAAGTCCTCATGATCCGGGAACCTGGCATGAGGGTAGCTTCTAAGGTGTCTTCCCATTGCTCTGGTGATCACCCCGTTGCCTTGCCCCTCGAAACGTGGTCGTTGAGTACAGGACGTCTTAGTAAGTCCTTATGTTCCATTGATCTAGTTGCCTCGAATAAGTTGCCTCGGAACGGTCGCCTCGGAATAAAAAGATCAATGGCATAAGGGTAGCTTCTAAGGTGTCTTACTATTGCTCAGTGTCCACAATGTCCCAAACCCTCGAATTGACCCGAACACCTCCAACGGTGGTGCTACCTACCTCTCAATGGTGGGATGGCACTACCTAAAGGACAATTACACAGCTTTATTCCTTAGGGTAGGTAGATTCTCATAGATACTTGCTCATCTAAAAAACAAACAAAATACTTTTTCACGCCTACACTTTCTAAAAGTTTTCGAACAAATTTTTCATACACTCTTGAGGACTGATACAAGAGTCGATCTGAAACTTTCAAAGAAACTTTTTCAAAACCCACTCACACTTTGAAAAGCAAACAAACATTTTGAAAACACAAAGAGCAAGTATCTAAGAGCCCATGGATAACCATGGATAGAAAGGGTGTTAACACCTTCCCTTTCTATAATCTACCTCCCGAACCGAGAGCAATCTCTTTAAAGGAATTTTTTTGTGCTTTTGTCCTTTCCTTGTTGGAGAAAATAAAAGACGGTGGCGACTCTTGCTTACCGCGACATTTCGCGAAACCAGCTTTAAAACAGTCAGTTCCAGATCCACCGATCACAACTGGTTATAGCATAACTATGTTCATATTAACTGTTATGACAAGTCTGTAAGGTTTTCTACTCCTGAAGAAGAAGAAGGTGGTCTGTTGTCTGCTAGACAGTTGAGGAAGTTGGTGCAAGAGGAAGCACATATGTTCTCGTTGATGGCGTCGCTATCTGTAAAGACTCAAGCTATAATTGAGGAATTGCCGTGGTATGTGAATTTCCTGAAGTTTTCCCTGATGAGATTCCTGATGTACCGTTGGAGAGGGAAGTTGAATTTTCTATTGATCTTGTACCTGGTACCAGACCTGTGTCTATGGCACCATACAGGATGTATGCATCTGAATTGTCAGAGTTAAAGAAGCAATTGGAAGAGTTAGTTGAAATGAAGTTTGTAAGACCAAGTGTGTCACCGTGGGGAGCTCCAGTGTTGTTAGTAAAGAAGAAAGATGGAAGTATGAGGCTTTGTGTTGATTATAGATAGTTGAATAAAGTGACGATTAAGAACAAGTATACGCTTCCAAGAATAGATGACTTGATGGACCAATTGGTGGATGCTCATGTGTTTAGTAAGATTGATCTGAGGTCAGGTTACCATCAGATTAAAGTGAAGGATGGAGATATCCAGAAGACAGCTTTCAGAATGCGTTATGGACATTATAAGTATTCAGTGATGCCTTTCGGTGTTACTAATGCGCAGAGAGTATTCATGGAATATATGAATCGTATCTTTCATACTTATTTGTATCAGCTCGTAGTGGTGTTCATTGATGATATTTTGATTTACTCTAAGTCAGAAGAAGGGCATGCAAAACATTTAAGAGTAGTATTGCAAGTTTTGAAAGAGAAGAAGTTGTACGCAAAGCTGTCCAAGTGTGAGTTTTGGTTAGAGGAGGTTAGTTTTCTTGGCCATGTGATTTCAGGTAGTGGCATTGCTGTAGATCCATCGAAGGTTGATGTTGTGTTGCAATGGGAAACTCCAAAGTCAGCTACTGAGATTAGAAGCTTTTTGTGATTAGTTGGTTATTATAGAAATTTTATCAAAGGGTTTTCTAAGTTGGCACTTCCGTTGACTAAGTTGACTTGTAAAGGTAGAGCTTTTATATGGGATGTTCAGTGCGAAGAAATTTTTACGGAATTGAAGAAGAGGTTGACGTCAGCTCCGATTTTGACGTTGCCTAATCTAGGAGAGCCTTTTGTGGTGTATTATGATGCTTCTAAGATGGGTTCAGGAGGTGTGCTTATGCAGAATGGTAAGATAGTTGCTTATGCGTCAAGGAAGTTAAGGACTCATGAGAAGAACTATCCTACGCATGATTTAGCGCTTGCTGCAGTTGTTTTTATGTTGAAGATTTGGGGGCATTATCTTTATGGTTCTAGATTTGAAGTGTTTAGTTACCATAAGAGTTTGAAGTATCTTTTCAATCAGAAGGAGTTGAATATGAGGCAACGAAGATGGTTGGAATTGTTAAAGGATTATGATTTCGATTTAAATTATTATCCAGGAAAAGCGAATGTGGTGGCTGATGCGTTGAGTCGAAAGACTTTACATATGTCGGCAATGATGGTTAAAGAGTTGGAATTAATTGAGCAGTTCAGAGATATGAGCTTAGTTTGCGAGGTTACGCCGCAGAGTGTTATGTTGGGTATGTTTAAGATTAATAATGAATTTCCAGACAATATCAGAGAAGCTCAGAAGTTGGATGTGAAACTGGTAGATTCGATGGTTAGAATCGATCAGTCTGAGAATAATGATTTTAAGCTAGATGCGCAAGGTGTGTTGATATTTCATAACCGAATTTGTATTCCTGATGATGCTGAGATGAAGAAAGTGATATTGGAAGAGAGTCATAGAAGTAAGTTGAGTATTCATCCAGGAGCTACTAAGATGTATCAAGATTTGAAAGGCTTGTTTTGGTGGCCTGGAATGAAGAGTGATGTAGCTCTATTTGTGTATGCATGCTTGACTTGTCAGAAGTCGAAAGTTGAACATCAGAAGCCTGCAGGGTTGATGCATCCGTTAGAAGTTCCAGAATGGAAATGGGATAGCATTTCGATGGACTTTGTGACCGGGTTTCCTAATACTATAAGAGGACATGATTTAATTTGGTTGATTGTTGATAGGCTTATAAAGTCAGCTCCTTTTATTCCTATTAACATCAGCTTTCTAGTGTCGAAGTTGGCTGAGATTAACACTAGTGTAATTGTGAAGCTGCATGGTGTTCCTTTGTGCATTGTGTCAGATAGAGATTCAAGATTTACTTCTGATTTTTGGAAGAGTTTGCAAGAAGCGTTGGGTTCTAAGTTGAGATTGAGTTCAGCGTATCATCCTCAGACAGATGGTCAGACTGAACAGACGATTCAATCGTTGGAAGATTTGCTGAGGGCATGTGTTCTTGAGCATGGAGGTTCGTGGGATACTTATCTTCCGTTGGTAGAGTTCACTTATAATAACAATTACCATTCCAGTGTTGGGATGGCACCTTTGGAGGCGTTGTATGGTCGGAGATGTAGAACTCTGTTATGTTGGCATGAATCTAGTGAAAGAGTAGTACTTTGACCTGAACTTTTTCGTGAGACTAATGAGAAGGTGAAGTTGATTTGAGAAAAGATGAAAGCTTCCCAAAGTAGACAGAAGAGTTATCATGACAAGCGAAGGAAGGATTTAGAATTTCAAGCTGGTGAGCATGTGTTTTTTAGAGTTACACCTGTGACTGGTGTTGGATGGGCATTGAAGTCTAAGAAGCTCACTTCTTGTTTTAATGGACCGTATCAGATTTTGGAGAGAGTGGGGAATGTTGCTTATAGAGTGTCTTTACCGCCTAATATTTTGAATTTGCATGATGTGTTTCATGTATCGCAACTCCGGAAGTATATTTCAGATTCATCTCATGTGATTCATATGGATGATGTGCAAGTACGGGATAATCTTACGGTGGAGACGATGCCTGTACGGATCGCGGGTCGTGAAATAAAGACTATAAGGGGAAAAGAGGTTGTTTTGGTTAAAGTGGTTTGGCTAGGATCTGCCAGAGAAAGCATGACTTGGGAGTTGGAGAGCAAGATGCGAGACTCCTACCCTGAGTTGTTTGATTGAGGTAAATTTTCGAGGACGAAAATATTCTAAGTGGGGGAGAGTTGTAACGCTCGTAATTTAATTAATTATTTAATTAAATTATTTTTGGAATATTTGTGAAGTTGTGTTGTGATTAATGGGATTTAATTATTTTATTAAGTGGAGAAATAATTTTAGAAGTATAATAGTATTTGATGTGGACTTGTTTTTAAAGGAATAGAAGTAATAAGGGGGTGTATTAGTTTTAAGCCCAATAAGGAATAAAGAATAATAGGTTATTATATTATTGTTAGAAAGAATTGAAAGAAGAGGAAGTGGAAGAATAAGGATTGAGAAGAAGAACGTGAAGCTGCTGGAAAAAGAGGAAGAACGGCATAACGAGGTTTCAACCGGAAGATTATAGAGCGATCTTCAATCCAAGGTAATGGTGGGGTTCTGACTCTATAATTGGGTTCATGATAATTGGTATATGGGGTTAGAGGTGATTATTGTCTTGTTCATGAATTGAATGTATATGATGTTGTATGATGAAATTGATGAATTTTAGATGAATAACGATGTTTTGATGGTGTTTAATTGATGTAGAATTATAGGATAATTGTAAGTGGTGATTATCTATGATTAGATTAAGTTTTTAGGGCTTAAAATATGAAACCCGTAGTGAAAACGCAGAATTTATGCAGGATGGATCAGTATGCGTCGACCCCAAACATGATGTGTCGATACAAGAAGGTTTAGAGACTCAGGATGAGTCGATACAAAGAGGTTTTGCATCGATACATGAGGACTTTTAGACTCAGGATGAGTCGATACATAGGATGCATGTGCCGATACATGCTGTGTGGTAGACTCAGGATGAGTCGATCCAAGAGAGGATGCATCGACTCATGTTGCAAATTCAGTGCAGTACGCGTTGATCCAAGATGTTTTGCGTCGATCCATATTGTCTGATTTTTTTGGTAGATTCAGTTTGAAGATGCTGTAACTTGAGTTTTAGGATGCCGATTGAGATTCCGTTCAAAGCGTTTAATAGCTAACACAATGAGCTTTATTCCTGAAGATTAAAATGAGGGATAGGAAGTGTAATCCTAGTAGCCAATTTAGGATTTAGAGTTAGTTTCTGTGTTGATCGTTATGTTAGTTTTTATGCAGAATGATGAGGATGAAATGTTTATAGGCTGCTGTTTGATTTGTAACAGTTGGAGTAATGATAGTAATGATGTAAGATTACAGAATAACGGTGTGAATTACTGTCGTATTAATGCACAGCCGAGTTGTTGATGAGACGTTATTAATGATGTTGTGTTGATAATTTATGATGAATAAATGATGTTTGATGGATAAATGATAAATTATTATGGATGATATGAGATGTTGATGTAGAGATGTTGAGATGCTTTAAGATGTAGGCCTTTGGCCAACGATGGTGTCGTATTGAAATGTTTTTAATTTTGGTGTTGTTATGACATTCATGATTGTGTCGCATACATTGCATTTTGAGATGGAGCTTATGCTCGTTGAGATGGCCTGAATTTGGCGAATATTGAGATGAAGGCTTATGCCTTGTTGATGCCTCTATTAATTGGCAATTTTTGAGATGGGAGTTCTGCTCCAATGGTACCACATGCATTTGCATAGTCTTGAGTTGCATTATATGATTGCATAAAGAAGCGTGTATTGATGTTGTGAATATGTACTATTGTTGTGATTATTAATGATTATGAGATGAGAAGTGGTGATGTTATGTAATCTAATTTAATATATTAACTATCATACGCTTTATTATATTGTTAGATATCTCACCCCTTCTGTTTGAATGTTGCCTTTATGTTGGTAACTTGCAGGTAATCGAGAGTAAAGGATGTATACCTTCAGTAGTTCGAGTCGGTGTCATTGCTCTGATATGTAACACTCGGGGGGATGAACGCTTGTTGGTTTTGATTGTTGATTATTCAGTTGTTGAACCTTAAGTTGATTATTATTAAGTATTTGTTGGTTTGAAGTTGCTGTAATGATGATAAAGATGTTATTAAGAATTCCGCTGCGTAGATGTTGAATTATTTAATCAAAGATGTTATGATGATGGTTCATTCGATGTTTTAAAGGTGTTATATATCTACGATGAATGCAATGAATTTTGATAGAAGAATTTGTGGCATCCCGATTCGTTTGCATGATATGATTTTATAACTCTGATTTATTATATAATTGTCGGGGTAGAATTGGGGTGTTACAAATGGCGTCCATGTCTGGAGCGTATATGTATTTTATCTGGAAGTTGAAAACTAAATGAGTGTCAGAGTGGCATCCATGTCTGGAGCGTATCTGAACTGTATCTGAAACTTGAATCTGAATGAGTATTAGAATGGCGTCCATGTCTAGAGCGTATCTGAACTGTATCTGAAAACTTTGAACATTGTTAATGGTAGCTGTTAACCTTATCCTGAAAAGGGTAGAAAGTTAGCTAAAATGCATAGTTATGTTGTATGAAATGTATAGTGTAAGGCATTAGTATTATCAATGTTTATGATATATAGATGCGATGTATGCGCATGTGAGCTAATTCTGCTGTACTACTATTGGACCGGGGAAAATAAATCCATGTCCGCTGTTGAGGATATAGAGCATAAGTCTTCATGTTGTGAAGTTGAAGTGGTAATGAATTTCCCTTTAGAGAAATAAACTTTGTTGTAAAGGGAATGTCGTGTACTTCTTGTAAAATCCTGTTGGGGAATCTTGAGAAGTTTGGTGATTTCTACTAGGGATTGATAAACTGGAAGCTTTGTTCCGTTGGGAATTAAGCTGCACGCTGCGGGGGATTATGGAAATAGCATAGAGAGATTTCCCTACCTCTTAAATCCATCAGTGGTTGTCTTTCTATTTTGTTTATTTGTAAGCAGTAATTATGTTCAAAAATGAATCATTGGACGTTTTTTGTAAAAAACAAAATAGAGTAAAGAAAAACAGATAGTTTTGCACTTTCAAAGGGATATCTTTGTATTGATTTTGAGTAAGTATTTTTGTACAATGAGACAAACATTCTAGTAAGAGAATGCCGTCATAAAAAAATGAAAATTTTGATACAAAGAAAAGATAGCTATGTGTAATAATCCCATGGGGTTCCCATTCTGCTATAGCCTTCGTATCTCCAAGCATCTTGTCTATTTGTTGCCTCGCCCGAAGATGATTGAATTGATCAGAACCTCTGAGTTTGTCATCTGAAGCCAAAGGTTGTCCATAAAGGTGATCCAACAGGACATAGTCATGCGCTTTAATTCCCTAACTTTTTCCTGGACCGCCCTTTCGGGTTTTTAGTCCACCGGGAAACCCATTTTTGCCCAAGTCGCCCTTTCGGGTTTTCAACTTGTCGGGTGCACAGATTTTGTTTTATCCCTAATTTTTGCCTGAACCTTTTTGGTTCGCCGGGATGCCCTTGTTTTTCCTAGGTGTGTCAACCTAGCGGGTCTCTTATGCGTAGTATCTTTTAACTATATATGCGTTTACAGGGTGCGACAGGTCATCACCATCCATGGTGGTCAAGATCATTGCACCACCAGAGAATATGTTTTTGATTACAAATGGTCCTTCGTATGTAGGAGTCCATTTTCCCCTGGGATCACCTTGCGGCAGTATGATGCGCTTGATCACCAGATCTCCAACTTGATATACTTTTCGTCTGACCTTTTTGTTGAAAGCCTTGATCATCCGTTTTTGATACATTTGACCATGACAGACAGCAGTAAGTCTTTTCGCATCAATCAAGTTTAGTTGATCAAGTCGAGTCTGGATCCAATCGTATTCATTCAGCCCTGCATCCTTCATAATTCTTGGAGAGGGGATCTGGACCTCAATAGGAAGGACAACTTCCATGCCGTAAACCAGGGAATAGGGTGTTGCCCCGGTTGATGTGTGAGTTGTGGTACGATATCCGTGGAGAGCAAATGGTAGCATCTCATGCCAGTATTTGTATGTGACTGTCATTTTCTGTATGATATTTTTAATGTTCTTATTCACGGCTTCGACAACACCATTTATCTTTGGCCGGTAAGGGGAAGAATTATGATGCTGAATCTTGAATTGCTCGCACAAGGCGGTGATCATAGTATTGTTCAGGTTTGTACCATTGTCTGTAATGATCCTCTCCAGGATACCGTAATGACAGATGAGATTCTTCTTGATGAACCGGGCGACAACATTCTTGGTCACGGAAGTGAAAGAAGCTGCCTCCACCCACTTGGTGAAATAGTCATTGGCCACTAAGATAAAGCGGTGTCCATTGGAAGCTGTTGGCTTGATTTCCCCAATCATATAAATTCCCCATATAACAAAGGGCCAAGGATCCGTCAAGACATTCAGAGGAACCAGAGGTACGTGCACCTTGTCAGCATAAATCTGACACTTATGACAGGTTCAAGAGTGTTGATAACAATCTGCTTCCATGGTAGACCAGTAATAGCATGCCCGTAGTATCTTCTTTGCCATCGTATGCCCACTGGAATGGGTGCCAAAAGTGCCTTCATGTAACTTAGCCATGATTCTTCCAGCTTCAACCTTGTCTATGCACCGAAGTAACACAGTCATGGTTGCGTTTTTAAATAATGTCATTACTAAGGAAGAATTTAGCGGAGAATCTCCTTAAGAACTTCTTATCATTGACTGAAGCTCCTTCAGGATATTCTTGAACTTCTAGATACCTCTTGACTTCGTGAAACCAAGGTTGGTCCACTATGTCTTCAGTATTAATCTCGTGATAGTGTGCTGGTTCATCCCTTCGCTCAATGGTGATCTGGGGAGCCTCGTTGTCCCATTTAAGTTTAAACATAGATGACATTGTGGCTAGTGCGTCTGTTAGCTGATTTTCTTCTCGCGGGAAGTGCTCGAAGGTAATCTCCTCAAAATGTGGGAGGAATGTCAAAACATGTTCTTTGTAAGGGATAAGGTTAAGGTGTTTGGTTTCCAATTCCCCTTTGATCTGGCTGATAACCAAAGCCGAATCTCCGAATACATTCAACAATTTGATCCCCCATGTTTATGGCAGCTTTGAGACCAAAGATGCACGCTTCAGATTCCGCCATGTTATTTGTACAATTGAAGCAGAATCTTGTTGTGATACGGTGGCAGAACCGACAGTTAATACTGGTTTGCGTTTTTTGTTTGCAAATGTCGCAGTAAGTAAGAGTCGCCACCGACTTTTATTTTATCCAACAAAGGAAAAGGAAAAAGAATAGAAAAAACCTTTTTCGAGATATTTCTGAGTACGGGTGGTAGATTATGGAAAGGGGAGGTATTAGCACCCTTTCTATCTGTGGTTTTCTACGGGCTCTTAGGTACTTGCTCATTTTAAAAGCTGCTTGTGTGTGCTTGTTTTGAAAAGTTTTGTTTTACTTCGTTTTAACCCTTGTTTCTATCCTCATGAGTGTTACGAAGTGTTTTGAAAACTTTAGTTTGAAAAGTTTGTTTGAAAGTGTATGGTGTAAAAGATTTATTATTTTGAGCAAGTACATAACAGTTATCTACCTACTCGAAAAAAGACGTTCTTTTCCTCCTATCCTTTAGACCGTGTTATCCTAATATTAGTGAGTAGGTAACCCTAGTCGTTGGATGTTTGAGGGACTATCAAAAGGGACGAAATGGTCATTGAAGGCAACATGTAAGGATACCTTAGCATTTCGAAGGGACTGTAATCATATAGGCAACATCGAGGGACAAGATCATTTCTTGTAGGCAACTCGAGGGACATTGAGGGACTATGATCTTTATGATGACTTTAACCGAGGTTCTTTGCTAAGATACCCCTATATTCGAGGGACATGACCATTATTTCCGAGGCAACCAAGTGAGGTATACCCTAAGGGTGCAAGTGTGCAGCAGTGTTTGTCTTCAGATATATTATCTTTGAATTAGGTTATGCTGTGTTCAATTAGTTTATCGGTCTTTCCATACAATCCTATTAGTCTAAGCATTGCATAAAATATAGTAGCAGAAGGTAAAGGCGGAAATGTAAACCTAGGCTATTACAGAGCTTTGGGGTAGTTACATAATAATGAAGAGTTCAAAAAAGAAATCCTAAAATTATTACATCCCGGAAGCAATTACATAATTAGAAAAAAATGCGAGAAAAGATAAATCTACGCTATTACATTGATAATGCGACCTATACAATTTTCCTAGAAATTAAAATGTAAAAGAATAAATAAAAATAAATTAAGGAAAAATTAAAACCTAAAATTCTAAGTTAATGTTTTTGGTATTTTTTGTAGAAAATATATTTAAGTTATTTAAAAAACCTAATTCTAACTAATTTTAATTAAAAAAAAGTTAATTAACTTAATTTATTAATAAATGGAAAAATCCAAAAATTGAGTTACTAACTAAAATAAAAACTTAATCCTAATTTGTTAACAAAATGGTTAATTAAAGGGTTAATTACAAAGAAAACCTAAAACCTAATTGTTTTCCTAATTTGCAGAAAATAAGTTAATTAATTAAATTAAAGATTTAATAAAAAAAAGAGTTAATAATAATAAAAAAAATTTAAAACCTAAATTAATTAGGGTTTGTAAAAAAAGTTAAGTTTGCCAATTAATAGGGTTTTTGATTTAAATAAAATTAGAGTTTATATGAATTTAAGATTTTTAAGGAAGATATTAAAGAGAAAGAAATGAGGCAAAAAGGGTTAAAAATAAGCAACATTATACATGTTGCCAGGGGTGGATGTTGAACCAAAAATTAATTTAAAACCTAAAATTAGATTAAAAAACCTTAAAATTAATTATTCGAGTTTATTATGAAAAATCAAAGGTTTGTGAAAAATGTTAAGTTTTATGAAAAAAGTTTTAAACAGAAAGAACGAAAATAGGTAAAAGGATAAATAGAAAGGAAGAAAACCAAAACTAATAGGGGTGAGTATTGAACTCACGCCCTTAGCCTACTCAGGATGCCTGCCTTGCCATGAGTCATGTATTGGTGGTTGTTCTGTTTTGGACTCAGCGCTTTATGATAAACCTGCATGGGACCATGTCTAAATCTGCAGTGTTGAATCTCATGAACACATTAAATAAGTTACTATATCATGAAATACAAAGAAAATAAATATATGGAAAAAAAATTAATGTTAAAACCGATATGGCATGTATGAGTGTTTTTACACCCTTTTGATCATGGAAATCAAACCAGTCTTACCCTTACTAGAGAAGTAGTGAGATGTGGGTTTGTAACAAAGATGACTTGTTCGTAGTGAGATGGGGGTTTGTAATAAGGATTTCAATATTTTTAGGGTTCTTGAAAGAATTTGATGTTTTGATAGGATTGTAGCAAATATTTTTTTTCGTTTATCGTGTCCTGTTTGTGTGAAAAAGTGAGATTATATAATGGAAATTAGAGAAAAGATATGGGCTTTAAATGTGCAATTTGGCCTCCAATAACCACAAGCAATAGTGCAGATTTTTATTCACTTGAGTTCGTCATGTTCTAGGCTAAATCGCAGGGGCTTAAGTGCAATTTTGGAAGTTGAAATGTGAAAACAAAATGTAGCCGACATCGAGAACTAACTCCTGTCCGAAAATGGGCTCAATCAGATAAATGGTAAATTAGTTATGAATTTTTGAAGTTTCGCCTTAGACAAATTTATTTTGGGCTCAAGTGTCAACTCTGACACGTTCTTCAATAAAAAACTGGTATTGATCGGAGCATAACTCGGTCTCGACTTTTGAAGAAAAGTTATAGATCTCTTAGCCAGTGACCTTGTTTAAAAATATGGGCCCGATCCGATAAAAATTGACCGAGTTATGAAATTTTGAAGTTTCGACCCAGATGAAATGATATTCAGCATTCAGGATTTTCGGCGCGTCACGTGCACTCTGGGCAAAAAACGAAGGCCTTTTGGATACCGTTCAAACTTGATATCTCCTGTGAAAATGTAGCCAACTCAATTTTTGAAATTTTGGTGCCAGAACCAGCTCAATTTGATGAAAATCGATCAAGTTATGATTTTCTGAACATGACACAAATAAACTTCTATCACAAATTTTCTGTATAAAAATACTTGATAAATCTACATTTTTAAAGATCTTCTGATCGAAATTGGCTTCTAGCCGTGAGATATGAAAAAGTAGATGACGTCAAGACGGAATGTTGGCCACATGAAAAGGTTCAAAACAAGCCACGATCTTCAAGTTATGAATTTTTTAGTGCGTAAAACTGCACTTTCAGCACACTTTTCACCACGTTTCTTCGGGAAAACTCACACATTCAGAGACTTTCTTTAAAGAATTGACTCTTGAGCCGAACATGAATTTGAGAATATGTTATCAGAGATATCTTGGTGAAAGAACACCTGAATATGACGCGTCGGGTTGGACTTGTGAATCTTTGAACCCCGAATCGTTGCAAAACAGCGAACCGATCTTCAGCATGGAAAATACTGAGAACATCCATTGGCGAAATAAACGTCACTTGTAACCTGAAGAAGCTTGCTAAATATACCTTGATTCCATAACCATAAAACCAATGATATGCGTGTATGTAATAATGAAATGTAAGCCAAAAGGTCGAAATAAAGAGGGTAAATTTTAGGGTACAACAGCTGCCCCTGTTCAATCTTCTTAAACCTGAGGATGTAGATTGGCTGTCTGCCTTTCGTAATTTGAAGGTGGAAGATGATTGAACACTAGAGTGCCCAGAAATTTGCACTCGTCTGAGATGGTGCTGGACTGTGTATGTAGTATCGGGAACGGGCTTACAAATGCCATTTGGGGGAGATGACGGAAGGTCACCGGAGATGGGCTTAAAGATGCCATCCGGAAGATATGACGGAGAATCACCGGGGATGGGATTAAAGATGCCATCTAGAGGATGTTGATTTCCCGAGATATTCCTTTGATGAGAATTCTTATTCCTGTCGTTGAGGAGGAATCTGCTGAGGAATGTTGGTCTCTGTCTTGGGAGAAGTGGAATTTTAGGAACTTCAGTTGTCCGTTACTTTACTGGGGAATCATCTCTTAGTCGAGGAGATGAAAATGAACTGTTATCTAGTCGTGCTCCAAGACTTACAGTGATTTGCTGAGGATAATAAGATTGACTGCTATCTGGTCGTGCTCTAGGTTTTACAGTAACTTACTAGGGAGATGAGATTAAACTTGCTATCTGGTCGTGCTCTAGGCTTTGCAATCTCAAAAACTGTTATCTGGTCGTGCTCCAGTCTTCACAGCATCTTATACCATTATCTAGTCGTGCACCAGGCTTCACAGTGTCTTATACCACTATTTGGTCGATTCCAGGCTTCATAGTATCTTGTATTATTATCCGGTTGATTTCCAGGCTTCACAGTATGATGGGGAAATTAAGATGTTATCCGGTCAATTTTCGGGCTTCATAGCTTGAATTTGAGATATACCACTATCTGGTCGATTCCAGGCTTCATAGTGTTTTGGAGAAATCAAGATATTATCCGGTCGATTTTCGGGCTTCATAGCTTGAATTTGAGATATACCACTATCTGGTCGATTCCAGGCTTCGTAGTATTGAACTGGAATAGAAATCTTAGTATCGATTTGACTGAACCAGGGAAAGGTCTCTAGTTGTCTTTAACTGGGAGAGAAATATTAGTATCGATTTGACTGAACCTGGGAGAGGTCTCAGATTAACTTTGACTGGCATAGAAATCAGGGGAATCTTAGCGACGATTCGGCTGACCCAGACGAAAGTATTAGAACATCTTCAAATAGAATAGAAACCTTAGTGTCGGTTTGATTGAACCAGAGAAAATATTGAAGAGCGTTTGAATATCTTTAACTGGAATAGAAACCTTGGTGTCGGTTTGACTGAACCAGAGAGAACTCGTGATAACTTAATTGCATCTTTCCCTGAAAGGTAAAGAGTTAGTCGTATGTAATGTCATGATGTATGAAATACATTGAATGATGATGTTCTCAAAATAAATGAGATTGTGCTATATAATATGTCTGCACATGCCATGATGTATGAAATGTATTGAGTAATGATGTTCTCAAAATAAATGAGATTGTGTTGTAGAATATGTATGTGCATGCCATGATGTATGGATATGCAATGCTATTGTGATATTCTCTAGCTGGGGAAAATAAATCTTGGACTACTGCTGGAGAGTATAAGGAGTTGAGTTATTCATTTCTGCTGGGGATAGTGACCGAAGCTGATTAGCTGGAGATTTATATCCGTTCTGCTTGAGAATATTCTGTCGGGAGAGATTCTGTATGAGAATAATACTGCGGGGGAATGACTCCGTGGGGAAGAGAGATACTTTGTTGGAAGATCTACTGATTTAGAGAAATAAACTCAGTTGGGGATGAACTTCCATTGCTGGAGAGAAGAGCTCAGTTGGAGATCGAGCTTCTGCTGTCAGAGAAATAAACTCCGCTCGGGAGAAAACTTTATAAACTGTTTATGATTATAAAGCTTGGCTGAGGAATACAGGCATTAGCTTTCTGAATGAACCCGCTGGGGAAGGAATTCTTGCCTGGGGATACAGAGGTCCGACCTTGGTTGTCTCAGCTCTGTGGGGAATATAGGTATCACTGGCTTGTATGTGATAGTGACTTTGCTTCCAACTGTCTCTGCCCCTTGTACCATGATGGAAAAAGTACATGCAGAGATTTTATGGATGGATCTATGTCGTGTTTGTACTTGAACATGTATTTAATGAGTGTTAGGATGACATCTGTCTCTGGATCGTATCTGAACTGTACTTGAGACATGTGTTGAATGAGTGTCAGAATGACATTCATCTCTGGATCGTATCTGAACTGTACTTGAAACATGTGTTGAATGAGTGTCAGAATGACATCCATCTCTGGATCGTATCTGAATTGTATCTGAACTGTTTCTAGAAGATAAATCTGGAATAAGTACCAGGATAACATCCATCTCTGGATCGTACCTGAACCGTTTCTCAATGTATGCAAATCTTAAATAAGTAGCAGAATGACATCCGTATCTGGATCGTATCTGAACCGTTTCTCGATGTATTAAAATCTTAAATAAGTAGCAGAATGACATCCGCATTTGGATCTTATCTGAACCGTATCTGAAAGCTGAATCTAAATGAGTATCAGAATGGCATCTGTGTTTGGAGCGTATCTGAACTGTATCTGAAAGCTGAATCTGAATGAGTATCAGAATGGCATCCATATCTGGAGTGCATCTAATCTGTATCTGAAAGATGAATCTGAATGAGTATCATAATGGCATCCGTATCTGGAGCGTATCTGAACTGTATCTGAAAGTTGAATCTGAATGAGTATCAGAATGGCATACGTATCTGGAGCGTATATGAACTGTATCTGAAAGCTGAACCTGAATGAGTATCAGAATGACATCCGTATCTAAAGCGTATCTGAACTGTATCTGAAAGCTGAGTCTGAATGAGTATCAGAATGGCATCCGTATCTGGAGCGTATCTGAACTGTATCTGAAAGCTAAGTCTGAATGAGTATCAGAATGGCATCCGTATCTGGAGCGTATCTGAACTGTATCTGAAAGTTGAGTATGAATGAGTATCAGAATGGCATCCGTATCTAGAGCGTGTCTGAACTATATCTGAAAGCTGAATCTGAATGAGTATCAGAATAACATCCGTATCTGAAGCGTATCTGAACTGTATCTGAAAGATGAATCTGAATGAGTATCAAAATGGAATCTATATCTGGAGCGTATCTCAAATGTATCTGAAAGATGAATCTGAATGAGTATCAGAATGGCATCCGTATCTGGAGCGTATTTGAATTGTATCTGAATTCTGGTGCTCTTGATAAATGCTGATCAAGATATAAGTCTTCCACTGATAGACAGGTGACGGGACATAGTCGTACGTTTTAAATCCCTAAATTTTTCCTGGACCGCCCTTTCGAGTTTTCAGTCCACTGGGATACCCTTTTTTTACCCAAGCCTCCCTTTCGGGTTTTCGACTTGCCGGGTGTACAAATTTTTTCATTTTTTATCCCTAATTTTTGTCCGAACCCTTTTGGTTCGTCGGGATGCCCTTATTTTTGCCTAGGTATGTCAACCTAGCGGGTCTTTGTTATGCGTAGTATTTTCCGACTATGTCCACGCTTTCAGGATGTAAAGAGTTGTCACGGTCCATAGTGTTGTGTTGTAGTACTGTCAAAAATGTTTTCTTGATGGCACATGATTCGTTGCTGGAATGTGTGCATAATGCCCCGAGCGATTCAGATGGAGATCTGCCCCTAGTTATTTGGCACTTTTGGAGAGACTTCCCCAGGTGTGTTTAGACATCGTGTCATGCCCCTTGCTTATGGGAGACCTGTTATTGGAAGTGTCTTTCCCGCTGAGGTGATTATGTCCATTGAGAGGATGTCTGTTCATCGAATATCCATTGTGCGAATTTATCTGCTGTCAAACAATTAGTCATATGCAAACAATGTCATCTAAAGAATGCAAAACTCATGTCTGTCTTGAAAATATTTTGAAAATGTGTTTTGTGTAGTAAAACGAAATTTGCAAGAATGTGATATCAACTCAGGATTCGTAACAAATCTTACAGGAGTCAGGATACCTTTGTAACAGTATGCTCTCAAACTAACCCATGCTTCAGCTAGGAATTTTAAGGGTTATAACGTGGCCTGGTTCATGGTTCAAGAAACAAAGGATAAAGGCTCAAATTTTATTTGTACCCAACCCGCTCTTCGTGATGTTCTTCAGTCCCATGCTCAGTTAATTGCACGTTTAGATCCCGATTGAGTCTGAAATCTTTGCTCTGATACTTGGTGATGATTTGTTTTGAAAAGGAAGTCATTTTTGTAATCTTCTTTTGTCGAGGATTTGTAGTAACCTCTTTTTTTTTTGGTTTTCATTATCCCTTCTTTTGCCTGAACTGTTTCTTTTGTGATTACAGTCAGCGAGATGCCCCAATATTTATCTTAAGTTTCCTTCATAGGTTTTGACTTAATGGACTTTTATTTTGAGAGATAATGACTGCCTGTCTTGACCATTATACGGAACCATCACCGTGTTTTGTTTTGGAAGGACGTCTTCGATGCCATTCATTGTGTACGAAGCGACAGATTGTGACTGAATACGCCTCTGGATTAACTGAGAAAACTACCCTGCCCCAGGTTATGATTAAGGGTTTTAATTTGTGTGAAAAGAAAAACTCCTACTTCTTTGGCTCGAAGGGGTTGACTAGGAATTATCTTCCTTATAACTCCACTGTTTAGGATTTGAAACAACGCTTGTACATCGTCAGCGAGGTCTGTTCAAAAGCATACTGTAGAGATTGCGATATCATTTTCGTCATCCTCCCTCTAAGGCTTAGAGTTTTTTTTAATCGGGAGTTGAATATGACAAAAGGAAATAAGAATGCATTTTTGAAATAGTGAATACGAATGAACTGATTCAAGACAAACATGTGCAATGCATTAATGAAATAACGAGATTTGATATGAATAAATGTTCAAATAAATCAAAAGAAAATTACACATTGAAAATTCTAATGAACGAAAAGTCTTCTTGTGAGAACTTGTCACTTCAGATGGTATGCCTTGGAGGGATGGCAGAAGAACTCAGCCTGACCGTCTTGTGCAAATTCTAGCGCTCCTTCATCAATCAGGTCTTGAATTTTATTTCTCAACGCCCAACAACTGTTGGTGTCATGTCCAGGACTGTTGGAGTGGTACGCACATCTTGCATTTGGATTTTACCTTGGGGAGGCTAAGTTGGGATTCTGAGGAGGGTCCCTTAATATAACCAACTTTGCCTTCAACAGGCATTGCAATGCTTGAGCCAATGACATATTGATTTCGGTGAAGCGTCTTTCGGATGTATTCTTCTTATGCCGATTTCCCCGTTGTAGTTGGCGAGGTTGTGGTTGGGATTATGATGTAGTAGCAATCTGGAAAGGTCTGTTCCTGACCAAACCAACCTCTTCTCTCACTGGGGGATGATTAATGCCTTGATCCACAATTTTAACTGTTTGTTTCATGGATCTGCATCCATCTTGGTGAAGCTTATTGAGGAAAGCTCTTAGCCCTTCTTGTCCTCGAGCTAAGTTTTGGATAAGATCCATCTTCCCCAGCATCTGGATTCTCATTGCTTCTACCTCAGCTCACAGTTGTTCCAATTGTTCATCCTTGTTGTTGTCAGGATGTTCCTTGGTCAGATTCCCGGCGAAGAGAGTTTTCAGGTCTTCTTGACCTTTGGCCAGAGCCACAATCATTTGCTGGAATTGCGTGTTCTGAGTCTGAAGATATTTCACAGTTTGTTCAAGAGCCATTGCAGAAATAAACAGCGGAGGGGATGAGAAACCTGTTATGAATCCTGTTATGCAATGGTATTGATGATATGTATGCAATGTTTTCAAGGATCTCGCGGGGTAAACACAAGAGACTGTCAGAAGTTGAATTTTGCAGCTTTAATTGAAGAACTTTGTATCGTTGAGAGTCCTTCTATGAGATTCAAGCTCACCATATCAAGTGGGTCATAGCCCATGACTCAAGTTGTTGAGTTTTGATCTTCTGATGACATTGGCTAGAGGAAAATAAATCCCCTTTCCCCTTGCTAGACGTCTGGTTCATCATAACCTGCATCACAGGCCCTCGAGATCCTTGAAATGGTTAGTATGATATGTCATGCTATGATGCTATGATGTGTATGCTATGCATCAAGCAAAAATGCAGGGTAAGAAACCAATTTATTGGATTTATACAAACAAGGTCCTGCAAGGAATACAAACAAAGCCCTGCAATAAGTTCAAATTGTTAGGAAAAGAAAGCAAACAAGTCACACAAGTAGCCTTAGGTTTAGGCTTGCATGGATTCCATAGGTAAGTACCCTCTTGAAGTTTAGTTGGCTCAACCTGTCTTAGAAAAGTAACCGGGTTCTAAGGATTCTCAATATCATTGATCATCATTTATCGGGCATTGTTTCATCTCATGCAATCTTTTCTTACGGACGAAATATCCCTAAAGTCTGATCTCAAGGAGTGTAGCATCGAGTATCAACCAATCCTCGGCTTTATACTGAGGCCGGCTATCTCACTACTTTCTAATGGCCAAGTTTGTTCAACTAAGGTTCTAAGGTCCGTTAGTGCTTCATGACACCACGCGGCGGCCCCGTATTCTCTTGGTTTCCACACGAAGGATACCGGTACCAACTAAAGTGTCACACCAACACATCCATCGCTTAAACCATATCGATCTACGTCGTACAGTCTCCATGATCTATTGCTGTTTACCTAAAAAGTGTCCCCAGATCCGGGTGTAGGATCTTTAATAATACTCAAACAAAACCCCTTAAAGATAAAGCAAGCAAAGCAAACAGGAAATCAATTTAAAAATGACCTAAATCCTAAGGTAAACCCCACTTTATACTTCATCCCCAGTAGAGTCGCCATTTCTGTGATACGGTGGCAGAACCGACCGTTAATACTGATTTGCGTTTTTTGTTCGCAAATGTCGCGGTAAGCAAGAGTCACCACTGACTTTTATTTTATCCAACAAAGGAAAAGGAAAAAGAACAGAAAAAACCTTTTTCGAGATATTTCTGAGTACGGAGGGTAGATTATGGAAAGGGAAGGTATTAACACCCTTTTTATCAGTGGTTTTCCACGGGCTCTTAGGTACTTGCTCATTTTAAAAACAACTTGTGTGTGCTTGTTTTGAAAAGTTTTATTTTACTTTGTTTTAACCCTTGTTTCTGTCCTCAAGAGTGTTACGAAGTGTTTTGAAAACTTTAGTTTGAAAAGTTTGTTTGAAAGTGTATGGTGTAAAAGATTTGTTGTTTTGAGTAAGTACCTAACAATTATCTACCGACTCGAAAAAAGACGTTCTTTTCCTACTATCCTTTAGACCGTGTTATCCTACTATTAGTGAGTAGGTAACCCTAGTCTTTAGATGTTTGAGGGACCATTGAAAGGGACGAAATGGTCATTGAAGGCAACATGTAAGGATACCTTATCATTTCGAAAGGACTGTCATCATATAGGCAACATCGAGGGACAAGATTATTTCTCGTAGGCAACTCGAGAGATATTGAGGGACTATGATCTTTATGATGATTTTAACTGAGGGTCTTTGCTAAGATACCCCTATATTCGAGGGACATGACCATTATTTCCGAGGCAACCAAGTGAGGTATACCCTAGGGGTGCAAGTGTGCAACAGTATTTGTCTTCAAATATATTATCTTTGAATTAGGTTATGCTATGTTCAATTAGTTTACCGGTCTTTCCATACAATCCTATTAGTCTAAGCATTGCATAAAATATAGTAGCAGAAGGTAAAGGCGGAAATGTAAACCTAGGCTATTACAGAGCTTTGGGGCGGTTACATAATAATGAAGAGTGCGGAAAAGAAATCCTAAAACTATTACATCCCGGAAGCAATTACATAATTAGAAAAAATACGAGAAAAGATAAATCTACGCTATTACATTGATAATGCGACCTATACAATTTTCCTAGAAATTAAAATATAAAAGAATAAATAAAAAGAAATTAAGGAAAAATTAAAACCTAAAATTCTAAGTTAATGTTTTTGGTGTTTTTTGTAAAAAATAATTTTAAGTTAATTAAAAAACCTAATTCTAACTAATTTTAATAAATAAATAAAAGTTCATTAACTTAATTTATTAATAAATGAAAAAATCCAAAAATTCAGTTACTAGCTAAAACAAAAAGTTAATCCTAATATATTAAAAAAATAGTTAATTAAAGAGTTAATTACAAAGAAAATCTAAAACCTAACTGTTTTCCTAATTTGCTGAAAAAAGTTAATTAATTAAATTAAAGAGTTAATAAAAAAAGAGTTAATAATAATAAAAATTTAAAACCTAAATTAATTAGGGTTTGTAAAAAAGTTAAGTTTGCCAATTAATAGCGTTTTCGATTTAAATAAAATTAGAGTTTATATGAATTTAGGATTTTTAAGGAAGAAATTAAAGAGAAAGAAATGAGTCAAAAAGGGTTAAAAATAAGGAAAATTATACATGTTTCCAAGGGTGGGTGTTGAACCAAAAATTAATTTAAAACCTAAAATTAGATTAAAAAACCTTAAAATTAATTATTCGAGTTTATTATGAAAAATCAAAGGTTTGTGAAAAATGTTAAGTTTTATGAAAAAGGTTTTAAACAAAAAGAATAAAAATAGGTAAAAGGATAAATAGAAAGGAAGAAAACCAAAAATAATAGGGGAACATTCACGCCCTTAGCCTCCTCAAGATGTCTGTCTTGCCATGAGTCATGTATTGGTGGTTGTTCTGTTTTGGACTCAACACTTTGTTATAAACCTGCATGGGACCATGTCTAAATCTGCAGTGTTGAATCTCATGAACACATTAAATAAATTACTATATCATGAAATACAAAGAAAATAAATATATGAAAAATTTTTAATGTTAAAACCGATATGGCATGTATGAGTGTTTCTACATTATTTTGATCATGGAGATCAAACCAGCCTTACTCTTACTGGAGAAATAGTGAGATGTGGGTTTGTAACAAGGATGACTTGTTTGTAGTGAGATGGGAGTTTGTAATAAGAATTTCAAGGTTTTTAGGGTTCTTGAAAGAATTTGATATTTTGACAGGATTGTGGCAAATGTTTTTTTTCGTTTGTCGTGTCCTGTTTGTGTGAAAAAAGTGAGATTATATAATGGAAATTAGAGAAAAGATATGGGATTTGAATGTGCAATTGGGCCTCTAATAACCACAAACAATAGGGCAAATTTTTATTCACTTGAGTCCGTCATGTTCTAGGCTAAATTGCAGGGGCTCAAGTGCAAATTTTGAAGTTGAATGTGAAAACAAAATGTAGCCGACATCAATAACTAACTCCTATCTGAAAATAGGCTCAATCGGATAAACGGTGAATTATTTATGAATTTTTGAAGTTTCACCTTAGACAAATTTATTTTGGGCTCAAGTGTCAACTCTGACACGTTCTTCAATAAAAAACTGGTATTGATTGAAGCATAATCCGGTCTCAATTTTGGAAGAAAAGTTGTAGATCTCTGAGTCAGTGACCTTGTGTAAAAACATGGGCCCGATCCGATAAAAATTGACCGAGTTATGAATTTTTGAAGTTTCGACCCAGATGAAATAATATTCAGCATTCAGGATTTTCGGCGCGTCACGTGCACTCTGGATAAAAAATGAAGGCCTTTTGGATACCTTTCAAACTCAATATCTCCTGTGAAAATGTAGCCAACTCAATTTTTGAAATTTTGGTGCCAAAACCAGCTCAATACGATGAAAATCGACCAAGTTATGATTTTCTGAACATGACGTAAATAAACTTCTGTCACAAATTTTCTGTATAAAAATACTTGATAAATCCGCATCTTTGAAGATCTTATGATCGAAATTGGCTTCCATCCGTGAGAGATGAAAACGTAGATGACGTCAAGACGGAATTTTGGCCACCTGAACGAATTCAAAACAAGTCACGATCTTCAAGTTATGAATTTGTTGGTTCGTAAAAACTGCACTTTCAGCGTACTTTTTCACCATATTTCTTCGGGAAGAATCACACATTCGGAGACCTTCTTTAAAGAATTGACTCTTGAGTCGATCCTGAATTTGAGAATACGTTATCAGAGATATCTTGGTGAAAGAACACCTGAATATGACGCGCCGGGTTGGACTTGTGAATCTTTGAACCATGAATCGTTGCAAAACGGCGAACCGATCTTCAACACGAAAAATACTCTGAGAACATCCATTGGCGAAATAAATGTCACTTGTAACCTGAAGAAGCTTGATAAATATACTTTGATTCCATAACCATAAAACCAATTATATGCGTGTATGTAATAATGAAATGTAAGCCAAAAGGTCGAAATAAAGAGGGTAAATTTTGGGGTACAACACTTACAGTAAATGGAGTATGACACCCTTCAGGAGATATGAGCATTGCGCCAATACCATTGCTGAGTGCGTTATATGCCCCATCAAAAACCAGGGTCCATCGGGATCCTTGTTCAGGTCCGTCATATGGCGTCAATTATTCATAGTTGTTTACCATCATGATGTCTTCATCCGGGAATTCAAACTCCATGGACTGGTAGTCTTGTACAGCTTGGTGAGCAAGGTGATCAACTAGTACACTGTCCTTTATAGCTTTCTGGGTAGTATACTGTATGTCATATTCTGTTAGGATCATCTGCCATCTCACTATTCTCCTAGAGAGAGCAGGTTTCTCAAAGATGTATATTATTGGATCCATTTTAGATATCAACAAGGTAGTATGGGTCAGCATATACTATCTTAGCCGGCGAGCAGCCCATGCCAGAGCGCAACAAGTTTTCTCGAGCAGTGAATATATTGCTTCACAGTCGGTAAACTTTTTTCTCGGGTAATAAATGGCGTGCTCTTTTCGGCCAGACTCATCATGCTGCCCCAACACACACCCCATTGAGTTTTCCAAAACAGTCAGATACATGATCAATGCTCCTCCCTCGACTGGTGGCATTAAAATAGGAGGCTCTTGTAAATAATCTTTGATTTTGTCGAAAGCAGTTTGGCATTCATCATTCCATTTGACTACCTGATCTTTCTTCAGTAGTTTGAAGATTGGTTCACAGGTAGCTGTTAGGTGAGAAATGAATCTGGCAATGTAGTTCAAGCATCCCAAGAATCCTCTGACTTCCTTCTCAGTACGAAGAGCAGGCATCTCTTGTATCTCTTTTACTTTGGTGGGGTCTACTTCAATACCTTTATTGCTGACGACAAAGCCTAGGAGCTTACCAGACCTTACTCCAAACGTGTATTTATTTGGGTTCAACCTCAGCTTGTATTTCTTTAGCCTCTCAAACAACTTTTGTAAATGATCAAGATGCTCTTCTTTTGTTTGAGATCTAGCTATCATGTCGTCCACATAGACCTCTATTTTGTGATGTATCATGTCATGAAATAGAGCTACCATGGCACGCTGATAGGTTGCCCCTACATTCTTCAGTCCAAATGGCATAACCTTGTAGCAGAATATGCCCCACTGTGTGACAAAAGTTGTCTTCTCCATGTCTTAAGGCGCCATTTTGATTTGGTTGTAACCTGAGAAACTGTCCATGAAGGAAAACACATTGTGCTGTGCCGTATTGTCAACTAGGATGTCAATGTGAGGAAGTGGGAAATCATCCTTAGGGCTTGCCCTATTCAAATCCCGATAGTCCATGCACATTCGTACCTTGCCGTCTTTTTTGGGCATGGGAACAACATTGGAAACCCATTGCCGATAGGAGGTGATGGCCAAGAATCCAGCGTTGAATTGTTTCATGACTTCTGCTTTAATATTCTCCGACATATCTGGTCGGATGCGACGAAATTTTTGTTTTACTGGTGGGCAATCCTCTTTTGTAGATAGACGATGTACCATAATATCTGCATCAAGTCCTGACATGTCTTCATACGACTAGGAAAAGACCTCAACATATTCGTGTAGCAACTGAATCAGACGCTCCTTGACACTAGGTTCCAGATTGGCACCCACCTTGACCTCTCTTCTGTTTTTTTCAGTACCTAGGTTGATTGTATCCACTGGCTCTTCGTGGGGCTGAATGGCTCTCTCTTCTTGTAGTATAAATCTGGCAAGTTCCCCTGGTACTTCACAATCTTCCTCACCTTCGTCTTCGGCTTGGTAGATTAGATTTTCAGAGTCACAAAAGGCCATAGCAGAACCGTTATCTATGGGATCCTGAATGGATGTAGACCTGCATTATGAGTGTGAGTGTGTGTAAGGGTATAGCTATCTTTGAAAGAAATGAAAATGTAAAAAAGAAAAACAATGAGCACAAAGTTTGTATGCAAAATGTCCATGATTCACTGATGTCATATGGAAATGAGATGATAACCCTTACAAATGGACCATTGTTCCTCGGGTAAGACACAAGTTTTTAAGAGTTTGAATTGTTTTAATATTACAGATCCAACAAAATGTAAAGACAAATTACTGTGAGATAAAAGTGATCGGGACAAAATATCTATCCTCCCAATTGTTGAGCCATCCACTGACAGTTGGGAAGATCCAATCCTCCAAGTTGCAGCCACCTTCATCATCCTCTACCGCGTTGACTTCACGGTTGCTGATCTTCAAGGGTGGTCCTCCAGCACGAGTGCGACGTACAACCTTCTGAGCACTTGAAGTGAGACCTAGGCCAAATTTGTCAGATTTGTATGGGATATCTGGGAGTTGTCCCTAGATAGTGCACCCACCTTCTTCTATCACTGCCTTTGCATCCTTCAAAGATGACCTCCTGAGTGGAGGCATTGTGATCTTGGGAACAACCCTGGTTACTGCCATATCTTGCGGGACTTCTTTAAAATGTTGGAATGGAGTCTCAATAAATTCACCATCTAATTCCACATATCTGAAGGAATTGAGATGGCTGATCATATACTCTTCTTCTCCATGAATGGTGATAATCTTCCCTTGAATTGGATACTTCATCATTTGGTGCAACGTAGAAGTAACAGCGCCAACATTATGAATCCATGGTCGGCCTATCAAGCAGGAGTATGAAGGGCGAATATCTATTACATAAAAATTTTAATCAAATGTTTGGGTTCTAACATTTATGGGGATATCCACTTCCCCATGTACCATCCTTTTCGAGCCGTCAAAAGCCCTCACTACTATGTTGCTTGGCTTTAATGTCAATCCCTCACAGTCAAGCCTATCAAGAGCTTTTTTAGGCAATACATTCAGAGATGAGCCAATTTCCACCAAAACATAAGCCAAGGTTGTGCCCCTACATTCAACTGAGACATGCAATGCCTTATTATGCTTCCTTCCTCTTGGCGTTAAATCAGCATCTGAAAAACCTAGACCATTATCTGTAGTCAAACTGGCTACCCAGTCTTGGAACTGGTCGGCAGATGTTTCTTGGGGTACCTGAGCAGTATTCAAGAATTTTACCAAGGCCTTTGCATGCGCCACGGAACATAGTAGTAAAGCCAGTATGGAAATTTTGGATGGAGTTTGCCCTAGTTGTTCAACTACATCGTAGTCGCTTCTTTTTATGATCTTTAGAATTTCCTCCATCTCTTTCCGGGAGGTCTCAGGGATAGCCAATGATTGCACCTTCGTTCGGATAGGCTCAATAAGAATACTTTTACCTCAAGTCTCAGTTGGCTCAGCAGCAGGAATGTCAGTAGGAGTGATAGCAGGGATTGTAACAACTTTGTCAGTTGTAGCATTGGTGGAGATGATTGTGGGACTGGGAATATCCTTCAGAGGAGCAACAACAACAGGAATGATTACGGGTCCAAAAACTGCTTTTGGGGGAGAAATTTCTGGAGAGAATATCCTTCCACTTTGGTTAATCTTGCTAGTCCCGACGATGTTATTGATATCAGAGTTATCTTTCTCGGAACTTGAATCTTCGGCAGCTGGCCAATCTTGCTTGATATTGTGGTAGTAGACATCCCCTCCATAATTCCATGGTACGATTTTCTCTGACAAATACGGGACTGGTCCAGGCATTGTAATTATCAAAGGAGCTACTTTTGGAACTGATGTAATTCTAACAGGTCTTTTGGTAGAGACACGGGAAGAATTGTCGGAAATGGTCACGATGGAAACATCATTATAAGAA
Source organism: Vicia faba (assembly GCA_948472305.1). Lineage (NCBI taxonomy): Eukaryota > Viridiplantae > Streptophyta > Magnoliopsida > Fabales > Fabaceae > Vicia > Vicia faba. Next base: position 1,035,470,829 of record OX451736.1, read on the forward strand.
ACAGGTGGAACAAAAGTATTTTCGAACAAAATTTCCTTGTTATCTATTAGGCATTGAACGCATGCTTTCAACAAAGGACAGCCAGTTGGTGAGGACAAACAGAAATGACAACTTTCATCATAGCCCGGGAAAATACTGGCATTCAATAAGTTCTTTTTGATAGTCAGAAGTGGGGTCATAAGTTCATCAATTGAAGTAACAAACATATCCTCTTCAATGGCATTGACATTATGGTCGTGTTTGGGCATAGGGGCATAAATGATATTGGGCTTTTCTGGCGCATCGAATTCAATCTCGTTGGCTTCAAGGAGGTCTTGTACTTTGTTCTTTAAAGCCCAACAATTGTTAGTGTTATGGCCGGGACTCTCAGAATGGTATGCGCAACGGGCATTAGGATGATAGTGAGGAGATGTTATGTTAGGGTTCTTTGGAACTTCTTTCAAAGTCACTAGGTTGGATCTTAGCAAGTGTGGCAATACTTGAGATAAGGTCATGTTAATTTTGGTGAATTGTATGACTGGTCTTTCCATTCTTGGTTGGTTGTTTCTTTGCTGATCAGGCGCAGGTTTAGGAATCATAACAGCCCCCACCATTGGACGGCGTTCGGCCCTATCTTGATTTCTCTGAGGATAAACAACAACCACTTCTTTCTTTCTGATAAATGGCTTCCTTACACCAGCAGAGGATGCATCTTTTTGAACCTTTCCACTTTTTATCCCGGCTTCTACCCTTTCTCCGGTCAATATCAGTTTAGTAAAACCTGCCAATGAACTCCCAATTAGGTGATTGAATAAGGGACCAAACAAGGTGCCCAAAAACATGTCTACCAATTCTCTTTCAGATAGGGGAGGTTGAACTCTTCCAGCCAAGTCTCTCCATTTTTACGCATAGTCCTTGAAGCCTTCACTTGAAACCATGGCCATACTCTGGAGTTGAGTACGGGTAGGCGCAAGATCAGCATTGTATTGGTGTTATTTGTAAAAGGCTGCAACAAGATCTTCCCAGTTGTGAACATTGGCTCTTTCTAGCTGATAAAACCAGTCAAGTTGAGTTCTAGACAGACTGTCTTGGAAGAAGTGTATCCATAAATCTTTGTCAGCGGTATGGGGTTGGATTTTCCTAACTTCTAATTAATTTTATTTCAAGGAAAACAAGTTAAATTAATTAACTTATATTAGTTTACAAAAAATAATTAAATTGAAAAAATATAAATCTATTTTTTTGTGATTTTTTTAATTGATTTTATGATTAAAATAAAAATTGATTTTAGAATAATTAAAATAAAAATAAAGAAATTAAAAAAAAAACAAAAAAAAGTAAAAGGATAGGCCTAATAGTAAAAGCAGTTTCGGGGTGCAAATTGAAAACATGCTAGGCCCAGGTCAACACAAGCCCAACACCTTGTCTGAGATCCAGTGGGGGATGTGCTTGATGGTCCACCATGGAGATTGATTGTTGGGCGCTAGATCTGAATTATGGATGATCCAATGATGGAGATCTGGAGATGCATGGTGGACGTGTTGAGATGTCATGCACTGGAACCTACAAGAAATGTTGGGAAAAAAAAGGAAAATTGTTGGACCTGGGATCGAACCCAGATCCCCTCATTCACACGCTTATGCCTTTGCCATCTGAGCCACTTGTTAATTTATGTATATAATAATAAAAAATCAATATAATATAAAAAAAGGTTTATGGCAGAGTCAGCAAGACACACATGCATTGTGGGGTCCCTGTATTTTAAATGAATCAACCAAAAGGACCCAATATGCCATGCAGGGTCTCCGGTCGGTCAAACCACCTCAGGCGGTGGCACCGGTCATCCCCTTCGATTTCTCAAAAATCCAAACCTACGAATCATGCCAGATAAAGATGCAAAGGATACCCTACCCCCTATTTCGAGGGCTGAGATCACGATGGTGGCATCCTTTTTGACCGAAACGGCCTACAAGTCCAGATACGAAGAAGAAGGACCTTCGTGCCCTAACAATGGCACTTTTTTGTTTCCACGTCCAAGCTTGCGGATAATGGTTCTAAACACTTGCAAACATGATATTAAACACAAATATATGCAGAGATATCATTTACATGCCATGAATAAAAAGTTTGAAACATGAAAATTTGGCAAACTGTGCGTTGTTGGAGAGGGAGTTATAGGATCGTTTAGCCTTCAAGGATAGATGGATTGGCTTGCTGGGGGTCTCAGGAACATGAATGGATGGCTGAAAGTGATTGAAACTGGCCGGAGAAGGAGATCTCGAGTTGCACCACTTTGAACAATTTTGAAACTTTGCTAGGGTTATTTCTAAAGCAGTTGCGCCTCTTTTTAGGGTCTGATATTGTTATGGTTATATAGTGTATCATATTAGGTCAACAAAAAGAGCAAGAATCCATTGCATTGAGTACATGATTTATTTCAAATATTCACTTGAAAATCTTTCCCATTTTGGATGTTATTTCTCCTCTTGGCTTGCACATTTTCCCCTTCATATAATCAACATATTTGTCCATGATTTAATGGGAAAAATATTTCAAATCAAACCTTATATTATTTCCATTATTTATTTATTTAATTTTTAATTTTAATAAATAAAATATCAAAATAAATAGCATAAATAATAGAATAATTCATGGGTTGGCTTAGAGGTCGTGGACCATGTTAGAAATAAGTTTCAAACATAAAAAGATAGGCCCATTTGGAAAAATTCCAAGTTAGCTCAATATTTGCTTCATGCACTTTTCCAAAAATTGGTCAAATTTAGCAATGTATATCTCTCTCAATTTTAACCCTATGAGGGTGTTCTTGGACTTTTTAGAGTTCTTAAGATGTCCTTTAAACAACCTTTTTTGTTTCATCTCAATTGAATCTTCCATGTTCATGTAAGGAGCTTTGACCCAAAAGGTGTTTTTGTTGACTTTTTGAAAGGACCCATAATGTATAAGCTTGTATATTTAAATTGGTGCATTTCTTGAACTTGAGGGCTGAAGATAAGTTGTAGGGAATTTGATTCTATTCAAAATGAGATTTGGTGTAAAAATTTCTGATAAAGTATTAGAAAGTTATGCCTGGTCAAAGTTTGGTTGACTTTTCCTATAAAAACCCTAATTAGCAATTCTTGACTTTTGATGAATTAAGAGCATTTCTTAAGGAATCATGATCAACCCTTGATCAAATGATGGATATCATTTCAAAATGTTGATGTTGACCAATAATCTTGAAGTTTGGTTGTATATAGGCCACAATCGACTTTTGACCTAATATAGTTGATTTTCAGGCATTTGAGCAGTTGACTGAGCAAACTTGTTGTGTAAGGCATGAAATTTGGAATGGATGATCTTGAGGAAATATTAGAACCATGGAAAACAATTGAGACCATTTTAGATCACACATCATGATGAAAATTGAAACCCTAATTATAGGTTTATTGCCTTAGGCGGAGAATTTGTCTGGTTAATTCTTAGTCATCCTTGAGCAGCTTGAGGATCTCAATGGGCATGTGTTGAGTAAAATGAGAGGGGAAATTTCAGGGTACAATAATCTATCTATAGGCTTTACCTGAAAAGATAAATAATTAACCGTATGCAATGTCATGATGTATGAAATGCATTCTGTAATGATGTCCTCAAAATAAATGAGACTGTGATGTATGCGTTTTGTATGCATATGCTATGATATTCTTTAAATGATGTATGAATGTGAAAAAAAATTTAGGTGCATTTGTAAATCTTGAGCAGCGTCTTAGTCTGTGAAAATAAATCCTTGATTGTCGCTAGGGATGAAGAGTATGTGTAATCTTCAATCTTCTGGGAATTGTTTCCGCTGGGGATTCCTTCTTGGTATTTGAGGAAACTCCATCGGGGAACCTTGATTTCTGCCTTCTAAGGAAAATCTGTTGGAGAGTGTTAACTCCTTCTTGGGGAAGAAGATTTCAAAATTTTGGTTATTCTTTACTCTATTGGGGAGTTATAATTCTTTGTATACCCTGACTGAGGATAACATCGATGGATAACTTTCTGGCTCGTCCGGGGAGGATAAAGTTGACTGACATCTGATCTGATTTTAGATTCAGTAGCAACTCTCTAGGGGTAGTGATGACTTTACTAGGGAATGGAGTTTTGCCGATGACTCATGGCCATCTGAGGAACAGACTCAAGTTGGGGAGATTGGATCTCACTGGGGAGATAAACCCTGTTGGGGAAATAAACCCTGGTGATGGAGGAATATCCTGCTGAGGGAAGCTCTTTGTTGAGGAGAATGAGCTCTGCTGGAGAGAAGTAATCTGCAGCGGATTTTTACAATTTTTGAAAACTCAGTTGGGGAGAAGAACTCCCATAAATATAATGATTGGGATCCTGTAGATAAGCAATATTACTGGGAGGAAGTTCACACTCCTTTATTCTTCTAGAGCGATCTGCTAGGAAAATTGCAGGGAATATATGAACTTGCGAAGATCACCATGTAGGGATAATCTCATGGAAGTTGCTCCTACAGTCTTGAGTAACTGATCATCCATGTTTCTTATGCATATATTTGTTAACATCAATTGTATTCATATGCATATGCTCGTTCAATTTTAGTTTGTTGGACATTTTTCAAACAAAATAGAAAGAGTAAAAACATAATTTGGCTTTGAAATTGTCTTTGTATTGATAACTTTGCCCATAAACATGCGATTTTGTACAAAGAGACAGAAATTCTAGTAAGAGGAATTCGTCAAAGAAAAGATTAAAAAGTGAAAACAAAACATATAGCTATGAGGAAATAATCTTGTCGGGTTCCAACTCTGCTATTGCCCTTATGTCTTCAAACATCTCATCCCTTATTGTCAGAAGAAGGAGATTAAACTAATCTGTATCATTTGAACTCGACATTCGGTAATAAAACTCGCTTTAGTGATCCAATGAGGACATAGTCATACACTTTAATCCCTAATTTTTGCCTAGACCATCCTTTCGAGTTTTTAGTCCACCGGGATAACCTTTTTTTCCAAAGCCGCCTTTTCAGGTTTTCAACTTGCCAAGTGTACAGTTTTTTCATATATATCCTTGATTTTTTCCCGAACCCTTTTGGTTCACCGAGATGACCTTATTTTTGCCTAGGCCCGTCAACCTAGCGGGTCATTTTTAGGCGTAGTATCTTTTGACGATGTTCTCATTCACAGGGTGCGGGAAATCCTCACCGTCCATGGTGGTCAATATCATAGCACCGCCGGAGAATATTTTCTTGATTACAAATGGTCCCTCATAAGTGGGAGTCCATTTTCCCTTGGGATCATCTTGCGGTAGAATGATGCGCTTTATTACCAAGTCACCAACCCGATATACCCGATGCTTGATCTTTTTGTTAAATGCCTTGATCATGCATTTCTTATACATCTGACCGTGACAGACAGTCGCAAGCCTTTTCTCGTCAATTAGGTTTAGTTGATCCAATCTGGTCTGAATCCATTCATTTTCGTCCAAGTCTACATCTTTCATGATTCTCAGAGAAGGAATCTGAACTTCGACATGTAGGATGATGACACACAAATATGTGATATTTATGGCTTGATATACACCAAATATTTCTCATACTTTAGTTTAAATTAAATCATTTTATAAGTATTATGCAGGTATTTTTCTATTTTTGCAGATATTCATTAAGCTGAGCACTTTTGAAGAAATGAAGAAAAAAGGTGCAAAAACTAGCAAAAAGGCCTAAGGAGAAGAAAGGTGCCCAAAGCCTATTACACATGTGAGCACGTGGCCCACAATGAAGAACACCTTGACGACCGTCAAGGAGGCGTGACGAACGTCACGCGCCAAGAAGACCAAGTGACTATTGTAACACCCCTTCTAAATAACCCGCGAATATATTAATTAAATCAGAGTAACATGGAAAACAGGGATGTCACAATCCAAGATAAATATAAAAACCTCAAATCTACAGTTATCATGCTTTACTGAAGGAATTATTAAGATAGATATTCAAATCAATATCATGTTCTACACAGCGGAAATGTCTCAAACCGGAATAACTTCACTTCATAAGTATTCCCAACATAAATTAAACAATAGAGTATAAAATAAAACTCATCATTTAAACGTTTCCCCCAGTGTTACAACCTATCAGAGCACGACACTGACACGCGGACTTAAAGTAACATAGCTCTAGAGCCATCCTCACCAACTCCTGAGCTGCAAACTTTAATCTGAAATTGTTAAAGTAAGGGTGAGATTTCTCATAATTAACATGCATTATAAGCTTCTCAATCAAAATTATATCACAAGCATATTATTTCACCCATTTTAGCATAAATTCATATTCAACACGCAGTTCCAATCATACAAGTCATTATGCATAAATCAATAATCAACCAAAGAATTGTAACACTGGAAGACATCCTAACATGTTACAATTCCATGCAAACACAAATGCAGACACAATGCATGTGGTACCAACACGTGACCACGTCACCCAACACTGATCCATTATCAATCGGATACAGCAACCATTGATTCGTCCATAAACACCCGGACACGAATCCAGCCTAACCACCCATCATCACCCGGGTATCGGTTAACGGCAATACAAGTCAAATTCCACACAATGGGAATTAACTTCACCAAAACAATGCATATGCACGCACATCACTAGCGTGCAACATCAAATCAGTCTATGAAATACATCAATTTATCATAACTGAACCAAAACCAAAAACATGATATCTCAACGATCACGCACACCATCATTAGCAACATAAACATGCCTTTCATTCACACAATACTAATACATCCATCCATCACAGGTTCACTGCTACATACACACCCATGTGCGTTAGCCAATAATCACTTATTCTGGGATTTGACTCATTTTCAAAATAATTTCAGGTTTTAGGAAATCTTTTCATTTTATAAAATAGAGCATTAAATTTAAGAAATAACTTTCCAAAATGGCACTCAAAACGGACTTACGGTTTGAAAGTTATGAATTTTCAAAGTTTAATATTTTTCAAAAAGTTACAGCAGAACCCGGTTCCTACATATGCAGGAACCGGTTCCTGCGAAGTTCAAAAATCACGCTTCTGGAAAAATGTATGGGAACCCGGTTCCTACCTATACAGGAACCGGTTCCTACGTGCATTTTTGCCAGTTTTTATAAATTCACACAGTGGAACCCGGTTCCTCCCCACTGGGAACCGGTTCCCACGACCTACAGAGTCAAATTCTGCACTTTTGACAGCATTTATTCATTCTAAACCAATTCCAAACATACTCATACGAATTGCAACATGAGAAACACCAAAACACATCCATTTTGCACCATTATAACATCAAACAACATTATTTCATCATTCCTTTTTATCATCTGACACCCTAATGGTTTTCAACCTACAATTCGACGCAATAGGGACAATTCTACGGAACCCTAGAATTCCAAACCGGGATTCCCCAACATACTATGATCCATACTATTGAATATCTAAACCGATAATACGAATTAACTAATCGAAATCACCCCTTACCTTGTGGGTTCTTCGAATTCTGACGCTTCCGGTTTTCTCCTTCTTTTTCCTCTCTTCTCTTCTCTTCTCCAATTTCACGTATAATGACTTTTCCAAATAACCTTCTTTTTCTTTTTCCTTTTTATCCTCCTTTTTATATTCCTTTTATTATTTTCCAAATAATAGTAATAAATTAGTTATTATTTAGTAGAGCTTTTTACTTCACACACCTCTAATTCAACCTTACACCCCCCGGTCTTCCTTTTTAATTCCATAATTAATTCATCCATTTAATCCAAAATATTATTAATTAAGCCTTTAATTAATTTAATAATTAAATTCCTAATTATTTAACACTTTAATAAATTTGGGGTGTCACAACTCTCCCCTACTAAAAGAGTTTTCGTCCTCGAACACATACCTTAGACGAACAGTTCGGGATACGAGTCCTTCATCTGACTCTCCAGCTCCCAAGTGACATTTCCATCTGCTGGTCCTCCCCAAGCCACTCTTACCAATGCGGTCTCCTTGCCTCGCAACTGTTTCAACTTCCTATCCTCAATTCTCGCAGGTACCACTTCCACAGTCAAATTCTCTCGTACCTGTATATCGTCTACCCGAATCTCATGAGACGGATCAGCAATGTACTTCCTTAGCCGAGATACATGAAAAACATCATGCAAATTTGCAAGTGACGGCAGCAAAGCAATCTGATAAGCAACTTTCCCAACTCTCTTGGTAATCGAAAACGAACCAATAAAGCGTGGAGTCAACTTCTTTGACTTCAAAGCTCGACCAATACCAGTCATCGGAGTAACTCGCATAAAAACATGTTCTCCTTCGCTAAACTCAAGATATTTCCTCCTCTTATCGTGATAACTTTTCTGACGACTCTGAGAAGTCCTCATCTTCTCCTGAATCATCTTAATCTTTTCCGAAGTCTGTTGGACAATTTCCAGTCCAATCACAACACTCTCTCCAGATTCATACCAACACAACGGTGTCCGACACCTCCTACCATACAATGCCTCAAACGGAGACATACCAATGTTCGAATGAAAACTATTGTTGTAGGTAAACTCAATCAATGGTAGATAACTATCCCAAGCTCCACCTTTCTCCAACACACAAGCTCTTAACAAATCTTCCAATGACTGAATCGTTCTCTCCGTCTGACCATCTGTCTGTGGATGATAAGCGGAACTCAAACGCAACTTAGTACCCAAAGCTTCTTGCAATCCCGTCCAAAATTTAGATGTAAACCTCGGATCTCGATCCGACACAATACTAGAAGGAATACCGTGCAAACTGACAATCTTCTCAACATACAATTCTGCCAACCTTTCCATCGGATAATCCATTCTTATCGGAATAAAGTGAGCAGATTTCGTCAACCGATCAACAATAACCCAGATAGAATCATAATTCTTCGATGTCCTTGGCAAACCAGACACAAAATCCATAGAGATTCCATCCCATTTCCATTCCGGAACAAACAACGGTTCCATCAATCCTGACGGTTTCTGATGCTCAATCTTCGACTTCTGACAAACCAAACAAGCATACACAAACTCAGCAATTTCCTTTTTCATTCCCGGCCACCAAAACAACTTCTTCAAATCATGGTACATTTTAGTAGCACCAGGATGAAGACTCAATCCACTACGATGTCCTTCTTCCAAAATACTCTTCCTAATCTCTGCAACATCCGGAACACACACCCTATTACCAAATCTCATAACACCATTCTCATCAATCCGGAACTCGCCTCCTTGACCTTGGTTGATCAATGTCAATTTATCAACTAACCCAACATCGGACTTCTGTCCATTCCGAATTTCTTCCAGAATACCACTAGTCAGTTTCAACATACCCAATTTCACACTATTCGGAGTAGTTTCACATACCAAACTTAAATCTCTGAACTGCTCAACCAAATCTAACTCACGGACCATTAACATCGACATATGCAAGGACTTCCTACTCAAGGCATCCACAACAATGTTTGCCTTACCAGGATGGTAATTCAAACCGAAATCATAATCCTTTAGAAATTCTAACCATCTCCTCTGCCTCATATTCAACTCTTTCTGATCAAAGAGATACCTCAGACTTTTGTGATCACTGAACACCTCAAACCGAGAACCATATAAATAATGCCTCCACAACTTCAAAACAAACACAACAGCTGCCAACTCTAAATCATGAGTCGGATAATTCCTTTCATGTACTTTAAATTGTCTCGAAGCATAAGCCACCACCTGCTTATCTTACAACAACACACCACCTAATCCCATTAATGATGCGTCACAATACACAACAAAAGACTTAGTCGGATTTGGCAAAATCAAGATCGGAGCACTTGTCAACCTCCTCTTCAGCTCTTGAAATCCTTTCTCACATTCAACATCCCAAACAAACATCTGACCCTTCCTGGTCAACTTAGTCAACGGTAACGCTAATTTGGAAAATCCTTCTATAAACTTCCTGTAATAACCTGCAAGACCCAGAAAACTACGGATCTCAGAAGCATTCTTCGATGCTTCCCACTGAGATACTGCTTCTACCTTCATAGGATCCACAGCAATTCCATTCTTGTAAATTACATGGCCAAGAAAACTTACTTCACTTAACCAGAATTCACACTTGGACAACTTCGCATAAAGCTTCTTCTCTTTCAATAATTCCAACACAACTCTGAGATGTTCTGCATGCTCTTCATCGCTCTTCGAATAAATTAGAATATCATCAATGAACACCACCACAAACTTATCAAGATACGGATGAAATATCCTGTTCATATACTCCATGAAAACACCAGGTGCATTAGTAACTCCAAACGGCATAACAGAATACTCATAATGTCCATACCTCGTTCTAAATGCAGTTTTCTGAATATCTTCCGACTTCACACGAATCTGATGAAATCCAGATCTCAGATCAATCTTACTAAATACACAAGCTCCAACTAGTTGATCCATCAAATCATCGATCCTCGGCAAAGGATACCGATTCTTGATTGTAACTTTATTCAGCTTTCTGTAATCAACATATAATCTCATTGAACCTTCTTTCTTCTTAACCAACAACACTGGAGCACCCCACGGCGAAACACTCGGACGAATAAACTTCTTCTCAAGTAACTCCTCCAACTGTTTCTTTAACTCCGCTAATTCAGATGCCGACATACGGTAAGGCGCCATCGACACCGGACTAGTTCCAGGAATAAAATCTATAGTAAATTCTACCTCCCTCTCAGGTGGCAATTCACTAACGTCTTCCGGAAACACCTCTGGAAATTTATTCACCACTGGAAATCCATCACTCTTTGCTTTTCCCTCCGCTTCTATTGCAGAATACAACATAAATACCACAGCACCATCTTTCACAGCTAGGTTCATCTGTTTAACCGACATAGTCACATCTTCGACACCAACCTCTTCAGGAAAAATAACCGTCTTCGCAAAACAGTTGATATGAACCTGGTTGAATTCCAACCAGTTCATTCCAAGGATGAAATCAAGTTGTTCTAACGGTAGGCACACTAAATCCATACCGAAACCCCTACCAAAAATCACAATAGGACAATTCCTACAAACATACGAAGTAGTCACTGAACCCGACGCAGGAGTATCAATAACCATACTTCCATCCATATTAGAAATTTCCAAATTCAATCTTTTAGCATAATCCAAAGCAATAAAAGAATGCGTAGCTCCAGTATCAATAATCACAATCAAAGGTATGTCATTAATAAAACATGTACCTTTAATCAACCGATCATCTGGCTTAGTCTCTGACCCAGACAATGCAAACACTTTACCACCAGCTTGCTCCTTCTTGGGTTTTATACACTGAGGACGAGTATGACCTTCTTCACCACAGTTGTAACAAGTCACCACTCTTACTCTGCAATCATTGGCCACATGGCCGAGTTTCCCACACTTGAAACACTTCTTATCATTACTTTTGCAATCCACCATACGATGTCCTGTCTCACCACACTTGTAGCACTTAATGGAAGAACTAGAATCTCCTCCACCAAACTTCTTCCAACCACCGGGTCTTTGATTACTTCTATCATAAGGCTTACCACGATCCATCTGTTGCTTACCCTTCCTATCAACATACCCTCGAGCATTCGACTTAGTGCTAGCAAGACCCTCCTCTAAAATCCTACTACAGTCAACCAGATCAGGAAATCTTCGGATACGCTGATACCGAATACCCTACTTAATCTCATCACGAAGACCATTCTCAAACTTGATACATTTGGAAAATTCTCCATCTGCATCGTTAGTATAATGAGCATAATACTTCGCTAACTCAGTAAACTTCGAAGCATACTCACTGACAGTCTTGTTACCCTTCTTGAGTTCCAGAAACTCAATCTCCTTCTTGCCTCTGATGTCCTCAGGAAAGTACCTCCTCAGAAAAGCCCTCCTGAACACAGCCCAAGTCAATGCAATACCATCTTCTTCCATTTCAGTTCTGGTAGCAACCCACCAGTCATCAACTTCCTCTGCTAACATGTGAGTTCCGTATCTCACCTTCAGCCCTTCAGCACAGTCAATTACTCTGAAGATCCTCTCGATCTCCTTCAACCACTTCTGAGCACCTTCGGGATCATGTGCACCCTTGAACAACGGAGGATTATTCCTCTGAAAGTTCCCCAATTGTCGGTCAGCACCAATCACAGCTCCCTGCTGGTTCCCTTCGAGTACTCTAGCCAACATTCCCAATGCTTCAGCAATAGCATCGTCGTTTCTTCCGACCATTGTTCTGTAACATTACAAAACAACCTCATCAGCACACAAGTATCGACAGTGTCATCTTACACTAGTCGCATACAAAAGGGATAACGACACAAGACAAGACCGACTATGCTCTGATACGACTATTGTAACACCCCTTCTAAATAACCCGCGAATATATTAATTAAATCAGAGTAACATGGAAAACAGGGATGTCACAATCCAAGATAAATATAAAAACCTCAAATCTACAGTTATCATGCTTTACTGAAGGAATTATTAAGATAAATATTCAAATCAATATCATGTTCTACACAGCGGAAATGACTCAAACCGGAATAACTTCACTTCATAAGTATTCCCAACATAAATTAAACAATAGAGTATAAAATAAAACTCATCATTCAAACATTTCCCCCAGTGTTACAACCTATCAGAGCACGACACTGACACACGGACTTAAAGTAACATAGCTCTAGAGCCATCCTCACCAACTCCTGAGCTTCTAACTTTAATCTGAAATTGTTAAAGTAAGGGTGAGATTTCTCATAATTAACATGCATTATAAGCTTCTCAATCAACATTATATCACAAGCATATTATTTCACCCATTTTAGCATAAATTCAGATTCAATACGCAGTTCCAATCATACAAGTCATTATGCACAAATCAATAATCAACCAAAGAATTGTAACACTGGAAGACATCCTAACATGTTACAATTCCATGCAAACACAAATGCAGACACAATGCATGTGGTACCAACACGTGACCAAGTCACCCAACACTGATCCATTATCAACCGGATACAGCAACCATCGATTCGTCCATAAACACCCGGACACGAATCCAGCCTAACCACCCATCATCACCCGGGTATCGGTTAACGGCAATACAAGTCAAATTCCACACAATGGGAATTAACTTCACCAAAACAATGCATATGCACGCACATCACTGGCATGCAACATCAAATCAGTCTATGAAATACATCAATTTATCATAACTGAACCAAAACCAAAAACATGATATCTCAATGATCATGCACACCATCATTAGCAACATAAACATGCCTTTCATTCACACAATACTAATACATCCATCCATCACAGGTTCACTGCTACATACACACCCATGTGCGTTAGCCAATAATCACTTATTCCGGGATTTGACTCATTTTTAAAATAATTTCAGGTTTTAGGAAATCTTTTCATTTTATAAAATAGAGCATTAAATTTAAGAAATAACGTCCAAAACGGCACTCAAAACGGACTTACGGTTTGAAAGTTATGAATTTTCAAAGTTTAATATTTTTCAAAAAGTTACAACAGAACCCGGTTCCTACATATGCAGGAACCGGTTCCTGCGAAGTTCAAAAATCACGCTTCTGGAAAAATGTATGGGAACCCGGTTCTTACCTATACAGGAACCGGTTCCTACGTGCATTTTTGCTAGTTTTTATAAATTCACATAGTGGAACCCGATTCCTCCCCACTGGGAACCGGTTCCCACGACCTGCAGAGTCAAATTCTGCACTTTTGACAACATTTATTCATTCTAAACCAATTCCAAACATACCCATACGAATTGCAACATGAGAAACACCAAAACACATCCATTTTGCAACATTATAACATCAAACAACATTATTTCATCATTCCTTTTTATCATCTGACACCCTAATGGTTTTCAACCTACAATTCGACGTAATAGGGACAATTCTACGGAACCCTAGAATTCCAAACCGGGATTCCCTAACATACTATGATCCACACTATTGAATATCTAAAGCGATAATACGAATTAACTAATCGAAATCACCCCTTACCTTGTGGGTTCTTCGAATTCTGACGCTTCCGGTTTTCTCCTTCTTTTTCCTCTCTTCTCTTCTCTTCTCCAATTTCACGTATAATGACTTTTCCAAATAACCTTCTTTTTCTTTTTCCTTTTTATCCTCCTTTTTATATTCCTTTTATTATTTTCAAAATAATAGTAATAAATTATTTATTATTTAGTAGAGCTTTTTACTTCACACACCTCTAATTCAACCTTACACCCCCCGGTCTTCCTTTTTAATTCCATAATTAATTCATCCATTTAATCCAAAATATTATTAATTAAGCCTTTAATTAATTTAATAATTAAATTCCTAATTATTTAACACTTTAATAAATTTGGGGTGTCACAACTATCGTCACTTTAATGTGACGAACGTCACAAGCCTTTACTCCACTTTCTTCTCATCCAACGGACAAAAACGCGTTCAAGGGTTAATCTAACGACTTCCTACATTTTCTCACCCACTCAGTCAAAGTACCAAGGAACATGACAAATTAATGTCCCTATTATTTCTCAAAGAAGGAAGTAAATTGTTCCTATATTTTCGAGAGCAACTGATCACGCAAGACTTATAAATAGAGCCTTAGACCACAGTAGAAATGGTTCTTCTTTTTGGCAAGAAACTTTAGAGATTTTATTGAGCGAATATTCTTTTCAGTATTATTTATATTTCCCAGCTATTTCTATATTCCTTTCCAGTATTATTTTCTTCTGTACGGTTAAATATATTCTCCGATCGAAGCAAAGCCTACAATTTGTGCAGGAGTGCTTCTGTCTTCAGAGTTATTACCAGGTTTATGTTTACAAATTCTTATTGCTTTTTAATCGATATAATTATGTTTATTTTTGTTTGTCCTTTAAATTATTCTTCAATTTGGTTTAATATTATGTCAGGCTAGAAATCCTATACCGGTATGTAAAGTCACTCAACCGAGGGAACGAGTAACTTAGTCGGGATTATTTTTACTACGAAACTTTCTTTTCTGGCCTAAGTTACTATTTTTCAATCATTAAATTGTTTTTGTTATGGAAGTAAAAAACAGATAGAGGTTAGGGTCAACAAAGTGGAAGTTTGAGATCTTTTAACTGGACAGTAGTAATTAGGCATTGGCTTAAAATACAGCGGAAGCACTTTAAAGTTAATTAAGATTTTATTTAGTTTTTAAAAAGTGTTTTTAACTCCTGCGGGATGGAGGAAGCGTACGTTAGGACTTAACTGCATAGCCTAGATCAACAAAACGACAGTGTGAGACGAGGGTTTTTAAACTAAATAAGTTTTACTGAAAGCTGTTTTGAAAATATAAAGACACCCAACAGGTTGCTAGTTCCTGAGGTTCGACTATTGCATACTGGTAATTACGCTCATTGATTATTATAAATCCAACTTAATTTAGTATTTAGTTTTCCCTACAACCCAATCAAATATTCATCAGCTTTAGATTTGCGAAGTAACAATAGAAGGCGGTAGATCGATTCATCAGTCTCTGTGGTTCGATATCTTTTAAAACTACACGATAAGACTGTGCACTTGCAGTCCGAATCATTGGATACATAAGTATAATCCCACGATCAAGTTTTTGGCGCCGTTGCCGGGGACTGATTTAAGTCGATATCGCTACTCTTTTGTTACGCAGTAGAGACTAGAGCAAAAACCTCTCTTTTTCTTTTCTATTTCTTTTCTATTTCTTTTCTTATTTGTATGCCAAACACTCGTTCGCAAGGCGAGCCGTTATACATACAAATCAATGATATCGAGCGGTATCTCAGACTTAGACGCTGCATTCAAGAGTATCATCTCAAATTTTTGTCCCAATTACTATGTATCACCCAACTTTTTTCTACAACTCCCACTCCGAGTATTTCGAAGAATCACAAGAATCCCATAAATCCGACCTCGAAATACTATTGGAAAATTTCAATACGTCACAAACTCATTCTCACCCGAATTACCTTTCTAACTACCAATCCCAAAATCTTGAGGAATCGCAAGAATATTATAATTCCAACCAAACTTATCCTCTACCAAATTTCCCCTACAACCACTACACCCAATATTTCGAGGAGACGCAAGAATCCTATAAATCCGACCTCGAAATATTAATGGAAAATGAAATATCTATGATGACAGAGCGCTTTATGGAAACACAAAATGTGACTCTAACTCACTTTGAAGAATCAGAAGAATCGCATGATTTCAACTTCGAAACATCAATGGAGGATTCTGATGCGACGCTAATTCACTCTAGGTTAGAATCCATGATGGAGCACTTTGTAGAGACACAAACTGTCCAGAACGAAGAGTTTAGAAAACAAAGTCTTCAAAACAGTGAAAACCTTAGGCAACTGACCACTGTGGTTGAGTCGCTCGCGACTCACAACATAGCCTTAGAGACTCAAATCTCCCAGCTTGAACAATACCCTCTAGGACCCTTCCCTGAGGAGAAATTGGATGTTGTAACAACCAATAGTGAAAAACAAATTGAAAATCCTAAGGAGAGTGATAATGAGGTTGAGGAGAGTGATAATGTGGTTGAGGAGAGTTCAGACGAGAAAAGAGTAAAGATTGAGAAAAATCCTCCAACACCATCTAAAAGGGAAAAGGTAGAAAAGGTAGAGAAGGAAGCACCTATTGTTGTTTCTCATCCCTATACCCCACTGATTCCTTTCTCGAAAAGTTTTATGGAAGCTCATATAGACTCCCAATCTAAAACGTGTATGGAGGTATTGGAAAATATCCACACCAACGCACCCTTGTTTGAAGTCTTGCATAGAAAGAGAAAATTAGAGGACCATGGAACTAGGGATATTATTAGCGTTAAGATGGTAAGATTAACCTTTGAGGTGGTGGATGAAATCACTAAGCCCAAACTTGAAAAGTTGATACTTAGGATAGATCCGGAACCACCACCACAAGTTCAGAAGAATGAACCACCCCACAGAAGAAAGAAAAGAAAATGTGAGGGATATGTGAGATGGCTTGATAAGTGGCCATGGAAAATGACAACTACTAAAAGTTCAACTGAGGAGTCATCCTCGAGAGAACCACCATGAGTGCTTGCACTTCTGAGCCGTCAAGCTAACGACATTAAACAAGCGCTGTGTGGGAGGCAACCCACAAGTTTTTCATTTAATTGTTATCTTTAATTAAATTATATCTTATTTATTTCTTATTTTTTATTTCGATTATCATTCCTCCGATTCTACTATGTGCCACTAACTATTCACATAGATATATATCCCTTGTAACACTACTCAAACTATATGAATTAGTTAATTAATAAACTTTTGCTCAGACACTCGCTGCCCAACACCCTGCCGACCCTGACGGACGTCAGGAAGCATGTGACGAGCGTCAGAAGCCTGTATCCCACGATTCTCTTCCCATGACCGTTGAATCATTGAAACTTGAACTTGCTTTAAAACCCCCACTACCCCATTACTCATATTCACCCTTAACTTCCATAACCTCTCATATTCATAATTATCCCATAAACCTCATTCGATTTCCTACTCAATAAAATCCATCTATTTAAACCCTTCTCCCATCCCTTAGTTTTCATCACTACCACCTGAAGAAGTGAAAAACACAAGAAGGGGGGTTGAATTGTAAAACTGAAAAATAATGCAATGAACACGATATTTTTATCCTGGTTCGTTTGATCTCAAACTACTCCAGTCCACCCTTCAAGGTGATTTCGCCTCTCTCCAACGAGGTCTTAATCCACTATATTCAACTGAATATTACAATCTGCTTTAACAACTGCTAAAGCCTTCTTGATGCAAACCACAACCCGGTTTGTCAAGGAATCACTTTCTTACACAGAATGGAAATCTAGGTGTGTGAGTGTTTTCTACAAAAACAGTTTATCACAACTGTGATATTACACAACTTAAGCTTATTGAAACTAGATTGCTAAAAATATTGAGTAAGGAATAATTGGAGCTTTTTAGCAAACTAAGAATGAGAAGATGACGAATAGCTTTTAGGCGTGGAAAGTTGTAGAGCATTAGCCAATTCAATCTTCATTGTCTTGTTTATATAGCACTGAAATTGTTGAACGTTGGAGCAATAATCTTGATTCAATGCCAATAACAAACTTTCCTTATTAAGCATATCTTGTCTGGAATGATGCTGTTGGTAATAATTCGCTTTGAATGCACAATACCGTTGCTACTTAAAGCGTGTTCTGGCTTTGGCTCATTCTGACTCTGCTTAAGTGCTGATGAACTGTTGTTGTCTTTATCAGAGTGTTGAGCGCAGTTCTGTTCATCAAGCTTCAGCATACGCGTGAGTTGTTCTTCTGATTCTGGTATTCTGATATAGCAACTTCTGATGCTGATGTTAATAACCAATATTCTGATGCTGATTAAGTGTACTCTTGCTGATACCTATCAGAGTTTCTGCAAAACAGAAGGTAATATTTTAGGTAGCAAATAGTTCTTACATGAATCACATAATTAATATATCTTTTCATTTTGTTATCATCAAAACTTAAACTTAGGGTAGTAGATTCAAACTTTGTTCTAACAATCTCCCCCTTTTTGATGATGACAAAAACTAGATATTTTTAATTGAAAATAATGTGAAAAAGTATCAGAGATAACTAAATGATAAGATGTATCAGAGAAGAAGTTATCAAAGATAAGGGATAAAGAGATATGAGAGTTGGGATCAGAGATACTCCCCCTGAATTTATAACTTCTCTTTTTAATTCCAAGAGTTCTTCAAGATCAGATCTTTATTTCCTTTCTTTGAACATCAGAATATCAGAGCTTTGACTATCAGAAGCTTTAGATCAGAATATCAGAGCAGAGCTTCAGATCAGAATATCAGAGCTTTATCAGAGCTTTGCTTTGGGTTAGAGTATCCGGACTTTGGTCTTCAGAATATCAGAGAGCAATCTTGTATCTGTAGACTTAAGCAAAAACATAAAACATATTCAAGTATATCAGAGTTAGAATGTTTGAGATTTTCTGTCTCAGTAATCCGTTATTGAAAAATATCATTCTTGTTCTCCCCCTTTTTGTCAGCAATCAAAAAGTGTAAGTGATGTGCTAAAACAATTAGAGCAGAAAAACTTGTCATATTAAAATAGTCAGAGCCAGACAAAACAGTACAGAAGATATGCAAAGAAAACATGAAAATAGCATGAATGAAAATCTAAGGTTGGGGAGGAAGGCGTGTGAACAGAGTCTCCAGCATTGCTTTAATCTGATCAGCAGTTTCAGTCTGCTTGTGCACCATGCTGACTACTGTATCTATCTTGCTATCCTGCACATCCATCCTTTCCTTCATCTTCTGATCATTTTCATCCATCCTTTGTTGCAGACAGATATCATTCAGCTTCAGCTCTTCCAGAGTTTGCCTGTCCAAGGCAGCTTGAGAAACATCAGAAGCAGGGAGCTTCTGAGAGCTTTCTGCAACATCTTCAGCTTGACTGGCTTCAGCTTGAATTGTCTGATCTTTTTCTCGCTGCACCTTTGAAGCTGGACGCTTCTCAGACCATGGCTCACTGTCTAGAAGGAGCACGTCTTCTTTCAGCAGCTGACTTCCAACTTCGTTCAGAAGCTTGCTGAAATTCTGCTGTGCTTGCTCATAATTGATGTCTTGCAATTTTAGAGCTTCAGCACGTACCCAAATTCTGAATTGTGACCAGAGCTGGTCTGAGGTAGCTGGATCAATCATTCCAGGACAGACTTGCTTCAGAGAAGCAATCCACTGCTGCAAACCTGTTTCAAAATTCATAATGCCAGAGCCAACATCTGGCTGTTTTGGTTTTGGAATGGCTATTTTATTTTTCAGATCAGCAAGACGGTCAAGGATTGTTAAATCTATGAAGGTCCTGCTGGGGTCTTCTGTGGTTTGTTTGGGAGCTGTTTGTTTGGGAGATGGAGTGGGAGAATCAGAAATAATGATTGGACTGTTTGGTGTTTTGGGAGTATTTGGTGGGGTAGATTCTGGCGAGGATGGCAGCTGGGCCATGGTTACTGTTGTTCCACATGGCAGCTGGATTGCCAGAGGTTGTGGCTCAGAGGATTGAGGAGAATGAGGTTCAGAAGGTGGAGGAGATGGAGTTTCAGAATGATGAAACTCAGGTTGAGGTGATGGTGGATGAATTTCTGGTTGAGGAGAGGGAGAAGGAATTGCTGGTTGTGGAGAAGGAGGAGGAATTTCTGGTTGTTCAGGAATATGTGGTTCTTTTGGAATGGGTGAGAGAGGTTGTTCTGGTTGAGGAGAGTGGACAATATCTGGTTCAGAGTTTGGATTATTGGAGAGGTGATCAGAAGCATGTTGATCAATGTCAGACAGAACTTTGTCAAGTTCTGATGTTGTTGAAGTTGTTGGTTTGGGATGTTTGGTGCGGGGTCTTCTGAGTTGTAGTGCCTCATAGGGGTCATCTTCTGGTTCGGTTTCATCTATTGTTGGGATGGGGATTGGGATTTTATGAGAAGCTGGAGTGGGGATTGATGTTGGAATAGCAGAAGAATTTAAAACAGAAGCAGCAGATAAATTACCTCTTTTCTTGGGTGTCTGCTGGGATGATCCTTCTGAAGGGGCCTTCCTTTTCTTCGTCTTCTTCAGTGAGACTTCTGGTTGAGGTTGGTGCAGATCTTTGATATTCAGCTTGGGATCTGTACCATCAGCCTTGCACGCGTCCAGGTATCTGAGAACCACCACTGGTTTAGATTCTATCTCAGAAAATAAAGGAAAGTCACTCAGTGGGACTCTTCTGCTGGTGATGTCAGCAATAGGAGTAACGCTGGGTTCCTTTCTGATATTCTCTATTAACTTCATTTTCTTCAGATTCTTCGCGTTCAGAGGCTTGCCAACAGTTGGTTCAATGGTGCTTAACTCTTGAACTTCTATCAGGTGCTCTATCAGCCTATTCTCAGTCAGAATATCTGATATTAACCTTCCAAAGGGTATCCAATCCCTCTTTGTTCTTTCTTCTTCCCTGGTTTCCTTCACGCTTGTTCTGAGGTGATTAAACAGAAGATGAGCCAAGTTGATTTTTACCTTCTGATTGATAAAATAGATCAGAAACTGCTGATCTATATTTATGTAATCAGGGGAACTAGTTGGCTTCCTATGATTAAAACACCCCAGAATGATCTTCGCCCAAACTCTGTGGTGATCCTTTAGATCTCTGATCTTGCTGCTGGGCACCCCATGGGTGAAAATATGTTCTGCTATGACACCCACGTCAGAGCATCTTTTAGCCATATCAATACAGCGGACGCCACCGCCACTGTAACCAATTAGTTTTGCTATGTGATCCTCAGTGATCACAATCTTCTTTCCCATTATGTAGGAGGTGACTTGATGCGTTGAAGAGGTCGCATGAATCCAGAACTCCTTGACTAACATTGGGAATGTTGGTCCAACCAACCTGTCAAAATATCTCTCCCATTTCTGTGCCCTAACTTCTTCTGTCAAGTCAAAACCATTCTCTTTCAGACTGCCAAAATCAATAATCAGTTCAGAAAACACTTCAAGATTCTTCACTGGTGTGAGGAGTATTCTGAATGGAACTTGGTACTTTTCAGAGGAAGCTTTCTTCTGAGAACCTGCAGAAGCACTGCTGGAGGTTGCCATGTTCACACTTAGGGTTTTTCTGAGAAAATTGAGAAAAAGGGTTTAAGTTTGAAAGAGATGAACACAGAGAAAATGCAGAAAATATTTGAGAGATAATGAGAAACTGTAAAAGATTAATGTGAGAAGTTAACATTCTTAAATAGATTTCAGAATATTTTGAAAGAGTAAACGGTTTCAAGAAAGAGAAATAAAATCATGATTACGTTTTAAAAACATGATTACTTTCATTTAATGCTTGCTGATTTTGGGGGATTTGAGAAAGATACTTGAAACGGTTACCAGACATGTGTCTCAATGCACCCAATCAGCGTTTTGCCTTCTCAGAAGTGTGCACGCGTTCTGCTTCAGAGATTTGCTGATGATTGGATGACACTTATTTGATTTAGTGATCAGCACGTCTATCCTTGAGCTGAAACGCTCAGATCTTTAAGACTAGCATCTGATACAATCTGCATGTTCTATCTTTCTGAAAAGAGATTGATCAGAAGTTCACAGTAAAAAAAATACATTATGAAGATAAATATATGGAATTAAAACATTTTCACTCTGGGCAGATTTTCATGCTGAGATGTTTCAGAATGAAATTGAACCTATCTTCAGAAAGGGGTTTAGTGAAGATATCAGCCCATTGATGGTCTGTATCAATAAATTTTAAGTTCAAGATTTCTTTCTGAATATAGTCCCTAATGAAATGATGTTTTATTTCTATATGCTTAGCTCTAGAATGTAAAATAGGATTCTTACTTAAGCAAATAGCAGAAGTATTGTCACAAAGTATAGGGATGTTACTCTCAAAAATCTGGAAGTCTTCAAGCTGACTTTTCATCCAGAGCATTTGTGTGCTACATCCTGCTGCTGCTATGTACTCAGCTTCTGCTGTTGATAGCGCAATTGTGGATTGCCTTTTGCTGGACCAAGAGATCAGATTGTCTCCCAGAAACTGGCAGCTTCCAGAAGTACTTTTACGCTCTACTCTGTCTCCAGCAAAGTCAGCATCGCAGTAGCCTACTAAACTGTAATCACTAGATTTTCTATAAAATAAACCCAGATTAGTAGTACCTTTCAGATACTTGAAAATTCGCTTAACAGCTGTTAAGTGAGATTCTCTAGGATCTGATTGGAATCTAGCACAAATACATACACTGAATAATATATCAGGTCTTGAAGCTGTCAGATAAAGGAGAGAACCAATCATACCTCTGTAGACTTTCTGTTCTACCTTTTTGCTTACCTCTTCTCTTTCCAGAATGCACGTGGGATGCATTGGAATCTTTGATGGCTTACATTCTGAGAGGTCAAATTTCTTCAGAAGATCTCTGATGTATTTGCTCTGATGAATGTAAGTTCCCTCTGGAGTTTGATTGATCTGAATTCCTAGAAAGAATTTCAGTTCCCCCATGAGGCTCATCTCAAATTCTTCCTGCATACACTTAGCAAATTTTCTTCCAAGAGAAGGATTAGTAGATCCAAAAATAATATCATCAACATAAATTTGACAGACTAAGATGTCATTCTTAACTGACTTACAGAATAAGGTAGTGTCCACCTTCCCTCTGGTGAATTCATTTTCTAACAGAAAGTTACTTAGTCTTTCATACCAAGCTCTGGGAGCTTGTTTCAGACCATATAGTGACTTCTTTAGTTTGAAAACATGTTCTGGATGTTTTGTATTTTAAAAACCAGGGGGTTGATGCACATAAACCTCTTCTTCTATATAACCATTTAAGAATGCACTTTTGACATCCATCTGATACAGAGTGATGCCTCTATTAACAGCAAATGAAATTAAAAGTCTGATAGATTCTAACCTGGCGACTGGGGCAAAGGTTTCTGTATAGTCTATCCCCTCTTGCTGACTATAACCTTGTGCAACCAGTCGTGCTTTGTTTCTGGTGACTTCACCTTGTTCATTTAGCTTGTTTCTGAACACCCATCTTGTTCCAATGACGTTGAATCCTTTTGGTCCGGGAACAAGATCCCATACGTCATTTCTGGTGAATTGATTCAGCTCTTCTTGCATTGCCAGGATCCAGTCATTATCCAGAAGTGCTTCATCAATAGAAGCGGGTTCAATCAGAGACACAAGTCCCATGAGGGTTTCTTCAGAGTTTCTGAAGCTTGCTCTTGTTCTGATTGGATCTTCCTTTCTTCCTAAGATGGTTTCTTCTGGGTGATCCAAGCTGCTTCTGGGTAATCTCTTCTGAGGTTGATCAGCAGCTGTTGTAGGATTGCTAGCAGTGTTCCTTTCAGACGTTGAAGGAGTGTCTGTGTTGAGAGCTTCTGATGACTTGTCTTCAGAACCTGTAAATTCAATTTCCATACCTGCAAAAACTTCATTCTTCTTTGACTTTTCAGAGTCAAGCTTATCATCAAAACGAACACTGGTTGATTCTTCCACAATCTGTGTTTCTGTATTGTATACTCTGTACCCTCTTGAGCGTTCAGAGTGTCCTAACATAATACACTTATGTGCTTTAGAGTCAAACTTGTTCAAATAATTCTTTGTATTTAACATAAAACAAGTACATCCAAATGGATGAAAATATGAAATGTTGGGCTTTCTATTCTTCCACAATTCATATGGAGTCTTTTCCAGAATAGGTCTTATTGAGATTCTATTCTGAATGTAGCACGCTGTGTTTATTGCCTCTGCCCCGAAGATCTTAGCAACGTTTGTCTCATTGATCATGGTTCTGGCCATTTCTTGCAATGTTCTGTTCTTTCGTTCTACAACTCCATTTTGCTGGGGAGTTCTAGGACAAGAGAAATCATGCAGAATGCCTCTGTCATTAAAGAATGACTCAAAATCTTTGTTTTCAAATTCTCCACCATGATCACTTCTGACTTTAACGATTCTAAGATCCTTTTCATTCTGAACTTGGTTACAGAAGGTAACAAACACAGAGTGTGACTCGTCCTTGTGTCTTAAGAACTTTACCCATGTCCATCTGCTATAGTCATCTACGATTACTAACCCATACTTCTTGCCACTGACTGAAGCAGTTTTAACTGGTCCAAATAAGTCAATGTGCAGAAGTTCTAATGGCTTAGAGGTAGAAACAACATTTTTAAATTTAAAAGAAGGTTTTGCAAACTTGCCTTTCTGTCATGCTTCACACAGAGCATTTGAATTGAACTTCAAATTAGGAAGTCCTCTGACCAGATTGAGTTTGTTAATCTGAGATATTCTTCTCATACTAACATGTCCCAATCTTTTGTGCCAGATCCACTGCTCGTTGTTAACAGACAGAAGGCACTTTACATTCTGACTTTTCAGTTCAGAAAGTTTGATTTTGTAAATGTTGTTTTTCCTCTTTCCAATAAACAGGATAGTCCCATCTTTCTGACTAACAACTTTACATGATTTTTGATTAAAGATTATATCATAACCGTTATCACTTAATTGACTTATGGATAACAGATTATGCATTAATCCATCTACTAGCAAAACATTATTAATAGAGGGAAGATTTCCATTACCTACAGTTCCAGAGCCAATGATCTTTCCCCTCTGATTGCTTCCAAAGCCAACGTGGCCTCCAGGCTTAAGTTCCAGGCTTTGGAACATATGCCTTCTTCCCGTCATGTGTCGCGAGCAGCCAGAGTCCAGGTACCATGACTGGTGTTTCTGATTTGCTGCTAAAGATATCTGCAACATGTATTATTTTATCCTTAGGTACCCAGATTTTCTTGGGTCCTGATTTGTTAGATTTACCAAAACTCTGGTTGAATTTTGGTTTCACAGAGTACTTACTGCTAGTGTATTTAATATCATGTGTGTGACCATACACAAAATATGAATTCAGAGGAGTGTGTTTAATGGTTAAATCCATGACATTCTTTGGTGTAGGAACCTTACCTTGGTATCCTATTCCCTTCCTTCCGTTTCTGCTAACTCCATAGATCATTGAAGCCATTTTGCTTCTATCTATGCTTTTAGCAAGGAACTTCTGGAAACTGTGATCATACTCCTTGATGATCTCATCAGCGTTGCTGGGAGTTTCAGAAATTGGTTCCTTCTGAGAGTTTTGTAAAGTATTTTCTAATTTTGAAATTTTATTTCTCAGCTTAGAATTCTCCAATTTAAGACTCTCAGTCTTATTAGAGTCAGATTCAAGATTCCTTTTCAGGTTTCTGAATTTAACTCTAATCTGCTGATACCTTTCCAGAATTTCATTAAGGCTTTCAGCAAGTTCAGCCTTGGTAAAATTAACTGCAAAGTCAGGAAATACCTCTTCAGTATCTGATTCTGAGTCTGATTCAGAAGCTTCACTATCTTCTGAAATGTTGGCCATGAGAGCTATGTTTGCTCTCTCATCATCTGATTCTGAGTCAGCTTCAGAAGAGTCAGAGTCATCCCATGTAGCCATGAGACTTTTCTTCTTTTCTCTTCCAGACTTCTTTTTGGGCTTTTCCCTCTGAAGCTTTGGGCAGTCACTCTTGTAGTGTCCTTTCTCATTGCACTCATAGCAGATGATGTCCTTGGTGTTTGGATTTCTGCTTCTCGAGGAGCCTTCAGATCTTCTGTATCCAGAGGAAGAATCTGTCCTTCTGTATCTGGAAGAAGACTTGTTCTGATCAGATCTTCTGGGATTCCTGAACTTCCTTTGCCTCTGCTTCCACAGTTGATTCACTCTTCTAGAGAGGAGGGAGAGTTCGTCTTCTTCTGATGAGGATCCATCAGATGTTTCTTCAACTGCCTGCAAAACTTTAGACTCAGATTTTTTTTTAGATTTTAATGCTAAAGGCTTACCTTGCTTCTGGGGTTCATAAGCTTCTAGCTCTATCTCATGACTTCTGAGGGAGCTGATAAGTTCCTCTAGAGAAATTTTGTTGAGATCTTTTGCTAGCTTCAGAGCTGTAACCATTGGCCTCCACTGCTTGGGTAAGCTTCTGATGATTTTCTTGACGTGATCAGCAGTAGAGTAACCTTTGTCCAAAACCTTGAGACCAGCTACCAGAATCTGGAATCTTGAGAACATTGTTTCAATGGATTCACTTTCTTCCATTTTGAATGCCTCATACTTCTGAATGAGCGCCAGAGCTTTAGTTTCTTTGACCTGAACGTTGCCCTCATGCGTCATTCTGAGTGAGTCAAACATGTTCTTTGCTGTGTCTCTGTTGGAGATATTTTCATATTCAGCATACGAGATGGCGCTGAGAAGGATGGTTCTGGCCTTGTGGTGATTCTTGAAGTCACGCTTTTGTTGGTCAGACATTGTTTTCCTATCAATCTTCTGACCGCTTGCATTCACAGGGTGCGTGTATCCATCTGTCACCATGTCCCACAGATCAGCATCATGTGCCAGAAAGAAGCTTTCAATTCTGTCTTTCCAGTAGTCAAAATTTTCTCCATCAAAGACTGGAGGTTTGCCGCTGAATCTGTCTCTGTCCTCATGGTTGTCATTGCTGGTGTGAGAATAAGTTCCTGCCATTGTGTTTTTCTGACGCTGGATCTTGTACTGACACAGTTAAGTGTTTTAGCTCAGAATCAGGCGCTCTGATGCCAATTGAAGAAGTGAAAAACACAAGAAGGGGGGTTGAATTGTAAAACTGAAAAACAATGCAATGAACACGATATTTTTATCCTGGTTCGTTTGATCTCAAACTACTCCAGTCCACCCGTCAAGGTGATTTCGCCTCTCTCCAACGAGGTCTTAATCCACTATATTCAACTGAATATTACAATCTGCTTTAACAACTGCTAAAGCCTTCTTGATGCAAACCACAACCCAGTTTGTCAAGGAATCACTTTCTTACACAGAATGGAAATCTAGGTGTGTGAGTGTTTTCTACAAAAACAGTTTATCACAACTGTGATATTACATAACTTAAGCTTATTGAAACTAGATTGCTAAAAATATTGAGTAAGGAATAATTGGAGCTTTTTAGCAAACTGAGAATGAGAAGATGATGAATAGCTTTTAGGCGTGGAAAGTTGTAGAGCATTAGCCAATTCAATCTTCATTGTCTTGTTTATATAGCACTGAAATTGTTGAACGTTGGAGCAATAATCTTGATTCAATGCCAATAACAAACTTTCCTTATTAAGCAGATCTTGTCTGGAATGATGTCGTTGGTAATAATTCGCTTTGAATGCACAGTACCGTTGCTACTTAAAGCGTGTTCTGGATTTGGCTAATTCTGACTCTGCTTAAGTGCTGATGAACTGTTGTTGTCTTTATCAGAGTGTTGAGCGCAGTTCTGTTCATCAAGCTTCAGCATACGCGTGAGTTGTTCTTCTGATTCTGGTATTCTGATATAGCAACTTCTGATGCTGATGTTAATAACCAATATTCTGATGCTGATTAAGTGTACTCTTGCTGATACCTATCAGAGTTTCTGCAAAACAGAAGGTAATATTTTAGGTAGCAAATAGTTCTTACATGAATCACATAATTAATATATCTTTTCATTTTGTTATCATCAAAACTTAAACTTAGGGTAGTAGATTCAAACTTTGTTCTAACACCACCCACCTTCCATCTCTTCATCACAAATACATTTTCCTTCTCTATCAAGTTCAAAATCATGGTCGCCCAAAGGAATCCACCAAACCAACCCGAACCCGACATGCGACATCTCGTACTCCGACAAGGAGAAGTAGGTGAACTTCAAAAGAAAATGTACATAAAATTCCATCGTCGAGGGCTAACATCCACGAGGTTCGTCGACAACAACTGCTTGCAAGAATTGGGGTTGCAAACCCATATGCAAGGCTTGCTGAATAAAGCTGGCCTGAGCTTTATTAACACGATGAACACACCAACTTACGAAGCTCTCACGTTGGAATTCTTAAGTTCCTACGCCTATCACACTCGCGATGATGCTGACGCACACCTAACGGGAGCCGCTCAATTTCGAATGTTCAACCGAGAGTACACACTTAGCCATGAAAATTTGAGCGACATATTTCATTTTCCCCGTGGAAATAATGTGCAATATCACATTCCCCCGGAATTGGATTGTGTGATCGGTGGAAATAGAACTGACTGTTTTTTAGCTGGTTTTGCGAAATGTCGCGGAAGCAAGAGTTGCCACCGTCTTTTATTTTCTCCAACATGGAAAGGACAAAAGCACAGCAAAATTCCTTATGATAATATTTCTCGGTTCGGGAGGTAGATTTATAGAAAGGGAAGGTGTTAGCACCCTTTCTATCCATGGTTATCCATGGGCTCTTAGGTACTTGCTCTTATGTTTTCAAAATTTGTTTGCTTTTCAAGTGTGAGTGGGTTTGAAAAAGTTTCTTTGAAAGATTTCTGAATGACTCTTGTATCTGTCCTCAAGAGTGTTTGAAAAATTTGTTTTGAAAGCTTTTGAAAGTGTGAGGTGTGAAAAGTATTTTGTTTGTTTTTGAAAAGAGCAAGTACCCATGAGTCATATACTTACCCTAAGGAATTAAGCTGTGTAAGTTCCCTTTAGGTAGTGCCATCCCACCATTGAGAGGTAGGTAGCACCACTGTTGGAGGTGTTCGGGTCGATTCGATTATCGGGACAGTGTGGTCACCGAAGCAACAGTTAGGACACCTTAGAAGTAACCCTAATATCCTAGATCCTTTTTAATCTGAGGCAACCGTTTCGAGGCAACTGTTTCGAGGCAACTGGATCTTGGACATAAGAGCGACTGCTAAAACGTCCTATACTTGACGACCACGTTTCGAAGGCAACGAGTGAGGCGTACCCTAGAAGTGGTGTGTGCATTGTGTGTTGTATTCAGTTAATGTTTGTCTTTGTAATTAGTAAGCTATGAGTTGTTTTTATTTACCATACATTCTTTCAGGCATTTAACAGTTAAGGGGTGCAGAAAGTAAATTGCGGAAACATAAATCCTACGCTATTACAAGGCGCGGGTCTATACATCGCCAAAAATACAAAGACCAGTTTTTTTGGTAAATAAGTACGGAAAGTAAATAAAAACAGTAAAGATCCTAATTACTATTACATCCGGAGGCAGTTACATAATAATCCAAAAATAAGGAATTAAAACTAAAATGCGCGCGAAATAAAGAATCGGGAATGTCTTAAGGGTGTTGACCCTTTTTAGAAAAGAAATTGATTTTTTTGTCTTTTTTGGTGATTAAATGAAATTAAAAACTAATTATTATTAATTAATTAATTTAATTAAAAGAAAATATATTTTTTGTGTTTTTTATGTTTTTTATGAAATAAAATAAAAAGAAACAAAATCAAGTTAACCTAATTCTAAATTATTTTAATTGTTAAAAGAAAAGTCAAAATTGCCTAATTAGACTATTTATTTGTTAATGTTTTATTTACAAAATAATATGATAATAATAATAATGATGTTAATTCTATTTTTTTTTATGAAAATATGTTAATTAAATTAATTGTTAATAATAAAAATAATTAAGAGGTTAATAATTAAAATAAGAGAAAATGACAAAAACAAAATAAAAAAAGAAGTAAAACCAAGGGGGGTGTGGGCTGAAACGGAGGTTTATTGTTGAGATTTGAGGCCCATTTGAACAAGCCACGTTTGACTTTCCTTGATTGCCTGCAGCATGCTTTGACTGAGCACATGGTATTCCTCATTTTTCGTCCTTTGGATCTGCACTGATGACACATGGCCTGTTGGATGTGTGAGGTGCATGATGTTCAGCGCTTTGGAAACTGCACAGGAAAGCATTAAGAAAAAGAATATGGAAATTATAGGGGGACCTGGGAATCGAACCCAGGTCCCAGAGATTGCATGACACGTTCACCACCACTCCACCATCTGCGTGTGTTTGTCAATATAATGGAAAAGAAATATAATATACAAAAGCAACAATACACGCTGGAACTAACTAAAACGCGCGCCCTTATTCAAATCAACCAGACATGTGTGAACACGTCATCGTCGTCTTCTTCATACCTGCAAAAAAGAAATAAGATAACAGGGGTTTTTAACCCCCACTAAGTGCAATGGCAGAAAATAGCGAATAGAAATTGGGATAACATAAAAAGGGCCCGATAGGTCCATCTAATCCGTCTTGAGCTTCTGAGTTTGACCATGCCTGTTTTGAGGTTCAATTTTACAGTATATAAAAACCCCCAATTCTAAACCTTGAAAACCCTAAAGCGTTTTAATGGCAAGTCGTGATTCTGTACATGATAATGAAATTAGACAATGCCAATAGCTTTAGAAGGATGTCAGCAACACAAATCAATCAAGAGAATGTATTGAAAACACATGGAATGTGATATGTAAATTGGGAAATATATGCAAACTGTATGAGTTGTGGGCTTCGATTCTGATGGTGTTAGGGCTTGTTTATGCTTGCAAATCGTCCCCGACAATGTAAGGAGTATGTCTGGATTAAGAAGGGAGCTTGAAATGGGCTGCAAGGTGGTTTTCAGTTTGTGATTTTTCTCTTGAAAATTTGGAAATGGCTTATGCTGTATGAGTGTTTCTAGCTTGTGTATTGTGTTGGGAAAGCTTGCATATGTCTTTTGTAATGAGTATCAATCCATATAATGAGCCTTGAAGCCTTGCAATCATGTTCTTGATTTTGCCATAACCTCCATTAAAGCAACTTACCATTCTTGTCAAAATTTGAATTTCTTGCTTGGAATAGGCCTTGCACGAATTTGGAAGGTGAATGATGGTGTATCAAAGCAATTCAACACAAAATATATCCCTACATTAATTTTCTTGATTTTTATTTGAATTTTAAAGATTTAAAATGAATTAAATCAAATAAAATTAAATAAAAATGGAAAAATTAATTTTTAATCTTGAAATAAATTGTGGGACACGTGGGAAGCATGGCCAAGCTGAACCAAGTGGAAAAAGTGGGCCCCTTTTGTCAAAAATGAAGTTTCAAGGATAATTGACTTTGGCCATTTCACAAAAATTTCCCAACTTCTCCAATTCATATCTTGCTCAATTTTGAAGCTATGAACATGTTCTTTGACATTTTGGAAAGGTCTTGAAGTCCTCTAACCAATATCTTCGGTCCCATGTCATTTTGATTTACCAATCTCAAGTTATGATCTTTGACTTAAAGTGCCTTTTTGTTGACTTTTGAAAATGACCTATAATGTTGAAATTGATAAATTTTTGTGGGAGCATTTCTTGGATTTGGAATGTGAAGATGAATTGTAGGAAATGTCTTCCCCTTCAAGATGAGAATTGGATGGGATTTTTCTGATGAACCATGAAAAAGTTATGCTTTGGTCAAGTTACAGTTGACTTTTCAACTGTCCAAAAATAGAAACTTTTGACACCTTGATGATTTTTGAGCCATTCTTGTGAAATCATGGTCAAGACTTGACCAACTGATGATTGTGGCTTCAAAATAAGATGTTGACCAAAAATTTTGACTTTTGACTGCCAAATGACCATTTTGCCCCTGCAGTTGACTGTGAGGCAATTAGGGTTTTTGACTGTGCAACTTGACCTTGGGAGCCTTGAAACTTGACATGTAGGTGCTTGACAATGTATATGAGCATATGGGACTTGATTAAGCCCTTGAAAACCTCAACTTCCTTGCAAGAACCAAAACCCTAATTTGACTGGCTTGAGAGGATGGTTGACTGTGTAGCCCTTGAGTAGACTTTGAACCATTTGAGGTGATGCTTGGCAAAACTTTGAAGATTATGGGAGGGAAAATTTTGGGGTACCACAGTTGCCCCTGTTCAATCTTCTTAGACCTGAGGATGTAGATTGGCTTGTGTGCATTTCGTGATCCGAAGGTGGAAGATGATTGAACACTAGAGTGCCCAGAAATTTGCACTCACATAGTAGAATGTCAGCAGTGTGATGGCGGGAATGGGCTTACAGATGCCATTTAGAGAGATGGTGGATAGGAGGATGGGCTTATAGATGCCATTTGGAGGTGTGACAGAACCTTGTCGGGAATGGGCTTATAGATGCCATTTGGAACTGTTGGTAAGTGGATGGGCTTATAGATGCCATCTAGGTGTCGATCGCGTAAGAGATTCCTTAGCGAGAACTTGCGTACCTGAGAAAGAAAGATAATTACTTTGCCTGTTACGGGGGTTGATCTTCAAACTCTTTATGTAGATATGCCCTGGCTGGATACAGGTATCGAATCTTCAAACTCTTTAGACGTGCCCTGGCAGGATACAGGAATCGAGTCCGGAAAATAGTCGTCAACAGATACACCCTGGCAGGATACAGGAATCAGATCTTCAAACTCTTCAGACGTGCCCTGGCTGGATACAGGAATCGAGTCCAGAAAATAGTCGTCAACAGATACACCCTGGAAGGATACAGGAATCAGATCTTCAAACTCTTCAGACGTGCCCTGGCAAGATACAGGAATCGAGTCCGGAAAATAGTCGTCAACAGATACACCCTGGAAGGATACAAGAATCGGATCTTCAAACTCTTCAGACGTGCCCTGGCAAGATACAGGAATCGAGTCCAGAAAATAGTCGTCAACAGATACACCCTGGCAGGATACAGGAATCGGATCTTCAAACTCTTCAGACGTGCCCTGGCAGGATACAGGAATCGAGTCCGGAAAATAGTCGTCAACAGATACACCCTGGCAGGATACAGGAATCGGATCTTTAAACTCTTCAGACGTGCCCTGGCAGGATACAGGAATCGAGTCCGGAAAATAGTCGTCAACAGATACACCCTGGCAGGATACAGGAATCAGATCTTCAAACTCTTCAGATGTGCCCTGGCAAGATATAGGAATCGAGTCCGGAAAATAGTCGTCAATAGATACGCCCTGGCTGGATACAGGAATCAGATCTTCAAACTCTTCAGACGTGCCCTGGCAGGATACAGGAATCGAGTCCAGAAAATAGTCGTCAACAGATACACCCTGGCAGGATACAGGAATCAGATCTTCAAACTCTTCAGACGTGCCCTGGCAGGATACAAGAATCGAGTCCGGAAAATAGTCGTCAATAGATACGCCCTGGCTGGATACAGGAATCGGATCTTCAAACTCTTCAGACGTGCCCTGGCAGGATACAGGAATCGAGTTCGGAATTTCTTTATGCAGGTATGCCCTGGCTAGATGCAGGTGTCGAATCCACAAATAATCGCTCACAGATATGCCCTGGCTAGCTACAGGTATCGAATCTGGAATTGCGACAGTTGATAGTAATCATCTTTGTATTGACTTTTGTCCTGAAAAGACAAAACATTAGTTGTATGCAATGTCATGATGTATGAAATGCGTGATGTTCTCAAAATGAATGAGATTGTATGTTCATGATGCGTATGTGCATGCTATAATGTATGAAGATGTGATGTTCATGAATGTATTTTTGTCTAGGAAAATAAATCCGTGACGAATGCCGGGAAGTTGAATCCTGGGCTGATGCTGAAGAGTAGCGTTCTTCGTTCCCGCTGGGGATGAGGATTGCAAGAATAATCCGGTAGGAGAAGATGACTCCGTTGGGGAATAAACTTGGCGAAGAGATTACTCTGCAGGGAATACTCTGTGGGAAGAGATACTTCGCTGAGGTTTGATGATAACTCTACTGGGGATACCGTTGATATGCTATGTTGGATTTGATGAACTCCGCTGGGGGATAGGAAGACTTCGCCGGGGAAGATCTTTCCGTGGTTTTTAGCTGAGGATAACCCAGTTATTAGCTCTGGTGGAGAATAACCTTTGAATAAAGTCCGGGGAGACGCGTTCGTGCTCTGCAGGTGATAAGCTTCCAGAATCTACTGGGGAGATTGATTGAACTCTCCTGGGGAGACTTTTTGAGACTGTACTGGGGAGTGGCTCCACTGGGATGTCCGGTATTCCGCCGGGGAAAAATCTTATACTAAGACTGCCGGGGATGCTTGTAGAGGAATATCTGTATACTCCGCTGGGGAATATTGAGATCTTCTGGGGATGCCCCACTTCCTTAAGGCTGACTGAGGATAACTCTGCTCGGGGAGAGTGTTGTTGACTTGCTGGAGATACTGTGCCTTGTAGGGTTTATGGGAGACCAACTCTGCTTGAGGAGAGTATTGCTGAGTCTTGTCTTACTCTGCGGGGAGTGGAGGTAACTTGGTCGTGTTCTTCAGCCGAACTTACCTTGGTACCTTGGTGGACAGAGCAACTAGATCGCTTAGACAACTCATTATCGCCCCTGCTTTTAATGTCACCTGTAATTAATCCTTTGTTTCGCATGCAAGTATTTGTGATTAGCAATTAATGTCAAATGCATATATCAAAAATTGAACATTGGACGTTCTTTGCAAAACAAAACAGATAAAGGAAAAACAATTGGCAATTTGTATGGAAAAGTGAATTTGTATTGATTTTTGAATTTGCCTGTAAATAGGCGTTTATGTACAAGAGGCTGACATCCTAGTAAGAGAACGCCGCCGAACAAACAGAGTTTATACAATTTTGTGAAAAAGGAAAACAAAACAGCTATGTGAAAAGAATAATCCCACTGGGTTCCAACTCTGTTATCGCCTTTATATCTTCGAGCGTCTCATCACCTTGCTGCTCGGTTAAAAATGAAGCTGATTGATCGATGCCGTCTGAACCTGATTGTTGATACCGAATTCTGGATGCAAGGTGATCCAAAGAGACATAGTATTACACTTAATCCCTAACTTTTTCCTGGACCTCCCTTTCGGGTTTTCAGTCCACCGGGATACCCATTTTTGCCCAAGCTGCCTTTTCAGGTTTTCGACTTGCCGGGTGTACAGATTTTTTTCATTTCATCCCTTATTTTTGCCCGAACCCTTTTGGTTCGCCAGGAAGCCCTAATTTTTGCCTAGGTATGTCAACCTAGCGGGTCTTTTATCATGCGTAGTATCTTTTTACTATGTCTGCATTGGCGGGGTGAGGAAGGTCGTCACCATCCATGGTGGTTAGAATCATGGCTCCTCTTGAGAAGACATGTTTAACCACAAATGGCCCTTCGTATGTGGGGGTCCATTTGCCCCTGGGATCACTCTGAGGAAGAATGATGCGCTTGATTACCAGGTCCCCAACTTGATACTCTTGTGGTCTGACTTTCTTGTTAAATGCCCTGATCATCCGTTTTTGATATGTTTGACCATGACATATAGCAGTGAGTCTCTTTTCGTCAATTAGGTTTAACTGATCAAGTCGAGTTTGGATCCAGTTGTCTTCGCTCAAGCCTGCATCCTTCATTATCCGGAGAGAGGGTATCTGGACTTTAATAGGCAAGACTGCCTCCATGCCATAGACCAAGGAAAAGGGTGTTGCCCCGGTTGACGTCCTTGCTGAGGTACGGTACCCATGAAGAGCGAACGGTAACATCTCGTGCCAATATTTATAGGTCACTGTCATCTTCTGCACAATCTTTTTGATATTCTTATTAGCTGCTTCTACAGCCCCATTCATCTTCGGCCGGTAGGGAGAAGAGTTGTGGTGCTGTATCTTGAATTGCTCGCAGAGCTCAGTGATCATCTTGTTGTTAAGATTGGTACCATTGTCCGTAATGATCCTTTCCGGGACGCCGTATCGACAGATCAGGTTATGCCGAATGAACCGTGCTACGACGTTCTTGGTTACGGTAGCATAGGAAGCTGCTTCAACCCACTTCGTGAAGTAATCAATCGCTACTAGGATGAAGCGATGCCCGTTGGATGCCGTAGGTCTGATCTCACCGATCATATCAATGCCCCACATTGCAAAAGGCCAAGGTGCTGTCAAGACATTCAGAGGTACTGGAGGAACGTGCACCTTATCAGCATATATCTGACATTTATGACATGTCCGAGAATGTTGGTAACAGTCGGCTTCCATTGTGGACCAGAAATATCCCGCCCGAAGGATTTTCTTTGCCATGGTATGTCCACTGGAGTGTGTTCCGAAGGTACCTTCATGTAGCTCTGCCATGATTCTTTCTGCTTCCGTTTTATCCACACAACACAGTAAAGTCGAATCATGGTTTCGCTTGTATAGAATGCCATTGCTGAGGAAGAATTTCGCAGCGAACCTTCTCAGAAACTTTTTGTCATTGATGGATGCACCTTCAGGGTATTCTTGAGCTTCTAAGTACCTTTTCACTTCATGGTACCAAGGTTTTTCAGTTACCTCTTCAGCCTCAAGATCACAACAATACGCAGGTTCATCCAGTTTCCAGATAATGATCCGGGGAGCCTCATTGTCCCATTTGACTATGAACATAGAAGACATCGTAGCTAACGCGTCCGCCAACTGATTCTCCTCTCTTGGGAAGTGTTCAAAAGTTATCTCTGTGAAATGGGGGATCAATGTCAACACACATTCTTTGTAAGGAATAAGGTTTGGGTGTTTCGTATCCCACTCGCCTTTGATCTGATTGATCATGAGATCGGAATCTCCGAAGACACTCAGAAACTTGATCCTTAAGTCAATTGCAGCTTGAAGACCCATGATGCATGCCTCATACTCCGCCATGTTGTTGGTGCAGTTGAAACATAGTCAGGCAGTGAGTGGAGTATGAGTGCCTTTTGGGGATATGATCACAATGCCGATACCGTTACCCAAAGCGTTTGAGGCTCCGTCAAAGTGCATAGACCATCGGGATCCTTCCTCAGGTCCTTCATCTGGTCCAGGTACTTCACAATCAGTTACTACCATGATATCCTCATCTGGAAATTCAAAGTTCATGGACTGGTAGTCATCCACTGCTTGGTGTGCCAAATGGTCTGCCAATACACTTCCCTTGATTGCTTTTTGAGTTGTGTACTGTATGTCATATTCCATCAAGATCATCTGCCATCTTGCTATTCTTCCGGACAGAGCAGGCTTTTCGAATATGTACTTGATTGGATCCATTTTCGAAATCAACAGAGTAGTGTGAGTCAACATATACTATCTCAGCCGGCGAGCAGCCCATACCAAAGCGCAGCAAATTTTCTCGAGCAGTGAGTATCGGGTCTCACAGTCGGTAAACTTTTTGCTAAGGTAATAAATGGCATGCTCTTTTCGGCCAGACTCGTCATGCTGCCCCAGCACACACCCCATTGAATTGTTAAGTACTGTCAAGTATAAGATTAGAGGTCTCCCTTCAACTGGTGGCATAAGAATGGGTGGTTCTTGGAGATACTCTTTGATTCTGTCGAAAGCGGCTTGACATTCATCATTCCAACGTACTACTTGATCTTTCTTCAGTAGCTTGAAGATTGGTTCACAGGTAGCAGTTAGATGTGAGATGAATCGGGCAATGTAGTCCAGCCGTCCTAGAAAGCCCCTGACTTCTTTCTCTGTCTTGGGAGCTGGAATCTCTTGTATGGCTTTCACTTTGGCAGGGTCTACTTGAATACCTTTGTCGCTTACGATGAATCCTAGTAGTTTTCCAGATCTCACCCCGAAAGTGCACTTGTTTGGGTTCAACCTCAGCTTGTACAACTTCAGACGGTCAAACAGCTTTTGTAGACGGTCAAGGTGTTCCTCCTCAGTTTGAGACCTTGCAATCATATCATCGACGTATACTTCAATCTCATGGTGGATCATGTCATGAGATAAAGCGACCATGGCACGTTGGTAGGTTGCCCCAGCATTTTTCAACCCAAAAGGCATGACCTTGTAGCAGAAGGTGCCCCACTGAGTAACAAAAGTGGTCTTCTCCATGTCTTCAGGAGCCATCTTGATTTGATTATAACCTAAAAAACCATCCATGAAGGAGAACACCTTGTGTTGAGAAGCATTGTCAACCAGAACGTCAATGTGAGGCAAAGGGAAGTCGTCTTTAGGGCTCGCCCCGTTCAAATCCCTGTAGTCAACACACATTTGGACTTTACCATCTTTCTTTGGCACTGGGACCACGTTGGCAACCCACTGAGGGTAAGAAGTCACTGCTAGAAACCCGGCATCAAATTGTTTCATAACCTCAGCCTTGATTTTCTCGGACATCTCTGGACGCATACGGCGGACCTTCTGTTTAACCGGAGGGCAGCCTTCCTTGGTAGGCAGGTGATGAACCACAATGTCGGTATCCAACCCAGGCATGTCTTCGTAATACCAGGCAAAGATTTCCACATAGTCACGCAGCATCTGGATCAACTGTTGTTTCACACTGAGCTCTAGATTGGCACCAATCTTAACTTCCTTTCTATCTGTCTCAGTACCCAGATTTACCGTTTCCACTGGCTCTTCATGTGGCTGAATGACCCTCTCTACCTGGAGTAACAGTCTTTCAAGCTCGCCAGGCACTTCGCAATCATCTTCACCTTCGTCTTCGGCTAAGTTGATCGGATTTTCGAAGTCATAACTGGCAGTAGCAGAGTCGTTACCAGTGAGATCCAGAGTGGATTGGAACCTGTATGAGTGAGTGTGTGTAAATATAGTTGTTTTGCAATATATAAAGAAAGAAAGGGAGCGCAAGATTTGAAAATTGTAAAAAACGTCCAATGCTTTTATTCATGATATATGGAAGTGACAAATAAAAGCCCTCACAAATAAAACCACGGTGCCCCGGGTAAGACACCGGGCCATAGAGTTTCAAATTATTGTTTATTACAAATCCAAAACAAAGAAGTTCATTACTGGGTGACAAAAGTAATAGGTGTAAAGTCTTTTGCAGTCCAGTTGCTAGGTCCACCGTTGGTTGTTGGGTAGATCCAGCTGTCGAATTCGGATTCTTCCACTTTGTCTTCATCCCTAATAGCATTCACTCCCGGGTTGGTGATGAGCACAGGAGGTCTTCCAATCCTTGCCTTGCGCACAGCCTTCTAAGCTTCTGCAGTGAAACCCAAGCCAAATTTATCAGTCTTTGGAGTAAAATCAGGAAGCCTTCCCCAGTTTGCGCACTCACCCTTCTCAATCACAGCCCGGGCATCCTTTAAGGAGGCCATCTTCAAAGGAGAACCCTCTTCAGTCACTGTTTCTGCTGCTGCCAATGTTTGTGGCACCTCTTCAAAATGTTGAAAGGGGGTCTCAATGAACTCCCCATTCATTTCCACGTACCTGAAGGAGTTGAGGTGGCTGACCATGTATTCCTCTTCCCCTTGCACTGTTACGATCTTCCCCCTGACCGGGTATTTGAGCTTCTGATGTAAATTTGAAGTCACGGCCCCTGCCTTGTGGATCCAAGGACGACCCAGCAGACAAGAGTAGGACGGTCGGATATCCATCACATAGAACTTTGAATCAAAGACTTGTGAACCAACCCTGATTGGGATGTCAACCTCACCATGTACCATCCTTTTGGACCCGTCGAAGGCCTGAACAACGATGTTACTTGGTTTGAGCTCTAAACCCTCACAGTCCAGCCTGTCTAGAGCTTTCTTGGGTAGTACGTTCAGTGAAGAACCAGTGTCAACCAGCACGTGAGCAAGAGTAGTGCCCCAGCATTCAATGGAGACATGCAGGGCATCATTATGGTTCTTCCCCTTGGCCGTCAGATCAGCGTCAGAGAAACCCAGACCATTATCAACAGTTAAGTTGGCCACACAGTCAGTGAATTGATCAGCAGACGTTTCTTGGGGCACGTGGGCCGTCTTCAGGAACGCAATCAGGGCCTTGGCATGGGCCTTTGAACACAGCAACAGTGATAGCATGGAGATTTTAGAGGGGGTGTGCCCCAGCTGTTCAACGACGTTGAAATCACTTTTCTTTATAATTTTGAGGATCTCTTCCATCTCCTGCTTGGAAGCCTCAACAATGGTCTTCGGTGCCTCCGTCCGGGCAGGCACATCAATAGCAATTCCCTTACCCCGAGCGTCAGATGACTCGGCAGCAGGGGTAGAAACTTGATCAGGGGGGGAAATAGGCACACTGGCAGGTGTGATGACAAGGGGTCTCTGAAGGGCTGGAGGTGCAATGTCTGGTGAGAACAGTCTTCCACTACGAGTGACCTTAGCAGGCCCGGTGATGTTGGTGACACCGGTACTAGTATTGAATTCTTGTTTCACTCCCATAACATAAACATCTGCCCCATAGTGCCACGGGACAGCTTTATCAGACTTGTAGGGGATGGGCCCCAGAACAGTAATGGTTATAGGAGCGATCTTGTGAACAGGAAAAATTTTGATAGGCTTCTTTGAAGGAGCCTTGGAAGGGTTGTTGAACATGGTAACAATTGAGACTTCTTCAACAGGGGCGGCAGGAACAGCAGGAATAGCAATCTTCTTGAACAAGATCTCTTTGCTATCTATCAGGTTTTGGACGCCTGATTTCAGCAAAGAACAACCAGCAGGGGAATCGGCACACAGATGGCAACCTTTACTACATCCCGGAAATAAACCGGCTAGCAACAGGTTCCTCTTGACGGTCAGCAGCGGAGTAGCAACATCATCCACAGAAGCTACATACAAATCCTCCTCAACAGTGTTTACTCCATGCTGGGGCATGGGAGCGGTCACAACATTTGGCCTTTCGGGCGCCTCGAACTGTATTTCTTTGGCATCAATAAGGTCCTGAACCTTATTCCTCAGGGCCCAACAATCATCAGTAGAATGTCTCGGGCTATCAGAGTGATAAGCACAGCGGGCGTTGGGGTTG
The DNA here is from genome assembly GCA_948472305.1 of Vicia faba. Taxonomy (NCBI): domain Eukaryota; kingdom Viridiplantae; phylum Streptophyta; class Magnoliopsida; order Fabales; family Fabaceae; genus Vicia; species Vicia faba. Next base: position 1,035,511,904 of record OX451736.1, read on the forward strand.
TACTTCGGAGATGCTGTGTTCACCATCTTCGGAGCTTCCTTGACAGTTACCAGGCTAGTTGACAGCAGTTGCGGTAATATTTGAGAGAGAGTCATGCTGAGCCGAGTATACTGCCTTTTGGGCCTCTCAGCTCTGGGCTGGTTGTATTGCTGAGGAGCAGCAGCAGGCTTAGAGATAACCACCACGTTGACAGCTTGGCGGCGTTCTGGTTTGTTTTGTCTCTTGGGACCATACACAGCACTGGCTTCTTTCTTGAAGGGCTTCTTTTTAGTATTTGAGGAGGCACCCTTCTGTATCTTCCCTGATTTTATACCAGCTTCGATCCTCTCACCAGTCAGGATCAGGTCAGTAAACCCAGCAGAGGAATTACCAATGAGATGATTGAAGAATGGACCCGACAGGGTCCCCAAGAACATGTCCACTAGCTCACGATCCGTCAACGGTGGCTGCACCCTGCCAGCCAGATCCCTCCATTTCTGTGCGTACTCCTTAAAACCTTCACCCGATCCTAGCGACATACCCTGGAGTTGGGTACGCGTGGGAGCAAGGTCGGAATTATATTGATACTGCTTGTAGAAAGCAGTGGCCAAATCCTCCCAGTTACGAATGTTGGTTCCATCCAGCTGATAGAACCATTCGAGATGAGTCCCTGAAAGACTCTCCTGGAAGAAGTGGATCCATAAGTTCTTGTCTGCTGTGTAAGGCTGGATCTTCCTTACATAAGAACGGAGGTGCATCTTAGGGCAGGAAGCCCCGTCATACTTCACAAAGGTCGGCGCCTTGAACTTGTGTGGGATCACCACCCCAGAAGATAACCCCAAGTCTCCGAAATCCAACCCAGGCACACGTTGAATCTCCATAGCATTTAACCTGTCCTCCAGCTGTTTGTACCGGTCCTCAGCAGGAGGGTACTGTTCATCGTTGAAGTCAGTCTCAGTGTCAGAGACCACAGGACTAGGGACCTCTCTCCCTTGATGACTGCCTTCCCCCACAGACGGAGTAGTCCTCTCAGCTTCATTCTGCAATGTATTCCCGAGTCTGCGCCCAGTGTTGAATAGCACAGTCCTCTTCTTCTTTTTCTTCTTCAGGAGCAAAGCCTTCAGCTCCTGTTGTCCTTGGGCCAAGTTCATGACCATCTCCTGAAATTGGGCGTTCTGGGCCTGGAGGGCCTTGATAGCTTGCTCGGTAGTTAGTTCAGGATTCATGATGCTTGAGTGCTGAAATAAACAGCGAAGAAGATTAAGCAACCTGTAGAAAAAGGGTACCTGTGATGCATATGATGAATGAAATGCGTATGAATTATGTTTTCAAAGACAATCGGGAATCAACTTTGTAGACAAAAGGAACACACTTTATTAGATTCAAACTTTAAATTGTTCAACAATTTGCCCTTAGGCGCTACAAGAATGAAAATACTGAAAAGGAAATAAAGTTGTAAAAGAAACGTCTGAAGCCCATCAGTGCTCCCATGGCCTCCTCTTCTCAGTACAGATATAGTCATTCAGGGCTCGCTCGTTCTCCAATTGCTTGGTCAGCTTCTGGATCTTCTGTTCCTGTTCGTTGAACTTTTCCCGATAATAATCCCGCTCTTCCTGTAGTTGCGCTCAAGACCTCTTTAGTGTATCAACATCAGTGGGTATCTGAGGAGGGAGAACAGTTGGAGGAACCCCATCTCCATCAGGACTTTCAAGAATGATAGGCCTAACAGCTTCATATGGCATACCTAACTTCTGAGCACGGATGCGGACCCATCTGTAATAAGGTTCCATTGGTAGAGAAGTCTTCAGTCCCAACTCATGTGGGTCAGATTTGTGAATTCTGTCCCAAGCTTTGATGAATCTACGGTGCAGCTCGTCACTATCCTCCTGAAACTCAAAACTGATGTGAGGCACCAACATCTCATGAGGCCCTGCTCTTCTGGCTCTTCCAAACTGACGGAGAGCTAAACATGGATTATAAGAGATTCCGCCCTGAGTACCAATCAATGGAACATTAGGATACTCTCAGCAACGATCAATAACCGCCACCTCATCTAAACCTCTGAGAGTCCAAATGATGTCACTATCAGTGAGAGACATTAACCTATGAGCCCAGCCTTTTCCTTCTTGATTCTTCAGCACGAACTTGGGGAAGTGCGAAATAAACCACCTCACTAACAAAGGAGTACAACACCACAGAGTTCCTCGTCTTCGGGCAGTACGAGCATAGAGTTGACATCACCCAAGAGAGTGGGTACAGGGTTCCGAGACATGAAGATCCTTATGTAATTGATATTGACAAAGTTATCAGGATTTGGAAACAATACTAGCCCATAGATTAAGAGAGCCAGAATGTCCTCGTACGCCCTGAAGTCTAAGTCATTCCAGAAACTGTTAGCTTTACCAATCAGAAACTTAGCCAAGAAGCCCTTAACTCCGCTTCTAGTCTCCCAGTTGTCCGTTACCTCCTTGTTGGTAAAAGGAAGGGCTGCTGCAATCTCCTCAGGTCTAAGAGCCTTTTCCCAGCCAGTGAAGGGAGTCTGATCCAAGATAGGGATACCAAGCAAATCATAGAATTCTTCCAGGGTAGGGACCAGCTGGAAGTCTTGAAAGGTGAAGCAATGGTACAGAGGGTCATAAAACTGGGTCAAGACACTCATCAGTTGTTGGTCCCGCTTTGAAGTGACTAAACCGAGAAGAGAACCATGCCTCTGGATGAAGGAAGCAGTGCTTGGAATTCTGTCAACCAACTCTTTAAGCAAATCAGGTGGGTGAACAAAGTTGAGCCGGATAGTGTTCCTTCGCACAGGCATCATGAGGTCTTACAAAACAGAGCAAAGGTGAAACCCTCTTGTCTTTGAAATAGGTCAGTCCTTATGCAGGATGCATGCAATGTTATGATGGCATGATGTTATGATAAAGCACACCACGAGTATTCACAAAGGCAAACATGATAAGGCACACAAGTCACACCACAACCCTTAGAGTTTAGGCCAGCATGGAGTTCAGGTACTACCCTCTTTCAGTTTGTTGGTTAAGACCTGTCCTAATCAAAAGTAACCGGGTTCTAGAGGATCCCAATATCACTGACTACCCTCAATCGGTCATAACTCCAGCATCGCAATCTTTTCTTGCATCCAGAACCATCGCGAGAGTTTAGCCTCAATGGGTGTAGCATACTGCTACTGTTCTATGGCCAAGTTGGGTCACATTAGGGTTCTAAGGTCGGTTGGTGCTTAATGACTCCTCAGAAGACCCATATTCTCCTCGTTACAACACAAGGGATATCGGTACAGACCAAGGTGCCACACCAACGTAGCCACTGCTTCACCCGTGTCGGTCTATGCCGGACAGGTCCCTCACAGCTTATGCTACCTAAAAGGGTATCCCCAGATCCGGGTTAGGATCTATGAAACTCTGATGCAAATCCCACAAATATAAAGCAATCAAAGCAAAGCAATTGAAAACATAAGTATGATCTAATCCTAAGGTACACCTCACTTTTATATCCCCAGCAGAGTCGTCAGTTCTGTGATCGGTGGAAATAGAACTGACTGTTTTTTAGCTGGTTTTGCGAAATGTCGCGGAAGCAAGAGTCGCCACCGTATTTTATTTTCTCCAACATGGAAAGGACAAAAGCACAACAAAATTCCTTATGAGAATTTTTCTCGGTTCAGGAGGTAGATTTATAGAAAGGGAAGGTGTTAGCACCCTTTCTATCCATGGTTATCCATGGGCTCTTAGGTACTTGCTCTTATGTTTTCAAAATTTGTTTTCTTTTCAAGTGTGAGTGGGTTTGAAAAAGTTTCTTTGAAAGATTTCTGAATGACTCTTGTATCTGTCCTCAAGAGTGTTTGAAAAATTTGTTTTGAAAGCTTTTGAAAGTGTGAGGTGTGAAAAGTATTTTGTTTATTTTTGAAAAGAGCAAGTACCCATGAGTCATCTACTTACCCTAAGGAATTAAGCTGTGTAAGTGCCCTTTAGGTAGTGTCATCCCACCATTGAGAGGTAGGTAGCACCACCGTTGGAGGTGTTCGGGTCGATTCGATTATCGGGACAGTGTGGTCACCGAAGCAACAATTATGACACCTTAGAAGTAACCCTAATGTCCTAGATCCTTTTTAATCCGAGGCAACCGTTTCGAGGCAACTGTTTCGAGGCAACTGTTTCGAGGCAACTGGATCTTGGACATAAGAGCGACTGCTAAAACGTCCTATACTTGACGACCACGTTTCGAAGGCAACGAGTGAGGCGTACCCTAGAAGTGGTGTGTGCATTGTGTGTTGTATTCAGTTAATGTTTGTCTTTGTAATTAGTGAGCTACGAGTTGTTTTTATTTACCATACATTCTTTCAGGCATTTAACAGTTAAGGGGTGCAGAAAGTAAATTGCGGAAACATAAATCCTACGCTATTACAAGGCGCGGGTCTATACATCGCCAAAAATACAAAGACTAGTTTTTTTGGTAAATAAGTACGGAAAGTAAATAAAAACAGTAAAGATCCTAATTACTATTACATCCGGAGGCAGTTACATAATAATCCAAAAATAAGGAATTAAAACTAAAATGCGCGCGAAAGAAAGAATCGGGAATGTCTTAAGGGTGTTGACCCTTTTTAGAAAAGAAATTGATTTTTTTGTCTTTTTTGGTGATTAAATGAAATTAAAAACTAATTATTATTAATTAATTAATATAATTAAAAGAAAATATATTTTTTGTATTTTTTATGTTTTTTATGAAATAAAATAAAAAGAAACAAAATCAAGTTAACCTAATTCTAAAGTATTTTAATTGTTAAAAGAAAAGTCAAAATTGCCTAATTAGACTATTTATTTGTTAATGTTTTATTTACAAAATAATATGATAATAATAATAATGATGTTAATTCTATTTTTTTTTTTATGAAAATATGTTAATTAAATTAATTGTTAATAATAAAAATAATTAAAAGGTTAATAATTAAAATAAGAGAAAATGACAAAAACAAAATAAAAAAGAAGTAAAACCAAGGGGGGTGTGGGCTGAAACGGAGGTTTATTGTTGAGATTTCAGGCCCATTTGAACAAGCCACGTTTGACTTTCCTTGATTGCCTGCAGCATGCTTTGACTGAGCACATGGTATTCCTCATTTTTCGTCCTTTGGATCTGCACTGATGACACATGGCCTGTTGGATGTGTGAGGTGCATGATGTTCAGCGCTTTGGAAACTGCACAGGAAAGCATTAAGAAAAAGAATATGGAAATTATAGGGGGACCTGGGAATCGAACCCAAGTCCCAGAGATTGCATGACACGTTCACCACCACTCCACCATCTGCGTGTGTTTGTCAATATAATGGAAAAGAAATATAATATACAAAAGCAACAATACACGCTGGAACTAACTAAAACGAGCGCCCTTATTCAAATCAACCAGACATATGTGAACATGTCATCGTCGTCTTCTTCATACCTGCAAAAAAGAAATAAGATAGCGGGGGTTTTTAACCCCCACTAAGTGCAATGGCAGAAAATAGCGAATAGAAATTGGGATAACATAAAAAGGGCGCGATAGGTCCATCTAATCCGTCTTGAGCTTATGAGTTTGACCATGCCTGTTTTGAGGTTCAATTTTACAGTATATAAAAACCCCCAATTCTAAACCTTGAAAACCCTAAAGCGTTTTAATGGCAAGTCGTGATTCTGTACATGATAATGAAATTAGACAATGCCAATAGCTTTGGAAGGATGTCAGCAACACAAATCAATCAAGAGAATGTATTGAAAACACATGGAATGTGATATGTAAATTGGGAAATATATGCAAACTGTATGAGTTGTGGGCTTCGATTCTGATGGTGTTAGGGCTTGTTTGTGCTTGCAAATCGTCCCCGGCAATGTAAGGAGTATGTCTGGATTAAGAAGGGAGCTTGAAATGGGCTGCAAGGTGGTTTTCAGTTTGTGATTTTTCTCTTGAAAATTTGGAAATGGCTTATGCTGTATGAGTGTTTCTAGCTTGTGTATTGTGTTGGGAAAGCTTGCATATGTCTTTTGTAATGAGTATCAATCCATATAATGAGCCTTGAAGCCTTGCAATCATGTTCTTGATTTTGCCATAACCTCCATTAAAGCAACTTACCATTCTTGTCAAAATTTGAATTTCTTGCTTGGAATAGGCCTTTCACGAATTTGGAAGGTGAATGATGGTGTATCAAAGCAATTCAACACAAAATATATCCCTCCATTAATTTTCTTGATTTTTATTTGAATTTTAAAGATTTAAAATGAATTAAATCAAATAAAATTAAATAAAAATGGAAAAATTAATTTTTAATCTTGAAATAAATTGTGGGACACGTGGGAAGCATGGCCAAGCTGAACCAAGTGGAAAAAGTGGGCCCCTTTTGTCAAAAATGAAGTTTCAAGGATAATTGACTTTGGCCATTTCACAAAAATTTCCCAACTTCTCCAATGCATATCTTGCTCAATTTTGAATCTATGAACATGTTCTTTGACATTTTGGAAAGGTCTTGAAGTCCTCTAACCAATATCTTTGGTCCCATGTCATTTTGATTTACCAATCTCAAGTTATGGTCTTTGACTTAAAGTGCCTTTTTGTTGACTTTTGAAAATTACCTATAATGTTGAAATTGATAACTTTTTGTGGGAGCATTTTTTGGATTTGGAATGTGAAGATGAATTGTAGGAAATGTCTTCCCCTTCAAGATGAGAATTGGATGGGATTTTTCTGATGAACCATGAAAAAGTTATGCTTTGGTCAAGTTATAGTTGACTTTTCAGCTGTCCAAAAATAGAAACTTTTGACACCTTGATGATTTTTGAGCCATTCTTGTGAAATCATGGTCAAGACTTGACCAAATGATGATTGTGGCTTCAAAATAAGATGTTGACCAAATTTTTTGACTTTTGACTGCCAAATGACCATTTTGCCCCTGCAGTTGACTGTGAGGCAATTAGGGTTTTTGACTGTGCAACTTGACCTTGGGAGCCTTGAAACTTGACATGTAGGTGCTTGACAATGTATATGAGCATATGGGACTTGATTAAGCCCTTGAAAACCTCAACTTCCTTGCAAGAACCAAAACCCTAATTTGACTGGCTTGGGAGGATGGTTGACTGTGTAGCCCTTGAGTAGACTTTGAACCATTTGAGGTGATGCTTGGCAAAACTTTGAAGATTATGGGAGGGCAAATTTTGGGGTACAACAGATTGGAATGGAAGTGCATATGCACTATGGGAGAGAATAACCGGTGAACCAAATGTTAATCCCGAAGCACGTTACGCCTCTCACATCCACAACCCGAACATTCGCTTCTTACACCGTGTTATGGCAAACACAGTATTTGGAAGGGCAAACAACAACAAAGTCAACGCTAAAGAGTTGTATGCTCTTCACTGTACCTTTTCACAAAATCTCCGTCTTAATCCCGTTACCTTAATGATGGCCCACATTTAAAACCTCGTTACAAGAGACGGGACTACGCCTATTTGTATCGGAGGCATTGTCACCACAATCGCAGTTCACCTGAACTGGGGGGAAAGGATTCAACACCTACCTCCGCTGCCAGCAGTTTATATGGATATTGATAACTATAGAGCTGGCCTCCTGATCAAAGTACGAGAAGCTGGAGGGTACCATCTAAATGGTTAAGAATGCAAAAGTTCGTAGCGTGATCATGCCGAATCACAATCGTACTAACTTGGGTAATCCGGATAACTGGCTTTACAACCTGAACGCCCCAGAACCCGGAGAAAATGTGCAAGGAAATCAAGGTGAGCCCAACAACGCTGCCGCTGACGAAATCGAAGAAGAATTAGAGCAACAAGAGCCCCAACCACAGCAAGCCAACAATCCCGCCACCATCGACACAATCTATGCCGCAATAATGCAGCAAAACCAGTTGTCCACTCAACGCCACCAGAGCCTCGAGACGCGCCAAATCGAGATGATGACTCTCATGCAACAAATGCAGAGAGACCAAAACGACTACACTCGCAGGCATGATTAAAGTATGCTGGAAGTCACCACAGGAATAATGGAAGATATGCGAGCCTTAACACTTCGTGTTGACGACTTGCATAATATCATATCCCAGAGAGATGGAGGTGAATCTTCAAGACACGGTGGGCAAGAACGTCGAAGAATGAGGACACGTGGCCGATATCAAAGACAAGAGGAGGAAGAATGATTACCCAGTTTCCATCTCCCCTTTCCCTCTTCTATCAATACATTGAGGATAGTGTATGATTCAAGTATGGGGGAGGAAGAATTCCCTTTTCCTAGTAATTTTTATTTTTTTCTTTGTAATTTCCCTTCCGTTATCTTTATTTCAATAAAACATTTTTTTATCAAGTTATCTATTAAAGAAATTTGTGTTCTTTAAGACTCCCCTTTCTTTTTGAGCCCATAAAAAAAATCGACTCACTCGACAAAGTACATAGACTGCAAGATCTCTAATCGTCAGGAATTGGGGCAAGATTAAGCGAAATTTCTACTGTCTAAACACTCTACAACCCCAGAGTATGATAGATCAGTTCAAGTACATGTTATTTCCAACACCCTGAGCTTAGTCTTTATAGTAACCTTGAGTAGTTTATATTAGCAGTCAGCACCGTCTTAAACACAAACTATGCAGGAAGTCGATGAATATAAGTGGATGATATAATATTTCAGCAAAATGTTGCAAGGAAACACACCGATTAAATTGGATGATCCTCACCCGATCGCCTAATCCAAAGGATGTAAACCTTACAAAGTAACATGAAAATTCATTTGATGGATGGTTCAGGAGCATCTGGTACTGAACTCGGTAGGGCAGATTACGGTCTGATCCCCCGCATCCAACCATTGAATTAAAGGTTGCCACATTACTGTGCCAGAAACCTCTAAAGTTTAAAAGGGTCATAACCACTAACCGACTGTTCTGCTATGTGCGTGTAAAGATAAAGGGCTTAATGTGATTGCGCTAGAATGAAAAGGATAAAACAAGACAAATACTCGAGGTAGGCTATGATAGGACCTGTAACTAGTTTACGTAAAATGGGACTGTCTAGCGTCATCGATGTAGTAATGGAGCATGAATCAAGCCATCTATTTTCTGACAAAAACACAACGCAACTATATATTAGTTTATCCAAGTCATAACCATGTTTAGAAAAACATCGTACTTAGCATTTGCTTGAGGACAAGCAAAGTTTAAGTATGGGGGAGTTTGATGACACACAAATATGTGATATTTCTGGCTTGATATACACCAAATTTTTCTCATACTTTAGTTTAAATTAAATCATTTTATAAGTATTATGCAGGTATTTTTCTATTTTTGCAGATATTCATTAAGCTGAGCACTTTTGAAGAAATGAAGAAAAAAGGTGCAAAAACTAGCAAAAAGGCCTAAGGAGAAGAAAGGAGCCCAAAGCCCATTACACATGTGAGCACGTGGCCCACAGTGAAGAAGTCCTTGACGACCGTCAAGGAGGCGTGACGAACGTCACGCGCCAAGAAGACCAAGTGACTATCGTCACTTGAATGTGACGAACGTCACAAGCCTTTACTCCACTTTCTTCTCATCCAACGGACAGAAACGCGTTCAAGGGTTAATCCAACGACTTCCTACATTTTCTCACCCACTCAGTCAAAGTACCAAGGAACGTGACAAATTAATGGCCCTATTATTTCTCAAAGAAGGAAGTAAATTATTCCTACATTTTCGAGAGCAACTGATCACGCAAGACTTATAAATAGAGCCTTAGACCACAGTAGAAATGGTTCTTCTTTTTGGCAAGAAACTTTAGAGATTTTATTGAGCGAATATTCTTTTCAGTATTATTTATATTTCCCAGCTATTTCTATATTCCTTTCCAGTATTATTTTCTTCTGTACGGTTAAATATATTCTCCGATCGAAGCAAAGCCTACAATTTGTGCAGGAGTGCTTCTGTCTTCAGAGTTATTACCAGGTTTATGTTTACAAATTCTTATTGCTTTTTAATCGATATAATTATGTTTATTTTTGTTTGTCCTTTAAATTATTCTGCAATTTGGTTTAATGTTATGTCAGGCTAGAAATCCTATACCGGTATGTAAAGTCACTCAACCGAGGGAACGAGTAACTTAGTCGGGATTATTTTTACTACAAAACTTTCTTTTCTGGACTAAGTTACTATTTTTCAATCATTAAATTGTTTTGTTACGGAAGTAAAAAACAGATAGAGGTTAGGGTCAACAAAGCGGAAGTTTGAGATCTTTTAACTGGACAGTAGTAATTAGGCATTGGTTTAAAATACAGCGGAAGCACTTTAAAGTTAATTAAGATTTTATTTAGTTTTCAAAAAGTGTTTTTAACTCCTGTGGGATGGCGGAAGCGTACGTTAGGACTTAACTGCATAGCCTAGATCAACAAAACGATAGTGTGAGACGAGGGTTTTTAAACTAAATAAGTTTTACTGAAAGCTGTTTTGAAAATATAAAGACACCCAACAGTTCGCTAGTTCCCGAGGTTCGACTATTGCATACTGGTAATTACGCTCATTGATTATTATAAATCCAACTTAATTTAGTATTTAGTTTTCCCTACAACCCAATCAAATATTCATCAGCTTTAGATTTGCGAAGTAACAATAGAAGGCGGTAGATCGATTCATCAGTCTCTGTGGTTCGATATCTTTTAAAACTACACGATAAGACTGTGCACTTGCAGTCCGAATCATTGGATACATAAGTATAATCCCACGATCATAGGACAACTTTCATACCATAGACCAGAGAGAAAGGGTTTTCCTCAATTGATGTTCTAGATAAATTACGGTAGCCGTGAAGAGCAAACAGTAACATCTTGTGCCAATCTTTATATGTCACAACCATCTTCTATATGATCTTCTTTATATTCTTATTGGCGGCTTCCACTGCACCATTCATTTTAGGTCGATATTGAGAAGAGTTGTGATGCTTGATCTTAAACTACGTGCAGAGCTCAATGATCATTGTATTGTTAAGATTGGTACCGTTGTCTGTGATAATCCTCTCAGGGATGCCATATCGACAAATCAAGTTATGTTTAATGAATCGGGAAACCACATTTTTGGTGACAGAGGCGAACGAGGCTGCTTCAACCCACTTTGTAAAGTAATCAATGGTGACGAGGATGAAGAAATGTTCGTTAGAGGCTGTGTGATTGATTTATCCAATCATATCAATGCCCCACATTGCAAACGGCCAAGGAGCAGTCATGACGTTCAAAGGAACTGGAGGTACATTAACTTTACCGACATAGATTTGACACTTATGACAAGTTCTTGAGTGGTGGTGACAGTCAGTCTCCATGGTCGACCAATAGTAACCAGCCCTTAAGATCTTTTTAGCCATAGTGTGCCCACTGGAGTGAGTACCAAAGACACCTTCATGTATATCTTGCATAATTTCTTCAGCTTCTTTTTTGTCCATACAACGAAGCAGAGTTGAATCATGATTGCGCTTGTATAGAATTCCATTTATCAATAAGAATTTGGCTGAGAACCTTCATAGGAACTTATTGTCATTGATGGATGCCCCCTCAGGTTATTCTTGAGCCTCAAGGTACCTTTTCTCCTCATGAAACCAGGGTTTTTCATCTACTCCATTAGTATTGATTCCATAGCAGTGCGCAGGTTCGTCAAATCTTTCAATGGTAACTCTGGGAGCCTCATTGTCCCATCTGACCTTGAACATGGATAACATGCTATCCAGAGTATCCGCCAGCTGATTCTCTTCTCTTGGTATGTGCTCGAAAGTAATCTCCTCGAAATATGGGATCAGGGTTAGTACATGCTTTTTATAAGGAATAAGATTCAGGTGCTTCATATCCAATTCTCCCTTAACTTGACTGATTACCAAAGCTGAATCTCCATGCACGCTTAAGCATTTGATTCTTAGGTTAATAACATCCATAAGACACATGATGCAAGCTTCATATTCGGCCACGTTGTGGGTACAGTCAAAGCACAGCCTGATAGTAAAAGGTGTATGGCAACATTCGAGGGAAACGATCACAACACCAATTCCGTTTCCAAGAGCATTAGAAGCTCCATCAAAAACCATAGTCCATCGGGATCCTTGTTCAAGTCCTTCATACAGTCCAGGTTCCTCAGAATCTGTTACTAGCATGATATTTTCGTCCGGGGATTCAAAGTTCATGGACTGATAGTCGTCTACGGCCTGATGCGCCAAATTGTCGGCCAGTACGCTTCCTTTTATTGCCTTTTGAGTGGTGTACTGGATTCATATTCTGTTAAGACCATATGCCATCGGGAAATTCTTCTGGAGAGAGATGGCTCTTCAAATATGTACTTGATAGGATCCATCTTAGAGATCAACAAAGTGGTATGGGTCAACATATATTGTCTTAGTCGGCGAGCAGCCCATGCTAAAGCACGACAAGTTTTCTCGAGCAGTGAATATATTATTTCAAAGTCGGTAAACTTTTTGCTAAGGTAGTATATTGCATACTCTTTTCGACCAGACTCGTCATGCTTCCCTATTACACACCCCATTAAGTTCTCTAGCACTGCTAAGTACATGATCAGATGTCTTCCTTCAACTGGTGGCATTAGAATCAGAGGCTCTTGAAAATACTCTTTAATCTTGTCAAAAGCTACCTGACAGTCGCCATTCCATTTTACTACTTGATCTTTCTTCAGCAGCTTGAAATTGGCTCACAAGTAGTAGTCAAATGTGAAATGAAACATGCAATGTAATTCAGCCGTCCTAAGAAACCTCTGACTTCCTTCTTGGTACGAGGAGCTGGCATCTCTTGAATGGCTTTAAATTTTGCAGGATCAACCTTAATACCCTTACCACTGATGACGAAGCTCAAGAGCTTACCAGATCTCACCCTGAAGGTGCACTTGTTCGGATTTAACCTCAGCTTATACTTCCTCATCTTTTCAAACAGTTTATGCAGATGATCGAGATGTTCTTCTTCAATTTGCGACCTGGCTATCATATCGTTAATGTAGACCTATATCTCGTGGTGAATCATATCATGAAATAAGGCTACCATGGCACGCTAATAGGTTTCCCGGATGTTCTTCAACCCAAAAGACATAACCCTATAACAAAAAGTACCCCACTGTGCGACGAAGGTAGTTTTCTCCGTGTCTTCAGGCGCCATTTTGATATGATTGTAACCCGAGAATCCATCCATGAAGGAGAATACCTTATACTGAGTGGTGTTATCAACCAAAACATCGATATATGGTAGTGGGAAGTCATCTTTGGGGCTTTCCCTATTTAGATCCCTGTAATCTACACATATACATGCCTTGTCGTCTTTCTTTGGTACCAGAACAACATTAGTCATCCATTGAGGATATGACGTCACTGCCAAGAACTCTGGGTTGGATTGTTTCATAACCTCAACCTTGATCTTTTCTGATATTTCAGGATGCATGCGATAAACCTTCTGTTTTATCAGTGCACAATCCTCTTTCATTGGCAGACGGTGAACCACAATATTGGTGTCGAGCCCTGGCATGTCTTCGTACGACTAGGCAAAGATTTCAACATATTCATGTAGCATATGGCTTAACCTGCTCTTGACACTGGTGTCTATGTCAGCACCTATCTTGACCTCTTTTATGTTTGTCTTAGTACCCAAGTTTACCACTTTGACTGGATATTCGTGTGGTTTGATATCCTTCTCTTATCAAGAGTCTGGTAAGTTCTCTAAGTATTTCACAATCTTCCTCACCTTTGTCCTCGGCTTGGTAGATCGGATTGTCGAAGTCATATGAGGCAAAAGCAAAATTGTTATCAATGAGATCCAGAATGGATGAGGATATGCAATATAGTGTGTGGGTGTGTGTGAGATCACATAGCTATTTTTAAAGAATTCAATAAGATAAAAAGAAAGACTGGGATCACAAAATTTGTATGTAAAACGTCCAATGTTTTTATTGAATGAGCAAATGTTTATGAACTAATCAACCCTTAACAAATGAACCATTGTGCCTCAGGTAAGAAACAAGGTTTTAAAGTCATTTGTTGTACCCCAAAATTTTCCCTCTTATTTCTCAAGAAATCTCTCATAAGATCTCAATTGATTCAAGACTACACAAGGTTTGATCAGCTCAAGACACCTCCTCAAGCACTGATGACTCAAATTAGGGTTTGAGTTTGTACAAGGATAATTTAACTTTCTAAGTCTAAATTGATTTTAATGAATCATTTTGTACCCTCAATATTTCTCATGTCAAGTTTCAAGTCTTGGATCACACTTTTGCTCAGTCAATTAATTAGTTGACCTAAAAATCAACTATATTGGGGAAAAAGTTAACTGTGGTCAATTTACAGTCAAACTTCATAATTTTTTATCCATATAAACATCATGAACTCATATATGTAATTTGATCAAGTTTGTATCATAATTCCTCAAGAAATTTGATCAGATCATCAAAAGGACAAAATGGTCAAAATTAGGGTTTTGACTGAGGAAGTTCAATTTTTTTACTTTTGGCCTAACAAATGACTTATTGGTTTAAGACATGATTTCAAGGATTCAAATACATCATTTTGACCTAATGGCATGGCTCAAAACATTTCTCAAGATCAATTGATTGATAGTTGAATTTCAGTCAACTGATGAAAAGTCAATTGTACACTAAAAAGTCAAACTTTGACTTTTGATCAAAATCAAGTTTCAAAGATTAAAATTTATCAAGACATGTAAAAATATGAAAATTGTTCATCAAGAAATAAAAAATTCAAGATTCATCTTTGAAAAGTCAAAATTCTAAAACTTAGAATTTTTTCTAAGTGTTGGAAAATTCACATTTTTTCACAACTTTGTGCAAAATTTCCACCATGATGGAAGATCATTCAAGGGAAACTTCCAACATGAAAGTTGTAGATCTCAATGAGATCTAAAACATTGTAGGGCAGAAATTTTTCTAGAAATGCTTGGATTTCAAGTTATGATTTTGTGAATACATGTTCATGAAACTTAAAAGACTTCGTGAAATTTTGCCCTAGTTAGGCAGGATTTTGACCTAACAGTTGACCTAAAATCAGCTGTATTGGGGAAAAAGTCAACCATGGCCAATTTACAGTCAAACTTCATAATTTTTTATCCACATAAACATTTTGAACTCATATGTATCATTTGATCAAGTTTGGACCACAATTCCTCAAGAAATTTGATCAAATCATCAAAAGGGCAAAATGGTCAAAATTAGGGTTTTGAATAGGAAAGGGCAATTTCTGATTTTTGACCTAGAAAATGATCAATTGGTTTAAGGCATGGTCTCAAGAGTCCAATTGCATCATTTTTACCTAGTGACATGATTCAAAACATTGCAAATCCATTGGATTGACAGATGAATTTTGCAGTTAACTGATCAAAAATCGAATGTATACTGAAAAGTCAAACTTTGACATTTTGGTCAAAATCAAATGCCAAAGATCATAATTCATCAAAACATGTAAAAATATGAAACTTTTTCATCAAGAAATCAAGAATTCAAAATTTTATTTTGAAAAGATGAAATTTCTTAACTTAGAAATTTTTCTAAGTATAGAAATTTTCTTATTTTTTCATAACTTTGAGCCAAATTTTCACCATGATGCAAGATGATTCAAGAGAAACTTCCAACATGAAAGTTGTAGATATCCATGAAATCTACAACTTTTCTTCACACAACTTCTCCAAAAATTGTTTGGATCTCAATTTATAATTTTGTGAATACATGCTCATGAATTAAAAATGACTTAGTGAAATTTTGCCCTAGTTAGGCCGATTTTTGACCTAACTTCATGGCAATTTTTCACATAGTTCCAAGGGGAATATTCAAAAGAAATTCAAAGATGAGTTGTATAGCACACTACAATATTTCCAAAATGTCTGAGAACTCCTTGAGATCATTCTTGAGTAGGGATAATCGAAGAGATGAAATTGGTGTTTTGTCACTTGGATTGCAAGCCATTTTGTGAAGAACACTTGGTCCAATCTTCAAGCATGTTGTACAAATCTCACTTTTCAGGATTCTAACTTGATTTTCACTCCATAATTAAATGTTTTCACAGCTGTTGGAAGCTTTAATCCAAGCATTCAATTCATTGTACAAGTATAATTCCATTTTGGGAAGAAAGGCAACATTGCCATTTTAGAAAAGCAAGCTTTATGCAAAGTCAGCTTGCATTGAGCCTTGCATTTGTTCTTTATGCACAAGCACACTCTACACAATCAGAAAAAGTGTGTTTAAAGGGTTAAGCCACCCTACAAGCCTTGTAATTCACATTGAAACCATGCTTGCTAGCTTTTCTTCAAAAACAAGTAACCAAGAAAAATATGTGAGTTTTCAAATTCTGAGTGGTTACAAGCCTCAAAACCCCTTGTTTATAAGTATACACACTATTTTCAAGTGAGCACACAAATGCCATTGCCCTGAAATTACCTCAAACACTAAAAAACCAAAAACCTGTTCAAGAACACCATTAACATACAGTTCTGAACCAAAACTCATGATCTTCATTTCCACTCGTGCGTTTTGAAAACTAATCACTCAGACACTTTCTATACATCATACCAAAGCAATCGATACCTTTGTTTCCTCACTGTAACTCCTCCATCACTATCCACCATTTTCAAATATCAAGCTTGCAGGTTGACTTGAGTAGAGATATTCAGGGACTTTCAAGGCAAAGTAACAGTTGGAATATACTCAAGGAGGTCCAGGAAAGCTAAACAGATCCTCAGGCCCTCTCAAAAGTTGCCCAAACTCCATTCACGACTCCAGTTGCAAGAGGTAAAAACTCAAACTTCTATCTCTTCATACAAGCATCATTTGATCCTGATTTTTGAAAACAAAATGTAGATATCCTTGCTCTAAAGCTAACCATGTTCGTAGTTTCCATTTATATTGACTGTGTATAGAGACTTTTGGATTTGAAATTTCTGAGAAAATTAGGTTTCAATTTAGGGCCAGCAAAATTAGTCTTTATCTTTGACATTTAGTTTACATAAGTTATATGGTTGAATTCGTGGGAAGAAACACCACAACTTTCATGTTTGAACTTTCCATTTTTATGGAGAAATGAGGAAGATACAGGTAGTTCGGCTAGGCTCAAGGTTGAAGACGAAGTTGCCTTCAGAAAGCAGTTTCTAATATATATTTATGCTTTGATTATATGACTGGCTGAAACAGCCACCCCAGTGGCAAGCGCGCGCGTACTAAGGCATATGTTACCTAAAGGGAGAGGGTTCGAACCAATGTGAACCCCCCTTTTGCATTTTTCCATATTTCTGATTTTTTTTTCTAACATCTTTTTTGTAGGCGCTAGGACCTTTGGGCCTGGCATTTTTTGTTTGTTTTTGCTAGCATACTTCCCTGTTTATTTGCGACACCCCTTGGCCCATTTTATTTTTATTTATTTATTTATTTCCTTTTTCTTTTAAAAATATTTTCTAAAATACCAAAAAAATCATAAAAAATATAAAAAAAATATAGATTTATATTTTGACACAATTTTTAAATATATTTCCACATAAAAAATTATTTATATTCATCATACTTTATTTACTTTTATTAATTTCCTTCTAAATATTAAAATAAAACTAGGTTATTATTTATCTAAATATATTTATTTTAATATAAAAAAGACCAAAAATATTTCATAATACCACATACTATTTTCAAGACAAAAATGTAAAAATACTTTTTCTTTAAACTAATTTTCCTATAATCAACTAAAATAAATTTAGGGTTTTATTCAAAAAAATCTTTTCTTAATTGAAATTTTTTCTTAATTAATTTCTTTTCTTAATTAACTTAAGTTAATTTAATTTAATTACTTTTTTTTCTCTAATTAGGTTTAGGTTAAAACCTCCTTCATACAAAAATCCAAACACAAAAATCATTTCTTTCAATTTGCATTTTGTACTTTACATATTCCTTCAATTATTTATACAATATTCAATTTGGTTGTAATAGATTAATTAGGTTTATATTATTGCAATCCCCATTCATAAATTGTATACCCCCCCTCCCACAAATATTGTAATAGCGTAGTAACTTTAAATTTCACAATTTATCGCTTTTACATAACATGCTAGTAATTAGGGTTTGTATGGGAAGATATAATCAATCAAATAGAAAACCCTAATCCAAGACAAAAATAAGCATGAAAATGACACGCTTGCACACAAGCACCCCTAGGGTAAAATCCACTTGGTTGCCTTACAAAATGGCCATATTACGCATGTAAGGTATCTTAGCAAAGAAAAACAAACAAATACAAGATCATAGTCCCTCGATGACTCTATTCAAAGTTACCTTACAAAATGATCTTAGTCCTTCAAAAAGAATGCTAAGATACCTTGCAACATTGCTAATCATGGCTATACGATGACCTACGCCTGTCCCGTTTACATCCAAAGATAGGGTTGCTTACCAAATCAATGGTAAGACAACAATGTCAAAGGAAAAGGAAATGAACAAGAAAGACATTTGAGTAGGTAGATTGCTCCCAATTACTTTCTCCATTTCAAAATAAAAATCCTTGCTATTTTCAAAACAATCACATACACCTTCAAACATCTTACAAAACTTGAAAACATTTTCAAAAGATCAAACATCTTTGTATACATTCTTACGAACAAGAATCATTACAAAGATTGACTAAACAATGGCCTCTTTACAAAATACTTTCAAAAAACCACACAAAGCACAATTTCAAACAAAAGAAAGTGATCTAGCAAGTAACTAAGAGCCCATGGATAACCATGGATGAAAAGGGTGCTAATACCTTCCCTTTTCATAATCTACCCCCCGAACTCAAGAAACAATCTCAAAGGTCTTTCCTGTGCTTTTTCACCTTTCATTTTGGATAAAAGAAAAGTTGGTGGAGACTCTTGCTAAACCGCAACATTTGCGATCAAACGCAAAACACCCAAGTTAGTTCTCCCACCGCATCACAGAACTGACGACTCTGCTGGGGATGATTCTAAAAGTGGGGTTACCTTAGGGATATATCACATTTATTTGCTTACATTGTTTGACTTGTATGCTTTACATTATGGTTCTTTGTTTGGGTTTGAATCCTCTACCCGGATTTGGGATACATTATAGGTAAGTAGCAATACGTTGTGGAAACTGTGTGGGGTATACCAATATGGTCTAAGCAATAGCTATGTTAGTGCGATATATTTGTGGGTACCGGTAGCCTTTGAGTTAATCAAAGAGAATACGGGGCCGCTGAGTGATGTCATGAAGCATTAATGAACTTTTAGAACCTTTACTTGACCAACTTGGCCTTTAGGATGTAGTGAGATGATCGGCTTTGGTGCAGTCCAAAGTTGGTAGATACTCGATACTACACTCATTGAGGTTTGTTTTCTTGGGATATTTTGGTCGCCATTAAAGAGGCTTGTGCTGAAACAATGACCAAGGAAACAAACCAGTGATATTGAGCTCCTTAAAACCCGGTTACTATTACTAGGACAGGTTTGAGCCAACTAAACTTCAAGAGGGTACTTACCTATAAAACTCCATGCAAGCCTAAACCTAAGGACTTGTTTGCTTTATTTGTATATGCATACTTGTACATAACATCATGAACATCATGAACATCATATACATCCACTAACCATTTCAAGGATTTTTGGATTCATCTTTGTTCTTGTTTTGTAGGGTATGGATTCACTTCGTAGGAAAACTATTCAAGTAAACCTTGTGAGAATCCCTCCACAACTTAAGGAGCTAGATTCAAGGATTCCTGAAAACTCTCCATTTACCGAGAGACATGGTCACCTACTCAACTTGGTCACCTCCAACACAGATGAGGACACAATGAAGGTGCTCTTTCAGTTCTTTGATCCTTTACACCATTGCTTCACATTTCCCGACTATCAACTTGTGCCTACTTTGGAAGAATTCTCCCAACTCTTGAGGATTCCCATTCTCAATCAACTACCTTTCAATGGTACAGAAAAATACCCAAAGCCAGAAGAGATTGCTCAAGCCCTACACTTGCACTCATATGATATCACAATTCATTGAGAAACAAGGAGTGGTGTCAAAGGTTTCTTAGCAAAGTTCTTGTTTGAGAAAGCCCAAAATTGTTGGAATTGCTTGGACTTGCAAGCCTTTGAAGAAATTGTGGCTCTCCTCATCTATGGGATGGTTTGTTTCCAAATCCTGACCAACTCATAGATGTGAACACCATCAAAATCTTCATGTCACGCAACCCGGTGCCTACATTTCTAGGAGATATCCTACACTTTTTTCACACTCGCACAATGAGGAAAGAGGTGTCCTTATGTGTTGCACTCCTCTCTTGGCAAGATGGTTTATTTCTCATCTTCCCCAATATGTATTAAAGAATGAGCAAGGTTCAAGGTGGTCACAAAGGTTGATGATGCTCAAACATTCAAACATTCATTGGTGCTCTCGATCCAAAGAGAATGTTATCATTGTCGACCGTTGTGGAGAATTCCCTAATGTACCTTTACTTGGCATTAGGGGAGGTATCACCTACAACCCTTGTTTGGCCTTAAGACAGTTTGGTTATGCCCGAAGGGATGGCCCGCATGAGATGTTGATTCAAGGTTTGGTATTTGACTACGACAACGACGATCAAGGTCTTTGCCAGAGATTTATCTGAGCTTGGAGAATGTTGAATAAGGTGGATAACAAGACTTTGGGGCATAAGAATTCCATCCCTCTTGATCCTTACCTCAAATGGGTATGAACTCGTGCTCAGAGTCTTATGATTCCTTACCCCTCCATCCTTCCGGTAACCATTGAGCCTGTCATGGAGGGAGATGTTCCATACACTATCCTATATCCTGACATGCCCACATCTCTTGAAGACCTACAAAGGGATTGGATACAACTCAAGGGGGAGCGATATACATTTGAAGCCCAATTCTACGCAAGCGAGAAGAAGGTTTTGGAACTCACTAGGCTACTTCATGGGGAGCAGACTTTGAATGCCTACATTGCACCAAAGAGGATGCATACTACCTTTTTATCTTAGAGTTTTTGTATTATTTTTCCCCAAGAGGCATTGATGTACTCAAGCTTTAAATTATTAATATAATGTGTGTTTCCTTTTTGTCTAAAATGAATTTGAATCTTTGAAATCCTTGAAAACATTGCATATGCATATGCAATTCATCATAACATAAGCAAGTTTTTTGCAACAAGTCTCCTCATCTCTCTACTGTTTATTTCAGTAAGATGGATCTTGAGCAAACAGTGAAATACCTTCAAGCTCAGAATACACAGTTTCAACAGTTGCTCTTGACCCTAGCCAAGGGGCAAGACGAATTGAAGACTTTGCTGGCTGAAGAGAGGAAAAAGAAGACAAAGAAGATAACCGGAGTCCTAAACATGGGAAGAAGATTTCATGGGCAGACAAGAAGGACTTTAGAATTTGCAACAACATCCGGTGAAAGAGACAATCAAGATGGTAAAGGCATGGAAACAGTTGTCCCGTCATAATTGGAGGAGGAAGAGGAAGAGGAGGACTACTCTGAAGAACAATACCCTCCAGCGGATGACAAGTATAAACATCTCGAGGAGTAGCTGAGTGCGATGGAAATCCAAAAGGTTCCTGGCTTGGACTTTGAGGAATTGGGTTTAGTGTCGGGGATTGTGATTCCTCTGAAATTCAAAGCAGTTGTATTCGCCAAATATGACAGAGTTTCATGCCCTAAAATGCATCTCCTATCATATGTGAGGAAAATTAAACCCCATACCGCTAATAAAGACTTATGGGTGCACTCTTCTAAGAGAGTCTGTTTGGAACTCAACTTGACTGGTTTTACCAACTAGAAAGAGCCAACGTTCACAATTGGGAAGATCTTGCTGCAGCTTTCTACAAACAATATCAGTACAATGCTGATCTGGCGCCTACTCGTGCTCAACTCCAGAGTATGGCCATGGTTTCCAATGAGGGTTTCAAGGACTACGCACAAAAATGGATAGATTTGGCTGGAAGAGTTCAACCCCCTCTGTCTGAGAGAGAATTGGTAGACATGTTCTTGGGCACCTTGTCTGGTCCCTTCTTCAATCATTTAATCGGAAGTTCATCTGCAGGCTTTACTGAACTAATATTGATTGGAGAGAGGATAAAAGCCGGTATAAAGAATGGAAAGATTCAGAAAGACACATCTTCTTCTAAAGCTGTAAGGAAGCCCTTCGTCAGAAAGAAAGAGGTGGTTGCCATATATCCGCAAAGAAACTAAGATAGGGTCGAACGCCGACCAATGGTGGGGGATGTTATAATTCCTAAGCCTGCATCTGATCAACAAAGAAATAATCAACCAAGGATGGAAAGGCCAGTCAGGCAGTTCACCAGAATCAACATGACCCCGTCTCAAGTATTACCGCATCTACTAAGATCCAACTTGATAACCTTGAAAGAAGCTCCGAAAAATCCCAATACAACATCTCCTCATTATCATCTCAATGGTCGTTGCACATATCACTCTAAGAGTCCTGGTCACGATACTAATAACTATTGGGCTCTAAATAACAAAATACAAGACCTTATTGAAGTAAAAGAAATTAAGTTCGATGCGCCTGAAAAGCCAAATGTCATTTCTGCCCCTATGCCCAGACATGGCCATAATACCAATGCCATTGAAGAAGGATTGTTTGTTACTTCAATTGATGAACTCATGACCCCACTTTTGACTATTAAAATGAATTTGTTGAATGTCGGTGTGCTCCCGGGCTATGATGAAGTTTGCCATTTCTGTTTATGGTCACCAACCAGCTATCCTTTGTTGAAAGCAGGCGTTCAGTGCCTAATAGATAACAAAGAAATTTTATTCGAGAAGACTTCTGTTCCACCTATCCCTTTTGAAGATGTTTCTATCATTACCATTTCCGCCAATTATTCCAGGGTCTCCACCAAAAGACCCGTTATAATTACATCAGTTCCGAAAGTAACTCCTCTAATAATCACAATGCCTGGACCAGTCCCATATGCGTCAGACAAAAACATACCATGGAATTATGGAGGGGATGTCTATTACCATGGTATCAAGCAGGATTGGCCAACCGCCGAAGATTCAAGCTCCAAGAAAGTCAACTCCGACATCAATAATTTTGCAGGAACTAGCAAAATTACCCGAAGTGGTTGGATCTTTTCTCCAGAGATTGCCCCCCCAAAGCATTTTTTGGACCAGTAATCATTCCTGTTGTTGCTCCCTCAAAAGTTGTTCCCGGTCCTACAATTATCTCCAACAATACTCCAATCGACAAAGCCGTTACAACCCCCGTAATCATTCTTATTGACACTCTTGTTACCGAGTTAACCGAGACTCGAGGAAAAAGTATTCTGATTGAGCCTGTCTGGATGAAAGGTCAGTCATTGACTATTCCTGAGACCTCCAAGAAAGAAATGGAGGAGATCCTAAAAATTATAAAGAGAAGCGACTACGATGTAGTTGAAAAACTGAGGCAAAGTCCCTCTAAAATCTCCATGCTGGCATTACTACTATGTTCCGAGGCACATGCAAAAGCCTTGGTGAAGTTCTTAAAAACCGCCCATGTACCTCAAGAGACATCTGCCGATCAATTTCAAGACTGCGTGGCTAGCTTGACTGTAGATAACGGTCTAGGTTTCTCGAATGCTGATCTGACACCGAGGGGAAGGAAGCATAATGAGGCATTGCATGTCTCAGTGGAATGTAGGGGCACAACTCTGGCTCATGTTTTGGTAGACACTGGCTCATCTCTGAATGTATTACCTAAAAAATCCCTTGATAGACTTGACTGCGAAGGACTGACATTGAAGCCAAGTAACATAGTGGTAAGGGCTTTTGACGACTCGAAGAGGATGGTGCACGGGGAAGTGGATATCCCCATAAAGGTTGGAACCCAAACTTTCAATTCAAATTTTTATGTAATGGACATCCGTCCGTCATACTCCTGCCTGCTAGGCTGACCATAGATCCACAATGCTAGCATCGTTACTTCTATGTTGCATCAAATGCTGAAGTGTCCAGTTCAAGGGAAGATTATCACCGTTCATGGAGAGGAAGAATACATGATCAACCATCTCAATTCCTTCAGATATGTGGAATTAGATGGTGAATCCATTGAAACTCCATTTCAACACTTTGAAGAGGTCCCCCAAAATATGGCAGTGACCAAGGTTATGTCTCAGGTTCCCAAGATTACAAGGCCTCCACTCAGGATGTCATTCTGAAGGATGTCAAAGCAGTGGTAGAAGAAGGAGGGTTCACTATTTGGGGACAACTCCCAGATATCCCATATAAGTATAACAAGTTTGGCCTAGGTTTCACTTCAAGTGCTCAAAAGGTTGTACGCTGTGCTCGTGCTGGAGGACCACCTTGAAGATCAGCAACCGTGAAGTCAACGTGGTAGAAGATGGTGAAGATGGTTGCAACCTGAAGGATTGGATCTTCCCGACTGTCAGTGGAAGGCTCATCAATTGGGAGGCTAGAGACTTTGTCCCAATCACCTTTATCCCACAGTAATTTGTCTTTACATTTTGTTGGATCTGTAATATTGAAAGAATTCACACTCTTAAAACCTTGTGTCTTACTCGAGGCACAA
This sequence comes from Vicia faba, assembly GCA_948472305.1. NCBI lineage: Eukaryota > Viridiplantae > Streptophyta > Magnoliopsida > Fabales > Fabaceae > Vicia > Vicia faba. Next base: position 1,035,536,448 of record OX451736.1, read on the forward strand.
CGGTCCATTTGTAAGGGTTATTATCTCATTTTCATATGACATCAATGAATCATGGACGTTTTCACATACAAACTTTTATGCTCATTGTTTTTTCTTTTACATTTTATTTTCTTTCAAAGATAGTTATACCCTTACACACACCCACACTCACAATGCAGGTATACATCCGTTTGGGATCCCATGGGTAACGATACTGCTATGGCCTTTTGTGACTCTGAGAATCTAATCTACCAAGCCGAAGACGAAGGTGAGGAAGATTGTGAAGTACCAGGAGGACTTGCTAGATTGCTACAACAAGAAGAGAGAACCATTCAACCTCACGAGAAACTTGTGGATACAATCAACCTAGGTACCAAAGAAGACAAAAAAGAGATCAAGGTGGGTGCCAATCTAGAACCCGGTATCAAGGAGCGTTTGATTCAGTTGTTACACGATTATGTTGAAGTCTTTTCCTGGTCATATGAAGACATGCCTGGACTTGATGCAGACATTGTGGTACATCATTTTCCTACAAGAGAAGATTGTCCGCCAGTAAAGCAAAAGGTTCGTCGAATGAGGCCATATATGTCAGAAAAGATTAAAGCAGAGGTCATGAAGCAATTCAACGCTGGATTCTTGGCTGTCACCTCTTATCCCTAATGGGTTGCCAATGTTGTTCCAGTGCCCAAAAAGGACGACAAGGTGAGAATGTGCGTGGACTACAGAGATTTGAATAGGGCAAGCCCTAAGGATGATTTTCCACTCCCCCATATTGATATTCTAGTTGACAATACGACACAACACAAAGTGTTTTCCTTCATGGACGGATTCTCAGGTTACAACCAAATTAAAATGGCGCATGAAGACATGGAGAAAACAGCATTTGTCACGCAGTGGGGCACTTTCTGCTATAAGGTGATGCCATTTGGACTAAATAATGTTGGGGAAACCTATCAGCGTGCCATGGTAGCTCTATTTCATGACATGATACATCACGAAATAGAGGTCTACATGGACGATATGATAGCCAGATCTCAAACAGAGGAAGAGCATCTTGATCACTTACAAAAACTGTTAGAAAGACTAAAGAAGTACAAGCTGAGGTTGAATCCAAACAAATGCACATTTGGAGTACGTTCTGGTAAACTCCTAGGCTTTATCGCCAGCAACAAAGGTATCGAGGTCGATCCTGCCAAAGTTAAAGCGATATAAGAGATGCCTGCTCCTCGTACTGAGAAGGAAGTCAGAGGATTCTTGGGACATTTGAACTATATTTCCAGATTCATTTCTCACCTGACAGCTACTTGTGAGTCAGTCTTCAAACTATTGAATAAAGATCAAGTAGTCAAATGGAACGATGAATGCCAAGTTGCTTTTGACAAAATATAAGAATACTTACAAGAGCCTCATGTGTTGATGCCACCAGTTGAGGAAAGACCATTGATCATGTATCTGACTATTTTAGAAAACTCAATGGGGTGTGTATTGGGGCAGCATGACGAGTCTGGCCGAAAAGAGCATGTTATGTACTACCTGAGCAAAAAGTTTACCAACTGTGAAACTAGATATTCACTGCTCGAGAAAACTTGTTGCGCTCTGGCATGGGCTGCTCGCCGGCTAAGATAGTATATGTTGATTCATACTACCTTCTTGATATCTAAAATGGATCTGATAAAATACATCTTCGAGAAGCCTTCTCTTTCTGGGAAAATAGCGAGATGGCAGATGATCCTAACACAGTACGACATACAGTATACTACCCAGAAAGCTATAAAGGGCAATGTACTAGTTGATCACCTTGCTCACCAAGTTGTGGAAAACTACCAGTCTATGAAGTTCGAATTCCCGGATGAAGACATCATGACATTAGACAACTGTGAAGAATTCAGGCCATATGACGGACCTGAACAAGGATCCCAATGGACCCTGTTATTTGATGGAGCCTCCAATGCACTCGGCAATGTTATTAGTGATGCACTCATATCTCCAGAAGGGTGTCATACTCCCTTTACTTCCAGACTTTTCTTCAATTTTACAAACAACATGGCGGAATACGAAGCGTGCATCTTCGGTCTCAAAGCTGCCATAGACTTGGGGATCAAATCCTTGGATATATTCGTAGACTCAGCTTTGGTTATCAGCCAGATCAAAGGGGAATGGGACACCAAACACCCAAACCTTATCCCTTACAAAGAACATGTTTTGACATTGCTACCACATTTTGAGAAGATTACCTTCGAGCATTTCCCGCGAGAAGAAAATCAGCTAGCAGACGCTCTAGCCACAATGTCATCTATGTTTAAACTTAATTGGGATAACAAGGCTCCCCAGATCACCATTGAACGAATGGATGAACCAGTGCACTATCACGAGATTAATACTGAAGAAGTAATGGACCGGCCTTGGTTTCACGAAGTCAAGAAGTATCTCGAAGCTCAAGAATATCCAGAAGGAGCTTCATTCAATGACAAAAAGTTCTTAAGGAGATTCTCTGCTAAGTTCTTCCTTAGTAACGGAATCCTGTATAAACGCAATCATGACTCTGTGTTACTTCGGTGCATAGATAAGGTTGAAGTTGAAAGGATCATGGCTGAATTGCATGAAGGCACTTTTGGTACCCATTCCAGTGGGCATACGATGGCAAAGAAAATCCTACGTGCAGGCTATTACTGGTGTACCATGGAAGCAGATTGCTATCAACACTCTCGAACCTACCATAAGTGTCAGATTTATGCTGACAAGGTGCATGTACCTCCGGTTCCTCTGAATGTCTTGACGGCTCCTTGGCCCTTTGCTATGTGGGGGATTGATATGATTGGGGAAATCAAGCCGACAGCCTCCAATGGACACCACTTCATCCTAGTGGCCATTGACTATTTTACAAAATGGGTGGAGGCAGCTTCCTTCGCTTCCATTACGAAGAATGTTGTTGCCCGTTTCATCAAGCAAAATCTCATTTGCCGGTACGGTATCCCAGAAAGGATCATCACTGAATATGGTACAAATCTCAACAACACTATGATCACCGCATTGTGCGAGCAATTCAAGATTCAGCATCACAATTCTTCTCCCTATCGGCCAAAGATGAATGGTGTTGTCGAAGCTGCAAATAAAAACATTAAAAAGATCATACAGAAAATGACAGTCACATACAAAGACTGGCATGAGATGTTACCATTCGCTCTCCATGGGTATCGTACCACGGCTCGCACATCAACTGGGGCAACACCTTTTTCTCTGGTTTACGGCATGGAAGTTGTCTTGCCTATTGAGGTCCAGTCCCCTCTCTGAGGATTATGAAGGATGCAGGGATGAACAAAGACGACTGGATCCAGACTCGACTTAATCAGTTGAACTTGATTAATGAGAAGAGACTTACTGCTGTTTGCCATGGTCAAATGTATCAAAAACGAATGATCAAGGCTTTCAACAAAAAGGTCAGATGCCAAGTGTATCAAGTTGGGGATCTAGTGATCAAACGCATCATACTGCCACAAGGTGATCCTATGGGCAAGTGGACTCTGACCTATGAATGACCATTTGTAATCAAAAATATTTTCTTTGGTGGGGCAATGATCTTGACCACCATGGATGGTGACGACCTGCCGCATCCTGCGAAAGCGGACATAGTCAAAATATACTACGCATAAGAGACCCGCTAGGTTGACATACCTAGGCAAAACAAGGGCATCCCGGCGAACCAAAAAGGATTCAGGCAAAAATTAGGGATAAAACAAAAAAAAATTATACACCCGGCAAGTTGAAAACCTGAAAGGGCGACTTGGGCAAAAAAGGGTTTCCCGGTGGACTGAAAACCCGAAAGGGCGGTCTAAGAAAAAGTTAGGTGATTAAAGCGTATGACTATGTCCCGTTGGATCACTTTACGGACAACCTTTGGCTTCCACTGACAAACTCATAGTTTCTTATCAATTCAATCATCTTCGGACAAGGCAACAAATAGACAAGACGCTCGGAGATACGAAGTCTATAACAGAATGGAAACCCCATGGGATTAATACACATAGCTATCTTTTCTTTGTATTAAAATTTTCATTTTTTCTTACGATGGTGTTCTCCTACTAGAACGTTTGTCTCACTGTACAAAAATACTTACTCAAAGTCAATACAAAGATATTCCTTTGAAAGTTCAAAACTATCTGTTTTTCTTTACTCTTGTGTTTTATTTACAAAAACGTCCAATGATTCATTGTTGAACATATGCATTTGAACATAATTAATGTTTACAAATAAACAAAATAAAAGATAATTACTAATGGCTTTAAGAGTTAGGGAGATATCTCTATACTATTTCCATAAATCCCCACAGTCTGCAGTTTGATTCTCAGTGGAACGAGCTTCCAATTATCAATCCCCAGTAGAAGTCGTCAAAATTCTCAATATTTTGCAAACAGTATACGACAATTCCCTTATGACAGAGTTTATTTCTCGAAACAGAAATTCATCAACACTTAGACTTCACAACATGAAGACTTATACTCCATATCCTCAGCAGCAGTCAGGGATTTATTTTCCCCAGTCTAATAGCAGTGCAGCAAACTAGCTCATATACGCATGCATTGCATCCATATATCATAAACATTGATAACACGAATGCATTATACTATGCATTTCATACAACATAAACATTATATTTTAGCTAACATTTTACCCTTTTCAAGGTAAGGTTAAAAACTACCATTAACAAATATTCAAAATCTTTTGATACAATTCAGATATGCTCCAGACACGGATGTCATTTTGATACTCATTCAGATTCAACTTTTCAAATACAGTTCAGATACGCTCCAGACATGGATGCCATTCTGATACTCATTGAGACTTAACTTTCAGATACAATACATATACGCTCCAAACACGGATGCCATTCTGATACTCATTCAGATTCAGACTTCAGATACAATACAAATACGCTCCAGACGCGGATGCCATTCTGATGCTCAATCAAAATTATCTCCCAGATACAGTTCAGATACGCTCCAGACACGGAAGCTATTCTGATACTCATTCAAATTCAGACTTCAGATACAGTACGGATACGATCCATACGCGGATGCCATTATGATACTCAATCAAAATTGGCTCCTAGATACAGTTCAGATACGCTCCAGACACGGACGCCATTCTAATACTCATTCTTTCAGCTTACAAATTACAATGCAAACAATCACTTTTGGATGGCATCTTTAAGCCCATCTCCTACAACTTTCTATCAAATCTCCGAATGGCATCTTTAAGCCCATTTCCTTAACCATCACATCACCAAGTTCAAAACATGCCAATCTAACTCTTCAGGCTTAAGAAGATTGAACAGGGGCATCTGTTTTACCCCAAAATTTTCCCTCTCATTTATCAAGAATTTGCTCACAAGATCTCATTGGGTTCAAGACTGCACTAGGGTTTGATTAGCTCAAGACATCTCCTTATGCACTAATGACCAAAATTAGGGTTTGAGTTTGCACAAGGATTTTTGAACAATCACTGCTTCATATGGCTTTCATGGATCATTGTGGACCCCCAAGATTACTCATGTCAAGTTTCAAGCTTTGGATCACACTTTTTATCATTCAATTGAACAGTTGACCTAAAATCAGCTGTATTGGGGAAAAAGTCAACCATGGCCAATTTACAGTCAAACTTCATAATTTTTTTATCCACGTCAAAATTTTGAACTCATATGTATCATTTGATCAAGTTTAGAACAAAATTCCTCAAGAAATTTGATCAAATCATCAAAAGGGCAAAATGGTCAAAATTAGGGTTTTGACTAGGAAAGGGAAATTTCTGATTTTTGACCTAACAAATGATCAATTAGTTTAAGGAATGATCTAAAGAGTCCAATTGCATCATTTTGACCTAGTGACATGATTTAAAACATTGCAAACCCATTGGATTGACAGATGAATTTTGCAGTCAACTGATCAAAAATCAACTATATACTGAAAAGTTAAACTTTGACTTTTTGGTCAAAATCAAATGCCAAAGATCATAATTCATCAAAACATGTCAAAATATGAAACTTGTTTATCAAGAAATCAAGAATTCAAGATTTTATTTTGAAAAGATGAAATTTCTTAACTTAGAAATTTTTCTAAGTATAAAAAATTTCTTATTTTTTCATAACTTTGAGCCAAATTTTCACCATGATGCAAGATGATTCAAGAGAAACTTCCAACATTAAATTTGTATATCTCCATGAAATATACAACTTTTCTTCACACAACTTCTCATAAAAATTCTTGGATCTCAAGTTATAATTTTGTGAATACATGCTCATGAACTAAAAATGACTTAGTGAAATTTTGCCCTAGTTAGGCAGATTTTTTACCTAACTTCATGGAAAATTTTCACATAGTTCCAAGGGTAATCTTCAAAAGAAATTCAAAGATGAGTTGTAGAGAACATTGCAAGCTTTCCAAAATGTCCAAGAAATCCTTGAGATCATTCTTGAGTAGGGAGCATCGAAGAGATGAAATTGGTGTTTTGTCACTTCGATTACAAGCCATTTTGTGAAGAACACTTGGTCCAATCTTCAAGCATGTTGTACAAATCTCACTTTGCAGGCTTCTAACTTGATTTTAACTCCATAATTAAATGTTTTCACAGCTGTTGGAAGCTTTAATCCAATCATTCAATGCATTGTACAAGTATAATTCCATTTTGGGAAGAAAGGCAACATTGCCATTTTAGAAAAGCAAGCTTTATGCAAAGTCAGCTTGCATTGAGCCTTTCATTTGTTCTTTCTACACAAGCACACTCTACACAATCAGAACAAGTGAGTTTAAAGGGTCCAGCCACCCTACAAGCCTTATAATTCACATTGAAACCATGCTTGCTATCTTTGCTTCAAAAACAAGTAACCAAGCAAAACATGTGAGTTTTCAAATTATGAGTGGTGACAAGCCTCAATACCCCTTTCTTATAAGTATACACACTATTTGCAAGTGAACACACGAATGCTATTGCCCTGAAATTACCGCAAACACTAAAAAACCAAAAACCTGTTCAAGAACACCATTAACATACAATTCTGAACCAAAACTCATGATCTTCATTTCCACTCGTGCGTTTTGAAAACTAATCACTCAGACACTTTCTATACATCATACCAAAGAAATCCATACCTTTATTTCCTCACTGTAACTCCTCCATCACTATCCACCATTTTCAAATATAAAGCTTGCAGGTTGACTTGAGTAGAGATATTTAGGGACTTTCACGGAAAAATAAGAGTTGGAATACACTCAAGGAGGTCCACGCAAGCTAAACAGATCCTCAGGCCCTCTCAAAAGTTTCCCAAACTCCATTCACGACTCCAGCTGCAAGAGGTAAAAACTCAAACTTCTATCTCTTCATACAAGCATCATTTGATCCTGATTTGTGAAAACAAAATGTAGATATCCTTTCTCTAAAGCTAACCATGTTCATAGTTTCCATTTATATTGACTGTGTATAGAGAATTTTGGATTTGAAATTTCTGAGAAAATTAGGTTTCAATTTAGGGCCAGCAAAATTAGTCTTTATCTTTGACATTTAGTTTACATAAGTTATATGGTTGAATTCGTGGGAAGAAACACCACAACTTTCATGTTTGAACTTTCTATTTTTGTGGAGAAATGAGGAAGATACAGGTGGTCCGGCTAAGCTCAAGGTTGAAGACGAAGTTGCCTTCAGAAAGCAGTTTCTAATATATATTTATGCTTTGATTATATGACCGGATGAAACAGCCACCCCAGTGGCAAGCGCGCGCGTACTAAGGCATATGTTACCTAAAGGGAGAGGGTTCAAACCAATGTGAACCCCCCTTTTGCATTTTTCCATATTTCTGATATTTTTTTCTAACATCTTTTTTGTAGGCGCTAGGCCCTTTGGGCCTGGCATTTTTTTTTTGTTTTTGCTAGCATACTTCCCTGTTTATTTGCGACACCCCTTGGCCCATTTTATTTTTATTTATTTATTTATTTCCTTTTTCTTTTAAAAATATTTTCTAAAATACCAAAAAAATCATAAAAAATACAAAAAAAAATATAGATTTATATTTTGACACCATTTTTAAATATTTTTCCACATAAAAAATTATTTGTATTCATCATACTTTATTTACTTTTATTAATTTCCTTCTAAATATTAAAATAAAACTAGGTTATTAATTATCTAAATATATTTATTTTAATATAAAAAAGACCAAAAATATTTCATAATACCACATACTATTTTCAAGACAAAAATGTAAAAATACTTTTTCTTTAAACTAATTTTCCTTTAATCAACTAAAATAGATTTAGGGTTTTATTCAAAAAAAAAATTTCTTAATTGAAATATGTTCTTAATTAATTTCTTTTCTTAATTAACTTAAGTTAATTTAATTTAATTACTTTTTTTCTCTAATTAGGTTTAGGTTAAATTCTCCTTCATACAAAAATCCAAACACAAAAATCATTTCTTCCAATTTGTATTTTGTACTTTACATATTCCTTCAATTATTTGTACAATATTCAATTTGGTTGTAATAGATTAATTAGATTTATATTATTGCAATCCCCATTCATAAATTGTATACCCCCTCCCACAAATGTTGTAATAGCGTAGTAACTTTAAATTTCACAATTTATCGCTTTTACATAACATGCTAGTAATTAGGGTTCATATGGGAAGATAAAATCAATCAAATAGAAAACCCTAATCCAAGACAAAAATAAGCATGAAAATGACAAACTTTCACACAAGCACCCTTAGGGTAAAATCCACTTGGTTGCCTTACAAAATGGCCATATTACGCATGTAAGGTATCTTAGCAAAGAAAAACAAACAAATACAAGATCATAGTCCCTCGATGATGCTATTCAAAGTTGCCTTAAAAAATGATCTTAGTCCTTCAAAAAGAATGCTAAGATACCTTGCAACATTACTAATCATGACTATACGATGACCCACGCCTGTCCCGTTTACATCCAAAGATAGGGTTGCTTACCAAATCAATGGTAAGACAACAATGTCAAAGGAAAAGGAAATGAACAAGAAAGACATTTGAGTAGGTAGATTGCTCCCTATTATTTGTTCCATTTCAAAACAAACATCCTTGCTATTTTCAAAACAATCACATACACCTTCAAACATCTTACAAAACATGAAAACATTTTCAAAAGATCAAACATCTTTGTATACATTCTTACGAACAAGAATCATTACAAAGATTGCCTAAACAACGGACTCTTTACAAAATACTTTCAAAAAACCACACAAAGCACAATTTCAAACAAAAGTTAGTGATCTAGCAAGAAACTAAGAGCCCATGGAAAACCATGGATGAAAAGGGTTCTAATACCTTCCCTTTTCATAATCTACCCCCCGAACTCAAGAAACAATCTCAAAGGTCTTTCCTGTGCTTTTTCACCTTTCCTTTTGGATAAAAGAAAAGTCGGTGGCAACTCTTGCTAAACCGCAACATTTGCGATCAAACGCAAAACACCCAAGTCAGTTCTCCCTCCGCATCACACTCACTTTCAAAACAAACATCCTTGCTCACTTTCAAAACAAACGCCAAACACTTTCAAAAACAAACTTTCAAAACATAAAATATTTTCAAAAATCCAACACTTTGTATACGTTCTTACGAATGAGAACCATTACAAAGTTTGCCTAAACGAAGGCGCCTTTTCAAAATACTTTCAAAAACCACCACAAAGCATATTTTCAAACAAAGCAAATGATCTTGCAAGCAACTAAGAGCCCATAGATAACTATGGATGAAAAGGGTGATAACACCTTCCTTTTTTATAATCTACCCCCCGAAGTCAAGAAAATAATCTCAAAGGTCTTTCCTATTCTTTTCACCCTTTCCTTATTGGATAAAAGAAAAGTCGGTGGTGAATCTTGCTAACCGCAACATTGCGATAAAACGCAAAACATCCCAAGTTAGTTCTCCCACCGTATTACATCATTGTTCAAATTTTACATAACCAAAACTTTCAAAGTAATAAAAACAGGAATATAGCCATTATTCATGGCTGAAAGAGATATGGAACACGTCTTTTGCCTTCTAGTTATCCAGTCCATACCAATAGAAGGGAAAATCCAGTTGTTGAAGTCAACATTACTGTCTGCATCCTCTATAGCATTGACCCTGTTGTTGCTGATGTGGAACAGAGGTCTTCTGGAACGAGCGCATCGAATAAACCTCTGACCTTCTACAGTAAATCCCAGGCCAAACTTATTATATTTGTAGGGAATATCATCAAGCTTACCCCAAATTATACTATCATCTTCTTCAATAACAGCCTTAGCATCTTTCAAGGAGGCCATCTTGTGTGGAACTTTGGTGATTTTCGAGATGGCTGAAACATCTTCAACAACAGCAGGGGAAAGCACTTCAAAGGTTTGACAGGGTGTTTCAATGAATTCTCCGTCCATTTCCATGTATCGGAACGAGTTTATGTGGTTGACCATATATTCCTCCTCTCAACAAACAGTAACAACTTTCCCTTTCACCGGGTATTTCAGCTTCTGGTGCAGGGTGGAAGTGACAACACCTTCCCCATGGATCCAAGGGCGTCCCAATAAACAAGAATAAGCAGACCGGATATCCATGACATAGAAAGTGGACTCAAAAATATGTGAACCCACCTTGATCGGGAGGTCTACCTCTCCATGTACCATTCAGTTTGATCTGTCTAGAGCTCAAACTATGATATTGCTGGGCTTGAACACCAACCCTTCACAATCTAACCGTTCGAGAGCGCCTTTCAGCAGAACATTTAGAGATGATCCTATGTAAACCAATACATGGGCCAATGTAGTGCCCTTGCACTCTATGGAAATGTACAAGGCCCTATTATGATTCCTCCCCTTTGTAGTCAAGTCAGCATCAGAGAAACCCAAACCATTATCAATGGTTAGACTGGCCACATAAATTCTAAATTGATATGCCGAAATTTCCTGCAGCACATGAGCAGTCTTTAGGAATTTCACTAAAGTCGTCGCACGGGCCTCAGAACACATCAGTAGTGAAAACATAGATATTTTGGATGGGGTATGCCCTAATTGTTCGAAAATTTTATAATCACTTTGGCGAATAATCTTTGTTGTACCCCAAAATTTGCCCTCCCATATTCTTCAAGGTTTATCAAGAGTCATCTCCAAATGGTTCAAGATTGGCTCAAGGATTAGACAGTCAAATGCCTCCTAAGCCAGTCAAAATTAGGGTTTTGTTTCTTTCAAGGAATTTGAGGTTTTCAATGGTTCCATCAAGTCCCATAGGCCTATACACATTATCAAGCATCTACATGTCAAATCTCAAGGCTCATAGTGCCAAATTTTACAGTCAAAAGCCCTATTTGCTCTACAGTCAACTGCAGGGGCAAAATGGTCATTTTGCAGTCAAAAGTCAGAATTTTTGGTCAACATCTTATTTTGAGGTCACAATCATCATTTGATCAAGTCTTGATCATGATTCCACAAGCATGGCTCAAAAATCATCAAGATGCAAAAAGTTACTATTTTTGGATAGTAGAAAAGTCAACTGTATCTTGACCAGGGCATAACTTTTTCATGGTTCATCAGACAAATCCTATCCAATGCTCATTTTGAAGAGGATGACATTTCCTAAAACTCATCTTCACATTCCAAGTCCAAGAAATGCTCTCACAAAAAGTTATCAATTTCTACATTATAGGTCAATTTCAAAAGTCAACAAAAATGCACTTTAAGTCAAAGGCCATAACTCGAGATTGGTAGATCCAAATGACATGGGACCAAAGGCATTGGTTAGAGGACTTCAAGACCTTTCCAAAATGTCCAAGAACATGTTCATATGATCAAAATTGAGCAAGATATGCATCGGAGAAGTTGGGAAAGTTTTGTGAATTTGCAAAAGTCAACTTTGCTCAAAACACTTTGTTTTTGCTGATGGGCCTCAAATTTCTTCTTGAAACTTTATCCAAGGCTTATGCACGACCCATCAAGCTTAAATTGAATTATTTTCTTATTTTTTATTAATTAATTGGATTTTTAATTGATTTTAATTCATTTAATTGATTTAAAATATAGGAAATTCTAAGATTTGATTTTTTCAATCTTTTTGTGAAGCAAACAAGCTCAAGATATGCTGGCAATTCGTGTGCAAATCAAAGGGACAAGAATATCCAAGTTTGGCAAGTTTTTCCAATCAAAAATATTCAAAAATATTTGATTTTCAATCAAATATACAAACATCAATTCCATGGATTTCTTGGCCAAGATTTAACCTAATTCTCTTCCTCTATAAATACACAAGTCAACCCTAATGCATTGGACGTGAAATTGCTGCAAAGAAAGCCATAGCCATATTGAATTTTTTCAAGAAAATTGCAAAACTGATTTCCATATTCTAACGTGATTCAAAGGCTTTTATTGTTTCTAATACGTTGCAGGGGTTCCCATGAACGTGTAGGAATCAAAACCAAGTGCTAAAGCTCAAAGAATCCAAAGAAACAGAATCACAGTTTGTCCATTTTTTTCAGAATCGAAACTCATGATACATGCATCATTAACATGATTTCTTGTTTGTTTTATGTTGCTAGAACTCACAGGAAACTAATGGCATAGTTTAATTGGATTATGGTGTACATAATCACAAGTTGCCATGTCCAAATTCTAGGGTTCATAAACCTTCGAATTGGGGCTTTACACTACAGGAAAAATTAGCACCTCTAATGCCTATGGTTGAAATCGTTGAGACTGGACGAACGTGAAGCAACCATCGCGAAATATTTATATTCATCCTAGGGCTAATCGCTATTTTTCCTTGTTACAGTTTGTGGGGGTTAAAAACCCCCGCTATCTATTTGTTCTTTTTACAGGCAAACGAGGAAGACGACTGCGTGTTGTTACGTGGTTGGTTGGTTTGAAAAAAGGCGCGTGTTTTGCTTTTGTGTAGCATATGAATTGATTATTTAATATAATGTTTGTTTGTTATTTCAATGATGACTGAAGCGTGTTGGCGTAGTGGAAGATGAGCTGGCTGGTGATCGTTGGGACCTGGGTTCGATTCCCAGGTCCCCCAAATATTTGTTTCTATTTTTCTATACATGATTGTGTGCAGATTTCCAACAACGTCCTACCATGCGCTCCAAGCATCAGCATGCCATGTGTCTCCCAGCATAAATCCAATGGCCAGGAGATGAAGAACACCATATTCCCTGTCAACCATGCGCATGGGGGATCTCCAAAGTCAAACAGGCTTGTACGTTGATGGGCCAGAAATTTCCAAATTCACCTCCATCTGGGGTTTTGCTTTCTTATTTCTTCTCTTTTATATTTTAATTTCTATTTAATTATTTTATTTTACTAATTATTATTATTATTACTTAATTAACTTAATTAATATTTGTCATAATAAATTCAAAAAATTTAAAAATGTAAATATTTTTATTATTTATTAATTTCACTTTTAATTATTTTTTGTAAATAAATTCTAAATATAATTAATTTAGTTAATTAGGTTAACTTTGACTTTTTTCACAATAAATAAAAACAATCTAGAATTAGAGTTTTTCTTTTAACAATTTTAATCCTTTTTATTTTTATTTTCATTAAAGACCTAAAAAACTAAAAAATACTTTTTTTTTGTAATTATTTAATTAATTAGTAAATTAGGTTTAATATTAATTAATTGCAAAAAGGACCAAAATTCCATTCTTTTTCTCAAAAAGGGTCAAAACCCTAAGAATTTTCCCGATTCAATTTTTCTCGCGCATGTTTATTCTTGATTCCTATTTTGATCATATTCATGTAATTGTTCCGAGGATGTAATAGATAATTAGGACTTTTATCGCTTTCTTTTATTTTCTCGCATTTACTTTTTAAGGGTTATGTTTTTGGCGATGTAAATACCCGACGCCTTGTAATAGCGTAGATTTACTTTCCGCAATTTACTTTCCGCACAATTTTTAACTGTTAATTATGCATGCAAGACTTGCCTGAAAAATAAAACAAACTCGTAGCTCACCAATAAAATGTGCAAAGATAACTTAAACATGAAACCTGACACACATGCACATGCCACTCCTAGGGTACGCCTCACTTGGTTGCCTCGACGTGGTCATTAAGTATAGGGTGTTTTAGAGGTCGCCCTCCTGTCTAAAGATCCAAGTTGCCTCGAAACGGTTGCCTCGGATAAAAAAGGATCTATGACATTAGGGTTACCGCTAAGGCGTCCTACTATTGCTTTGGTGACCACACATGTCCCTATAATCGAATTGACTTGAATAACTCCAACGACGGTGCTACCTACTTCTCAATAGTGGGATAGTACTGTATAAAGGACATTTACACAGCTTCATTCCTTAGAGTAGGTAGATTTTACTTAGGTACTTGCTCTTTCAAAAAACAAAAACAACTTTTCGCACCTACACTTTCAAAAAGTTTTTCAAACAAACACTTCATACACTCTTGAGGACTGATACAAGAGTTACCTAGAAGTTTTCAAAACAAACTTTTTCAAAACCCACATACACAAGAAAAGCAAAACATTTTTGAAAACATAGTGAGCAAGTACCTAAGAGACCGTGGATAACCACGGATAGAAAGGGTGCTAACACCTTCCCTTTCTATAAATCTACCTCCCGAACCGAGAAACATCTCGAAAAGGAATTTTGCTGTGCTTTTGTCCTTTCCTTGTTGGAGAACATAAAAGATGGTGGCGACTCTTGCTTACCGCGACATTTCGCGAACCAGCATTTCAAAACAGTCAGTTCTATTTCCACCGATCACAGAACTGGCGACTCTGCTGGGGATATTGTATAAGTGAGGTGTACCTTAGGATTAGACCACTCTTGTTTTCAATTGTATGCCTTGAATTCTTTAATATTGTGGGCTTGCATCGGAGTTTTATAGATCCTAACCCGGATCTGGGGATACCCTTTTAGAAGTAGCAACAAACTGTGAGGGAACTGTGTGGGGTATACCGACATGGTTGAAGCAGTTGCTACGTTGATGTGGCACTTGGGTGAGTACCGGTAACTCTTGAGTCAAGTCAAGGAGAGTACGGGGCCGCCGCGTGGTGTCGTGAAGCATCAACTGACCTTAGGAACCTTACTTGACCATCCTGGCCTCTTTAGGGGTAGTGAGATGACCGACTTTGGTGCAGTCCGAAGTTGGTAGATACTCGATACTACACTCATTGAGGGTTGTTTTCTTGGAATATTTTGGTCGCCAGTTAAGTGGCTAAATCAAAACAATGAACATAGAAAACAATCCAATGATATTGAGCTCCTTAGAACCCGGTTACTTTTGATAGGACAGGTTTTGAGCCAACCAACTGAAAGAGGGTAGTACCTAAACTTCATGCCAGCCTAAACTTAAGGCTCTTGTGTGACTTGTGTGCCTTCAAACTTGAACTACTTGCATATTCTTGTTATCTGACAACATGGGTTCCTTGCAGGTTTTGTTTACAGTCCTTAATCTAGACTTATAACAGGGCTTACTTACATCACTTCACGCATAGCATACACATCATAACAGCATACCATAGCATTTCCTTAACTCATTTCAAGGATCTCAAGGGTTTGTGATGCAGGTCATGATGAACCAACTGTCTAGCAAGGGGCAAAGGGGATTTATTTTCCTCTAGCCAAGGTTGTTTGGAGATCAAAACATAATGACTTGAGTCAGGGGCTATGACCCACTCGATATGGTGAGCCTTGACCCTTGAAGAAGGACTCTCAACAACATGAAGTTCCTTTAATCAAGCTACAAAATTCAAATTCTAACAATTTTCTTGTTTACCCCGCGAGATCCTTGAAAACATTGCATACATATAGCATACATATCATTGCATTACAGGTATCCTTTTTTACAAGTCGCTTATCTTCTTCGCTGTTTATTTCAGCAATCATCATGTCTACTGAACCTTCCACTGAACAAGCTATCAAGGCCCTCCAGGCCCAGAACGCCCAGTTCCAGGAGTTGGTTATGAGCCTAGCCCAGGGTCAACAGGACTTGAAAACTCTGATTCTGAAAGAGAGGAAGAAGAAGAAGAAAAGGACTGTTTTGTTCAACACTAGACGCAGATCTGGGAATGGGTTACAAAATGAGGCTGAGCTGACTACTTCCTCTGTAGGGAAAGACAGTCCCCAAGAGGGAAGGGTTCCTAGTCCCGTGGTCTCCAACAACGAGACGGATTACAATGATAAACAGTATCCTCCTGCTGAGGATAGGTACAAACAGCTGGAGGACCGTTTAAGTGCTATGGAGATTTAACATGTGCCCGGGTTGGACTTTGGAGACCTAGGCTTATCCTCTAGGGTGGTAATCCCACATAAGTTTAAGTCACTTGCCTTTGCAAAGTACGACGGAGCTTCCTGTCCTAAGCTGCACCTCTGGTCGTATGTGAGGAAGATCCAACCGTATACAGCTGACAAGAATTTATGGATCCATTTCTTCCAGGATAGTCTTTCAGGGACTCAACTCGAATGGTTCTATCAGTTGGATGGAACCAGTATTCATAACTGGGAGGACTTGGCTACTGCGTTTTATAAGCAGTATCAGTATAATTCCGACCTCGCTCCTACGCGTACCCAACTCCAGGGTATGTCACTAGGAACGGGTGAAGGATTTAAGGAATATGCCCAAAAGTGGAGAGACCTGGCTGGACGTGTGCAGCCACCCTTAACTGATCGTGAACTTGTTGATATGTTTCTGGGGACCCTGTCTGGTCCGTTCTTCAACCATCTGATTGGGAATTCTTCTGCTGGGTTTACAGACCTTATCTTGACTAGTGAGAGGATAGAAGCTGGTATCAAGTCTGGGAAAATACAAAAGGGTGACTCCTCGAGCACTGAGAAGAAGTCCTTCAAGAAAGAATCCAGTGCTGTCTATGGTTCAAGAAGACAGAATAGGTCCGAACACCACCAAGATGTCAACGCGGTATTTATTTCAAAACCGGCCAGTGCTCCTCAACATCGCAACCAACAAAGGGAAGAGAGACCTAGAAGGCAATTCACTCCCCTCAGCATGACCTTGTCCCAGATATTACCACAGTTGCTGAAGACCAATTTGGTAACTCTAAGGGACCCTCCTAAGAATTCGAACACTACACCTTCAAGGTATAACCCCAACGCCCGCTGCGCTTATCATTCTGACAGCCCGGGGCATGCTATAGATGATTGTTGGACTTTGAGGAACAAGGTTCAGGACCTAATCGATGCAAAGGAGGTCGAGTTCGAAGCGCCCGAGACTCCCAATGTGATCATTGCTCCCGTGCCAAAACATGGCTAGGACTGAGATACTTTTGTTCATTTGAATTCTGATATTGTATTTTTCTTTGCTTATTCAAACAATTATCATGTCAAACTCTCTTATTTCATTAATGCATTACACGTGTCTGTTTTGAAGTAATTATGTTCACTGTGCTTAAAATTGCTTTCATATTTTTGATGTTCAACTCTCGATTAGAAAATTCTAAGCCTTTTGAGGGAGGATGACGAAAACGATACCACGATCTTTACAGTATGCTTTTGAACAGACCCTGCTGATGAAGTACAGGCATTGTTTCAAATCCTAAATAGTGGAGTTATAAGGAAGATAATCCCTAGTCAACCCCTTCGAGCCAAAGAAGTTGGAGTTTTTCTTTTCACAAAAATTAAAACCCTTAATTATAACCTGGGGCAGGGTAGTTTTCTCAGTTGATCCAGGTGCACAACGAATGGCATCAAAGGAGTCCTTCCAAAACAAAAGACAGTGATGGTTCCCTATAAATTGTCAAGACAGGCAGTTGTTATCTCTCAAAAAAAAAAGCCCACTAAGTCAAAACCTATGAAGGAGACTTACAAAACTGGGGCATCCCGCTGACTGAAATTACAAAAGAAACAGTTCAGGCAAAAGACAGGGATAATAAAATCAAAAAGAAAGAGGTCCTACAAACCCTCAACAAAAAAAAAGTGGAAATGACTGCCTATTCAAAATAAATTGTCAACATCTGAACCATCACTGGAATATCAAAGCAAAGACTCAAACAAAATCTAATGCACGATTAACTGAGTTTAGGATCGAAGAACATCACGAAGAGCGGGTGGGTACAAATAAATTTTGAGCCTTTATCCTTTGTTTCTTGAACCGTGAACCAGGCCACGTTATAACCCGTAAAAGTCCTAGCTGAAGCATGGGTTAGTTCGAAAGCATATTGTTACAAAAGGTATTCTGACTCCTGTAGGGCTTGCTGTAAAATCCTGAGTTGACATCACATTTTACAAAAATTCGCTCGTTTTATTGAAAACTGCATTTTCAAAAACTTCAAGACAGACATAAGCTTTGCTTTCTTAAGATAACATTGTTTGCATATGACTATTTGTTCAAACAGCAGAGAAATTCCCACGATGAATATCTGGTGAACAAAAACCTTCTCAAGGATCACATCAAGTGGAAAAATACTTCCAATCCAGGGGCACGACATGAGCATTGTTCGTCATCTGGGGCAGTCAAGTCAATATTCAAGGAATCTCTCAAGATGCCAAACAGCCAGGGGCAAATCTCCGCCTGAGTCACTTGGGGCATTGGACATGAATTCCAGCCACGAATCTTGCACGGTCAAACATCTTCTGGTAGTATGGAAACACAACACTACCGACAGTGACAACTCCCTACACACTGAGAGAATGTGGACATAGTCAGAAAATACTGCGCATAATCAAAGACCCGCTAGGTCGACTGGCCTAGGCAAAAATAAGGGCTTCCCGGCGAACCAAAAGGGTTCGGGCAAAAATAAGGGATGAAAATGAAAAATCTGTACACCCGGCAAGTCGAAAACCTGAAAAGGAGGCTTGGGCAAAAAAGGTATCCCGGTGGACTGAAAACCCGAAAGGGCGGTCCAAGTAAAAGTTAGGGATCAAAGCGTACGACTATGTCCCGTCATCTCGTCACTTGTCTACCAGAAGAAGATTTGTCAATCGGCAGTTGTCAAACACCTCATAGGCCTTCTTCTCCCGCAGGAACTAGGGCAATAAGAAGTGTCCGAACTGTACAAAGCTGCGCAGTCCTCCAGGTACAAGGTGGATTCAGTTGAAGAGTATGACTGAGATACCTTCACTCCCCGCAACAAAAGACATCAATGGTAGCTCTCACCACTGAGACTTGCAACTACGGATGAATCAGCCATACCCTTTCCCAAGCAGAGTTGGTCTCCCATCAGCCCTAAAAAGGCACAGTATCCCTAGCAAGTCAGCGACACTCTCCCCGAGCAGAGTTAGGCTACTGTCAACCCTAAGGAAGTTGGGTATCCCCAGAAGATCTCAATATTCTCTAGCAGAGTATACATATATTCCTCAGCAAGCATCCCCAGCAGTCTTAATATAAGATTGTTCCCCGGCGGAATACCAGACACCCCAGTGGAGCCATTTCCCCAGTACAGTCCAAAAGTTTCCCCAGGAGAGTTGAATCATCCTCCCCAGTAGATTCTGGAAGCTTGTCCCCTGCAGAGTACAAATGCGTCTCCAACCATATTCAGGAGGTTATTCCCCCCACCAGAGTCTAACTGGGTTATCCTCAGCAAATTACAACGGAAAGACGTCCTCAGCAAAGTTCTTCCTATCCCCAGCGGAGTTCATCAAATTCCCCAATAGAGCTTATTAACGGTATCCCCAGCAGAGTTATCGTTAAATTCTCAGCGAAGTATCTCTTCCCCACAGAGTAATTCCCCGCAGAGTAATCTCTTCAACAAGTTTATGCCCCAACAGAGTCATCTTCTCCTGCCGGTCTATTCTTGCAATCATCATCCCCAGCGGAAATGAAGAACTATACTCCTCAACATCAGCCCAGGATTCAACGAACTTCCCGGTATTCGTCAAGGATTTATTTTCTCAGACGAAGATTTATTCATAAACATCACATGGTCATACATCATGATACATGCATATACGTATCATATCATACAATCTTATCTATGTTGAGAACATCATTGCTTGATCCATATCATGCATTGCATATGACTGACCTTTACCTTTCAAGAAAGATGCAGTTAAACTCTAAATTCAGTCAAAAAAGACAACCCGTCAATAAAGACAACCCGTCATTGAAGACAACCTGTCGTTGAAGACAACCCGTCATTGAAGACAACCCGTCATGGAAGACAACCCGTCATTGAAGACAACTCGTCATTGAAGACGACCTGTCATGGAAGACAACCCGTCATTGAAGACAACCTGTCAATGAAGACAACCCGTCATTGAAGACAACCTGTCAATGAAGACAGCCCGTCCATAAAGACAACCTGTCAATAAAGACAACCCGTCAATGAAGACAACCAGTCAATAAAGACAATCTATCAATGAAGACAACTCGTCAATAAAGACAATCAGTCAATGAAGACAACCCGCCAATGAAGACAACCAGTCAATGAAGACAATCTGTCAATGAAGACAACCTGTCAATGAAGAGAATCTCGTCAATGAAGACAACCTGTCAATGAAGACAATCTGTCAATGAAGGCAACCCGTCAACAAAGACAAAACTACCTATCAACAATCTCCAGGTGGAATCTATAAGCCCATCCTCCTATCCATCATCTCTCCAAATGGCATCTGTAAGCCCATTCCCGACATCACATTGCTGATACCACACTATGCGAGTGCAAATTTCTGGGCACTCTAGTGTTCAATCATCTTCCACCTTCGGATCACGAAAGGCACGCAAGCCAATCTATATCCTCAGGTTTAAGAAGATTGAACAGGGGCAACTGTTGTACCCCAAAATTTTCCCTCCCATATTCTTCAAGGTTTATCAAGAGTCATCTCCAAATGGTTCAAGATTGGCTCAAGGATTAGACAGTCAAATGCCTCTTAAGCCAGTCAAAATTAGGGTTTTATTTCTTTCAAGGAATTTGAGGTTTTCAATGGTTCCATCAAGTCCCATAGGCCTATACACATTATCAAGCATCTACATGTCAAATCTCAAGGCTCATAGTGCCAAATTTTACAATCAAAAGCCCTATTTGCTCTACAGTCAACTGTAGGGGCAAAATGGTCATTTTGCCATCAAAAGTCAGATTTTTTGGTCAACATCTTATTTTGAGGTCACAATCATCATTTGATCAAGTCTTGATCATGATTCCACAAGCATGGCTCAAAAATCATCAAGATGCAAAAAGTTACTATTTTTGGACAATAGAAAAGTCAACTGTATCTTGACCAGGGCATAACTTTTTCATGGTTCATCAGAAAAATCCCATCCAATGCTCATTTTGAAGAGGATGACATTTCCTAAAACTCATCTTCACATTCCAAGTCCAAGAAATGCTCTCACAAAAGTTATCAATTTCTACATTATAGGTCAATTTCAAAAGTCAACAAAAATGCACTTTAAGTCAAAGGCCATAACTTGATATTGGTAGATCCAAATGACATGGGACCAAAGGCATTGGTTAGAGGACTTCAAGACCTTTCCAAAATGTCCAAGAACATGTTCATATGATCAAAATTGAGCAAGATATGCATTGGAGAAGTTAGGAAATTTTTGTGAATTTGCAAAAGTCAACTTTGCTCAAAACACTTTGTTTTTGCTGATGGGCCTCAAATTTCTTCTTGAAACTTTATACAAGGCTTATGCACGACCCATCAAGCTTAAATTGAATTATTTTTCTTATTTTTTATTAATTAATTGGATTTTTAATTGATTTTAATTCATTTAATTAATTTAAAATATAGGAAATTCAAAGATTTGATTTTTTTAATCTTTTTGTGAAGCAAACAAGCTCAAGATATGCTGGCAATTCGTGTGCAAATCAAAGGGACAAGAATCTCCAAGTTTGGAAAGTTTTTCCAATCAAAAATATTCAAAAATATTTGATTTTAAATCAAATATACAAACATCCATTCCATGGATTTCTTGGCCAAGATTTAACCTAATTCTCTTCCTCTATAAATACATAAGTCAACCCTAATGCATTGGACGTGAAATTGTTGCAAAGAAAGCCATAGCCATATTGAATTTTTTCAAGAAAATTGCAAAACTGATTTCCATATTCTAACGTGATTCAAAGGCTTTTATTGTTTCTAATACGTTGCAGGGGTTCCCAGGAACGTGTAGGAATCAAAACCAAGTGCTAAAGCTCAAAGAATCCAAAGAAACAGAATCACGGTTTGTCCACTTTTTTCAGAATCGAAACTCATGATACATGCATCATTAACATGATTTCTTGTTTGTTTCATGTTGCTAGAACTCACAGGAAACTAATGGCATAGTTTAATTGGATTATGGTGTACAGAATCACAAGTTGCCATGTCCAAATTCTAGGGTTCATAAACCTTCGAATTGGGGCTTTACACTACAGGAAAAATTAGCACCTCTAATGCCTATGGTTGAAATCGTTGAGACTGGACGAACGTGAAGCAACCATCGCGAAATATTTATATTCATCCTAGGGCTAATCGCTATTTTTCCTTGTTACAGTTTGTGGGGGTTAAAAACCCCCGCTATCTATTTGTTCTTTTTACAGGCAAACGAGGAAGACGACTGCGTGTTGATACGTGGTTGGTTGGTTTGAAAAAAGGCGTGTGTTTTGCTTTTGTGCAGCATATGAATTGATTATTTAATATAATGTTTGTTTGTTATTTCAATGATGACTGAAGCGTGTTGGCGTAGTGGAAGATGAGCTGGCTGGTGATCGTTGGGACCTGGGTTCGATTCCCAGGTCCCCCAAATATTTGTTTCTATTTTTCTATACATGATTGTGTGCAGATTTCCAACAACGTCCTACCATGCGCTCCAAGCATCAGCATGCCATGTGTCTCCCAGCATAAATCCAATGGCCAGGAGATGAAGAACACCATATTCCCAGTCAACCATGCGCATGGGGGATCTCCAAAGTCAAACAGGCTTGTACGTTGATGGGCCAGAAATTTCCAAATTCACCTCCATCTGGGCCCAACACCCCCTGGGTTTTGTTTTCTTATTTCTTCTCTTTTATATTTTAATTTCTATTTAATTATTTTATTTTACTAATTATTATTATTATTATTACTTAATTAAGTTAATTAATATTTTTCATAATAAATTCAGAAAATTTAAAAATGTAAATATTTTTATTATTTATTAATTTCACTATTAATTATTTTTTGTAAATAAATTCTAAATATAATTAATTTAGTTAATTAGGTTAACTTTGACTTTTTTCACAATAAATAAAAACAATCTAGAATTAGAGTTTTTCTTTTGACAATTTTAATCCTTTTTATTTTTATTTTCATTAAAGACCTAAAAAACTAAAAAATACTTTTTTCTTGTAATTATTTAATTAATTAGTAAATTAGGTTTAATATTAATTAATTGCAAAAAGGACCAAAATTCCATTCTTTTTCTCAAAAAGGGTCAAAACCCTAAGACTTTTCCCGATTCAATTTTTCTCGCACATGTTTATTCTTGATTCCTATTTTGATCATATTCATGTAATTGTTCCGAGGATGTAATAGATAATTATGACTTTTATCGCTTTCTTTTATTTTCTCGCATTTACTTTTCAAGGGTTATGTTTTTGGCGATGTAAATACCCGACGCCTTGTAATAGCGTAGATTTACTTTCCGCAATTTACTTTCCGCACAATTTTTAACTGTTAATTATGCATGCAAGACTTGCCTGAAAAATAAAACCAACTCGTAGCTCACCAATAAAATGTGCAAACATAACTTAAACATGAAACCTGACACACATGCACATGCCACTCCTAGGGTACGCCTCACTTGGTTTCCTCGACGTGGTCATTAAGTATAGGGTGTTTTAGAGGTTACCCTCCTGTCTAAAGATCCAAGTTGCCTCGAAACGGTTGCCTCAGATAAAAAAGGATCTAGGACATTAGGGTTACCGCTAAGGCGTCCTACTATTGCTTTGGTGACCACACCTGTCCCTATAATCGAATTGACCCGAATAACTCCAACGACGGTGCTACCTACTTCTCAATAGTGGGATAGTACTGTCTAAAGGACATTTACACAGCTTCATTCCTTAGAGTAGGTAGATTTCTCCTGGGTACTTGCTCTTTCAAAAAACAAAAACAACTTTTCGCACCTACACTTTCAAAAAGTTTTTCAAATAAACACTTCATACACTCTTGAGGACTGATACAAGAGTTACCTAGAAGTTTTCAAAACAAACTTTTTCAAAACCCACATACACAAGAAAAGCAAAATATTTTTGAAAACATAGTGAGCAAGTACCTAGGAGCCCGTGGATAACCATGGATAGAAAGGGTGCTAACACCTTCCCTTTCTATAAATCTACCTCCCGAACCGAGAAACATCTCGAAAAGGAATTTTGATGTGCTTTTGTCCTTTCCTTGTTGGAGAACATAAAAGACGGTGGCGACTCTTGCTTACCGCGACATTTCGCAAACCAGCATTTCAAAACAGTCAGTTCTATTTCCACCGATCACAATCTTCAAAACCTCTTCTAAATCTTCCCCAGAAGTATCTTTGACGGGAGCTTCTTTTGGCGCCTCCGTCCGTGCAGGCTCTATCACCAGCTCTTTTCCTCGAGCCTCAACAGTTATTTTAGAAACTGTAATCTGAGAAGGTGGGGATATTTCTAGAGAGAAAATCCTTCCACTTATTGTAATATTATCGGTCCCCGCAATATTGACAATATTGGGACCAGCTTCTTCTTTTTCTTCATCGGACAACTCCTGTTTGACACCATGATAATAGATGTCAGATCTATAGTGCCAAGGATTTGCTTTATCTGAGGAATACGGGATTAGCCTTTGGATTGACGGTAATCCTTATAGGACCTTTAAAAGGGATCCTAAAAGGAGTACCAGAGATAACAGACAGATCTTGGCAGAAATTGTTGGTAGGCGAAATGTTTTCAATCAGAATAATATGTTCATTAATCAAGCTTTGAACACCCTTTTTTAGCGACTCATAACCATTGGGTTCGACTGCACAACAATACCAACCTTTAACACAACCTGAAAATAAACAAGCTTGTAGAAAATTATTCTTTATTGTGGAGAGCGCAGTAACCACATCACTCACAGAAGTAACATACATAATATCATCAACATGACTTACGCCTTTATCATGTATGGGCATAGGTTCTGTAATTACATTCGGGGTCTCTGGAGGATCGAACTCAATCTCCTTGTTATCAATTAGCTCTTGAATTTTAATCTTCAAAGCCCAGCATCTATTCATGTCATGTCCGTGACTATTGGCATGATAGGTGCATCTCACATTAGGATTGTATCGAAGAGAGGTAGTGTTGGTATTCTGAGGAGGACCCTTTAATGTTATTAGATCTTCCTTCAAAAGGTGTTTTAGTGCCTGAGACAAAGGCATATTGATCTTAGTGAACTTCCTTCTCGAAGTGCCTTGCCTTTGATGGTTACCCTGCTGTGGTTGTTGGGCAAGTGCTGGATTAAAAATCAAAACCGCTCCTAGACTCATGGCGATTAACTCTGCTACGGATTTTCTGGACATAGACAACACCAACTTCCTCTTTGCCTCTGAAGGGCTTCTTCGCAGCACTAGAAGATGCATACATCAGGATCTTCCCACTTTTGATGTCGCTTTCAATTCTTTCACAAGTCAGAATCATCTCTATAAACCCGGTGAGGAACTCCCAATCAGAAAATTAAAGAACGGGCATGTCAGAGTGCCCATGAACATGTCTACCATTTCCCAATCATTCAGAGGAGGTTGCACTCTACCAGCTAGGTCCCTCCACTTCTGTGCATATTCCTTGGACCCTTCTCTTGAGCCCATGGACATATTCTATAACTGTACTCGGGTTGGTGCCAGGTCAGTGTTGTATTGATACTACTTATAGAAAGCAGCAGGCAAATCTTCCCAGGTGCGGATATTGGTCCCCTCCAGCTGATAGAACCATTCAAGTTGTGTGCCAGCCAAACTTTCCTGGAAGAAATGGACCTATAACTTTTGGTCTGCGGTATAAGGCTGAATCTTTCTGACATACGACCTCAGGTACAGTTTAGGACAAGAGACCCCATCATATTTGATGAAATCAGGGACCGTGAACTTAGGTGGGATGACCACCCCTAAAACCAAACCTAAATCTCTGAAATCCAATCCCGGTATCTTTTGGACCTCCATAGCCTTGAGCATATCCTCTAGCTGTCTGTATTTGTCATTAATAGGAGGGTATTGCTTGTCCAAGTAGTCCTCATCTTCAGAACCTTGGTTATTCTTGCGTTCCTGCTTGACTGTCCTATCCTCTTCATCTTGGTCATCATCTTCATCAGAGGAGACTTCAACATCTTGAATTGGTTGGACCAGACCTTTGAATCTCCTTCCCAAATTAAGGATAACAGGCTTCTTGGTCTTCTTGTTTTGCTTAGCAAGGAGCGTCATTATTTCTTGCTGCCCCTTGGCCAGGTTCAGAAGAGTTACTTGGAACTGTGCATGCTGAGCCCAGAGATCTTTGACGTTCTGTTCAAGAGCCATTTTTCTACTGAAATAAACAACAAGAAAAATGAGAAACCTGTACTAGAAAAGTTTTTCATGAAATGATGCATGATATGTGAATGCAAATGTTTTCAAGGACTTCAAGAAATTTAAATTTGCTAGACAGAAGGAAACAAGAAACAAAAATTTTATTAGCAAAGTTCAAATTACAACTGCCTTTTAGGTTTACAAAAGCTTTCAAAGATAAAATGAACTCCTAAAATATAAGAATCAAATCTTCCAAGGAAGCTTCCTCTTTGTACCGATGTAAGCATTAAGACTACGCTTTTCCCGAAGTTGCCTTGTGAGTTCTAACACTTTCTTTTCACTTGCATAACATTGGGTCTCAAAGATATCTCGTTCTTCCTTCATTTGAATCCAAGACTTTTGCAACTCTTCAAGATCGGTAGGCATATCAGGATAGAGAATGGTATAAGGAACATCCCCCTCAACAACAGGCTCCACGATTATGGACAGGATGGTTAGATATGGCATCAAGAGGCTTTGAGCACGAGCTCGTACCCATTTGAGATATGGCTCAAGAGGGATGGAATTCTTATGCCCCAACATCTTGCTATCCATAGTGCTTACCATGCCCTAAACGTGTACGAACCTTTGATGATAACCTTAGACATCATTCTCGTAGCCGAATATGATACCTTGAATGAGTGCGTCATGAGGACCATCCCTTAGAGCATAGCTAAACTGTCGTAGAGCCAAAGAAGGGTTATAAGCAATATCTCCCTGTGATACGATGGGAGAATTGACTTGAGGTTTTGCGTTTGTGTTCGCAAATGTTCGGTTTAGCAAGAGTCGCCACCGACTTTTTATTTTATCCTAAGGAAAGGTTAAAAAGCACAGGAAAAACCTTTGAGATGTTTTCTTGGGTTCGGGGAGTAGATTATAGAAAGGGAAGGTATTAGCACCCTTTCTATCCATGGTTATCCATGGGCTCTTAGTTACTTGCTTAGATCACTTGCCTTTGCTTTTCAATTGTTTGAAATGGTGCTTTGTGTGTGATTTTGAAAATGTTTTGAAAAAGATGCCTTGTCTAGGAAACCATTGTAACAATTCTTGTTTGAATGTTTTACAAGGGTGTTTGTCTTTTTGAAAAGATGTTTCAATGTTTTGAAAGTTTGTTTTGAAGTTGTGTTGTGATGTGTGTTTTGAAAAATGGCAAGGATTGTTTTGCAAGTTTGGTCAAGTAACCAAGAGTTATCTACCCTAAATTTCTCAAAGATTTTTCTTGTGTTTTAACCCTTTTAACAGTGTTGTTTCACCATTGTATTTGGTGAACAACCTTGTGTTAGGATGTTAACGGGACGAGCGCGGGTCATCGTTTAGACCATGAATGCAATAGTGTCAAGTATTTTGGCAATTTTCTTGAGGACTTGTGATCATTTTGTTTAGGCAACAAGATAGCGTCATCGAGGGACTATGATCATTTTGTTTTTTTTGTTTTGCTTTGTTTTTCCAAAGTATTTGACATGCAAACATGGCCCATTTTTGAAGGCAACAAGTGGAGTAACCCTAAGGGTGCAAGTGTGCATTGTGTTTGTTTTTCATGCATGTTTATCTTGAATTAGGTCAAACTATTTGTTGATTGATTTTGCATACAAGCCCTAAGTCTATCATGGCATAATTTGGAAATTTTTAAATGTGTGAGAATTTAAAGTCCTAAATTATTACAACATGATTATGGGGATGGGGATACAAGTTTGAATTTGGGGGATATTTGACAAGGAAATAAAATCTAAAATTATTACAACCATATCGAATATACAAATTAATATTTGGCATTTAAATAAATACAATTTAAATCAAATATCAAAATACAATGTATTATGCACAAAAGATTTTGTTATGTATGTAAAAAAGGGTTTTCATGTTTGAAGTATAAACAAAATAAAAAAAGTCATATTTTTTATTATTTTTGTTGTTTAGGGCAAAACCCTAATTTTTGAATAAATAGTATTTATTTATTAATTATGTACAAGATATATTAATTTATACAAAAAATAATAAAAAAGGAAGTATATTGTAGAAAAAGTATTTTTGGTGTCAAATATTAAATAAAAAAATAAAAGGTATTATTTTTTGTATTTTTGCCCTAAATATTTAATAAAATATGTATAAGTATATATTATATATATTTAATATGCTAAATATGTACAAAAAATAAAATATTAATTATTTACAAAAATGTATATTTTAGAAAATGTTTTCAAAATGTAAATAAAAAATAATAACCAAAAAATAAATATTTTTGTATTATTTTTAGGGTTTTAAAATGAAAAGGAAATATATTTATTTACATACATATATTTTAATAAAACAAATAAATGCCAAATAAATGTAAAAAAATGTGGAAAAATATTTTTGGTGTTTTTTATGTTTGAACAAAAAATATTAAGTCAGAATCAAAAAGAAAAATGCAAAAATAACAAATATTTCACATAATGGGCCAGGGGGTGCAAATGGAAAAAAAGAGTGTAAACAGCAAGACTGACTCAGGCCCAGCCC
Organism: Vicia faba; assembly: GCA_948472305.1. Lineage (NCBI taxonomy): Eukaryota > Viridiplantae > Streptophyta > Magnoliopsida > Fabales > Fabaceae > Vicia > Vicia faba. Next base: position 1,035,565,389 of record OX451736.1, read on the forward strand.
AAGCCAGTCATCTTCAACCTTCAGCTTTGTCCAAACGCGCGCTTCCTTGTTCAAAATACAAACTCCTGATTCTTTGATTTTTAGCAAAAACTCATAACACAAACAATGTAGAGCATTAAACCACGATTCCAAATATGTAAAAAACTTAACCTAACTCTAAGAAACCAGGGAGAATTTCTTCACCCCCAATTTCTGACCTAGCTTTTTTTCAATATTCATGGCTAAAATTCTCACAGCACGCTTAACATAAATGAAAAGTAATCATATGTATGGCTTCAGGGCTATGAGTAGGACATGTTTCATTCACAAACCTAAGCCTAACTCTTCCTAGATTGAGAGATAGAAGTCCATGGATTACATGTCTCAGCTTGAATCGTGCAGAGGCATGTGGCCAACTTCAATGGAGTTTGAGCTTCTGTATAGCTTGCCTGAGGTCCAAGGAAGCTTTTCCAACACCTAGCTTACTTTGAATCACTCTGTATTGTGCTATAGAAGTCCACCTGCAAAACTGAAAACTAAAAATGGCAAGTGAGATTAGGGGTGTTACAACTTGAGTTTAAGGCTTGGGATAGTTTCAGTGGATGGAATGTAATGTGTTTAAACTCCTTTTGGACAAAATACACGACAGGAATGGATTATGGAACTCAAGTTGCAGGGTATGCCCTGTTTCTGCAGCAAGAGGGTGTTTTGGGAGGTATGAGGAATGGTTGAATCGTGTTTTAGGCTTGGCTTGATGTATGGAAAATGTTCACAAGGTTTGTGTTTGGCTGTGTTGACAGGAAATGGAAGTTGGAGTGCTTTTGCAATGTTTCTTCAAAGTGAAGCAAAGAAGTGTAAGTTGTGATACAAGCCAGTACAATGCCCTAATGTATGCTGCAAGTTAGGTTCTTGATAACTGGGATTTGTGGATTTGATTTGGCTCTAAGATCTGGCCCCATGCCTCAAGGATTTGGTATTTGACATAAAGCATAACTTTATCAAAATGGCATTCTACCTTTTTCCATTTAAGGGTTAATTTTGTGTGCAATGTCCAAATGAACAAAATAATGCATTAGCTCAGTGGATTTGCACTCAATTAAGGAGTGTAAAAGGGTTTAGATGCCTGCAAGCTAGCAAAAACCAAGCTGATTTGAAAATGCCATTTGCTATGAACATGTATTGGTCATGAACAAAAGTGAGTTTTGGCCAACTTTGTGAATTCGATTCTCTCTAACCACAAGGGTGTTTGATGAGTTCTTGGACAATTTGGAAAGCTTGGAACATGTACTACAATCCATATTTGTAATGCAAATTTAAACTCCAAGTGTAACCATGTGAAAAATGGCCAAGAAGTTGGACAAAAATCCTGCCTAGAATAGGGCAAAATTTCTCTAAGTTAAAAATGTTTGGCACCCTTGTTCCAAAAATCATAACTTGAGATACAAGCTTCCTTTGGGAAAACTTTGTGAATTAAAGTTGTAGATTTTGCAATGGACTATAACTTTCATGTTTCAAGTTTTGTTTGAATCCATTTGCATCTTGGTGAAAAAATGGGACAAAGTTAGGAAAAAATAAAGAAATTTCATAACTTAGAAAAATTCTAAGTTATGAAATTTTTTCATTTTAAACCCTAATTTGCAATTTTGGGTTTCTTGATGAACAAGTTTCATAATTTGACATGTCTTGATGAAAAATGAATCTTGGCACTTGATTTTGACCAAAAAGTCAAAGTTTGACTTTTCAGTATACAGTCAAATTTTGATCAGTTGACTGAAAAATTCATTTGTCAATCCTATGCATTTGAGATCTTTTGAACTTGTTGAATGGGTCAAGACAATGCCATTGAGTCCTTGAGTCCATATACGAGCTTGGTTTGCCATTGGTTAGGTCAAACAGTCAAAAATTGCCTTTGTGCAGTCAAAACCCTAAAAATGACCATTTTGCCCTTTTGGTGATCTGATCAAATTTCTTGTGGAGTTGTGATCCAAACTTGATCAAATGATTCATATGAGTTCATAATGTTGATGTGGGTAAAAAATCATGAGGTTTGACTGTCAATTGGCCACAGTTGACTTTTTCCCCAATACAGCTGATTTCTAGGTCAACTATCCAATTGACTGGGCAAAGATTGGAATCAAGGCTTGAAACTTGGTATGGATAAACTTGTAAGTCCAACATGAAGCATGAAAGTCACTTTTGGCTTTTTAGGTCAAAACATCCTTGTGCAAACTCAAACCCTAATTTGGGTCAACAGTGCAAGAAGGGGTCTTGAGCAGAGCAAACCCTAACTTGATCTTGAGTTCCAAGAGTCTTGTGATGAGAAAATGTTGATGAAAAGGGAGGGAAAATTTTGGGGTACAACCATTTCCCCTGTTCAATCTTCTTGAACCTGAAGAGTTAGATTGGCAGGATTGCCTTTTGCCACTCGAAGGTAAAAGGAGATTGGACACTAGAGTGCCCGAAAAATTTGCACTCGTCAAAGCGTAGTTTGAGGGAATGGGCTTAAAGATTCCATTTGGAGATGTGACAGAATCTTGTCGAGGGATGGGCTTAAAGATGCCATCTGGAATGTAAGTTGTAAGTGAAAGAAATGAGTATCAGAAAGGTGTCCATGATTTGGAACATCTCTGAGCTGGGGGTCTGAATAAGCAATAGATTGACATCCGTATCTGGAAGCATCCGTAAACTGTTTTCAAAAGTTGAGGAGTTGAATAAGCAATAGATTGACATCCGTGTTTGGAAGCATCCGTAAACTGTTTTCAAAAGTCTTGGAGTTGAATAAGCAACAGATCAACATCCATGTTGGGAAGCATCCGTAAACTGTTTTCAAAAGTCTGAGCTTATCAATCTTATCCTGAAAAGGGTAAAATATTAGCTGAAACACAAAGTTATGTTGCATGAAATGTATGATGCAATATATGTTATATCAATGTTTATGATATGAATGTAATGAATGCGCATGTAAGCTGATGAGCTGTCTTGCTGAGGATAAATGAATCCTGGACAGTCGGAGATGATAGAAACTTGACTGCTGCCGGGGAAAGTGAATCCTTGACTGCTGCAGGGGATTGAAAATCCTTTGATCATTGAAAATGAGAAGTCCTGGGACCGCTGTTGGGGAATCAGGAATTTGGGTTGTATGCCACTTTGAGAATGAGAATCTTCATTCTGTTGAGAATATCAGGAGCTTGGGTTGTATGCCAATCTACTGGGGTTTTAAGGACGAGAGTCTTTATTCTGTTAAGGGTCAGAAATTGGGAGTATACCAATCTTCTGAGGTTTCAAGGATGAGAATCTTCATTCTGTTAACGGTTAGAAATTGGGAGTATACCAATCTTTTGAGGTTTCAAGGATGAGAATCGTCATTCTGTTAACGGTTAGAAATTGGGAGTATACCAATCTTCTGAGGTTTTAAGGATGAGAGTCTTCATTCTGTTAAGGGTCAGAAATTGGGAGTATACCAATCTTCTAAGGTTTCAAGGATGAGAATCTTCATTCTGTTAACGGTTAACTGTTATCTGGTTGGTCTCCAGGCTTTCCCAGAGACTTGTATTGCTATATGGTCGTAATCCAAGCTTCACAATAACTTGTTGAGCTGATATCCGGTCGAATCCGGGCTTCACGGCTTGTGTTAAAGATATACCACTATCTGGTCGACTGCAGGCTTCGTAGTATTCTTGGTTGCTGTCTGGTCGTAATCCAGGCTTCACAGAAACTTGTATTGTCATCTGGTCGTAATCCAGGCTTCACAATAACTTGTTGAGCTGCTATCCGGTCAAATCCGGGCTTCACGGCTTGTGTTAAAGATATACCACTATCTGGTCGACTCCAGGCTTCGTAGTATTCTTGGCTGCTGTCTGGTCATAATCCAGGCTTCGTAGAAACTTGTATTGCCATCTGGTTGTAATCCAGGCTTCACAATAACTTGTTGACCTATTATCTGGTCGAATCTGGGATTCACAGCTTGCTCTTAGGAGATACCACTATCTGGTCATAATCCAGGCTTCGCGGTAGTCTGATACTGTTATTCGGTCGTAATCCGGGCTTCACAATATGCTGTAGAGATCAAGATACTATCCGGTCGAATCTGGGCTTCATAACTTGAATTTTGTGAGAATTTGATCTTTGACGACCGTAACTTCCAACAGGTGATGAAGGAACTTTTGAACGACCGATCAATCCGAAATGTAATTTGTTTTGGAGAATAAATCCTTGACAAATGTTGGGGAAATAAACCCATAATCAAAGCTGGGGATTGAAAATCCTTTGATTACTGACGGTGAGAAATCCTTGTTGACTGCTGATTGCTTGGGGGATAAGGATCTTCAATTGTTGAGGGATCTTAGGATCACTGCTGGGGATTGAAAATCCTTGGTGACTTGTGGGGAATGAGAATTCTGATGATCTCTACTGGGGAGTCCAGAACCTGGTAGACTTATGCTGGAGAAGTAAGACTGAGAATCTTCAATCTGATGGGAAGTATCTCTGTGGGGAATGAGAATTCTGATGATCTCTACTGGGGAGTCCAGAACCTGGTAGACTTATGCTGGAGAAGTAAGACTGAGAATCTTCAATCTGATGGGAAGTATCTCTGTGGGGAGAATGTTCACTAATCTGGTTCCGCTGGGGATTAATAGTTGGAAGTTTTAGCTCCGCTGGGGATTAATAGTTTTGGCTCCACTGGGGATCTTGAAACTTGACTCTGAGGGGAATTAGATTCTGGGAGGCTCTCTGGCTGGGGAAATTAACTTTGAGAAAGCTTTTGTTCTGCTGAGGATCCTGAAGTTTAACTCTGTTTGGGGAATTAAGTTCTGGATTTTAACCTTGTTGAGGAGTTTCGAGTTTAATTCCGCTGGGGATTTCTTCTGAAAGGGCATCAAGATATCTGTCTGTACCTTCAACCTATCAGCAATCAACTTTTCTTGACTTGTAAGCAAATGATTATGTTCAAATTCATATGCCTATTTAACAAAACATTGGACGTTTCTCAAATAAAACATAAGTGTGAAAAAGAAAAAGAAGACAAAGCAAATTTCTGTATTCGGAAAAGTATTTGTATTAACTTTTTATGAGTATCTTTGTACAAAGGAGACAGACATCCTAGTAAGAGGATGTTGTCGTAAATATTGAAGAATTTATACAAAAGGAAAGATGGCTATGTGTAACAATTCCATGGGATCCCCATTCTGTTATAGCCTTCACAACTCTGAATATCTTGTCCATTCATTGCTTCGTTCGCCGATGATTGGATTGATCAGAAGCTCGGAGCTTGTTGGTGAAGAGATTGTTCTTTAAAGTGATTCGACGATACATAGTCATACGCTTCAATTCCCTAACTTTTGCCTGAATCGCCCTTTCGGGTTTTCGATTCACCGAGAAACACTTTTTTGCCCAAGCCGCCCTTTCGGGTTTTCAACTTGTCGGGTGTACAGATTTTTTTTGTTTTATCCCTAATTTTTGCCTGAACCGCCCTTTCGGTTCACCAGGATGCCCATTATTGCCCAAATCGCCCTTTCGGGTTTTCGACTTGTCGGGTTGTTTCATGCGTAGTATCTTTTGACTATGTCTGCGTTCGCAGGGTGTGGCAAATCGTCGCCGTCCATGGTGGTCAGAATCATTGCACCACCAGAAAAGATGCTCTTGATTACAAATGGTCCTTCGTAAGTAGGAGTCAATTTTCCCCTGGGATCACTTTGCAGTAAGATGATCCGTTTGATTACAAGATCTCTGACTTGGTATACTTGACGTTTGACTTTCTTGTTGAAAGCCTTGATCATCCGTTTTGGTACGTCTAACCATGGCAAACAGCAGTGAGTCGCTTCTCATCGATCAAATTGAGTTGATCAAGTCGGGCCTGAATCCAATCGTCTTCACTCAAACCAGAGTCCTTCATAATCCTTAAAGAAGGAATCTGAACTTCCATGGGTAGGACAGCTTCCATGCCATATACCAAAGAAAATGGGGTTGCCCCTGTTGAAGTACGTATCGTGGTACGGTATCCATGCAGAGCAAACAGTAACATCTCATGCCAGTCCTTGTAGGTGACTGTCATTTTCTGAATGATCTTCTTGATGTTTTTGTTCGCAGCTTCAACAACACCGTTCATCTTCGGCCGATAGGGAGATGAATTGTGATGATAAATCTTGAACTGTTCGCATAGAGCGGTGATCATAGTATTGTTCAGATTTGTACCGTTGTCTGTGATAATCCTATCGGGGACACCGTACCAGCATATGAGGTTCTGCTTGATGAAGCGGGCAACCACATTTTTTGTAACAGAGGAAAAGGAAGCTGCTTCGACCCACTTGGTAAAATAATGAATGGCGACCAGGATGAAGCGATGTCCATTGGATGTCGTGGGCTTGATCTCTCCAATCATGTCAATGCCCCACATTGCGAATGGCCAAGGAACTGTCAAAACATTGAGAGGAACAGGAGGAATATGAACCTTGTCAGCGTAGACTTGACATTTGTGGCAAGTACGGGAATGTTCATGGCAATCAGCTTCCATGGTAGACCAGTAATAGCCTGCCCTTAGAATCTTCTTAGCCATCGTATGTCCGCTCAAGTGGGTGCCAAATGCGCCACTGTGTATTTCAGTCATGATTAACTCTGCTTCAGCTTTGTCTACACATCAGAGTAAAACACAATCATGGCTGCATTTATAAAGGATGCCATTGCTTAGGAAGAACTTGGCCGCAAATCTCCTTAAGAACTTCTTGTCATTTACAGAAGCTTCTTCAGGATATTCTCTAGTCTAGAGATACCTTTTGATTTCATGGAACCAGGGTTGTTCCACTACCTCTTCGGTATTAATCTCATGACAATGCGCAGGTTCATCCATTCGCTCGATGGTGATATGGGGAGCCTCGTTATCCCAATTGAGTTTAAACATGGAAGACATTGTAGCCAGAGCATCTGCTAACTGATTTTCTTCTCGCGGGAAATGCTCGAAGGTGATCTGCTCGAAATGAGGCAGCAATGTCAGGGCATATTCTTTGTATGGGATAAGATTAGGATGTTTGGTGTCCCACTCTCCTTTGATTTGACTGATAACCAAAGTCGAGTCCCCAAATACGATCAAAGATTTGATCCCCAAGTCTACAGCAGCCTTGAGACCAAAGATGCAAGCTTCATATTCGGCCATGTTGTTGGTACAGCTGAAACAAAGTCGGGCCGTGAAAGGTGTATGGCAACCTTCCGGGGAAATGAGTACCGCACCGATACCGTTTCCAAGTGCATTTGAAGCACCATCAAAGTACAGGGTCCATCGGGATCCATTTTCAGGTCCGTCATACGGTCCGTTATCTTCAATGTTGTCCAAAGTCATGATGTCCTCGTCTGGGAAGTCGAATCTCATGGATTGATAATCTTCGATAGCTTGATGAGCTAGATGGTCAGCTAGTACACTCCCTTTTATAGCTTTTTGGGTGGTATACTGGATGTCATACTCAGTCAGGATCATTTGCCATCTAGCGATTCTTCCAGATAAAGCAGGCTTCTCGAAGATATACTTGATCGGGTCCATTTTGGAAATCAGCAAAGTGGTATGAGTCAACATATACTGCCTTAGTCGGCGAGCAACCCATACCAAAGCGCAGCAAGTTTTCTCGAGCAGTGAGTAGCGAGTCTCACAGTCGGTAAAATTTTTGCTAAGGTAATAAATGGCATGCTCTTTTCGACCAGACTCGTCATGTTGGCCCAGTACACACCCCATTGAGTTGTCCAAAACAGTCAGATACATGATCAGCGGCCTTCCTTCGACGGGTGGCATCAGAATAGGAGGTTCTAGCAAATACTCCATGATCTTGTCAAAAGCAGTTTGACAATCATCGTTCCATTCGACTACCTGATCTTTCTTTAATAGTTTGAAAATTGGCTCACAGGTAGACGTCAGGTGAGAGATGAACCTGGCGATATAGTTCAAGCGTCCCAAGAATCCTCTAACCTCCTTTTCAGTACGGGGGGCATGCATTTCTTGTATAGCCTTTACTTTCGCTGGATCGACCTCAATGCCTTTGTTGATGACAATAAATCCCAGAAGTTTACCAGACCTAACTCCAAAAGTGCACTTACTTGGATTCAGCCTGAGTTTGTATTCCTTCAACCTGGCAAACAGCTTTTGCAAATGTTCAAGGTGTTCCTCCTCTGTTTGTGATCGAGCTATCATGTCGTCTACGTAAACTTCAATCTCATGATGTATCATATCATGAAACAAAGCTACCATGGTGCGTTGATAAGTTGCCCCTGCGTTCTTCAGTCCGAACAACATCACCTTGTAACAGAAGGTACCCCATTGTGTAACAAAGGTTGTTTTCTCCATGTCCTCGGGGGCCATTTTAATCTGGTTGTAGCCCGAGAATCCGTCCATGAAAGAAAGTACTTTGTGTTGAGCCGTGTTGTCAATCAAAATGTCGATATATGGTAGCGGGAAATCATCTTTAGGGCTGGCCCTGTTCAAATCCCGGTAGTCCACACACATTCTGACCTTGCCGTCTTTTTTGGGAACGGGCACGATGTTAGCAACCCATTGCGGATAGGATGTAACAGCCAGAAAGCCAGTGTTGAATTGCTTCATTACTTCAGCTTTAATCTTCTCAGACATGTCGGGCCTCATTCGGCAGACTTTTTGCTTGATCGGTGGACAGTCCTCTCTTGTAGGGAGACGGTGAACCACGATGTCTGTGTCTAACCCTGGCATGTCTTCATAAGACCAGGCGAAGATTTCAACGTATTCATTTAACAACTGTATTAAGCGCTCCTTGACACTTGGTTCCAGATTGGCACCCACTTGTACTTCTTTCCTGTCTTCCTCTGTCCCTAAGTTGATGGTTTCCAACAACTCTTCATGAGGTAAGATGGCCCTCTCTTCTTGTTGTAGAAGTATGGTTAGTTCTCCCGGTACTTCACAATCTTCGTCATCTTCGTACTCAGCCTGATTGACCAAATCTTCAGAGTTATTGAAGGATACAACCGAATAGTCACCCATGGAATCCGGAGTGGATGGGTACCTGCATTTGTGAGTGTGGGTGTGTGTAAGGGATAGCCATCCTTAAACAAACAAAAATGCAAAAGGAAAGAAAATGAACACAGCAGTTTATAAATGAAAAACGTCCAATGAATCATTAAACATGGCATATGAATATGAAGAGAATCAAGCCCTTACAAATGGACCTACATGCCTCGGGCTGGGCATGAGGTGAAAAGTAGTGTGCAAATTGTTTAAGAGTAATTATTACAGACCAACAGGAAATGTTCGAAAGATAAATTACTGATTGATGAAAGTAATGGGAACGAAGTCTTTCGCCTCCCAGTTGTGCAGTCCCTCTTCAATGGTTGGAAAGATCCAATCTTCAAAGTTACCCTCTTCGTCTTCGTCTTCTAAAGCATTGATTCCATGAGGAGAAATCTTGATGGGTGTCTTTTCAATTTTTGAGCGACACATAGCCTTTTTCCCCGCAGCGGTAAACCCCAACCCAAACTTGTCTGTCTTGTGGGGGAAGTCAGGAAACTGTCCCCATGCTGAGCTCTTTCCCTCCTTCATTGCAGCCTTTGCGTCTTTCAGAGATGCCATCCTGGCCACCTGCTTGGGTACCTCAGCTACTGCCTTTGCTACTGCCACCTCGGGAGAAACTTCCTCGAAGTGTTGAAAGGGTGTTTCGATGAATTCGCCATCCACTTCCACATACCGAAAGGAATTCAGATGACTGATCATGTACTCCTCCTCACCGTGTACAGTTATGATTTTACCCTTAATAGGGTATTTCAACATCTGATGTAGAGAGGAAGTGACTGCCCCAGCATTATGAATCCACGGTCTTCCTAGCAAGCAAGAGTATGATGGACGGATGTCCATCACGTAGAAGGTTGAGTGGAACACTTCAGTGCCTACTTTGATGGGAATGTCGACCTCCCCATGCACCATTCTTTTAGACCCGTCAAAGGCTCTGACAATGATATTACTTGGTTTCAGCTCCAAGCCTTCACAATCTAACCGGTCCAGAGCCTTCTTAGGAAGCACATTTAGAGAAGAACCAGTATCGACCAAGACATGGGCGAGAGTGGTTCCTCGACATTCAACTGACACATGCAATGCGTCATTGTGCTTTCTCCCCTTCGGAGTCAGGTCAGCATCAGAGAAACCCAGGCTGTTGTCGGCGGTAAGGCTGGCTACACAATCCTGGAATTGATCGGCTGAGGTTTCTTGGGGCACATGGGCTGTCTTCAAAAACCTTATCAAGGCCTTGGCATGAGCCTCCGAACAAAGCAGCAGGGCCAACATGGAGATCTTTGAGGGGGTTTGCCCCAGTTGCTCCACCACATCATAATCACTCTTCTTGATTATTTTCAGAATCTCCTCCATTTCTTTTTTAGAGGTTTCGGGGATGACCAATGGCTGAGCCCTCGTCTCGACGAGCTCTTCTTGGATCCCTTTCCCTTTATCATTAGCAGCAGCAGAAGGGACAACCACAGGAGTTACAATTTCTTCGATCATTGGAGTTTTTGCAGATAGTTTTACCGGTGCAGGGGTAACCTTGGGAGCAGCTGAGGGTCCAAAGATTGCTTTTGGAGGGGAAATCTCTGGAGAGAAAATTCTTCCACTTTGGGTAATTTTGCTCGTACCGGCAATGTTTCCAATGTCGGCAGTTTCTTCGTCAGAGCTCTCTTCAATTATCTCAATTTGTTTAACATCGTGGTAGTAGATTTCTCCACCATAATTCCACAGTATTGATTTGTCAGATTTGTATGGGACGGGCCCATGCATGGTTATCTTCAAGGGTATAATCTTCGGAGCGGATGTAATCTTAACAGGCCTTTTGGGGACCTTGGAAAGATTGGCGGAAATGGTTATTATTTAAACTTCATTGATAGGAGTTGGAGTAACGGGAGTCTTTCGAAAAGAATTTCTTGGTTGTCCATTAGGCGTTGGATGCCTAACTTCAACAGTGGACAGTCGGTTGGTAAGGAGGAACAAAGGTAACAATCTTCTTTACAACCTGGGAAAATCCCAGCTTTCAACAAATTCAGCTTGATTGTCAGTAGTGGAGTTATCAGATCATCAACAGTAGAAACAAATAGATCTTCTTCAACAGCATGGACATTGCGACCATGCTTTGGCATTGGAGCGAAGATTACATTCGGCTTCTCAGGGGCGTCGAACTCAACCTCCTTAGCATCTATCAAATCCTGAATTTTATTCTTAAGCGCCCAGCAATCATTGGTGTCATGTTTGGCGCTGTCAGAATGATAGGCACATTTTGTATTGGGATGATAATGTGGGGAAGTGGTATTCACAACCTTTGGCGCCTATCTAATATTGGTGAGATTTAGCTTCAACAAATGGGGAAGAACTTGTGCAGGCGTCATGTTGATGCGGGTGAACTGCCGTTGTGGCCGTTCTACCCGTTGCTGATTAGGTCTAGACTGATTGTTATGAGGCTGATCATTTGACGAATTTTGAATCATCACGGCCCCTACAGTCGGCCGGCGCTCAGTTCTTCTCAATCCTTTCTAAGAGTATATAACAGCTGCTTCCTTCTTGGCCGGGAACGGTTTTTTAACAGTTGTGGAGGCAGAGGAATCCCTTTGAATTTTTCCGCTCTTAATACCAACTTCCACCCGTTCGCCAGTCAGAATCAATTCAGTAAACCCTGCGGAAGAGATCCCGATCAAATGGTTGAAGAAAGGGCTAGATAGGGTCCCCAAGAACATATCAACTAGCTCCCTATCTGAAAGCGGTGGTTTTACTCTTCCGGCCAAGTCGCTCCATTTCTGGGCGTATTCTTTGAATCCCTTATTTGAGGCCATCCCCATACTTTGTAACTGAGTACGGGTCGGCGCCAAGTCGGCGTTGTATTGATACTGGAGATAGAAGTCAGCTGTCAAGTCTTCCCAGTTATGCACTTCGGACCTCTCAAGCTGGTAAAACCAATCTAGTTGTGTACCAGACAGGTTGTCCTGGAAGAAGTGTACCCAAAGATTTCTATCGGATGAATGAGGTTGAATTTTTCTGACATACGACCTCAGGTGCATCTTCGGGCAAGACAGACCGTCATATTTTGCAAAAGTTGGCACCTTAAACTTTGGAGGGATCACAATCCCAACAATCAATCCCAATTCTTCAAAATCTAACCCGGGAACCCTTTGCAGCTCCATAGCTGCCAGTCTATCCTCCAGGTTTTTGTATTTGTTGTCTGCTGGCGGGTATTGCTGCTCTGAATAATCTTCATCTTCCTCAACCTCTTCCTCTTCAGCCTCGGATTCAGAAGGTAATGCAGCTCCTTTTCCCTTACCGGTCCCCTCATCAGATGTGGAGGGGAATTCAAGAACTCTCCTAGCTTCATTCTCAAATTTTCTTCCCAGTGTAGCTACCCTGACTCTTTTCTTTTTCTTTTTTCCTTTTTCTTTCTCTTTATTCCCTAACAGTGATTTAAGATCCTCCTGACCCTTTGCCAAGGTCATAAGGAGCTGTTGAAACTGCGAGTTTTGTGCCTGCAGATCTTTGACCGTCTGCTCAATATCCATCTTACTGAAATAAACAGCATAAAGATAGGGAAACCTGGTGTGAAGACCTGTTTATGCATATGATGAATGATATATTTATCCATGTAATGCATTCAAGGATTTAGAAATTCAAAATTGTTGCAGACAAAAAGAACACACGTCATATTAATAAGAAGAAATTTTGTCAGTATATAAATGCCCCATGGGCCAAATATTACAAAAACTTCTTAAGGTAAAAAGACGTTGCGCATCCTCTTTGGTGCGATGTAAGTGTTGAGGGTCTCCTCCTCGTGAAGTCGGCGGGTAAGCTCCAAAACCTTCTTCTCACTGGCGTAGAAGCTGGCTTCAAAAGTATCCCTTTCTTCCTTGAGTTGGATCCAACTCTTCTGCATTTCCTCCCATGATGTTGGGATGTCAGGATGTAGGATGGTGTATGGAACCTCTCCTTCCTTAACAGGCTCTTTGATCAAAGGGAGAATGTGAGGGTAAGGCATCATAAGACTCTGGGCGCGGGTTCGTACCCACTTTAGGTAAGGCTCAAGGGGATAGAGTTCTTGTGCCCCAGTGTCTTGCTATCTACCTTGTTAGGCATCCTCCAAGCTCTGATGAATCTTTGGCGAAGTCCTTGCGCATCGTTGTCGAAGTCAAAAACTAGGTCAGGAATCAGCATGTCATGAGGGCCATCCCTCCGAGCGTATCCAAATTGTCTTAAAGCTAGACAGAGGTTGTAGGTAATGCCTCCTCTAATGCCAAGTAATGGAACATTAGGGAACTCACCACAGTGATCGATGATGATGACATTTTCTCTGGACCGAGAACACCAATGTACATCAGAATGTGTGAGGGTCATCAATCGTTGTGACCACCTTGAACCCTGCTCGTTCTTCAAGACTGATTGTGGAAGGTGAGAAATAAACCACCTTGCAAGGAGAGGAGTACAACACATGAGAACACCTCTCTTCCTCATTGTTCATGTGTAAAATGAGTGGAAGATGTCCCCAAGCAATGTAGGTATGGGATTCCTGGATATGAAGATCTTGACAGCATTCACATCTATAAGTTGGTCAGGATTTGGGATCAAGACCAACCCATAAATGAGGAGTGCCACAATCTCTTCAAAGGCTTGTAGATCCAGGGAATTCCAACACTCTTGTGCCTTCTCAAACAAGAATTTTGCCAAGAAGCCTTTGACACCACTTCTAGTTTCCCAATGCCCCTTGATGTCAGATGGTTGCAAGTGTAGTGCTTGAAAAACATCTTCAGGCTTTGGTTCTTTTTCCGTACCGTTGTAGGGTAGTTGATTAAGAATAGGAATTCTCAGGAGTTGAGAAAATTCCTCCAAAGTAGGCACCAATTGGTAGTCAGGGAATGTGAAACAGTGGTGAAGAGGTTCAAAGAATTGGAACAACACTTTCACCATGTCTTCTTCAATGTTGGTGTTGAATAGGCTAAGCAGTCTACCATGTCTTTCACTGAAGAGAGAATTTTCTGGAATTCTGGATGTAAGCTCCCTGAGTTGAGGAGGGATTCTCACAAGGTTGACTTGGATAGTTTTCCTGCGAGGAATTTCCATGACCTACAAAACAAGAACAAAGATGAAGATCCAAACCCTTGAAATGGTTAGTGGATGCATATGATGCTTTATGATGTTCATGATGTATGCACAAACACATGTACAAGCAATTCACACAAAACCCTAGTTTCAGGCTTGCATGAGGTTTCATAGGTAAGTACCCTCTTGAGTGTAGTTGGCTTAAAAACCTATCCTATAAATAGTAACCGGGTTCTAAGGAGCTCAATATCATTGGATTGTTTTCCATGTTCATTGTTTTGGTTTAGCCACTTAACTAGCGACCAAAATATTCCAAGAAAACAACCCTCAATGAGTGTAGTATCGAGTATCTACCGACTTCGGACTGCACCAAAGTCGGTCATCTCACTACCCCTAATAAAAGGCCAAGATGGTCAAGTAAGGTTCTAGGTCATTAGTGCTTGGTGACATCACTCAGCAGCCCCGTACACTCATTGATTGAACTCAAGGGTTACCGGTACTCACAAATATGTCGCACTAATATAGCTATTGCTTCAACCGTGTCGGTATACCCCGCACAGTTTCCACAACGTATTGCTATCTATGAATGTTTCCCCAAATCCGGGTGGAGGATTTCAAGCCCAAACAAGAGGACCAAAATGTAAAGCAATCAAAGCAAACAATTAATCATGCAAAAGGGTGATCTAGGCCCTAAGGTTACTCCACTTTTAAAAATATCCCCAGCAGAGTCGCCAATTCTGTGATACGGTGGGAGAACTGACTTGAGGTTTTGCGTTTGTGTTCGCAAATGTTCGGTTTAGCAAGAGTCGCCACCGACTTTTTATTTTATCCTAAGGAAAGGTTAAAAAGCACAGGAAAAACCTTTGAGATGTTTTCTTGGGTTCGGGGAGTAGATTATAGAAAGGGAAGGTATTGGCACTCTTTCTATCCATGGTTATCCATGGGCTCTTAGTTACTTGCTTAGATCACTTGCCTTTGCTTTTCAATTGTTTGAAATGGTGCTTTGTGTGTGATTTTGAAAATGTTTTGAAAAAGATGCCTTGTCTAGGCAACCATTGTAACAATTCTTGTTTGAATGTTTTACAAGGGTATTTGTCTTTTTGAAAAGATGTTTCAATGTTTTGAAATTTTGTTTTGAAGTTGTGTTGTGATGTGTGTTTTGAAAAATGGCAAGGATTGTTTTGCAAGTTTGGTCAAGTAACCAAGAGCTATCTACCCTAAATTTGTCAAAGATCTTTCTTGTGTTTTAACCCTTTTAACAGTGATGTTTCACCATTGTATTTGGTGAACAACCTTGTGTTAGGATGTTAACGGGACGGGCGCGGGTCATCGTTTAGACCATGAATGCAATAGTTTCAAGTATTTTGGCAATTTTCTTGAGGACTTATGATCATTTTGTTTAGGCAACAAGATAGCGTCATCGAGGGACTATGATCATTTTGTTTGTTTTTGTTTTGCTTTGTTTTGCCAAAGTACTTGACATGCAAACATGGCCCATTTTTGAAGGCAACAAGTGGAGTAACCCTAAGGGTGCAAGTGTGCATTGTGTTTGTTTTTCATGCATGTTTATCTTGAATTAGGTCAAACTATTTGTTGATTGATTTTGCATACAAGCCCTAAGTCTATCATGGCATAATTTGGAAATTTTTAAATGTGCAAGAATTTAAAGTCCTAAATTACTACAACATGATTATGGGGATGGGGATACAAGTTTGAATTTGGGGGATATTTGACAAGGAAATAAAATCTAAAATTATTACAACCATATCGAATATACAAATTAATATTTGGCATTTAAATAAATACAATTTAAATAAAATATCAAAATGCAATGTATTATGCACAAAAGATTTTGTTATGTATGTAAAAAAGGGTTTTCATGTTTGAAGTATAAACAAAATAAAAAAAGTCATATTTTTGATTATTTTTGTTGTTTAGGGCAAAACCCTAATTTTTGAATAAATAGTATTTATTTATTAATTATGTAAAAGATATATTAATTTATACAAAAAATAATAAAAAAAGAAGTATATTGTAGAAAAAGTATTTTTGGTGTCAAATATTAAATAAAAAAATAAAAGGTATTATTTTTTGTATTTTTTCCCTAAATATTTAACAAAATATGTATAAGTATATATTATATATATTTAATATGCTAAATATGTACAAAAATAAAATATTAATTATTTACAAAAATGTATATTTTAGAAAATGTTTTCAAAATGTAAATAAAAAATAATAACCAAAAAATAAATATTTTTGTATTATTTTTAGGGTTTTAAAATGAAAAGGAAATATATTTATTTACATACATATATTTTAATAAAACAAATAAATGCCAAATAAATGTAAAAAAATGTGGAAAAATATTTTTGGTGTTTTTTATGTTTGAACAAAAAATATTAAGTCAGAATCAAAAAGAAAAATGCAAAAAGAACAAATATTTCACATAATGGGTCAGGGGGGTGCAAATGGAAAAAAAGGGTGTAAACAGCAAGACTGACTCAGGCCCAGCCCAAGCCAGTCATCTTCAACCTTCAGCTTTGTCCAAACGCGCGCTTCCTTGTTCAAAATACAAACTCCTGATTCTTTGATTTTTAGCAAAAACTCATAACACAAACAATGTAGAGCATCAAACCATGATTCCAAATATGTAAAAAACATGACCTAACTCTAAGAAACCAGGGAGAATTTCTTCACCCCCAATTTCTGACCTAGCTTTTTTTCAATATTCATGGCTAAAATTCTCACAACACGCTTAACATAAATGAAAAGTAATCATATGTATGGCTTCAGGGCTATGAGTAGGACATGTTTCATTCACAAACCTAAGCCTAACTCTTCCTAGATTGAGAGATAGAAGTCCATGGATTACCTGTCTCAGCTAGAATCGTGCAGAGCAATGTGGCTAACTTCAATGGAGTTTGAGCTTCTGTATAGCTTGCCTGAGGTCCAAGGAAGCTTTTCCAACACCTAGCTTGCTTTGAATCACTCTGTATTGTGCTATAGAAGTACACCTACAAAACTGAAAACTGAAAATGGCAAGTGATATTAGGGGTGTTACAGCTTGAGTTTAAGGCTTGGGATAGTTTCAGTGGATGGAATGTAATGTGTTTGAACTCCTTTTGGACAAAACGCACGACAAGAATGGATTATGGAACTCAAGTTGCAGGGTATGCCCTGTTTCTTTAGCAAGAGGGTGTTTTGGGAGGTATGAGGAATGGTTGAATCGTGTTTTAGGCTTGGCTTGATGTATGGAAAATGTTCACAAGGTTTGTGTTTGGCTGTGTTGACAGGAAATGGAAGTTGGAGTGCTTTTGCAATGTTTCTTCAAAGTGAAGCAAAGAAGTGTAAGTTGTGATACAAGCCAGTACAATGCCCTAATGTATGCTGCAAGTTAGGCTCTTGATAACCGGGATTTGTGGATTTGATTTGGCTCTAAGATCTGGCCCCATGCCTCAAGGATTTGGTATTTGACATAAAGCATAACTTTATCAAAATGGCATTCTACCTTTTTCCATTTAAGGGTTAATTTTGTGTGCAATGTCCAAATGAACAAAATAATGCATTAGCTCAGTGGATTTGCATTTAATTAAGGAGTGTAAAAGGGTTTAGAGGCCTGCAAGCTAGCACAAACCAAGCTGATTTGAAAATGCCATTTGCTATGAACATGTATTGGTCATGAACAAAAGTGAGTTTTGGCCAACTTTGTGAATTCGATTCTCTCTAACCACAAGGGTGTTTGATGAGTTCTTGGACAATTTGGAAAGCTTGGAACATGTACTACAATCCATATTTGTAATGAAAATTTAAAATCCAAGTGTAACCATGTGAAAAATGGCCAAGAAGTTGGACAAAAATCCTGCCTATAATAGGGCAAAATTTCTCTAAGTTAAAAATGTTTGGCACCCTTGTTCCAAAAATCATAACTTGAGATACAAGCTTCCTTTGAGAAAACTTTGTGAATTAAAGTTGTAGATTTTGCAATGGACTACAACTTTCATGTTTCAAGTTTTGTTTGAATCCATTTGCATCTTGGTGAAAAAATGGGACAAAGTTAGGAGAAAAAAAAAGAAATTTCATAACTTAGAAAAATTCTAAGTTATGAATTTTTTTCATTTTAAACCCTAATTTGCAATTTTGGGTTTCTTGATGAACAAGTTTCATAATTTGACATGTCTTGATGAAAAATGAATCTTGGCACTTGATTTTGACCAAAAAGTCAAAGTTTGACTTTTCAGTATACAGTCAAATTTTGATCAGTTGACTGAAAAATTCATTTGTCAATCCTATGCATTTGAGATCTTTTGAACTTGTTGAATGGGTCAAGACAATGCCATTGAGTCCTTGAGTCCATATATGAGCTTGGTTTGCCATTGGTTAGGTCAAACAGTCAAAAATTGCCTTTGTGCAGTCAAAACCCTAAAAATGACCATTTTGCCCTTTTGGTGATCTGATCAAATTTCTTGTGGAGTTGTGATCCAAACTTGATCAAATGATTCATATGAGTTAATAATGTTGATGTGGGTCAAAAATCATGAGGTTTGACTGTCAATTGGCCACAGTTGACTTTTTCTCCAATACAACTGATTTCTAGGTCAACTGTCCAATTGACTGGGCAAAGATTGGAATCAAGGCTTGAAACTTGGTATAGATAAACTTGTAAGTCAAACATGAAGCATGAAAGTCACTTTGGGCTTTTTAGGTCAAAACATCCTTGTGCAAACTCAAACCCTAATTTGGGTCAACAGTGCAAGGAGGGGTCTTGAGCAGAGCAAACCCTAACTTGATCTTGAGTTCCAAGAGTCTTGTGATGAGAAAATGTTGATGAAAAGGGAGGGAAAATTTTGGGGCACAACACTCCCCTAATCCCTAAGAGTGTAACATTAGGGAATTTCCCACAACGGTAAATGATAATAATATTCTCTTGGGATCGAGAGCACCAATGGGTATTCGTATGAGAAAGCAATGTTAACCTTTGCGGCCACCTCAAACCCTGCTCATGATTCAATACTGATCGAGGAAGGTGCAAAATAAACCACATATACAATAAAGGCAAGCAACACATAAGATCCCCTCGCTTCTTCATGGTGCGAGTATGAAGAGAGTGCAAAATGTCTCCAAGCAATGTAGGCACATGGTTACGAGTAAGGAAAAATTTGACAGCATTCACATCTATGAGTTGGTCAGGGTTAGAAAAAAGTACCAACCCATAGATTAAAAGAGCCAGGATCTCCTCAAAAGCTTGTAAATCCAAAGTATCTTAAAATAGTCGAGCCTTCTCCATCAGGAATTTATCCAAAAAGCCTTTGACCCCATTTCTTGTCTCCCAATTATCTATGATGTCAGAACTCTTCAATTGTAAGGCCTTAGCAATAAATTCGGGCTTTGGAGTTTCCTCTAAACCGGTGATGGGTATTTGATCAAGAACAAACACTCCTAGTAGTTGAGAGAATTGTTCCATTGTAGGCACCAATTGATAATCGGGGAAAGTGAAACAATGATGTACATGGTCAAAGAACTGAAATAGAACCCTTATCATGTCTTCTTCGATGCTTGAGGTAACCATATTGAGAAGTCGACCATATCTTTTGGTGAACGAAGAATTTTCAGGAACCCTTAAACCTAACTCTTTGAGTTGAGGAGGCACCCTTATGAGGTTGATTCAGATGGTATTTCTGCGGGCGGAAGCCATAGTCTGCAAAACAAAACAAAGATAAATGCCCTGATCCTTGAAATGGTTAGGAAATGATATGAATGATGCATGATGTCATGTTTGAACAATTTAATCACACACAAACAAAACACACAAGGCCTTAGGTTAAAGCTTGCATGGAGTTTATAGGTAAATACCCTCTTGGAGTTTAGTTGGTTCAACCTATCCTAAATAAAGTAATCGAGTTCTAAAGGAATTCAATATCACTGATCTTTCTCTCGGGCATTGTTTCAACACAAGCTTCTTTATTAGAGACCGAAATATCCCGAGAGTCCGACCTCAATGAGTGTAGCATCCAGTATCAACCAACTTTAGTCTTCCATCAAAGCCGACTATTTCACTACTTTCTAATGGCCAAGTGTTCAAATAAGGTTCTACGGTCAGTCAGTGCTTTATGACACCACACAACGGCCTCATATTCTCCTTTACTAGATTCAAGGGATACCAGTACCAACAAATGTTTCACACTAACATAGCCATCACTTCAACCATGTCGGTATTATGCTGCACAATCCCCACGATCTATTGCTACTCACCTAATGTGCCCTAGATCCGGGTATATGATCTATACAAGAATACCCAAACATAACCCGAAATGTAAAGCAAGCAACTCAAACAGGTAAAGCATTTAAATATGATCTAGCTCTAAGGTTACCCCATTTTTAGTATGTCCCCAGCAGAGTCTTCAGTTCTATAATACGGTGGGAGAATTGAATTTACTGGTTTTATGCTTTTATCGCAAATGTTGCGGTTAGCAAGAGTCGCCACCAACTTTTCTTTTATCCAATAAAGGAAAGGGTGAAAAGAACTGGAAATACCTTTTTAAAGATTTTGAGTTCGGGGGGGTAGGTTATAGAAAGGGAAGGTATTAGCACCCTTTTCCATCCGTATTTATCTATGGGATCTTAGTTTCTAGCTCACTTTAAAAATGTTTTTTGGTGTAAGTGCATTTGAAAATAGTTTTTGAAAAGACGCCTTAGTGCGGCGAACTTTGTAATGTTTCTCGTATCGTTGAGAACTTATACAAAATGTTTCTTGTCTTTGAAAATATTTAGAAAAGAGTTTATGTATGTGTGAAAAATTGTTTTGTTTGCTTTTTTGAGAAAGCAACTATAAGCAGTCTACCTACTCGAATGGTCTTTGTTCTTTTCCTATTTTCCTTTAGACAATGCTAACCTACTATTAGTCAGTAGGTAGCCCTATCATTAAATGTTTTGAGGGATAGGAGAGGATCACCGTACAGTCATGAAAGCAACTCGTAAGATACTTTAGCAATTATCCTAAGGTTTTAAGATCATTTACCGAGGCAACGTCGAAAGGGTCATCGAGGGACTTATGATCTTATAACCAAAGGGTCACTGCTAAAATCTCCTACATTCGAGAGACGCAATTATTTATTCCGAAGGCAACAAGTGGAGGTACCTTAGAGGTGCGCGTGTGCGAGTGTGTTGTGTTTCAGTTATTTGTCTTGGGTATTAGGTTTTCTAGCGTTTGTTTTTAATTCTTTCCTTACAAGCCTATTAGCATACATCTAACAGTTAATATAGGTACAGAAAAATAAAAATACAGAAATTTGAATCTACGCTATTACAAGGCTTCGGGATGGGAGAATTTACAAACCAAAAATAGGGGAAATATAAATGGTCCTAGTTAAAGTCTATTACATCCCATATACAATTACATAATTATGAAAATAATGTGAATTTAAATAAATAAATGCGCGGGTAAGAAAAGAGAAAGGTGCAAATAAAACCTAAAAATATCTTAAGTGGTAAAAAGAAAATGTTTTTGTTATTTTTTGTTTACAAAAATAATTAAATTAAATTAAGAAAACCTAAATCTAATTGATCAATTAATTAAAAAGAAAGTGATTAAAAATAATTAATTAAAAAAATTAATCTAATTAACAAAATCTAATTCTAATATTTTTTGTGATTTTGATTTTATGATGTTTTCATTATTAAAAGAAATAATTAAGATAGAAAGAAACAAAAGAACATGTAATAAAGCAAAATAATGGAAAAAAAACGGGCCATGCTGCAAAGCAAGTCAGGGGGTGAGAGTTTGAAATTCTTAGGCCTAAAAAATGAGTCCAGGCGCTGCAAAAGAAAGTTAAGGGTGCAAAGAAAAAAAACAATGTCAAGCCCAATATTTTTAGGCCCTAGCGTCCAATGCCCTGCAAAAAAACAAATGTTGAAACACCAAAAGTGAAAAACCTGGGACTCGAACCTAGGATTTAGAGGGGTAATGACTTAGGTTCGCGATGCTTTTCACTGGGACGTTCCATTCATTCGTCATATCAAATACAAATAAATGGATATATTATAAAAAGCTCAATTAAACTTTAAAATAAAACGCGCGCGCCCAAGTGGGGCCCTAGTATTTGAATGGACCAATCATGTTATATCTTTCAGTCACGCCAACACTAACCGGAGTCAGCGAAAATCAAAGACGCCGGAGTCAAACTCCGGTCGTCTTCTCCGATCGGTCGAAAAACGAAAACCTGTAAAACGGCCATAACAACTTGAATCCTTAGACCTATCCCCCCTAAATCCCATGTCGCGAGTTCAAGTATAGCATTAGTTTCGCCTGAAATGACCTGTGTATAGAGATACGAAGAAAACAATATAAACTTCCATAACCATGGCAACAATCTATTCCCACGTTAGAAATCCAGTCCTTTGGTCCAGACCTGTTCTATATAAACACAGAAACTTGTTTGGGCAATCAAAAGACGCTAATCATGCATGAAAATGATTATACGAATATTTGGAAGAAAAAAAGTGAATCGGGGCAAATAAGGGTGCCTGTTTCAAGGACCAACGATCATGGCATTTGGTATGTTCTTACCCTTGAATACTTCAGGAACAAATTGCAATGAGAGACTTGATCTGATTGTGGCTGGATCGTATGCTGTGAGCTTTGACAACTTTTGAATTTTTTTGTGAAATTTTGTATGGCTTTGTTATGCAACTTATGCATGGTCTTTTGGCCTGCCTTGCTCCAGTATATATAGAAGAGTGAGGAGAGAATACCAACATGGAAAGAATCAAGTCTTAACCATGGCTTTAAAATCAAAATAAAAAATTTGAGAAAATGCCAAAATTATATGATTCTTGTCACTTTTGCGTTCTGCATGAATCTGGTCATGTTCCATGTATCTTGCACGAATCTTGGGATCCATGATGGGTCAAGTCAAGCCCAAATGCCTTAGCCCATTATTTCTTGTATTTTTATTTAATTTATTTGATTTTAAATTAAATAAAATCAAGATAAATAAAAATAAAAATCAAGACCATGCAAAAATGGACTTAGAGGCCTTCTAAGATATTATGGTCATGTTTGAAGACCAAAACCTAGGCTCATTGGCTCTGCAATTTTGCTCAATTTGTACTTCTTGAATTTCTTCAAAATTCCCTAACATGTGAAACTCCTAACTTGCTCAATTTTCACCTTTTGAAGATAATCTTTGACTTTTTGGAAAGCCCAAGACGTCCTCTACAATCTTTATGTTGACCATTTTTTTCTTTTGAAGACATTATCTTGATGTAAATTTCCTTGACAAAAAGTGTCTTTTGTTGACTTTTGAAAATGACCTATAATGTATGAGATCATATCTTTCAAATGAAGCATATTTTGGAATTGAGAATAAAATAAAAGTTGTAGAGAATTGAATTTTATTAAAAATTAGCTTTGGTTGGGGAAAAAGTTGATGAAGCATGTGAAAGTTATGCCTGGTCAAAGTTCAGTTGACTTCTCCTAAGGAAACCCTAATTTGAAAAATCTTGAATTTTGATGATTTGAGGACTTTCCTTAGGGAATCATGATTAATCCTTGATCCAATGATGAATATCACTTCAAAATGTTGATTTTGACCAAAAATCTTGAAGTTTGACTGTACGTTGACCACAGTTGATTTTTTGACCAATATAGTTGATTTTCAAACATTTAAGTCATTGACTGAGAAAACTTGTGATGTAGGTCTTGAAACTTGACATGAACCTTGTGGAGGACCTATGAAGAACCATGGAAGCCACTTGAGACCTTTGCAAACCAAATTTCTTTGAGAAATTCCAAACCCTTGTTGTAGGTCTTTGGTTTAAGAGGTGCATCTTGACTAGTCAACCCTTGGGTGTCTTGACTATTTGAAGAGCCTTGAAATAATGCTTTAAGAAAAATCTGAGGGAAAATTTAGGGGTACAACAATTTTCTTCAAATCCTATAGGGTCACTATATATCTCTTGTTCCTCCTCTCGGGCTTCGACAAATGCAACCCTTTCTTTTCTATTTTTTTTATTCTCCCTATCCTTTTCAGCCTTCAAACATTCGACTTGTCAAACTATATATACTAATTGGGACATATCCCTTAAATATTGGGAATCTAACTTCTTTATAATGGAATAATCTAAACCACATGTGGCCATTTCGACCAACTAATGTTCAGACAGCTATGCAAAGCATCTTGTCTTCAATAAACGGAACCTATTTAAATAATCATCAATTGCCTTAATGAATTTTATTTTGATACTCGCCAATTCTTTAAGACCAATATTCGGTTGTCCCATATAAAATTGTTCATGGAACAACTTCTCTAAGTGAGTCCAATCATGGATAGAATTCGCTGCGAGGGTAGTGAACCATGTGAAATCATTTTTTGTTAGCGAACTAGGGAAGTATTTTATCCTAAGGTATTCATTGTTCGCTATGTCCCCAGCCTTGGTAAGGTACCTGGCTATATGTTCGACAGTAGATTCACTAGTGTTACTAAATAATTTTATGAAATTTGGAACTTTCCAACCCCTGGGTAATTCTATGTATAAAATGTATTCAGACAAGGGGCGTATATTTGGCCTTCAAAGGCTAACATTTACCCCATTTCGAGCCATTATTCTTTCAAACATGGCTTCCAAATTATTTTCCCATGAGTATTCGTCATGTCGAACCCTTTGAAAAATTTCGTCTGCATCTTGATTTCAATTGACCTTGACTATCCTTGGGGCTTGATCTTCCTTTAGAATTGCTTGTTCGACCCTGGATTGTTCTATCCTTCGTTGTTGGTCAACTTTGCCCATGTTTTATGCAATTGGTTACGCCTGATTAATTGTTTTATTTTCTTCAAGAAATACTCCTCGTTTCTCTCTTATCCATTCTCGCCTAGGATGTTGAACTGGGGGTCGAGGGGAACCAAAGAAATCTGCAATTCGCGTCATTTATGCTGCTAGTTGTTGATTCATCTGTTCATTCTGTTGATTTGTTTCAGTAGCACTTTGAATCAGAGGATTAAAAATTATGCCCATTTATTGGGCCAAAACACCAACCATTTCATGGTTGTTATCATCCATTTATTATCGAAACGCCGCTGTAGAATTCATTGTTAGGTTAGGAAATTATGTAGTGAATCCTGGGGGTGGGACATTCCGACCCATGTTACTAATTTATGATCCTGATCCTTGTAGTGGAAAAATGATGACATTCTAGGGTCAGAAAATGTGGATGCACTATTGTTTAGGCCTGCCATCACTGATGTTGGCATGGCATACATCTGTTCGCGACCATCTATTGGCATTAAGAATACAGACGCAAAATGCCTGAAATTATTCGTCCTTGGTGGGCTTGTGTTTGCTGGGGAATCCTGGGAGCGCACTAGGGATAAAATTGGACCGCTTAAAGCATTTGTTGATGTTCCTGTCATATTTTCTTGAACGGGTATCAATTTGGTTGGTCTTCATTATTATTGGGTGGGTTAACCATCTTCCTAACATACTTCCTCTTGGGTATAGGTTTATTAGTTTTGAATTATTTTTCACTCCTTAATCTCATACAACAATGTCAAACCAAAGGACTAAATAAAGCACAAACAAAATTTGAGACACGATTTCGACACTGGTCCCACCAGGTGTGCCAAATTGTTTACCGTGAAATTTGATAAACAACCGCTAGTCTTCAAAAAACAAAGATAAATTTTAGTTACTCGCAGGATCGACTAGATTGATCCTAGGACATGTGTCTAATCTTGTGTTTATGATGTTTTTCTGGATATTTGTTATATATCGAAATGATAAATAAAATGAAGGAAAAGGTAATGACGAAGGCTTAAAAATAAAGGTAACAGGTCTAAAAGAAAACTAAAACGTAAAAGTATTCGACTTAAATTTTAAATGAAAAGTAAAAGACTTGATTTAATGTAAATGACTTTGAATATAAAAATGGTGTTTCTACACGTACATTCTCAATGACTCTTTTCTCTAACACTGGTACTTCGAGTTTATATGAGAATTTGTACAAAGTGAACACACTGAATCCTAATACAAAGATCCCTATTTATACTAATTCGACCTTAACGATCTTTCTCTAAAGAAATGACACGTTCGAGTCTTGCATGCTCCTTCGAATCGTTAGACCTCCACGCGTCCTTTCAGCTAAGATCAAACCATTTGAATTCAAATTCTTGTTTAATTCGAAGCGCCAAAATAACAACCTGACGTATCGAAATATTTCAAATTTGAATCTTTACATTCTTTTAAGTTTCTTATATTCCACAATAGTAGAACTTTTGTGACTTATTTAACATAACCCAAATATCAATAGTTTAGTCAGTCGAAGACCATATGAAATATTCTCATATTCTCTTTCAAAGCTAAACTTCTTTCGATTTCTTCATTTTCCTCACTGTCATATGTCGTTGAAATTCTCAACTAAAAGTGAGACAAAGAACAATGACAATCATACAAATGACCCTAAGGAATAAAAATAATAATAATAGACGAGAATACATGAAATTTGTGTATCCATTTCGATCAAATCGATCTACGTCTATGAAGAGAGTAACTCTCTAATTCACTATACTTCAAAAGTTATTACAAGAGATTACAATATGAATTACAAGAAAATAGTCTTTAGAGCTTTCAAGAACAAACATTATTTTCTACCCCAAATATTTTCCAATCTTTCCAACTTTCAATATAAGAATCATACAAATTCAAAATATTTAAAGTATTTATCAATCTCTTTCATAATTTCATAAGGCTGACATATCTTTAAAATATAATTCTAACAAATATTTGTCCTTTGCTTCTTACTAGATTTTCTACCTTATACAACTTCCACATCTTATCTATCAACAAATGAGAAAAAACTCATATTTATAACTATCAAAACCTTAATAGATTTAAATCTGAAAATATGTGAATATCAAAATATATTTATTTTTTTGGATTGAAGTTTTAAGCATATAACAACGTAATAAATCTTACTTTTCTTATAAAATAATGGAAAGAAGATAAAAATAACAATCAATTAACAATTTTATACATTGTCCAAATCTATTGCTTGCATTGTTTCTGACACTCAATCTTGAAATTTAAAAAAAACTGCAACTTTTGCAGGAAATATTATCAAATAATAAAAGTTAATTATTATTATTCCACATTAATGAATAGCAATGTTCAATACAATCTGAACTCTTTCACAATTTCTTCCATGGCTAACATTTTGGAAGATCCTTTGGTGGTGGCAGAACAGATTGATCTTTTCCAGGTCCATCTTCCACAACAAAAGCTGTTTTCAATCCCCAACCAGTGTGTAACTCCAAATGACAATGCATGAACCAAACACCTACATTAAAAAAAAAAAAACATCAATGTCATTATCATATCATAATAGTATGTCTATGTCCGTAAATCCTAGTTCAATTGATAAGTCGATATATATAAGTTTGTGTGTGTGACTTTCTAGTAGTTATTATCATTTCGTCTAGGAACTCAATGTTCAAGTGTCACTTTAATTAATAATAAGATATACCTGGGTTATCGGCCCTGAATCGAATTGCGGTCCAACCACCGGTTGGAACGCCAACTGTGTTCCTCTCCATAGGATCGACCAAATTATATTTAGCAGGATCTTTGGCAGGATCAAAATTACCAACACCAGTTCCAACAACAAAAAAGTTATAACCATGAAGATGAAATGGATGTGATTCAACAGTAAGAAGATTAGTATCCTGCAAAACAAGCTCAACTGTAGAATTAAACACAATCTTGCTAACTCTTGTCCCCGTCGAAGTACCGAGGTTCGCGGTTAAAGGCGCGCCGGTATAGTTAAATTTACTCAAAGGCTTATCAGGAAAATCAGTTCTGAAAACACCCTTGATATCAAAATGATGAGCTTGAAGAAGCGCGGTTTTCGGCATCACAAAAGTAACATTGTTAAGAGATGCAACCAAACGTGTCCCATTGATGCAAGTAGGACAAGAATTCATGCCTAAACCAATGATGTAAAAAAGGTTTCTATCAACTTTGAGAGGAACATTAGCAGGATATTTAGCAGAATTCAAACTCTTTAATTTTTTGCTATAATTCAAAGCAAAGTTTGTGTCATTTGCATTAGGAAGTTGAGGAAATGAAGGGACGATAGTGTTTGAAACTCCTTTGTATTGAAATATAGCTGTTGCTGTTTTGTTATCAACAGGAAGCGGTGCATCCATGAAAGTTCTTGTAGCTAGGAAGTATCTGCTTGGAAGTTGATTTGCTTTGACAAGAACGTTTGTGGTTTGACCAGGACCTAGTAGAATTGATTGTGTTGTAAATGGTTTTGTGTAAACTGCATCAACTTCAACTACTGTCATGTTGTGACCAGCAATGGACAAGAAAAGTTCATCATTAAGTGCTGCATTGATGATTCTTAGTAGATATGTCTTTCCCTTCTCAACCTCCATCGCAAATGTATCTAGAAAAACAAATTTATGTCACATTTCAATGAGTGAAATCAAGAAAATTTTCTTAGCATAGTTTTCTTTTGAGAAATCATGTTTTTTTACCTCAAAAAATATTTAGTTAAAATTACTTTTTATAAGCACTATTTTGCGTTGCACTCAAGATAGTGCTTATAAGAGAACGAAATTAGACTAATGTTCTTACGTTTCTCTGAGCAAGGAAAAAGTGGTCCGGGCTTTCCATTGATTGTATGTGCGTCTGACATATTCGGCGGTAACCCCATTTGGTTTCCTTGTTTTACAATCTCTTCCACATCTTTGTGCCACCATTCTCCTAGTACAATTTCAAATTCTCTAGCAGGTTGTGGAAAAGGAAAAGGAGTTCCTAGTTTAGGCATGATAACAATTGCACCATAAACAGTAGCTCTCAACCAAAGAATATGAGCATGCCACCACAAAGTTCCTCTTTGTCCGGTCACATTGAAGTCATATGTGTAGCTTCCACCAGTTTGAATTGGACATTGAGTTATATAAGCTGGTCCATCAGCCCAACCGTTGCGATATTGTTTAAGTCCATGCCTATAAACAAACAATAATCCATATTAACCGATTTGCATGTGTGTGTATATAAATATAAGTATTACCAAATTTGTGTTTGAAAAATAAAAAAGAACAAATTGACCTACCAATGAATTGATATGTTATAGTTTACATGGTTGGAGACATTGATTTGTACTCTATCTCCTTCTCTCGCGTAAATCGTTGGCCCGGGATACCTTCCATTTACTGTTACTATTGGTTTTGCATGGCATAGTCTACTCACATTCTTCATTTGTATCTGTAATCATATAAAGCATTGACACACGTATCAGACGCTAGACACATTTTTGTTTAGAAATTCTACAAAGGTACTTATATAACTCACATCAAATTGATATTTCTTTATTGTTGCATCAACTGGAAAAGAGATTAATCCAACAAAACCAAACAGAAAAATGAACAAAGATGCATGACGGCGGAAGCTCATCATATGATAAGCCATTAAGCTCCTCTTAGAAAAGCTTTTGTTTTGTATTGTGAGAATGTTTTTGAGAACAAACAAGATGTTGTTGATGAAGAAAAATGTTGAAATGTGTTACTATTTATACAATATTACTACAAAAGTTGTTGAACAATAACCATTTTTTAATGAGAGGTTAAAGAAAAGTGAAGTATGATTAGGTTGATGAAAGCGTTATATATGCAACATGAAGGCTTTGAAGCGATATGCTGATAAGGACTTAAAGACATTGGAATATTGCCTTAGAGGCTGAGATTTCTCAAAGGAATCAGAATTTTTTTTGGTGAGTTTAGGGTATGTTCAAATGTGGGGTGAAAGTGAAGGGTAGATGTGACCAAATGAACCTTATAAATTAGGCTAACATTTTTCTTTAAGGAGAAGCAATGTGTTGTTAATGGTAAGGTGTTGTTGTTTGGGAGATATTGTGTGTGTTGTTAACGGAATCATATGCATTAGAGAATTAATCATAGACTATATAGCACGAGTAAAAGTTGGAATATATTTCATCTAACAAATTACATTTTGATTTTTATTTATGAACAGCGATATTTCAACACATCAATCCAACAACACCGTATGAGACAAATAGTATAGACAGTACAACAGAAAAAAAAATATTAAAAACAACAATTTATTCTAATTATATTTTAATAATGTTCTCAACTTCAAGTCTATTGATCACTACAATTATTTATTGCTGTTTATTTTAAATGTTAGAACTCGTTGCAATTTTGTCTTTTTTAAAAAGTGCTTACTTAGATTGAGGAGTGTTAGAATTACTTTTAAATTAGTTTTGGCCTCGACACGGATGCATGTGTAATTTTTTGTTGTACTAGTACGGTTGTTGTTAAGGATTTGAATCTCGATCGAACACTTAGTTTGGCCTCTTCTTCTAGCATCAATGTTTCAACGACTTTAAATTCGCTCACCATGGTAGCAATGCCATTTTGTCAGCTTTAAATGAACAAATGTGTTACGATTTTGTTCATTAAAAAGATGCCCTTTATAGAAGACCACATGTTAAATTGAAGATTGAAGAGTGTAAATATTGTTTATAAATCCTATCAAAGAAGGTAAGATATTTTGGTATAATAGAACAAGTAATAATATTAAGTGTTAAATATGTTTCTGGTCTCTATAAATATCTATAAATATTGTAGTTTTCAAGTTTACTCATTCTAAATATTTTTCTTTAATGAATCGTCTTTCTAAAATTTTTCAGCCATAGTAAGAACAAGAAATGTTTCCTATACCTGGCCTTGAGATTTTGAGGGTAACTTCACATGTTATCTTAGAGAACAATTGTATACGCTAATGGTTTCATCTAGTGTATAACTGCTGCTATAATGTTCTGACTCTAGTACAAGGTGTGTGTCGTCATCAAGTTCTGAACATACACCCTGGAAGAAAACATGTGGTTACATGTTTGGTAAAGTCAAGGTTCTTAACTGATCTTTTGCAACGTGTCTTAGAAATGTTAGTACAAGAAGTTATGATCGTGACTTTGTGGTTTAGCTTTGGAGACCTTCTAAAGCTTTACTTTTGTGTTACACGTTCTAAAGATTATGAAGAACAAAGTTCTACTGAACAAGTTCTAATGATCTGAAGAAAAGAAAGTTCTTACAACCAAGTACTGAAGATTTTGAAGACAAGGTTCTATGTGACAAGTTCTGAAGACTCCAAGACTTAAGTTCTAAGGCTCAAGAAAGATTCTTCTACAACAAGCTTCAACGCTCAACATTCAAATATCTAAAGCCTCTGTAGATCAAGAAGAAAAGTTCAAAATGGTTAACGTGTGATAGTGTATAAAAGGTACATAAAGTGATTGTGACCTCTACTCTTCTAGAGTGGTGCAATGTGTTAGCTGAAGATTTTGATGATATTGTTCGAAGCAAAGCAAGTTGGATGTTTCGATTGGAATAAAGCAAAATGTCATGTTTCGAAATGGTAGAAGCAGTGCTTCGAATGGGCATATCAAAGCTAGGAGCTTCGAATGACAGTTATGAGGATATCTTCAAAAGAAGTATCGAAGTGATAACAAGGCTATGTCCAAGAAATGTGTTCGAAGCGAAGAAGTGCCAAAACATTTGAAATTCAAATGCAAGCGGGATGTTCGAAATTTAAAATATATACGCTGGAGCATTCGAAGACGCGTGGAAGCTAGAGAGAGGCATTGCTTTGTATGTTCTGAACGTGGCAGAATCTTATAACAAGACCGTTATGGTCGAAGTATTATAAATAGAAGTCTTAGCATTAGGATTTCGTGTGTCATATCTATTGTACAAAAAACTCAGTAAACATTCAAAATACCACATGGCTAGGGAAACGAATGCACGAGCAATGTACGTATGATAACACCAAGTGTTTATGATTTAATGAAACTCTTTATCATTTCCAGTATTTTCCTCTATCTTCATGTCAATACCATTCAAAAACCTTTGCATTAAAATATTTTCATTCGAAGTCTTTTTACTGATGCCTTACATTTAAATGTTTTCTTTCCATTTCAAATACTTTACATTTCAGAAACTTTTGCACATTCCATGCCTTTATCTTCAAGCTTTTATCATTCGAACGCCTTTTTTCACTTAAAGTCATTTTACTGTTTTCTTGCATTTAAACGCTTTCTTCATATTTCGAATCTTTTACATTCCAGAGAATCTTTTACATTACATGTTTTTATGCTTCGAAGTCATTTACTTGTCTTTTCTACAGTTTTACATGTCTTTACAATTGAACTTTATTCATGCAATTTAGTTTCGCGCGCATTTACTTGATCACGCCTTTAGATCTTTAATAGAGTAATCGAAGTAAGTTAAACACCTACACAACATTCTAAATACCAACCATGAATACCAGTTCTATAATGAGAGTTATCCAAATGACCAATACATCCTAGGATCAATCTAGTCGATCCTGCGAGTTACCAGAGAGATTGAATAACAATCATTAAGATTATTCGATAGTTTGTAGGACTAGCGGTTGTTTACCAGAAATAACTGTAAACAAATTGGCACACCCGGTGGGACACGTCATTGGCCATTACGGAATTTAGAACAAAGTAAAAAATTGTTGAGACGTAACCATTGTAAAAATACTCTGAGTGATAAGTTTGTTGTTTTATGAACCTTAGAAGTGGTAGAATAACCAATAACAACCAACCCTTATCCAGAAGAAAACGTTTGAACAAGATGTCTAATTCTGACAATCAACAAGAGGAACAAAATGCCCCACATACAACAAGCACTAATATCTCAGCCTCGATGGGAACATCTAGTGTGATCCCTTCGAATGCACAGTCTGTTGCATCCTCTACCAGTAATATAGCCACTAATGGAATAAGTGGCATATCAACTAATAGTTCGATCCTAGGAAATACTGGAACCATTGGTTATCTTGGGGGATTCGTCCCACCATCAGGGACACAAACCCATTTCGCCACCCCACTAACTAGATCACCCAGTTTCGATGGTAATAGAACCAGAAATTCCTCTTATGGAATGCCAACATCTTTTATGGCAGGCTTACACAATTCCACATCGAATTCATCACCACAATTAGGGTCTGGGTCTGGGGCAAATCAGTTTATGACAAATAACCAAGGGTCAGTGGGTTATAGTGCAATGCCTATTTTAACCATAGAAAACCAGTTGGCTTTTAGGCAATTAATGGATGACAGTAACCATAATATGATAGGAGTATTAGCACAAACTATGCAGGAGATATTTGCCCCAATAGTATAAAATGTGATTGTGACAAACAGAGAAAACGCAGATAACATGAGTCGAATAGCAGATTTTTTCGCTCCCCCAGAGAGGCGTAGGCA
The DNA here is from genome assembly GCA_948472305.1 of Vicia faba. Taxonomy (NCBI): domain Eukaryota; kingdom Viridiplantae; phylum Streptophyta; class Magnoliopsida; order Fabales; family Fabaceae; genus Vicia; species Vicia faba. Next base: position 1,035,598,736 of record OX451736.1, read on the forward strand.
GAATCAGGCGGGAGTTCGAGCGAACGTACCTATTATAGAACAAGTTGCTAACGACCCACCCTATAGACCAGCCAGAGAGGAGGTTAATTTGGGGGCAAGGGCACAAAGGCTAGAAGCCCCAATGATCCAAGGCCCACAAAGGGAAATTATGGAACCAGGGGCAAGGGTCGAAAGGCTAGCAGTCCCAGAGTTTCGAGAAGAACAACCTAGAGGGGTTGTCATGGTGGGTCGAAATCAAGATGCTGATGTAGTCGTTCATAGAATTCGAAACGATAACATCTTGGCAGAAAATAATTTAACCACCATGATAGAGAGAATCATGGCCCAGAATGGCCTCAACACAGGAATTAGAAGGCCAAATTATGCCTCCCCTATATTAGATTACATAATGCACACTGATTTACCAAGGGGATATAAAGTCCCTAAGTTTACAAAGTTTGTTGGGGATACCAATGAGTCAACAGTTGAACATATAGCCAGGTATCTAACCGAAGCAGGAGATATAGCCAATAATGAAGACCTCAGGATCAAATATTTCCCAAGTTCCCTGACTAAGAACGCTTTCACATGGTTCACCACTTTTCCTCCTGGGTCCATTGATACTTGGGCTCTTTTGGAGAGATTATTCCATGAACAGTTCTACATGGGACAATCAAAAATAAGTCTGAAGGAACTAGCCAGTGTCAAGAGGAAGTTCACTGAGCCCATAGATGATTATCTGAATAGATTCAGGCTCTTGAAATCTAGATGCTTTACAGTAGTGCTTGAACATGAGTTAGTCGAAATGGCTGCTGGCGGCCTGGATTACTCTATTCGAAAGAAATTAGACACTCAATACTTGAGGGATATGGCTCAATTAGCCGATAGGGTTCGACAGGTCGAAAGGCTAAAGGCCGAAAAGGCCAGAGTCTTTAAAAATAACAAGAAGGAAAGGATCTCCTATGTTGGAACTGAGGAAGCAGAAGATTATCCTGAATTCGAATTCGAAGAGGTTGAAATCGACCTCGCTGAATTAAAACAGGCACCACCTTACTCCTGCAAATTATTAGTTCCCACAAAAGGGAAAGAAATTGTTGAAAATGAGAAAAGTGACAAATTCCCAAAGAAGGTTTATACCTTCGATGTCACTAAATGTGACGAGATTTTTGATTTACTTGTCAAAGATGGCCAACTCATTGTGCCATCAAATGTCAAAATACCTCCTTTAGATCAAAGAAAGAAAAGAGGATTTTGCAAATATCATAGTTTCCTAGGCCACAAAACCTCACAGTGTTTTCTTTTCAGGGACCTAATTCAGAATGCAATTAAAGATGGCAGACTGAAGTTTACTGATAAAGCAAAAATGAAAGTGGACGAAGACCCTTTGGACGTCGCAGACACCAATTACTCCGAGCCTGCATGCATTGGAGAAATTAACATGGTGGAAGCTGACCAAAGTGACGCTCCAGTAGGAGAGAAAGGTACTGAAAATGAAAGCTGGGTGATAGTCGAAGTCAATAAGGGGGTCACTGAAGACATCCACAAGCAACCAGAGACTTCGATTGAAGCAGCACCTTTAGCTGTTGCAAAAGAAATCCAGGCTACTGAAGGCCAGGAAAACCAAAACCAAGAGTTGACACAGGTTACTGAAGGCCTGAGGCTAGAATTGGAGAAAGTCCAAATCACGAAGCCAACCTCCCCTCAGAAAGAAATATGGGATACTTTAGGGGAACCCAGTGGAAAGTTTGACTACTTGGTCAAATATTCTGCCCCAGAGAGTTAAAAGGTCCACATTGAAGATATAAAACCCACAGGATGGGGAGATGATGACGCTAAAGGGGAGGATGTTGAGGTAAACATGGTGGATATGGAGAGACCTCGCTCTGAGATGGAGGAGGTAGAGAGATACTTAGAAAAAGAGAAGTATAAAATGGAGGATAATCATGCTGGAGGTGCTAGTCTCAAGGATTACCTCATGATGTGCCACAAAGGAGATACAGGAATGATACTATGCCCTAGGTGCAGCATCCTCTGCAACCAGAGAATCGCTGCAAACTTCGAGAGGGTACAAAGGGAGCGAACTGACAACAACTGGCGCCAGGATAACCAGTTATTCAGGTGTTACCCTAAGGCTGGAGAAAGTATGCTGGAATTTGTGTTTCGCTGCTACAAAGGGGCAACCAAGTGCTTGATATGCCCAAGGTGTTCCGCTGTGTATGATCAAAGCATGGCTAGAGCCTTCGAAACAATCCCTTTCGCCCCTTGCTGGAACCATCAAGAAACTGTTCAGATGGGCCCACGTTTCGATAGCAAACAAAAACAACGAAGGCCTGATAGTCCTCATCCCAAGGGTGCTCGAAGAGTGACGTTCAAAATCCCTGCTGAAGTGCCAACAGACAGATGGCTGCAAGTCAGAAATGACAAAGGCAAAGACAAATGGAGAAACACCGAACGAAACGCACGCCATGATATGACATATAGAAGGCAATTCAACATAGAGAAGAGGGAAGAGGTGAGATTAGAGAACTACAAAGGAAGAAACCCCCTGTCAAGATCTCAGTGGCGAAGGCAACAGAGAATTCGAAAGGCTGAAAAGGAAACTGTGGCAAATAAAGGGGCAACTTCAATAAAGAACCAAGGTGAATCTAGCACCAACAAACCCACACCAAAAAATCAAACTGAAGACAAACCCCCAGTTAATAGGAGACTCTTCTCTGAAGTACAACTAGATGAACCAAAGGAATACACTCCAGGTCCAGAAGAAGACGAAGATATGCTAACGGACAATTTCGAGTCAGAGGGGGAGTCTTAGTTCAATATCAATTGCAACGTGGTATCTGTGCTTCCCTGTGAGTTTGGACAGGAAACTGAAATCGAAGAGTATGAGGAAGAAGATACCATAGACCTGATGAAGCATAGGTCTGTGTGCTACTACGTGATGGATAATGGAGCTGTCGAGGAGCAGAATGCGTTCTTCGAACATCCAGAACCAGCTATGAAGAATCATCTGAAGCCATTATTTATTCGGGCAAAGGTTGGTGCCCATGGCGTGAATAAGGTTTTAGTGGATGGGGGCGCTGCAGTCAACTTAATACCCCATTTCATGCTGAAAAGGTTAGAAATACGCGAAGGAGACATCAAACCACACAACATGGTTCTATCCAATTATGAAGGGAAAGTAGGCAAAACACTGGGGGTGGTTCATTGGACTTGACAATAGGCTCAAGCTGTAGGCCCACCATGTTCATGGTGATCGAAGCCAAGGCCAACTACAACTTGTTGCTGGGAAGGGAGTGGATCTATGACATAGGGGCAGTTCCTTCGTCAATGCACCAGCGATTAGTTTTATGGAGAGAAGATGGGATCGTGGAAAACATTGAAGAGGACCAGAGTTACTTCATGTCAACAGTCAACTTAGTTGACAAGAGGAATTATGACAAACATCTGGCAAAGATTGCTCCTTGTGTCCCAAATGATGAAATCAACAAAACCAGAAACGCCCACTACTATATGACCCTTCGCCATGATGGCATATATTGGGATAGAAGAATAATCAGTGAAGACGAAGGAGTCGAAAGTACTATACAAAGACGGCCAGCAGGCTGGAAATTCGACAACCTTACTCATGACTGAGTCCTCCTTTTTCGAAAGGATTTCGGCCTATATGGCTGAGAACGAATCAAAGGCGGCCTTAGAGGCTGAAATGAATAAACTGGCTGTAAAGATGAACGAAATACATGGGGATATCTCGAAAGACTCACCCTTTAAAGAACTTGAGATAGATCAAAGGCTGGACGCCATCTATGATAAAGAACCCTTAGGCTTCGAGAGGGACCCCATAGACTCAGGTGCCAAAATGTTGGTGCAGGATCCACTCGAAGAAGTGAACTTAGGGAATGAAAACACGAAAAGAATAACCTATATAAGTGCAAAAATTAGCCCAGGCCTCAAGCAGGAAGTGATCGAAGTCCTCAAGAAAAACAAAGATTGCTTCGCGTGGGATTATGACGAAATGCCTGGTTTAAAGAGGGAGTTAGTCGAACACAGACTTCCAATCAAAGATGGCAAGAAGCCCATCAAGCAAACTCCTAGAAGATTCACACCAGCGGTTCTCACAAAGATCAAAGTTGAGATCGAAAGGTTGCTGCATTGCAGATTCATCAGAACCACAAGGTATGTCGAATGGTTAGCAAATATAATGCCTGTTATTAAGAAAAATGGTTCTTTGAGAATCTGCATAGATTTTAGGGATTTAAACACTGCAACCCCTAAGGATGAGTACTCCATGCCTGTGGCAGAAATGCTAGTAGACTCTGCTGCAGGATTCGAATATTTAAGTATGTTAGATGGATACTCTGTGTATAATCAGATTTTTATTGCTGAAGAAGATGTTGCCAAGACAGCATTTCGTTGCCCAGGAGCCTTAGGCACCTACGAATGGGTGGTGATGCCTTTTGGTTTAAAAAACGCTGGGGCAACTTATCAAAGGGCAATGAATTCGATTTTCCATGATTTCATTGAAACCTTTATGCAGGTGTATATTGATGATATAGTCATCAAATCTATATCTGCAGAAACCCATTTGCATCATTTGAGCCAATCATTCGAACGAATGAGAAAACATGGCTTAAAGATGAATCCCCTTAAATGTGCATTTTTTGTGCAGGCTGGAGATTTCCTTGGCTTTGTGGTTCACAAGAAAGGAATTGAGATCAACCAAAACAAAACCAAAGCCATAATGGAGACGAAAGCACCTACGTCAAAAAGGGAGCTGCAATCTTTGCTAGGGAAGATTAACTTTCTCAGAAGGTTCATTTCGAATCTGAGTGGAAGAACCCAAGCTTTCTCTTCGTTGCTTCGTTTAAAGCAAGGCCAAGCCTTCGAGTGGAACGAAGCCCATCAGGAGGCATTTGACAAGATAAAAAGATATCTCTCTCAGCCTCCCATCTTGTCGCCACCTTCATGGGGAAAGCCCATGAGATTGTACATATCTGCCTCTGAAGTTAGTATAGGTAGTATGTTAGCACAAGAAGATAGCAATGGCATCGAAAGAGCCATATACTATTTAAGTAGAGTATTGAATGATGCAGAGACCAGATATAGCAATTTAGAAAAGCTATGTCTCTGTTTGTACTTCTCTTGTATGAAACTCAAGTATTATATAAAGCCTGTTGATGTTTATGTTTCATCTCATTTCGATGTCATTAAACACATGCTTTCGAAACCAATAATGCATAACAGAGTTGGTAAATGGGCTTTAGCCTTAACAGAATATTCTCTGACTTTCATGCCTTTAAAAGCTGTGAAAGGCCAAGTGATTTCTGATTTCATTGTGGACCATTCATTGGTTGAGCAGACTGTCATGAGTTACGTCGAAATGCAACCATGGAAATTATACTTTGATGGTTCGACCCACAGGAATGGAAGTGGTGTTGGAGTCCTTCTAATTTCTCCTGAAGGAATTCCAACAAAATTCAAGTATAAATTAGATGGTCCTCGTTGCTCGAACAACGAAGCTGAGTATGAAGCACTTATTGTTGGACTTGAAGCTTTGTTGGAATTGGGGGCAACTAGAGTCGAAATTAAAGGAGACTCAGAATTAGTGGTCAAGCAAATAACAAAGGAGTATAAATTCATAAAGGAAAACCTGATGATATACTTCGTCATAGTTAACAGGCTACTTAGAAAATTTGAATACATGGATATTCAACATATACCAAGAATAGAAAACCAAGAAGCAAATGACTTAGCACAGTTGGCTTCAGGTTATAAAGTTTCTGCCAGAAACTTTGAGGATTTAGTTGAATTAAGGGGTAGAGTTATGGCTACTAGATTCACACCATCAGATCTAGAGAGTATGAAATTGGGTTATGCTGAGAAACAGGGATTCAAAATATTAGCCATAAACACTTTATCAGATGCAGATTGGCGAAGTCCACTTGTGAGTTATTTAACAAACCCAACTCTGAATGTTGATAGGAAGATAAAATATAGAGCATTGTCATATGTCCTCATGGGAAACAAATTGTTCAAAAAGACCCAAGAAGGCGTATTACTGAAATGCCTAGGAGAAAGTGAGGCATACTTAGCATTGTCAGAAGTCCACAATGGGGCATGTGGGGCACATCAAGCAGGTCATAAAATGAAATGGCTGTTATTTCGATATGGCATGTATTGGCCCAGCATGCTCAAAGATTGTATAGACTTTGCTAAAGGTTGTGAAGAATGTCAGAAACATGCAGGGATTTAACATGCCCCTGCAAGTGAGTTGCATTCAATCATTAAACCATGGCCATTTAGAGGATGGGCATTGGATTTAATAGGAGAAATAAATCCTGCTTCGTCTAAAGGACAGAAATATATCTTGGTAGGAATAGATTATTTTACCAAGTGGATCGAAGCAATACCATTAATAGTTGCTGATCAAGAGGCTATTATTGAGTTTATACAGAAACAAATTATCTATAGGTTCGGATTGCCAGAGAGCATAACCACAGACCAAAGTTCTGTGTTTACTGGTAGAAAGATGCAAGAATTTGCTCAAGAAATGGGGTTTAAATTACTAACATCAACGCCATATTATGCTCAAGCAAATGGTCAGGTCGAAGCAGCTAATAAAGTGATAATAGGGTTAATCAAGAAACATATTGGTAAAAAGCCAAGGAACTGGCACAAAACTTTGGACCAAATACTATGGGCCTGTAGAACATCTCCTAAAGAAGCTACTAACACCACGCCTTTCCAACTCACATTTGGTCATGATGCAGTTCTGCCAGTAGAAATTCATCTACAATCAGTTCGAATTCAAAGACAAAACGAAATTCCAGCTGCATTATATTGGGAGATGATGATGAATGAGTTAGTAGAATTGGACGAAGTTAGATTGCATGCATTGGAAATCCTGATGAGACAAAAGGAAAGAGTGGCCAGGGCATATAACAAAAGGGTGAAGGGAAAAGCATTCACTATTAATGACTTAGTCTGGAAAGTCATATTGCCCATGGACAAGAAAAATAAAACGTTAGGTAAATGGTCACCTCATTGGGAAGGGCCTTTTCGAATAATAAAGGTATTCTCAAACAATGCATATGAAATCGAAGAGCTGATGGATGATAAACGTATCATAAAGGTTAATGGGAAATATTTAAAGAAATATAAGCCACGCCTGCAGGAGATTCGAATAGTAACAACGTAATCAGAATATCATAAAAATGCCAAAATGGCAATATGGGGTTGCCAAAATGGCGTTGTTCAAATGTTACATACAAAAAACCAAATTTCAACCAAATCAACACTAAGATTTAGAAATAGGCATTATTCTTCAATCTGTTAAAGGTACTTCGAAAAGACTCAAGCCTTTGTTGAGCAAAACGTCTCGCTCTCTCTAAGGTAGCCACTTCTCCTTTGAGTTGTTCTGCAGTTTCCATTTCTGCAAGCCCCTTGTTGAGGAGCTCTTCGAATTGGTTGCCAGCAGTATTGGTTTCGTAGGCTAATTGTTGTTCTTGAGCCTCTTTAACCTTCTGTTGAAGTTCCTGAATTTGCCTTTCCCAGAGAAGGATGGACTCAGCTTGAGCCTCATAATCATTTTTTGCTTGCTTTAGATGCATGGCTTGATCCTCAGCTTCTTGAGAGAGTTTCGAAGCATGCTCATAAGCAGCATCCATCGCAGTTCGTTTTTCTTGAACCTTTCTGGCAGCAAATTCATCTTGGAGAAGGTACCCAGTCACGTTATCCAGCAAAGATTGAAGATCGAACAAGATAGTGCTAACTGGCAAGGAGCAGGTAGCAAGGTTGACTTTTGTAAGTAACTCCTTCATAGTGTAGCAAGTTGTGCTATCCTGTTTGAGCACTTCGAACAAATCCACATCAAGAATTTTTCTCCTAATCCTGTTAAGAAGTACAATTCTATCATCTGTGGGCAACGGATGGCTAGTCAAACTTGTACCAGCCCTAGCAGGTGGAATATCCCTTTGAGCTACCTTCGCCTTCATGTACCCAATAGGGTCATTTCGTCTCAGGAAAGCAAGCTCCTCTTCAGTCATTCGGGATAAAGACGATTGAGGGAGTTCCACGCGCAGGGGAGTCACATCCATTTCGACTTCCATGGGTTTATTGGTCGCGTCACCGTCACCTTCATTCGTTTCATGCTCATTGTCTTCGTCATTATCATCCAAATCCACCACTTCGATATCTTCGTTCTCGCTGCCATTTGCATCTGACTCTGTCCCAGCAGTCAAACCATCGTTGGCATCTTCTTCCTCAGACCCTTCCTCTGCAGATTCTTCGTTTCTTTGATCAGAATCAGCTTTCTCTCCTTCAGCGTGAATGTCCTTTGGATCCTCTTGAAGGGTTTCAAGAGGGGACTTTTGAAGAGAAGTTCTTTGTAAAGTCTCTGCAGATTCATGAAGCGTTGCTTCATTTGTTTCTTTTAGAGGAGGAGAAGTACTCTGGTCATCTTGCTGCTCTGAAGCCCCATCCAGAACCGCCATATTGGAGGACCCTTTGTTCTGCACCCGGTTGCTGGAATCTCCTTGAGGAGAAGAGTTGATCGGAGCAGCAGTTTTTGATGGTGAAGTCGAAGTGGTAAGAGCTGGATTCAAAATATCCTACAGAGGAAAAAGAATATTAAAAGCATGCACCAAGGTACTGAATAATTATTTTGTCAAAGATTTAAAGTTCAGTTTACCTGTGGACTCTCAGAAGAGAGGTTGCTAGCTATGCGTTCCAACATTACGTTGGAGGTCGAAGATGGAATTTTGGATTTAGGTGAGGGAGCAGCATCCCTGGAATCGAGTCCAGAGACACTAGTTGGTACATCACTTTTGGAAATTTCCTTCTTCTGCTTCTTCTTCGAAGCGGTTGGTAAATTCCCTCCAGCATTGGGGTCTTCCCCAGTAGTGTTTGTTTTTCGTTTCTTTGGAGTGGTTGGCGGGAGTTTGTTAGTCTGAAAAGATTTAAACAATAAGTTAGATGCAAATCATGAAACATTAGTGTATTCGAAACATCAAGGCTAAGTGATTACTTGTGGAGTTGGAGCACTGGTTATTACTGGTGTTGTTGTTGTTGTTGCAGCAGTTGTTGTTGGTTTGGATAGAGTCACAATATCAATGGTTTCGACAGAGGCCTGAGAGGCGCTCCCTTCTTTTGACTTTGAAGCAGCAGTCTTTATCCTGATGGCTGAAAATCGAAACAATTAAGGCAAAAGTTAAAAATGTAGAAAATGAGAAACATTTGGGATTTTCCCAAGCATTCGCACCTGTGCCTTGATCAGATTTAATCGACATGGCAGAAAGGTCATAGCGAAGATGTCCTGGGAAATCGTGGAGCCAATGTCGAGCCCATGTCACAGTCTCAGATGGCTTTGGTTTCTTTTGAAGATATTTGAACATTTCTTTGCAAGTGAACCACCAAGGGTATTGAGGAAACCAAGCCAGAGCCAGTTCTGAGGTAGGTAATCTAGGAAATTTAGGTGGATGCATTTCGAATGCCAACCTATACATATCCTCAGGTGACAACCCTGAAGGAAGTTTTAACTTAGAAATTTTTTCTTTGAATTTTTCCTTCAAGGTCTCAGCCGCTTGATGCATAGTGGATTCCAAGTGTGTGGGATTATAAGTAGTTTCGAAATAATTTTGAAAAGCCTTAATCTCTTTGGCATGAGTGAACATACCTTTCTTGGATTGTACCTGCACATCGAATGCATCAGTTAGTTTCTGCTGAATAGTAAGAGTATCGAACATATAAGTCTGATAGAACTTTGTCCACCATTCCAGAAACCCCTTTGCTGTAAGGTGTTTAGGTTCGAAAGTTATTAGTTCGAAGTGGGCGAAGCCTTGGTATTGTTCCTGTTGTAGTTTGGCTTCTCTTGCCTTGAAGGTTCGCCCAGAGGTGATGGCATTTTCTGTTTGGAATAGGGGTTCAGGGATTAGTTGGCACAAGCCAAATTGTCTCGAAACGAAGTTGGGTTGATAAGCAAAAAGGAAGATTTGATTCTTAGCAGGAGTAATTCGTGAAGAGATTATTCTGGGTAGCAAAAAGGCTCTCCATACATCTTGAATTTATTTGCTTTTGATTGCTTCTGAGACAGCCATGGTGAACCATGAGGGTCCATGAGTCCTTGAAGCGAAAGGCGCCATGGTCTCTTCGAATTTATGCCTCTTGGAGAAAATCATGATATATTTTGAGAAGAGAACTTTGAAGTCATCCTTATCATCGTTTGGGGTAAGTCTTCGCAGCCTAGTGCCTTTGATGATTCTATCCGCTATTTCTGGGTCTTGTTCAGCAATAGTGTTGGCAGTTGATAGTGAAGGTTCGAACATGGCATTAAGCCATAACTGGAGTAACCAGAAAGGGCCAGCTAGCAGGATGTTTTTGGAGGTGTGAGAATTCAAACTCGAAACAACTGACCTTAGACTTTCGTAAAGATCAACTAATAGCAGTTCGCTTAAACACACCCTCTGATTCTCATGAAAATCTCTAGCTAGAGGAATAAACCTACTGGCTACCTGTAGGGATCTGCTGCAAAAGACATACCTTGACAACCATAAGGTAAGGAAAGCAATGTGTTCCACATCCGACACACTGTCTCCTTTAGTGTGATAGTGGCTGATGAACTTTGAAAAGCTAGCTAGCTTGACTTCGAAGTCAATAATACTCGAATGCTCTTCATTGTCAGGAATATAGGTTTCTCCTATAGGTGATAACCCAGTAATGGCTGCTATGTCAAAAAAGGTGGGTGTAATCATTCCACCGGGGAGATGGAAAGTATTGTAAGTACTGTCCCAGAAATATAAGGACGCGAATAATAATGGGTGGCTATGGGTAAAGCCTGGTTTCGATAGTTTAATCAAGTTATAAATACCTAATTCTTCCCATTGCTGGGATTTCTTAGCTTCTACTTTAGTAAACCAGTTGTGATAAGCTGTGTCGGAGGTGGGGCAAGATCGAAATGGTTTGAAGTTACTCTTTACATAATCTAGCACAAAAGGGTCCTTAGGGGGAATGATTGGATTTTCCACGGTGGTCGAATCAGAAGACTCTACTGTCTTAGGGGTATCCATTTTATTAAACAGAGGTTTAAAATTATAACAAACAGGGAAAAAATTTCTGGTGTCTTTTAAGATTTCAAAGACTGTAAGAGGGCCCATTAAAGCTAACCTCTTGCCAGCGGCGTTAGTAGGAATTAGTACCTGGGATGCATAGAGCATTTCCTTCTCTTTTGAGATCATCTGAGGAATAAGAACAGATTGACCTTCGTAGGTGCCAACCTTGCTTTCCATTATGGTTCATGTGTTCTTTCCTTTCTTTTTGGGAGCTTTTTTTAGTTGAGATGAAGTTGAAGAAGACATTGTTGGAAGAATGTTGGAAGTTTAGGGTTTCGGTGAGAAAAGAGGAAGAAAAGATTCAGAATGTGGGAAGAAAAGAAAAGACTAAGTTGATGGGTTTTTATAGTGTGGAAGTTTAAACATCCACTGAGTAAGATTGTAATACGTGGTAGTCGTGGGTTGGTTTTAGAAGGAGGTGGCGTAAAGTTAATATTGGTAATAGGCGTGATTAAATGATAATCATTGTTTTGTAACTGCACCATGCTGTGAAATGGTTCAAGGCGGTTAAGGAATCTGAAAAGCGTCATGATTGACGTGACTGGAGTCATATGCAATAAATGTTACGATGATTCGAAGGTCGCATCAAAATCTTGTGTATATGTTTAAAATAAGTATTTCTCAAAGGAATCGAAATACATATTTTAAAGGGGCATTTTGTTAGCTGATAATTTTGATGATATTGTTCGAAGCAAAGCAAGTTGGATGTTTCGATTGGAATAAAGCAAAATGCCATGTTTCGAAATGGTAGAAGCAGTGCTTCGAATGGGCATATCAAAGCTAGGAGCTTCGAATGACAGTTATGAGGATATCTTCAAAAGAAGTATTGAAGTGATAACAAGGCTATGTCCAAGAAATGTGTTCGAAGTGAAGAAGTGCCAAAACATTTGAAATTCAAATGCAAGCGGAATGTTCGAAATTTAAAATATATGCGCTGGAGCATTCGAAGACGCGTGGAAGCTAGAGAGAGGCATTGCTTTGCATGTTCTGAACGTGGCAGAATCTTATAGCAAGACCGTTATGGTCGAAGTATTATAAATAGAAGTCTTAGCATTAGGATTGCGTGTGTCATATCTATTGTACAAAATACTCAGTAAACATTCAAAATACCATATGGCTAGGGAAACGAATGCACGAGCAATGTACGTATGATAACACCAAGTGTTTATGATTTAATGAAACTCTTTATCATTTCCAGTATTTTCCTCTATCTTCATGTCAATACCATTCAAAAGCCTTTGCATTAAAATATTTTCATTCGAAGTCTTTTTACTGATGCCTTACATTTAAATGTTTTCTTTCCATTTCAAATACTTTACATTTCAGAAACTTTTGCACATTTCATGCCTTTATCTTCAAGCTTTTATCATTCGAACACCTTTTTTCACTTAAAGTCATTTTACTATTTTCTTGCATTTAAACGCTTTCTTCATATTTTGAATCTTTTACATTCCAGAGAATCTTTTACATTACATGTTTTTATGCTTCGAAGTCATTTACTTGTCTTTTCTACAGTTTTACATGTCTTTACAATTGAACTTTATTCATGCAATTTAGTTTCGCGCGCATTTACTTGATCACGCCTTTAGATCTTTAATAGAGTAATCGAAGTAAGTTAAACACCTACACAACATTCTAAATACCAACCATGAATATCAGATCTATAATGAGAGTTATCCAAATGACCAATACATCCTAGGATCAATCTAGTCGATCCTGCGAGTTACCAGAGAGATTGAATAACAGTCATTAAGATTATTCGATAGTTTGGAGGACTAGCGGTTGTTTACCAGAAATAACTGTAAACACAATGACAGTTCTTTTATACTTGATAGTAACTACTCTCATTATAATCATTGAGAACAAACAGTTAGATTTCCGATTTACCTTTCTACCCTTTCAACATATCTCTTTTACAAGCTATAAAAGGAAGACTTGAAAGCTGAAGAAAAGTAACAAACTACATTAAAACGACAAATCTATTGGTTCAAATCAAGCTCAATAAAACTACACCAAAGCGCTGTATAAACTCTATAGAGAAATCATCTGTGTATAGTTTTGTAAATAAGTAAGGAGTTATTGCTCGTATCTTGCAGTAGAACACTTAGGTGTTCTTCATTGTACTGAAAAGTCTGTAATCTGTTTACAAGAAGCAAATCAGTAATACACTAAAAGTACTCAACTGTTGTTGAATGTTACTTTGAGAGACTTAGTGAAGGTCTTAGCTCAAGAAGACGCCTACTGCGGCTTGAGTGGATTTACAGTAAGGATCGACGGACTTATTGGGGGTGCCAATAAGATTGATCAGACTTGATGTGTGTTGTTTTGTAATCAGTTTGGTTATAGTGGATTAAGTCCTTGTTAAAGGCAAAATCATCCTTGTGAGGATGGACTAGAGTAGCTTAGTTAATAGTGAACCAGGATAAAAATTATTGTGTTCATTTATTGTTTATGTTCTAAGCTAATTTGGTTAGTGATAACGAGAAATCGTATCATATAATTACTATGTTTTTTACCGATTTTATAATACATTGAGTCGTCTAACTCCCGATTATTCCGAGTTTTTGTGTCTTTTCACAGGTACAACATTTGTCAACTCAAATCAATGAAAAAGGACCACATGAAGGAAACTAAACAAGAAACAGAAGAGGAGGAACCAAATCTGCAAAGTTTGCAGATTTTGTAACGGTGACGACCGTAACGCCTCCCCAACTAGAAAGAACGCTCGTCACACATCATTGACGAGCGTAATGCGCTATTCAAGCGCATTACGACTGTCACCCACCTGTGACGACCGTCACACGCGTAAAGAGGAACGTTATGAATTAGTGGAGACGTGGGCAACGTGAGGGCGAAAGTGTTCTCCTATATTTCCTCCACTCAGTAACCATGCATCCTGATCTTACTCCACTCAAGCCTTTTCCAAGATTTTCTCAACTGCAATATTTTCTCCTATATATATGTGGTAGTGCAATGGATGAGGGTCGAAGAAATTTTCCCAGAACCAAATTTCTATTTTCCTGCAATTATTCTATTTTCTTGTTTTTGAGTTTTTTTTCTACACTACTGTAATTTATATTTCCAGCATTATTTTTAGAGTGTTAATTCTTCATTTAAGAATTAACACAATTTATTGATTTCGATTGAGCTGCAAGGAACTTGTAACATCCAAGATTACCATAGCAACATTATTTCCAGATTTTTTTATTGCAATTAATATTTATTCATTCTTGTAATATGTTATTTATTTTTATGAATTATATTTTAAATTGCATAGTTATTAAATATATTATGTCCGGCTAAATTAATTGTACCGGTATGTGACTCCTAAGTACCGAAGGAATTCAGTGATAACTTGGCTAAAAACATTTATAAAACAATTTCTGGTTTCCAATTTCCATGTTTAATTTAACTTCCCTTGTCATGAGAGTGAGAGGATAATTAACACGATTTTGCCACGAGAGTGGGAAATTAATTAAGGCAAGAACCTGCATGCGAGAGCTGGGGTTCAACCCAGATAGTGGTAACGAAACATTAATTTTTAAATACATGAGAGTGTTTTAATAAATTAATTAAACTCAAATTGTTTTCAAAAAGTGTTATTAAATTTAAAGTGCATCCAATAGGTTTAGTAGCATGACTTATTTCATGAACACGAGAGTGTCTGTCTCAGGTTTTTAAACAATTTATTTTTACCGAAATACTTTATATGCCAAGTGTGATACGGTGGGATAACTGACTTGAGATTTTGCGTTTGTGTTCGCAAATGTTTCGGTTTAGCAAGAGTCGCCACCGACTTTTTATTTTATCCTAAGGAAAGGTCAAAAAGCACAGGAAAGACCTTTGAGATGTTTTCTTGGGTTCGGGGAGTAGATTATAGAAAGGGAAGGTATTAGCACCCTTTCTATCCATGGTTATCCATGGGCTCTTAGTTATTTGCTTAGATCACTTGCTTTGTTTTTCAATTGTTTGAAATGGTGCTTTGTGTGTGATTTTGAAAGATGTTTTGAAAAGAGGTCATCGTTGTGGCAACCTTTGTAATGATTCTTGTTTGAATGTATACAAAGGTGTTTTTGTCTTTTTGAAAAGTTTTCAATGTTTGAAAGTAGGGTTTTGAAATTGTGTTGTAAAGTGTGTTTGAAATTGGCAAGGATGTTTTTGCAAGCTTGATCAAGTAACTAAGAGCTATCTGCCCTATTTTACTCAAAGATCTTTCTTATGTTTTTAACCCTTTTAACAGTGTTGTTTCACCATTGTATTTGATGAACAACCTTGTGTTAGGATGTTAAACGGGACAGGCGCGGGTCATCGTATAGACCATGATAGCAATAGTGTCAAGTATCTTTGGACAATTTTAAGGGACTTGATCATTTTGTTTAGGCAACTCAGACAGCGTCATCGAGGGACTATGATCTTTTTGATTGTTTTTATTTTGCCAAAGTACTCAACATGCAACCATGGCCCATTTTTGAAAGCAACAAGTGGATTGTAACCCTAGGGGTGCAAGTGTGCATTGTGTTTGTTTTTTCATGCATATTTATCTTGGATTATGTCAAACTAATTGTTGATTTTATTTGCATACAAACCCTAGGTCTAAGCATGGCATAATTGAAAGCTTTTAAATGTGCGAGAACTTAAATGCTACACTATTACAACATGATATAGGGAGGGGGGTACAAATTTGAATTGGGGATATTTGACAAGAAATTAAACCCTAGATTACTATTACAACTAAATTGAATGTATAAGATACAATATTTAAATGTACAATAATTGAAATAAATACAATAAATAAATGTAAATAAAATGTATTATGCCAAAATGTTTTTAGTATGTAAAAAGTATTTTTTTCAATGTGAAATGTAAAATAAAAAAAGATCAATTTTAATTATTTTTCTATTTAGGGCAAGAAACCCTAATTCTAAATAAATAATATTATTTATTAGTTATATACAATAATATACTAATTTATACAAAAAAATAAAAGTATATTATAAAAAATGGTATTTTCAGTAGACAATATTAATAAAAATGAAAATGTGGTATTTTTGTATTTTTTACCTAATTATCTAATAAAATAAAATATTTATAAAAATTAATTATTTACAAAAAATGAATATTTTCAAGAAAATGTTTTCAAATATAAATAAAAATAATAAATGAAAATAAGTATATTTTTTGTATTATTTTTGAGTTTTGTTTAAAAAAAGAAAATAGTTTATTTACATATGTATACTTAATAAAATAAAATAAATATCAAATAAATATGAAAAAATATAGAAAATTATTTTTGGCATTTTTTATATTTAGACAAAAAATAATAAAGTCAGAATAAAAAATAAAAATGTCAAAATGATAAATATTTAAATAAATGGGCCAGGGGGGTGTAAACAGAAAATGGGGGTGTTAGAAGTGAAAACAAACAGGCCCAGCCCATCCAGACTTCTTCTTCTTCCTCTTGTTCACAAAACACGCGCTTCTGTGCATCAATGGCTAACTCCTGATTCTTTGATTTTTTGACAAAACTCATAACATGAATATTGTAGAGAATTAAACAATGAATTCAACCATATAAAAAACTTGAATTAACTCAAAGACCAGAGAGAATTTCTCTGGCCCTAATTTCTAAACTAGTTTTTTCCAGAAAGTTCATGAGTGAAATTCTCTCAGCATGATTAATGTAAATGAAAACTAAGCATATGTATGGCTTCAGGGCTATGAGTACAACATATTTCATTCACAAACCTAAGCCTAACCTTTCCTAAATAGGGAGATAGAAGTCCATGAAATACCTGTTTCAGTTGACTTCGAGTTGGACAATGCAGTAACCTTCAATGGTGTTTGAGCTTCTTTTGAGCTTGCCTGAGGTCTAAGGAAGCTTCTCCAATGCTTGGCTTGCTTTGAAACAACTTGAATCATGTTGTAGAACTCAACCTGCAGAGCTTTGAAATGAAAATGGCAAAGTGTGTTAGAGGTGTTACAGCTTGCAATGGGGGTCTGGGATAGTTTAGGTGAGTTGATTGGAAGGTGTTTGAACTATCTTTGGACAAAACGCATGATGGAATTTTGTTGTGGCTTGCAAAATGCAAAACCTGCCCTATTTTGCAGAAAAACAGTGATTCTGAGTATGAGGAGGTTTGAGTGATGAAAGGGTCGTGTTTTAGGCTTGTTGGGAGGTATGGAACTTGTCTACAATGTTTGTCTAAGCTTGTGTTAACAGATATGAGAGATGGCTTATGTTTGGCAACTTTTCTTCTTTTTCAAGCAAACATGTGGAAGTGATGTTATAGCTTGGTACAGGCCCTCCTATCATGCTGCATCTTTTGCTCTTGGTTCCTGAAATTGATAGCTTCAATCTTGCTTCAGAGATATGGCCCCATACCTCAAGGATTTTGGTTTGACATAAAGTGCACTTTTACAAAAATGGTATTTTACCTTTTTCTAAATAAGGGTTAATCTTGTATGTAATGTCCAAATGACCAAGATAACACCTTAATTCAATGGTTAAGCATTAAATTATGAAGTTCAAGTTGGTTTTGAGGCCTGCAAGCTAGCACCAAACATGCTGATTTGAAAATGCAAGTTTGTATGAACATGTATTGGTCATGGACAAAAGTGAGTTTTTGCCAACTTCAAGCATTCGATTCCCTCTAACCACAAGGGTGTTTGAGGAGTTCTTAGACAATTTGGAAATCTTGGAAGATTTAATATAATCCATATTTGAAATTCAATTTGAAACTCCAAGTGGAACTATGTGAAAAATGGCCAAGAAGATGGGTCAAAATCCTGCCTAAACTAGGGCAAAATTTCCCTAAGTTAAAAGTTTTAGGTACCTTTGTTCCAAAAATCATAACTTGAGATACAAGCTTCTTTTGAGAAAACTTTGTGAATCAAAGTTGTAGACTTTGTGATGGACTACAACTTTAATGTTGCAAGTTTTGTTTGAATCCATTTGCATCCTGGTGAAAAAATGGGACAAAGTTAGGAAAAAATAAGAAAATTTCATAACTTTGAAAATTTCTAAGTTATGAAATTTTTCCATTTTAAACCCTAATTTGCATTTTTGGGTTTCTTGATGAAAAAGTTTCACAATTTGACATGTCTTGATGAAAAATAAATCTTGGCACTTGATTTTGACCAAAAAGTCAAAGTTTGACTTTTCAGTATACAGTCAAATTTTGATCAGTTGACTGAAAAATTCATCTATCAATCCTATGCAATTGAGATCTTCTGAACTTGTTGAATGGGTCAAGACAATTTGATTAAGTCCTTGTGTACATGGTTGAGCTTGATTTGCCATTGGTTAGGTCAAACAGTAAAAAATTGCCTTTGTACAGTCAAAACCCTAAAAATGACCATTTTGCCCTTTTGGTGATCTGATCAAGTTTCTTGTGGAATTGTGATCCAAACTTGATCAAATGACATATGTGAGTTAATTATGTTGATGTGGGTCAAAAATCATGAAGTTTGACTGTCAATTGTCCACAGTTGACTTTTTCCCCAATATAGTTGATTTCTAGGTCAACTGTCCAATTGACTGGGCAACAATTTGAATCAAGGCTTGGAACTTGGTATGGATAAACTTGTGAGTCCAACATGAAGTATAAAAGTCACTTTAGGCATTGTGGGTCAAAATATCCCTGTGCAAACTCAAACCCTAATTTAGGTCAACAGTGCAAGGAAGTGTCTTGAGCAGAGCAAACCCTAGCTTGATCTTCAGTTCCAAGAGTCTTGTGATGAGAAAATGTTGATGAAATGGGAAGGAAAATTTTGGGGTACAACAGTTTCCCCTGTTCAATCTTCTTGAACCTGAGGAGTTAGATTGGCAAGTTTGCCTTTCACGACTCGAAGGTAAAAGAGGATTGGACACTAGAGTGCCCGTAAATTTGCACTTGTCAAAACATGGCCGAGGAAATGGGCTTGAAGATGCCATTTGGAGATTGTAGGATCTTGCTGGATATGGGCTTACAGATGCCATCCAAGAATGTTTGTTGAATTGTAATGCTGAAGGTCAGAAGAATGAACGGTAACATCTCATGCCAGTCTTTGTAGGTGACTGTCATCTTTTGAATGATCTTCTTAATATTTTTGTTCTTGGCTTCAACATCACCGTTCATCTTCGGCCAGTAGGGAGATGAATTATGATGATAAATCTTGAACTGCTCGCGTAGAGCGGTGATCATGGTGTTGTTCAAATTTGTACCGTTGTTTGTGATGATCCTGTCGGGGATACCATACCAGCATATGAGGTTCTGCTTGATGAAGCGGGCAACCATATTCATCGTAACAGAGGCATATGAAGTTGCTTCGACCCACTTGGTGAAATAATCAATAGCGACCAAGATGAAGCGATGTCCATTGGATGTCGTGGGTTTGATCTCTCCGATCATGTTAATGCCCCACATTGCGAATGGCCAAGGAGCTGTCAGAATGTTGAGAGGAACAGGAGGAATATGTACCTTGTCGGCATAGACTTGGCATTTGTGGCAGGTACGGGAATGTTGATGACAATCAGCTTCCATGGTAGACCAGTAGTAGCCTACCCATAGAATCTTCTTTGCCATTGTATGTCCGCTCAAGTGGGTGCCAAATGTGCCGCTGTGTATATCGGTTATGATCAAATCTACTTCAACCTTGTCCACACAATGAAGCAGAACACAATCATGACTGCGCTTATAAAGGATGTCATTGCTTAGGAAGAATTTAGCAGCAAATCTCCTTAAGAACTTTTTGTCATTGACGGAAGCTCCTTCGGGGTATTCTCTAGTCTGGAGATGCCTTTTGATTTCATGAAACCAGGGTTGTTCCACTACTTCTCCGGTATTAATCTCATGACAGTGCACAGGTTTGTCCATTCGCTCGATGGTAATTTGGGGAACCTCGTTATCCCAGTTGAGTTTAAACATGGAAGACATTGTAGCCAGAGCATCTGCTAGCTGATTCTCTTCTCGCGGGATATGTTCGAAAGTAATCTGCTCAAAATGAGGCAACAATGTCAGGACATGTTCTTTGTATGGGATAAGATTAGGATATTTGGTGTCCCACTCTCCTTTGACTTGACTGATAACCAAAGCCAAGTCCCCAAATACGACCAAAAATTTGATTCCTAAGTCCATAGCAGCCTTGAGACCAAAGATGCAAGCTTCGTATTCAGCCATGTTGTTGGTACAGCTGAAGCAGAGTTGGGCAGTGAAGGGTGTAGGACAACCATATGGAGAAATGAGCACTGCACCGATACCGTTGCCAAGCGCATTTGAAGCACCATCAAAGTATAGGGTCCATCGGGATCCTTGTTCAGATCCGTCATACGGTCCGTTACCTTCGATGTTGTCCAAAGTCATGATGTCCTCGTCAGGGAAGTCGAATCTCATAGATTGATAATCTTCGACGGCTTGATGAGCTAGGTGGTCAGCTAGTACACTCACTTTTATAGCTTTTTGGGTAGTATACTGGATGTCATACTCAGTCAGGATCATCTTCCATCTAGCGATTCTTCCAGATAAAGCCGGCTTCTCGAAGATATACTTGATCGGATCCATCTTGGAAATCAGCAAAGTGGTATGAGTCAACATATACTGCCTTAGCCGACGAGCAGCCCATACCAAAGCGCAGCAAGTTTTCTCGAGCAGTGAGTAGCGAGTCTCACAGTCGGTAAACTTTTTGCTAAGGTAATAAATGGCATGCTCTTTTCGGCCAGACACGTCATGTTGGCCCAGTACGCACCCCATTGAGTTACCCAAAACAGTCAGATACATGATCAATGGCCTTCCTTCGACGGGTGGCATCAGAATAGGAGGTTCTAGTAAGTACTCCTTGATCTTATCAAAAGCAACTTGGTAATCGTCGTTCCATTCGACTACCTGATCTTTCTTCAACAGTTTGAAAATTGGCTCACAGGTAGATGTCAGGTGAGAGATGAACCTCGCAATATAGTTCAAGCGTCCCAAGAATCCTCTAACTTCCTTTTCAGTACGGGGGGCAGGCATTTCTTGTATAGCTGTGATCGGTGGATCGAGAACTGACTATTTAACGTTGGTTCGCGAAATGTCGCAGAAGCAAGAGTCGCCACCGTCTTTTATTTTCTCCAAATGGAAAGGACAAAAGCACAGAAAAATTCCTTAAAGAGATTGCTCTCGGTTCGGGAGGTAGGTTATAGAAAGGGAAGGTGTTAGCACCCTTTCTATCCATGGTTATCCATGGGCTCTTAGATACTTGCTCATTGTGTTTTCAAAAATGGTTTGTTTGCTTTTCAACTGTGGGTTTTAAAAAGTTTCTTTGAAAATTCCAGTTCGACTCTTGTATCGGTCCTCAAGAGTGTTTGAAAAATTGCTTTCGAAAGCTTTTTGAAAAGGTGTTGGTGTGAAAAGTATTTTTGATTTGTTTTGAAATTAGAGCAAGTATCTAGAGTTGTCTACCTACCCTAAGGAATTCGTCTGTGTAGATGTCCTTTAAAGTAGTGCCATCCCACCATTGAGAGGTAGGTATCACCACCATTGGAGGTGTTCGGGTCAATTCGAGGTTCGGGACATGGTGATCACCAGAGCAATGGGAAGACACCTTAGAAGCTACCCTCATGCCAGGTTCCCGGATCATGAGGACTTACTAAGACATCCTCTACTCGACGATCACCTTTCGAAAGGCAAGGCAACAGTGAGGCGTACCCTAGGGGTGGTGTGTGATTTGTGTGTCAGATTCATTTATTTTTGTCTTGTCATGTCAGGGGTGATCTACGCTTTTGTTTTTATTTTAGTCATTCATTCTTGCATGCCATTATTAACAGTTAAAAAGTTGCGAGAAATATAAAGTTCCTAGACTATTACAAAGGCGCGGGTCCACATCGCCAAATTAAATCCAGGACCCGATTTGACATAAAATAAAGATGCGAGAAATATAAATGTCCGAGTTACACAGCTTTGGGAGAATTACATAAAAATCACAAGAAAGGAAATAAATGCGCGAATTGGAATTAAAATTGAAAGCGAGGGCGTTGGACCCTTTTTAATGAAATTAAATTATTGTGAACAAATTAGTTAAATTAAAAGGAAAAGAAATTATTTTTTATGATTTTAATGAGAATTAAATGAAATTTAAACCTAATTCTAGCTATTTTTTAATTTATTAAGAAAATATGAAAATTACCTAAAATTAAACCTAATTAATTAATAGCAAGTTTTATTTACAAAAATAAATAATTAAGAATTAATAATTAATATGGTGAAAAAAGGAAAAAAGATAAAAAATGCTTGAAACCCTAATTCTACCAATTTTTAAGTTTATTGAAAAATATTAAGTTTAAGAATAAAACTAAATTAATTAACGATTTTTATTTACAAAATATTAAAATAAAATATTTTTTTGATTTTTTATGACTTTTCTGATTTTTTTGTTATTTTTATATTTTTATGAAAATAAATTGGTTTAAAGAATTAAAGAGAAATTAATTAAAACAAACAAAATAGAAAAAGGAATAAAAGAAGCAAACCATGGGGGTTCTGTCCCCAATTGGAGGTTATTGTTTAGCAATTAGGCCCATCTGTTTCAAGGCCCTTTTGACTTTTCTTGGAGCGTATGTGTGCATTGACTGAGGCCTAGGATGTTCCTCAAATCTCCACCTTTAGATTGCCATCATGAGATGCGTGGCATGCCTGGATTGTGAGTTGCATGGTGGAACCCTGGAAGCGAACTACACACAAGCGTGATTAGAAAAATAATATGGAAAGGGATGGGGGACCTGGGATTCGAACCCAGGTCCCAGAGATTACCAATGCACATGCCTGCCACTTGAACCAAACGCGCGCTTTGAATATTACATGGTCAACAATTAATATAAGATAAAATAAGAGTTAGTGGGACTTTAGCGCGAAAATTCAAATGAACCACTTACTGGCCTACACCTCATCATCTTCTTCAAGGCTTCACTGTATCTGAAACAAAAATCAATTGAATTGCGGGGGTTTTAAACCCCCACTAAATAGTGTATACAAAAATAGCGATTAGCACCCTGCTAATCATAAATTAATCGCGAGGTGTGTGTTAGATCCAGTGGAACCTCACGAGTCCAATGGCATCATTCTTATGGTCCAATTTTCCCATAGGAGTAAACCCCCAATTCAAGGTTTTGAAAACCCTAGGCGTCGTTCATGGTGAAATCGCGTATGGGCAATGATTCTTCAATTAAATCATACTGCTAGCTTCAGAATCAACTCATTAGTACAAATCAAGAATCAAAATGCATGGATATGGCCTGAATAATAAAACACGATTATGCAAAAAGAAGGACACAGTCTGACTTTTAATTACCAATTCTTGATGTTAGGGATGATGATTTTTATTCAAACACGTTCCTTGAAGCCTCAGGAACACAATGGAATGATTGTTTGGCCTTTAATCGCACTGGAAGGTGGTTTTCAGTATTGGACTTTTTTCACAAAAACTCAAACTTGGCTCTTCTTTTCTGGCGCAGCTTAGAGGTTCTTGTCTCTAGGGTTTGCATGTATATATATGTGTGAGTGTTTTAGGTCAACAAAATAAGCCAAATATCCATGGAATCAATGCTTTTGATTTTGTGATTTTGCCTAATCTTTTCAAATCTTTTTTCATGCAAATTTGATACAAATCATGTTCAATTACCTTGATTCTTTCCAAATCTGATCATGCACGAAATCTTGAGTGTATTTCATGCATAAAAAGATTTAAAAAGTTTGGTTTAGTATTTTCCACATATTTTAATTAATTAAATGAATTATTAGCAATTAAAAATTCAAATAAATAAATAAAAATGATGAAAAATTTCCCTTTGGGCCAAATGGTCGTGCACATTCCTTGGATGATGAATTTTGGGAGAAAAAGAGGCCCATTAGCAATTTTAAGGCATTTGAAGCAAAGTTGACTTTTCAAAATATCCAAAAATTTCCCAACTTCCACAAGGCATATCTTGCTCAATTTTTAAGCTTTGATCATGTTCTTGGACATTTTGGACAGTTCTTGAAGTCCTCTAACCAATGCATTTGGTCCCATGTCATTTTGATTTACCAATCTCAAGTTATGGCCTTTGACTTAAAGTCCCTTTTTGTTGACTTTTGAAAATGACCTATAATGTTGAAATTGATAACTTTTTGTGAGAGCATTTCTTGTACTTGAAAGTATGAAGAGGAGTTATAGGAAATGTCTTTCTCTTCAAAATGAGCTTTTGATGGAATTTTTCTGATAATCCATGTGGATGTTATGCCTTGGTCAAGTTACAGTTGACTTTTTCAACTGTCCAAATATGGAAACTTTTGCATCTTGAGACTTTTTGAGCCAAACTTTGAGAATCATGATCAAGCATTGATAAAATGATGTTTATGGCTTCAAAATGAGATGTTGACCAAAAATTTGAACTTTTGACTGTCAAATGACCATTTTGCCCCTGCAGTTGACTGTAGTGCAATTAGGGTTTTTGACTGTGCAATTTTATGATGTAAGTCTTGAAACTTGACATGATGATGTTTGACCATATTTATAGGCATGTGGGACTTGATTGGACCCTTGGAAACTTCATTTTCTTTGTCAGAACCAAAACCCTAATTTTTGACTGTTAGGAGGCCCTTGAACTGTGCAACCTTTGGGGAGCTTTTGAAGCATGCTCTTTGCAATTCTTGAAGAATATGGGAGGGCAAATTTCGGGGTACAACAGTTGCCCCTGTTCAATCTTCTTAGACCTGAGGATGCAGATTGGCTGACGTGCCTTTCGTAATCCGAAGGTGGAAGATGATTGAACACTAGAGTGCCCAGAAATTTGCGCTCACATAGTAGCAGTGTGGTGGGAATGGGCTTACTGATGCCATTTGTAAATTGATGGATAGGATGATGGGCTTATAGATGCCATGCCGAGAGGTGATGGATATGTGGATGGGCTTATAGATGCCATCTGGGTGTTGATCGCGTAAGAGGTTCCTTAGCGAGAACTTGCGTACCTGCAAAAGAAAAATGAGTACCTGGCCTGTTACAGGAGCTGGTCTTCAAATTCTTTATGTAGATGTGTCCTGACTGGTTACAGGAACTGGATCTGGAGCTTCAAACGGTGCTGAATGAACCAGGGGTGGTTACTACCTCAACAGGAACGGTGAGAGAACCTTAGGCGACTTCAACCTCAACAGTAATCATTGGGAGAATCTTTGGACGATTTCAACCCCAACAGTAACGCTGAGAGAATCTTGGGGTGATTACTACCTCCGCAGTAACAGGGAGAGAACCATAGGCGACTACAACCTCAACAGTATCATTGAGAGAATCTTGGACGACTTCAACCTTAACAGTAACGCTGAGAGAATCTGGGGACGATTACTACCTCCGCAGTAACGGGGAGAGAACCATAGGCGACTTCAACCTCAACAGTAATCATTGAGAGAATCTTGGATATCTTCTACTAGGGATCGATTTAGCTGGACTAGAGAAGACCTTTGACTGGATAAGAAACAGAAAAATCTTAGGGTCGATTTAACTGAACCGGTCTAGGTCTTGAATGTCTTCAACTAGATAAGAAACAGAATCTGGAATAGTCTTTCGAATGAATCTGGACTAGACAATAGAATAGTCTCCGGGTCTGGAGCATCTCTAAGTTGTTTGAGAAGAAATTGTGAATAAGTGATAGAATAGCATCCGGTTCTGGAGTATATCTGAGCCATCTTTGAGAAGAAACTTGAACAAGCCGAAGAACAACATCCATATCTGGAGCATTTCCAATCTATATCTGAATGACTTTGGAATAAGTATCAGAAGGTAGCCATATCCGGGTCACATCTGAACCATCTCTAGAAAGGTGATCTTTGAATAAACAATAGAACAGCTTCCGTGTCCGGAGCATCTCTAAGTTATCTGAGGGGGGGTCTGGAATAAGTGTCAGAACGTCGCCATGCCTGGGTCACATCCAAACCATATCTGGAAGGAAATCTGGAAGAAGTATCAGAACATCGCTATATCTGGTTCACATCTGAACTATATCTAGAAGGAAATCTGGAAGAAGTATCAGAACGTCGCCATATCTGGTTCACATCTGAACTATATCTAGAAGGAAATCTGGAAGAAGTATCAGAACGTCGCCATATCCGGTTCACATCTGAACTATATCTAGAAGGAAATCAGGAAGAAGTATCAGAACGTTGCCATATCTGGTTCACATCTGAACTATATCTAGAAGGAAATCTGGAAGAAGTATCAGAACGTCGCCATATCTGGTTCACATCTGAACTATATCTAGAAAAAGTCTGGAAGAAGTATCAGAACGTCGCCATATCTGGTTCACATCTGAACTATATCTAGAAAGAGTTGCGATAGTTGATAGTAATCATCTTTGTATTGACCTTTCCTGAAAAGGTAAAGCATCAGTTGTATGCAAGATCATGATGCATGAACTGCATGATTTCAGGATGTCCTCAAAATTGATGAGATTCGTGTAGTATGATGCATATGCATGCTATAATGTATGAAGATGTGATGTTTATGAATGCATTTCCGTTTTGGGAAAATAAATCCTTGACGAATGCCAGGAGCTTATCCTGGGCTGATGTTGGAGAACAATGCTTTGTTGTTTCCGCTGGGGATGATAGTTGCAAGAATACCGGCAGGAGAAGATGACTCCATTGGGGAACAAACTTGGCGAATAGATTACTCTGCGGGGAATACTCTGTGGGGAGAGGAATACTTCGCTGAGGTTGATGATAACTCCGCTGGGGATACCATTGTTATGTTGGAAGTGCTAATAGACTCCGCTGGGGGTAAGAAGACTTTGCCGAGGACGATCTTCTCATGGCTATTGGCTGAGGATAACCCAGTTATATCTTGGTAGGGAAATAACTCTTTGAATAAAGGCCGGGGGACGCGTTCGTGCTCCGCGGGGATAAGCTTCCAGAATCTACTGGGGATAAGCTTACTGCTTGGGGAGATGGATTCCAACATTCTTGGGGAAACTGGATTGGACTCTCCTGGGGAAGTATTGAACTGTATTGGTTATGTTCTTCAACGGAACCTACCTTGATACCTTGGAGGACAGAACAATCAGATTGCTTAGACAGCTCTTTATTGCCCCTGTTTCTGATGTGGGAGAGGAAGATACCTGTGGAGGTGCTTGGTAGTTGTTGATGGACAAACCTTCTTCTGGTAGGCAAGTGACGAGATGACAGGACATAGTCGTACGCTCTGATCCCTAACTTTTGCCTGGACCGCCCTTTCGGGTTTTCAGTCCACCGGGATACCCATTTTTGCCCAAGCCGCCTTTTCAAGTTTTCGACTTGCCGGGTGTACAGATTTTTTCATTTCATCCCTTCATTTTGCCCGAACCCTTTTGGTTCGTCGGGAAGCCCTTATTTTTGCCTAGGTATGTCAACCTAGCGGGTCTTTGATTACGCGTAGTATTTTTCTTCGACTATGTCCACGCTCTCAGGATGTAGGGAGTTGCCCCTGTTAGCAGTGTTTTGTCATGCCCCAGATAATGGACAATGCTCATGCCGTGCCCCTTGATTGGAAGTGTTTTTCCACTTGAGGTGACTCTTTTGTTGAGAAGACCTTTGTTCATCAGATATTCGTCATGCGAATTCCTTTGTTGTTCAAACAAATGATCATATGCAAACAATATTATTTTAAGAATGCAAAAGCCTATGTCTGTCTTGAAGTTTTGAGAATGCATTTTTTATAACACAAATGAAACCTTTTTGTAAACTGTGATGTCAACTCGTTATTTTACCGCAAGCCTTAAGGAGTCAGGATACCTTTCGTAACAGTATGCTTTTGAACTAACCCATGCTTCAGCTAGGACTTTTAAGGGTTATAACGTGGCCTGGTTCATGGTTTAAGAAACAAAGGATAAGGCTCAAAATGTATTTGTACCCACCCGCTCTTCGTGATGTTCTTCAAACCTAAACTCAGTTGATCGTGCATTAGACCTTGTTTGAGTCTTTGCTCTGATTTTCCGGTGATGGTTCAGATATTGATGATTTATTTGGAATAGGCAGTCATTTCCTTTTTGTTGAGGGTTTACAAGACCTCTTTCTTTTTGATTTTGTTATCCCTGTTTTTTGCCTGAGCTGTTTCCTTTTTTGGAATTACAGTCAGTGGGATGCCCCAGTTTCGTAAGTCCCCTTTATAGGTTTTGACTTTTTGGGCTTTTCATTTATGAATTTTTTTGATAATGACTGCCTGTCTTTACGATTGTTCGGAACCATCACTGTCTTTCTTTTTTTCGTAAGGATCTCTTTGGTGCCATTTGTTGTGCACTTGGATCAACTGAGAGAACTACCCTGCCCCAGGTTATGATAAAGGGTTTTAATTTTCGAAAAGAAAAACTCCTACTTCTTTGGCTCAGAGGGGTTGACGAGGGATTATCTTCCTTATAACTCCAGTGTTTAGGGATTGAAACAATGCCTGTACCTCATCAGCGGGGTCTGTTCAGAAGCATACTGTAGATTGTGGTATCGTTTTCGTCATCCTCCCTCAAGAGGCTTATAATTATTAATCGAGAGTTGATCATCACATAAAAAATGAAAACAATTTTGAATATAATGAAAACAATTGTATTAATTCCCAAAATAGACATATGCGATGCTTTAATAGAATAAAAGAGTTTGCTATGACATTAATTGTTTGTATGAGCAAAGAAAAATACAACTCGGAAATTCAAATAAACAAAAGGTCTTCAATGATTGGGCAACGGAGCAGTGATTATGTTCGGAGTCTCAGGTACTTCAAATTGAATCTCTCCGGCGTCGATCATGTCTTGAATCTTGTTCTTGAGAGGCCAGCAGTTGTCCGTAGTATGCCCTGGGCTATCAGAGTGGTAGGCACACCTCTCATTAGGATGGTAGTTCGGAGCAGAAGTGTTCGGATTCTGAAGAGGAGCCCTTAAGGTGATCAGCCCTGCCTTCAACATTTGTTGTAGTGCTTGATCCAGCGACATGTTGATCTTGGTGAACTGTCGTTTGGGTGCGCTCTCCTTGCGCTGCTGCCCCTGTCCTTGTTGAGCAGGTCTAGGATTGGAGATCTGGGTTGCCCCTACCTCATGACGGCTCTTTTTACCGTGCACAACATTGGACTCTTTCTTTGCATGATGAGGCTTTTTATCAGAAGGTGCAGCCTCTTGAATCTTCCCAGACCTGATGCCAGCTTCTATTCGCTCTCCAGTCAAGATAAGATCTATGAATCCAGCAGACGAATTCCCAATCAGGTGGTTGTAGAATGGACCAGACAGGGTCCCCAAGAACATGTCCACAAGTTCACGGTCAGTCAGCGGTGGTTGTACCCTACCGGCCAGGTCTCTCCATTTATGCGCATACTCTTTAAAACCTTCTCCCGATCCTAGCGACATACCCTGGAGTTGGGTATGCGTAGGAGCGAGGTCGGCATTGTACTGATACTGCTTGTAAAAAGCAGTAGCCAACTCCTCCCAGTTATGAACCTTGGTTCCATCCAGCTGATAGAACCATTCGAGATGAGTCCCTGAAAGACTTTCTTGGAAGAAGTGGATCCACAAGTTCTTGTCCATAGTATACGGTTGAATCTTCCGCACATAAGACCTGAGATGCAGCCTGGGACAGGATGCCCCATCGTACTTAGCAAAAGAGGGTGCTTTGAATTTGTGTGGGATCACCACACCAGAAGTTAGACCCAAATCTCCAAAATCCAAACCAGGTACTTGTTGAATTTCCATTGCATTCAGACGGTCTTCCAACTGCTTGTACTTGTCTTCAGCAGGAGGGTATTGTTCGTCGTTGAAATCTGTCTCGTTGTCGGAGACCACTAGACTGGGAACCTTTTCCTCCTGATGACTGCCTTCCCCAACAGATGGAGTAGTCCTCTCAGTTTCAATCTGCAGTGTATTCCCAAATCTGCGCCTAGGGTTGAACAGCACAGTCCTCTTCTTCTTCTTTTTCAAGAGCAGGGTCTTCAGATCTTGTTGCCCCTGGGCCAAATTCATGATCAGCTCTTGGAACTGGGCATTCTGAGCCTGGAGGGCCTTGATGGACTGCTCAGTTGATGATTCAAGATTCATGATGATTGGCTGAAATAAACAGCGAAGAAGGTAAGAGGCCTGTCAAAAGGGTACCTGTAATGCAATGATATGTATGTATATATATATGCAATGTTTTCAAGGATCTCGCGGGGAAAACAAGAAAATTGTTAGAATTGGGATCCGATGGTTTGATTGAAGGAACTGCATATTGTTGAGAGTCATTCGTCAAGGGTCAAAGGCTCACCATATCCAGTGGGTCATAGCCCCTGACCTTAGTCATCATGTCTGGTTTTGGTTTCCAAACAACCTTGGTTAGGGGAACCTTCTTCAAGAGTCAGAGCTCACCATATCAAGTGGGTCATAGCCCCTGACAACTTTGTCTAGAGGAAAATAAATCCTCTTTGCCCCTTGCTGGGATAGTTGATTCACCATGACCTGCATCACAAGCCCTTGAGATCCTTGAAATGGGTTAGGATGTATGCAATGGTATGCATGGGGTAATGTGGGTAAACCCTGTTATGAGCCCTTATTAAGGACTGCAAACCAAAACCTGCAAGAAACTCAGTACACTCTGTTAGGAGTCCCAATTAAGGACTGTAAACAAAACCTGTAAGAGACTTAGTAAACCCTGTTATGAGTCCCAATTAAGGACTATAAACAAAACCTGCAAGTAGTTCATGTTTCAGATAACAAGCATGCAAGTAGTCAAGTACGAAGGCACACAAGTCACATAAGAGAAACCCTTAGAGTTTAGGCCAGCATGGGGTCTGGGTATTACCCTCTTGAAGTTGGTGGGCTCAACCTGTCCTATTAGAAGTAACCGGGTTCTAAGGGTCCCAATATCATTGGATTGCTTTCATTGTTCATCGTTTCGATTTAGCCACTGAACTGGCGACCGAAATATTCCAGGAAAGCAACCCTCAATTGAGTGTAGTATCGAGTATCAACCAACCTCGGACTGCACCAAAGTCAGTTATCTCACTACCCTAAAGAGGCCAAGATAGTTCAATTAAGGTTCCTAAGGTCTGTTGATGCTTCACGACACCACGCGGCGGCCCCGTACTCTCTTTGACTGAACTCAAGGGTTACCGGTACACACCAAAGTGCCACATCAACGTAGCAGACTGTTTCAACCATGTCGGTATACCCCGCACAGTTCCCTCACAGTCTTGTTGCTACTTTCTAAGAAAGGTATCCCCAGATCCGGGTTAGGATCTATAGAACTCCCAAGACAGTCCCACAATTTAAAGCAAGCAAAGCAATACAATTGAAAACACAGTTATGAACTAACCCTAAGGTACACCTCACTTTATAAAGATACTCCCCAGCAGAGTCGCCAGTTCTGTGATCGGTGGATCGGGAACTGACTGTTTAACGCTGGTTCGCGAAATGTCGCGGAAGCAAGAGTCGCCACCGTCTTTTATTTTCTCCAAATGGAAAGGACAAAAGCACAGAAAAATTCCTTAAAGAGATTGCTCTCGGTTCGGGAGGTAGGTTATAGAAAGGGAAGGTGTTAGCACCCTTTCTATCCATGGTTATCCATGGGCTCTTAGATACTTGCTCATTGTGTTTTCAAAAATGGTTTGTTTTCTTTTCAACTGTGGGTTTTAAAAAGTTTCTTTGAAAATTCCAGTTCGACTCTTGTATCGGTCCTCAAGAGTGTTTGAAAAATTGCTTTCGAAAGCTTTTTGAAAAGGTGTTGGTGTGAAAAGTATTTTTGATTTGTTTTGAAATTAGAGCAAGTATCTAGAGTTGTCTACCTACCCTAAGGAATTCGTCTGTGTAGATGTCCTTTAAAGTAGTGTCATCCCACCATTGAGAGGTAGGTAGCACCACCATTGGAGGTGTTCGGGTCAATTCGAGGTTCGGGACATGGTGATCACCAGAGCAATGGGAAGACACCTTAGAAGCTACCCTCATGCCAGGTTCCCGGATCATGAGGACTTACTAAGACATCCTCTACTCGACGATCACCTTTCGAAAGGCAAGGCAACAGTGAGGCGTACCCTAGGGGTGGTGTGTGATTTGTGTGTCAGATTCATTTATTTTTGTCTTGTCATGTCAGGGGTGATCTACGCTTTTGTTTTTATTTTAGTCATTCATTCTTGCATGCCATTATTAACAGTTAAAAAGTTGCGAGAAATATAAAGTTCCTAGACTATTACAAAGGCGCGGGTCCACATCGCCAAATTAAATCCAGGACCCGATTTGACATAAAATAAAGATGCGAGAAATATAAATGTCCGAGTTACACAGCTTTGGGAGAATTACATAAAAATCACAAGAAAGGAAATAAATGCGCGAATTGGAATTAAAATTGAAAGCGAGGGCGTTGGACCCTTTTTAATGAAATTAAATTATTGTGAACAAATTAGTTAAATTAAAAGGAAAAGAAATTATTTTTTATGATTTTAATGAGAATTAAATGAAATTTAAACCTAATTCTAGCTATTTTTTAATTTATTAAGAAAATATGAAAATTACCTAAAATTAAACCTAATTAATTAATAGCAAGTTTTATTTACAAAAATAAATAATTAAGAATTAATAATTAATATGGTGAAAAAAGGAAAAAAGATAAAAAATGCTTGAAACCCTAATTCTACCAATTTTTAAGTTTATTGAAAAATATTAAGTTTAAGAATAAAACTAAATTAATTAACGATTTTTATTTACAAAATATTAAAATAAAATATTTTTTTGATTTTTTATGACTTTTCTGATTTTTTTGTTATTTTTATATTTTTATGAAAATAAATTGGTTTAAAGAATTAAAGAGAAATTAATTAAAACAAACAAAATAGAAAAAGGAATAAAAGAAGCAAACCATGGGGGTTCTGTCCCCAATTGGAGGTTATTGTTTAGCAATTAGGCCCATCTGTTTCAAGGCCCTTTTGACTTTTCTTGGAGCGTATGTGTGCATTGACTGAGGCCTAGGATGTTCCTCAAATCTCCACCTTTAGATTGCCATCATGAGATGCGTGGCATGCCTGGATTGTGAGTTGCATGGTGGAACCCTGGAAGCGAACTACACACAAGCGTGATTAGAAAAATAATATGGAAAGGGATAGGGGACCTGGGATTCGAACCCAGGTCCCAGAGATTACCAATGCACATGCCTGCCACTTGAACCAAACGCGCGCTTTGAATATTACATGGTCAACAATTAATATAAGATAAAATAAGAGTTAGTGGGACTTTAGCGCGAAAATTCAAATGAACCACTTACTGGCCTACACCTCATCATCTTCTTCAAGGCTTCGCTGTATCTGAAACAAAAATCAATTGAATAGCGGGGGTTTTAAACCCCCACTAAATAGTGTATACAAAAATAGCGATTAGCACCCTGCTAATCATAAATTAATCGCGAGGTGTGTGTTAGATCCAGTGGAACCTCACGAGTCCAATGGCATCATTCTTATGGTCCAATTTTCCCATAGGAGTAAACCCCCAATTCAAGGTTTTGAAAACCCTAGGCGTCGTTCATGGTGAAATCGCGTATGGGCAATGATTCTTCAATTAAATCATACTGCTAGCTTCAGAATCAACTCATTAGTACAAATCAAGAATCAAAATGCATGGATATGGCCTGAATAATAAAACACGATTATGCAAAAAGAAGGACACAGTTTGACTTTTAATTACCAATTCTTGATGTTAGGGATGATGATTTTTATTCAAACATGTTCCTTGAAGCCTCAGGAACACAATGGAATGATTGTTTGGCCTTTAATCGCACTGGAAGGTGGTTTTCAGTATTGGACTTTTTTCACAAAAACTCAAACTTGGCTCTTCTTTTCTGGCGCAGCTTAGAGGTTCTTGTCTCTAGGGTTTGCATGTATATATATGTGTGAGTGTTTTAGGTCAACAAAATAAGCCAAATATCCATGGAATCAATGCTTTTGATTTTGTGATTTTGCCTAATCTTTTCAAATCTTTTTTCATGCAAATTTGATACAAATCATGTTCAATTACCTTGATTCTTTCCAAATCTGATCATGCACGAAATCTTGAGTGTATTTCATGCATAAAAAGATTTAAAAAGTTTGGTTTAGTATTTTCCACATATTTTAATTAATTAAATGAATTATTAGCAATTAAAAATTCAAATAAATAAATAAAAATGATGAAAAATTTCCCTTTGGGCCAAATGGTCGTGCACATTCCTTGGATGATGAATTTTGGGAGAAAAAGAGGCCCATTAGCAATTTTAAGGCATTTGAAGCAAAGTTGACTTTTCAAAATATCCAAAAATTTCCCAACTTCCACAAGGCATATCTTGCTCAATTTTTAAGCTTTGATCATGTTCTTGGACATTTTGGAAAGTTCTTGAAGTCCTCTAACCAATGCATTTGGTCCCATGTCATTTTGATTTACCAATCTCAAGTTATGGCCTTTGACTTAAAGTCCCTTTTTGTTGACTTTTGAAAATGACCTATAATGTTGAAATTGATAACTTTTTGTGAGAGCATTTCTTGGACTTGAAGTATGAAGAGGAGTTATAGGAAATGTCTTTCTCTTCAAAATGAGCTTTGGATGGAATTTTTCTGATAATCCATGTGGATGTTATGCCTTGGTCAAGTTACAGTTGACTTTTTCAACTGTCCAAATATGGAAACTTTTGCATCTTGAGATTTTTGAGCCAAACTTTGAGAATCATGATCAAGAATTGATCAAATGATGTTTATGGCTTCAAAATGAGATGTTGACCAAAAATTTGAACTTTTGAATGTCAAATGACCATTTTGCCCCTGCAGTTGACTGTAGTGCAATTAGGGTTTTTGACTGTGCAATTTTATGTTGTAAGTCTTGAAACTTGACATGATGATGTTTGACCATATTTATAGGCATGTGGGACTTGATTGGACCCTTGGAAACTTCATTTTCTTTGTCAGAACCAAAACCCTAATTTTTGACTGTTAGGAGGCCCTTGAACTGTACAACCTTTGGGGAGCTTTTGAAGCATGCTCTTTGCAATTCTTGAAGAATATGGGAGGGAAAATTTTGGGGTACAACAATAGCCTTTACTTTAGCTGGATCAACCTTAATGCCTTTGTTGCTGACAATAAATCCCAGAAGTTTACCAGACCTAACTCCAAAAGTGCACTTACTTGGATTCAGTCTGAGTTTATACTCCTTCAACCTGGCAAACAACTTTTGCAAATGACTAAGGTGTTCTTCTTCTGTCTATGATCGAGCTATCATGTCATCTACGTAAACTTCGATCTCATGGTGAATCATATCATGAAATAAAGCTACCATGGCGCGTTGATAGGTTGCCCCTGCGTTCTTCAGTCCGAACGACATCACTTTGTAGCAGAAGGTACCCCATTGCGTGACAAAGGTAGTTTTCTCCATGTCCTCGGGAGCCATTTCGATCTGGTTATATCCCGAGAATCCATCCATGAATGAAAAAAACTTGGGTTGAGTTGTGTTGTCAACCAAGATGTCGATATGCGGTAGTGGAAAATCGTCTTTAGGACTGGCCCTGTTCAAATCCCGATAGTCCACACACATTCTGACCTTGCCGTCCTTTTTGGGCACGGGCACAATGTTAGAAACCCATTGTGGATAGGTTGTAACAGCCAGAAAGCCAACGTTGGATTGCTTCATTAGTTCATCTTTAATCTTCTCAGACATGTCAGGCCTCATTCAGTGGACCTTTTGCTTGATCGGTGGGAAGTTTTCTCTTGTAGGGAGACGGTGAGCCATGATATCTGTGTCTAGACCTGGCATGTCTTCATAAGACCAAGCGAAGATTTCAACATATTCATTCAACAACTGCACTAAGCGTTCCTTGACACTCGGTTCCAGGTTGGCACCCACTTTTACTTCCTTCCTGTCTTCCTCTGTCCCTAAGTTGATGGTTTCTAGCAACTCTTCATGAGGCAGAATGGCCCTCTCTTCCTGTTGTAGAAGTCTAGCTAACTCTCCCGGCACTTCACAATCTTCGTCAACTTCGTACTCAGCATAATTGACCAAATCTTCAGAATTATCGAAGGCTAAAGCAGAATAGTCACCCATGGAATCCGGAATGGATGGGTACCTACATTTGTGAGTGTGGGTGTGTGTATGGGATAACCATCCTTAAACAAAAATGCAAAAGGAAAGAGAATGAACACAGCAGTTTATAGATGAAAAACGTCCAATGATTCATTAAAACATGGCATATGATTATGAAGAAAATCAAACCCTTACAAATGGACCTACATGCCCCGGGCAAGGCATGAGGTGAAAATAGTGTGCGAATTGTTTTAGTTATTACAGACCATAAAAATGGGAAATTGTTCAAAGATAAAATTACTGGTTGATAAAGGTGATGGCAAAATCCTTTGCTTCCCAGTTGCTTAGACCCCCTTCGACGGTCGGAAAGATCCAATCTTCAAAGTCGTTCTATTCATCTTCATCTTCAACAATATTAATTTCGTGATGAGTGATCCTTATAGGTGGCCCTCCAGTCTTGGAACGATGCATAGCCTTCTGTCCTGCAGCTGTAAACCCTAGTCCAAATTTGTCCGTTTTATGGGGAAAATCTGGCAATTGCCCCCATGCTGTACTCTTCCCTTCTTTGATCACTGCCTCTGCGTCCTTGAGAGATGCCATCCTAGGCACAAGCTTGGGAATGATGGGTACCTCAACCATTGTCTTCGCAACTGCTACCTCGGGAGAAACTTCCTCAAAATGTTGAAAAGGCGTTTCGATGAACTCGCCATCTAACTCCACATATCGAAAGGAATTGAGATGATTGATCATGTACTCTTCCTCGCCGTGCACAATTATAATTTTACCCTTAACAGGATATTTCAGCATCTGGTGCAAAGAGGATGTAACTGCCCCGGCATAATGGATCCACGGTCTTCCCAGCAAACATGAATATGACGGACGGATGTCCATCACGTAAAAAGTTGAGTTGAAGACCTCTGTGCCTACCTTGATAGGAATATCAACCTCTCCATGAACCATTCTCTTGGAACCATCGAAAGCCCTAACGACGATGTTACTAAGTTTGAGGGTCAAACCTTCGCAATCCAAACGGTCTAAGGCCTTCTTTGGCAGCACATTCAGGGAAGAACCAGTATCAACCAAGACATGGGCGAGAGTGGTTCCCCGGCATTCAACTGAAACATGTAACACGTTGTTATGTTTCCTTCCTTTGGGAGTTAAGTCAGCATCGGAAAAGCCAAGGCCATTATCAGCAGTAAGACTGGCCACACATTCCTGAAACTGGTCAGCCGAAGTCTCTTGGGGAACATGTGCCACTTTCAAGAATTTGATCAGGGCCTTGGCATGGGCCTTAGAACAGAGTAGAAGAGCCAACATTGAAATTTTAGAAGGGGTTTGCCCTAATTGTTCCACAACGTCGTAGTCACTTTTTCTGATTATTTTCAGGATTTCGTCCATTTCTTTCTGAGTGGTTTCAGGGATAACCACAGCATGAGCCTTCGTCTTGACAGGCCCTTCCAATATCCCCTTACCCTTGTCGGTAATATGAGCAGATGGTCTATCCTCAGGAGTATCCAATTCTTCAACCAATGGGCCTTGCACAGACGGTCCAACAGGTGCAAAAGCTTTCAAGGGTCCGAAAATTGCTCGAGGGGGAGCAATCTCCAGAGAAAAGATCCGGCCATTGCGGGTTACCTTGCTTGTACCCGCGATGTTCCCTATATCAGGGTCTTTTTCAGAAATCTCTTAGACTGTTTCGATTTGTTTGATGCCGTGGTAGAAGATTTCTCCCCCATAGTTCCACGATATCATTTTGCTTGATTGGTACGGGACAGGTCCCGACATGGTGATCTTTAAAGGTACACATTCAGAGTTGGGTGTAATCCGTACAAGCCTTTTGCAAGCCTTGGGAGGATTGTCGGAAATGGTTATGATAGCAATATCGTTGGTTGAAGTATCACAAGTATCAGGAGTAATCAGATTGAAAGTGTTAACAGGGGTTTTCTGGAAAAGTATCTCTTGAGTATCCATCAGGCATTGGACACCCGACTTCAACATGGGACAATCGCCTTGAATGTTCAAACAAAAATAACAGTCTTTACCACAACCAGGAAAGATCCCGGCTCTCAACAAATTTTCTTTAATCACAATCAATGGAGTCAACAGATTGGCAATATCAGTAACATGGAGGTTTTCCAAAATGGCATGCACATTGTGGCCGTGCTTGGGCATCGGAGCAGATATAACATTGGGCTTCTCAGGAGCATCAAATTCAACCTCTTTGGCGTCAATTAAGTCCTGAATTTTCTTCTTAAGTGCCCAGCAATTGTTGGTATCGTGTCCAGCACTGTCGGAATGGTAAGCACACTTTGCATTAGAGTGGTAGTACGGAGATGAGGTGTTAGGATTTTTTGACGCCTCCTTCAAACTAGTCAGATTCAACTTCAACAAATGGGGAAGAACCTGAGCGGGCGTCATGCTGATGCGGGTGAACTGCCGTTGTGGCCGTTCTACCCGTTGTTGATTAGGTCTCGACTGATTGTTACGAGGTTGATCATTTGGCGAATTTTGAATCATCACGGCCCCTACAGTCGGTCAACGCTCAGTTCTTCCCAATCCCTTTTGAGAATACACAACAGATGCTTCCTTCTTAGCGGGAAAAGGTTTCTTAACAACTGTGGATGCGGAAGCATCCTTTTGAATCTTTCCACTTTTAATACCGGCCTCCACCCTTTCGCCGGTCAAAATCAGTTCAGTAAATCCCACAGAAGAGCTCCCAATTAGATGGTTGAAGAAGGGGCCAGACAGGGTCCCCAGAAACATGTCAACTAATTCCCTATCTGATAGCGGTGGCTGCACCCTTCCAGCCAGATCACGCCACTTCAGCGCGTACTCTTTAAACCCTTCATTGGAAGCCATCCCCATACTTTGTAACTGAGTACGAGTGGGCACCAAATCAGCATTGTATTGATACTGACGATAAAAAGCAGCTGCCAAGTCTTCCCAATTGTGAACCTCGGATCTCTCGAGCTGATAAAACCAATCTAACTGAGTGCAAGACAAGTTGTCTTGGAAAAAGTGTACCCAGAGGTCTTTATCGGATGAATGAGGTTGGATCTTTCTGACATACAACCTCAAGTGCATCTTAGGGCAAGACAGACCGTCGTACTTGGCGAATGTTGGCACTTTGAACTTTGGAGGGATAATAATCCCAGCTACCAGCCCTAGTTCCTCAAAATCCAAACCGGGAACCCTCTGCAACTCCATGGCTACCAGTCTATCTTCAAGATTCTTGTACTTATCGTCCGCTGGTGGATACTGTTGTTCGGAGTAGTCTTCGTCTTCTTCCTCTTCCTCCTCTTCCACTTCAGATTCAGAAGGCACAACAGTCCCTTTCCCTTTACCGACCCCTTCGTCATACGTTGAGGGGAACTCAAGAACCTTCCTAGCATTGCTCTCAAACCTTCTTCCGAAAGTAGCCACTCCAGGTCTCTTTTTCTTTTTCTCTTTATTATTTTCTAACAGAGCTTTGAGGTCCTCCTGACCCTTTGCCAAGGTCATGAGGAGTTGCTGAAACTATGAATTTTGTGCCTGCAGATCCTTTACCGTTTGCTCCAAATCCATCTTGCTGAAATGAACAGCAGAAAGATAAGGAAACCTGGCGCGAAGACCTGTTTATGCATATGATGAATGGTATGTTATTCATGTAATGCATTCAAGGGTTCAAAAATTCAAATTTGTCGCAAACAAAAAGAACGCACGTCATATTAAGAATAAATTTGTTAGTACATAAGTGCCCCATGGGCGAAATATTACAAAATTCTTAATGTAAAAAGACGTTGCGCATCCTCTTCGGTGCGATGTAAGTGTTGAGAGTCTCCTCCTCGTGAAGTTGGCGGGTAAGCTCCAAAACCTTCTTCTCACTGGCATAAAAGCTGGCTTCAAAAGTATCTCGTTCTTCCTTGAGTTGGATCCAACTCTTTTGCATTTCTTCCCATGATGTTGGCATGTCAGGATGTAGGATGGTGTATGGAACCTCTCCTTCTATAACAAGCTCTTTGATTAAGGGGAGAATGTGTGGATACGGCATCATAAGATTCTGGGAACGAGTTCGTACCCCCTTGAGATAAGGCTCAAGGGGGATGGAATTTTTATGCCCCAGTGTCTTACTATCCACCTTGTTAGGCATCCTCCAAGCTCTGATAAACCTTTGTCGAAGTCCTTGCGCATCATTGTCGAAGTCAAAAACTAGGTCAGGAATCAGCATGTCATGAGGGCCATCCCTCCGAGCATATCCAAATTGTCTCAAAGCTAGACAGGGATTGTAGGTGATGCCTCCCCTAATGCCAAGTAGTGGGACATTAGGGAATTCCCCATAACGGTCAATGAGGATGACATTTTCTCTGGACCGAGAACACCAATGTACATCAGAATGTGTGAGGGTCATCAATCGTTGTGACCACCTTAAACCCTGCTCATTCTTCAGAACTGATTATGGAAGGTGAGAAATAAACCACCTTTCTAGGAGAGGAGTACAACACATGAGAACACCTTTTTTCCTCATCGTTCGTGTGTAAAATGAGTGTAGGATGTCCCCAAGCAATGTAGGTATAGGATTCCTGGATATGAAAATCTTGAAAGCATTCACATCTATTAGCTGATCAGGGTTTGGGAACAAGACCAACCCATAGATGAGGAGTGCCACAATCTCTTCATAGGCTTGTAGATCAAGAGAATTCCAACAGTCTTGTGCCTTCTCAAACAGAAACTTTGCCAAGAAACCCTTGACACCACTTCTGGTTTCCCAATGCCCCTTGATATCAGATGGTTGCAAGTGTAATGCTTGAGCAACATCTTCAGGCTTTGGTTCTTTTTCCGTACCGTTGTAGGATAGTTGATTAAGAATAGGAATTCTCAGGAGTTGAGAAAATTCCTCCAAAGTAGGTACCAATTGGTAGTCAGGGAATGTGAAACAGTGGTGTAAGGGGTCAAAGAACTGGAAGAGAACTTTAACCATATCTTCTTCAATATTGGTGTTGACTAAGCTGAGGAGTCTACCATGTCTTTTACTGAAGAGAGAATTCTCTAGAATCCTGGATATAAGCTCCTTGAGTTGAGGAGGGATCCTCACAAGGTTGACTTGAATTGTTTTCCTGCGAAGAGATTCCATGACCTACAAAACAAGAACAAAGATGAAGATCCAAACCCTTGAAATGGTTAGTGGATGCATATGATGATTTATGATGTTCATGATGTATGCACAAGCACATGTACAAGCAAGTCACACAAAACCCTAGTTCTAGGCTTGCATGAGGTTTCATGGGTAAGTACCCTCTTGAGTTTAGTTGGCTCAAAACTTGTCCTATAAATAG
This sequence comes from Vicia faba, assembly GCA_948472305.1. Taxonomy (NCBI): domain Eukaryota; kingdom Viridiplantae; phylum Streptophyta; class Magnoliopsida; order Fabales; family Fabaceae; genus Vicia; species Vicia faba. The sequence goes on from OX451736.1 coordinate 1,035,640,114, forward strand.
TAATCGGGTTCTAAGGAGCTCAATATCATTGGATTATTTTCTATGTTCATTGTTTTGGTTTAGCCACTTAACTAGCGACCAAAATATTCCAAGAAAACAACCCTCAATGAGTGTAGTATTGAGTATCTACCAACTTCGGACTGCACCAAAGCCGGTCATCTCACTACCCCTAATGAAAGGCCAAGATGGTCAAGTAAGGTTCTAGTTCATTAGTGCTTCATGACATCACTCAGTGGCCCTGTATTCTCTTTGATTGACTCAAAGGCTACCGGTACTCACAAATATGTCGCACTAATATAGTTATTGCTTCAACCGTGTTGGTATACCCCGCACAGTTTCCACAACGTATTGCTATCTATGAATGTTTCCCAAATCCGGGTGGAGGATTTTAAGCCCCAAACAAGAGAACCAAAACGTAAAGCAATCAAAGCAAACAATAATCATGCAAAGGGTGATCTAAGCCCTAAGGTTACTCCACTTTTAAAGAAGTTCCCCAGCAGAGTCGCCAGTTCTGTGATACGGTGGGAGAACTGACTTGAGATTTTGCGTTTGTGTTTGCAAATGTTTCGGTTTAGCAAGAGTCGCCATCGAATTTTTATTTTATCCTAAGGAAAGGTCAAAAAGCACAGGAAAGACCTTTGAGATGTTTTCTTGGGTTCGGGGAGTAGATTATAGAAAGGGAAGGTATTAGCACCCTTTCTATCCATGGTTATCCATGGGCTCTTAGTTATTTGGTTAGATCACTTGCTTTGCTTTTCAATTGTTTGAAATGGTGCTTTGTGTGTGATTTTGAAAGATGTTTTGAAAAGAGGCCATCGTTGTGGCAACCTTTGTAATGATTCTTGTTTGAATGTATACAAAGGTGTTTTTGTCTTTTTGAAAAGTTTTCAATGTTTGAAAGTAGGGTTTTGAAATTGTGTTGTGAAGTGTGTTTGAAAACGGCAAGAATGTTTTTGCAAGCTTGATCAAGTAACTAAGAGCTATCTGCCCTATTTTACTCAAAGATCTTTCTTATGTTTTTAACCCTTTTAACAGTGTTGTTTCACCATTGTATTTGGTGAACAACCTTGTGTTAGGATGTTAAACGGGACAGGCGCGGGTCATCGTATAGACCATGATAGCAATGGTGTCAAGTATCTTTGGCAATTTTAAGGGACTTTATCATTTTGTTTAGGCAACTCAGACAACATCATCGAGGGACTATGATCTTTTTGATTGTTTTTGTTTTGCCAAAGTACTCAACATGCAACCATGGCCCATTTTTGACGGCAACAAGTGGATTGTAACCCTAGGGGTGCAAGTGTGCATTGTGTTTGTTTTTTCATGCATATTTATCTTGGATTAGGTCAAACTAATTGTTGATTTTATTTGCATACAAACCCTAGGTCTAAGCATGGCATAATTGAAAGCTTTTAAATGTGCGAGAATTTAAATCCTACACTATTACAACATGATATAGAGAGGGAGGTACAAATTTGAATTGGGGATATTTGACAAGAAATTAAACCCTAAATTACTATTACAACCAAATTGAATGTATAAGATATAATATTTAAATGTACAATAATTGAAATAAATACAATAAATAAATGTAAATAAAATGTATTATGCCAAAATGTTTTTAGTATGTAAAAAGTATTTTTTCAATGTGAAATGTAAAATAAAAAAAGATCAATTTTAATTATTTTTCTATTTAAGGCAAGAAACCCAAATTCTTAATTAATAATATTATTTATTAGTTATATACAATAATATATTAATTTATACAAAAAAAATAAAAGTATATTATAAAAAATGATATTTTCAATACACAATATTAATAAAAATGAAAATGTGGTATTTTTGTATTTTTTACCTAATTATCTAATAAAATAAAATATATATATATATATATATATATATATATATATATATATATATATATATATATATATATATATATATATATATATATATATATATATATATATATATATATATATATATATATATATATATATATATATATATATATATATATATATATATATATATATATATATATATATATATATATATATATATATATATATATATATATATATATATATATATATATATATATATATATATATATATTAAACATATAAAAATTAATTATTTACAAAAAATGAATATTTTCAAGAAAATGTTTTCAAATATAAATAAAAATAATAAATGAAAATAAGTATATTTTTTGTATTATTTTTGAGTTTTGTTTAAAAAAAGGAAATAGTTTATTTACATATGTATACTTAATAAAATAAAATAAATATCAAATAAATATGAAAAATATAGAAAATTATTTTTGGCATTTTTTATATTTAGACAAAAAATAATAAAGTCAGAATAAAAAATAAAAATGTCAAAATGATAAATATTTAAATAAATGGGCCAGGGGGGTGTAAACAGAAAATGGGGGTGTTAGAAGTGAAAACAAACAGGCCCAGCCCATCCAGACTTCTTCTTCTTCCTCTTGTTCACAAAACACGCGCTTCTGTGCATCAATGGCTAACTCCTGATTATTTGATTTTTTGACAAAACTCATAACATGAACATTGTAGAGAATTAAACAACGAATTCAACCATATAAAAAACTTGGATTAACTCTCAAAGAACAGAGAGAATTTCTCTGGCCCTAATTTCTAACCTAGTTTTTTCAGAAAGTTCATGAGTAAAATTTTCTCAGCATGATTAATGTAAATGAAAACTAAGCATATGTATGGCTTCAGGGCTATGAGTACAACATATTTCATTCACAAACCTAAGCCTAACCATTCCTAAATAGGGAGATAGAAGTCCATGAAATACTTGTTTCAGTTGACTTCGAGCTGGACAATGCAGCAACCTTCAATGGTGTTTGAGCTTCTTTTGAGCTTGCCTGAGGTCCAAGGAAGCTTCTCCAATGCTTGGCTTGCTTTAAAACAACTTGAATCATGCTGTAGAACTCAACCTGCAGAGCTTTGAAATGAAAATGGCAAAGTGTGTTAGAGGTGTTACATCTTGCAATGGGGGCCTGGGATAGTTTAGGTGAGTTGATTGGAAGGTGTTTGAACTATCTTTGGACAAAACGCACGATGCAATTTTGTTGTGGCTTACAAAATGCAAAACCTGCCCTGTTTTGCAGAAAAACAGTGATTCTGAGTATGAGGAGGTTTGAGTGATGAAAGGGTTGTGTTTTAGGCTTGTTGGGAGGTATGGAACTTGTCTACAATGTTTGTCTAAGCTTATGTTAACAGATATGAGAGATGGCTTATGTTTGGCAACTTTTCTTCTTTTTCAAGCAAGCATGTGGAAGTGATGTTATAGCTTGGTACAGGCCCTCCTATCATACTGCATATTTTTCTCTTGGTTCCTGGAATTGATAGCTTCAATCTTGCTTCAGAGATATGGCCCCATACCTCAAGGATTTTGGTTTGACATAAAGTGCACTTTTACAAAAATGGTATTTTACCTTTTTCCAAATAAGGGTTAATCTTGTATGTAATGTCTAAATAGCCAAGATAACACCTTAATTCAATGGTTAAGCATTAAATTATAAATTGCAAGTTGGTTTTGAGGCCTTCAAGCTAGCACCAAACATGCTGATTTGAAAATGCAAGTTTGTATGAACATGTATTGGTCATGGACAAAAGTGAGTTTTTGCCAACTTCAAGCATTCGATTCTCTCTAACCACAAGGGTGTTTGAGGAGTTATTGGACAATTTGGAAATCTTGGAAAATTTACTATAATCCATATTTGAAATGTAATTTGAAACTCCAAGTGGAACTATGTGAAAAATGGCCAAGAAGATGGGTCAAAATCCTTCCTAAACTAGGGAAAAATTTCCCTAAGTTAAAAGTTTTAGGTACCCTTGTTCCAAAAATCATAACTTAAGATACAAGCTTCTTTTGAGAAAACTTTGTGAATTAAAGTTGTAGACTTTGTGATGGACTACAACTTTGATGTTGCAAGTTTTGTTTGAATCCATTTGCATCTTAGTGAAAAAATGGGACAAAGTTAGGAAAAAATAAGAAATTTCATAACTTAGAAAATTTCTAAGTTATGAAAATTTTCCATTTTAAACCCTAATTTGCATTTTTGGGTTTCTTGATGAAAAAGTTTCATAATTTGACATGTCTTGATGAAAAATAAATCTTGGCACTTGATTTAGACCAAAAAGTCAAAGTTTGACTTTTCAGTATATAGTCAAATTTTGATCAGTTGACTGAAAAATTCATCTGTCAATCCTATGCAATTGAGATCTTCTGAACTTGTTGAATGGGTCAAGACAATGTCATTGAGTCCTTGTGTCCATGGTTGAGCTTGATTTTCCATTGTTTAGGTCAAACAGTCAAAAATTGCCTTTGTACAGTCAAAACCCTAAAAATGACCATTTTGCCCTTTTGGTGATCTGATCAAGTTTCTTGTGGAATTGTGATCCAAACTTAATCAAATGACATATGTGAGTTCATTATGTTGATGTGGGTCAAAAATCATGAAGTTTGACTGTCAATTGGCCACAGTTGACTTTTTCCCCAATACAGTTGATTTTTAGGTCAATTGTCCAATTGATTGGGCATTGTGGGTCAAAATATCCCTGTGCAAACTCAAACCCTAATTTAGGTCAACAGTGCAAGGAAGTGTCTTGAGCAGAGCAAACCCTAGCTTGATCTTCAGTTCCAAGAGTCTTGTGATGAGAAAATGTTGATGAAATGGGAGGTCAAATTTTGGGGTACAACAGCAAGCGATTCACCGAATTCCCGAAGTCCGACTATCACATATTGGTATAACTATTACTATTATTTTTAATTAAACTATTCCCCCCCTAAAACCAAATATTCATCGCTTAGTTAAACAAATTGTAGCATTAGATCGTATGCGATTGATCCTCAGTCTCTGGGTTCGATAATCATTTAAAACTAGAACAACTAAACTGTATACTTGCAGTTAGTATCCCAATAGACTCATAAAGTCCCGATCAAGTTTTTGGTGCCGTTGTCGGGGACTGATTAGTCAATTAAGTATGATTCTTCTGTTGCGCATTTAGACTAGGCAACAGAAACCCTTTTTCGATTTGTATGCCAAGGACTCGCTCACAAGGCGAACCACTTGACAAATCAACGGACGAACCTGAACGCATCCTTTCCGTAAGACGTGCAGTCAGGGATTACTGTTTAAATCACGCTATTCCTTTACCCAAACCCGAAATCAAGATTGATTCTGAAACAGATTCTAGGTCTTCCTCTGAAACCGAAACTAATCCAGAATTAGACATGGCCGAAGAACAAAGGACTTGTCCACTGAAGGAGTATGCAGCTCCATCACAACAAGAACCCCACAACAGCATTGCTGCTCCAGCAATAAATCGAAACGATTTTGAGTTGAAACCGTCCTTGATATCATCTATCCAACAACGCCAATTCTCTGGAGATCCTTCCGAGGATCCAAATGAACATCTTACAAAATTCGTTCAATTTGTCGACACAATTATAGCAAATGGTGTTATTAAAGATGCAATAAGATTACGTCTTTTCCCTTTCTCGCTAAGAGATAGAGCTTGGGCTTGGTTGCAATCCTTGCCATCAAATTCCGTCACTACGTGGGAAGGACTTAAGATTGTATTTTTAGCACGATACTTTCCTCCAAGCAAGACTGCTGCACTAAGAGCCCAAATCAACGGATTTAGGCAGAAGGATACTGAATCGCTATTCGATGCATGGGAACGCTACAAAGATATGATGCGAATGTGCCTACATCACGGACTAGAAAAATGGATGATCATCCACACGTTTTATAATGGACTCTTGTACAACACAAGACTCTCTATAGATGCCGCCGCAGGCGGTACACTAATGGACAAGCCTTACGACAAAGCTAACCAACTCATTGAAAATATGGCTCAAAACCACTATCAGTGGGGAGGAGAAAGAACATTTGTGGAGAAAACTCAAACCAAAGGTGGGATGTACGAGATTAGTAGCCTAGATAAAGTTAATGCTAAGGTAGATGCTCTTATCCAAAAGATAGAAAGCTTGACCTTACCTCCTGCAGCCACCGTGGCTGCACTTACCCCAAACTGCGAAGTTTGTGGAGTCCCTGGTCATGTTGGAACCGAATGTCAAATCTTAGCAGGAATATCAGTTGATCAGGTAAATTACGCTTAAGGTAATCCTTATGCCAATACCTATAATCCTGGTTGGAAGAACCATCCTAACTTCTTGTACAAGAGCAATAACGCTTTATATGCACCTGGCCAAGCACCTGCTGTACCTCCAGGTTATCAAAAACCCGTTGTTAATGTTCCTAACATTTCTAAGAAATCTAACCTTGAAATCCTAATGGAAAATTTTATCGCTAATCAAGCTCAACAAAACAAAGAATTCCTCAATCAAAATGTTCACACCGGTGAACAATTGAAGCTATTAGCAAATAAGGTAGATTCCCTAGAAACTCTCAATAAAATGTTATAAACCCAAATCTCCCAAGTAGCACAACACCAAGCTAGTTCTGCCGCACCTGCTGGTACATTTCCTGGACAGCCACAACCCAATCCTAAAGGACACGCTAATGCTATCACATTACGAAGTGGGACAACCCTCGATGGACCGGTAGATCCTAGACTCCAAAACCCGACCATGTATCAGAAACCTGAAAAGGAAGTAGAGAAGTCGAAAGATCAATCTGAGAATGTAGAGGAAGACGCGAATGAGAACATATAGGTTTCAGAAAAAACTTACGCATCTCCACCGCCATATAAACCACCAATTCCATACCCTCAAAGACTTGCAAAATCCAAGAACGAGAGGCAATTCAAGAAATTTGTAGAACTTCTGAAACAATTAAACGTTACTATTCCGTTTACAGAAACTATAACCCAAATGTCGTCATATGCTAAATTCCTAAAAGAAATATTGTCTAATAAGAAAAAAACCGTTGAAAACGAAACCGTTATGCTAACCTCCGAATGTAGCGCCATAATTCAAAATAACATGCCTCCAAAGCTAAAAGATCCTGGTAGTTTCTCCATACCATGTGTAATTGGAAAATCTGTCATAGACAAAGCTCTATGCGATTTAGGAGCAAGTGTTAGTCTAATGCCCTTATCTATTTGCGAGAAGCTTAAATTAGGTGACATGAGACCTACCAAGATGTCCCTACAACTAGCCGACAGATCAGTCAAATTCCCTGTTGGTATGCTAGAAAAAATTCCTGTCCGAATTGGACAATTTTACATACCGACTGACTTTATAATAATGGACATCAAGGAAGATTCAAACATTCCCATTATACTAGGAATACCATTTTTAGCTACTGCAGGAGCCATTATTGACGTTAAGAAAGGAAAGCTTACCTTCGAGGTAGGAGAAGAAAAAGTAGAATTCATTCTTTCCCAATTCTTTAAAGCCCCTGCTATAGATGACTCATGCTGTCTCCTAGATATTATTGATGAATGTGTCAAAGAACTAGAAAGCCAAGAAGACACCTATTCTGGGATGCTGAAAATTCCGACACCAACTATCCTCAAGGATGATGACTGGAAACAAGAACATCTAGATGCCAACCTAAGCGAATGTTTCTCCTTAACACCTGATCCTACCCCAACTGATAAGAAAACTGGTATAGAACTTAAAATGTTACCTGAAGATCTTAGGTATGAATTTTTAGATAAAGAACTCGAACGGCCAGTTATAGTCAATGCCAATTTAGGGAAGATCGAAACCGAAAAACTTCTTAGTGTGTTAAGGAAGTATCCAACCGCGTTAGGCTATAATATATCAGATCTAAAAGGAATAAGCCCTTCTCTCTGTATGCACCGCATTATGCTGGAGGAGGACTGCAAGACTTCTAGAGAACATCAAAGACGAATAAATCCTATCCTAAGTGAAGTCGTTAAGAAAGAAGTGTAGAAACTACTAGAGGCAGGCATCATATACCCAATATCAGATAGTAACTGGGTCAGTCCAGTTCACGTGGTGCCTAAGAAAGGAGGTGTTACGGTTATAACAAACACGAAAGGCGAATCGGTGGTACAACGTACCCAAACAGGATGGAGAATGTGTATCGATTACAGAAAACTAAACAAAGCTACGTGCAAGGACCATTTCCCATTACCATTCATTGATCAAATGCTCGAGCGTTTAGCTAAACATTCCCATTTCTGCTATCTTGACGGATACTCAGGATTCTTCCAAATTCCCATTCATCCTGATGATCAAGAGAAAACCACGTTCACATGTCCCTATGGTACCTTTGCATGCCGAAGAATGCCATTTGGACTATGTAACGCACCTGCAACTTTCCAACGATGCATGATGGCGATTTTTGCAGACTTTTTAGACGAAATTATGGAAGTATTCATGGACGATTTTTCTGTCTGTGGAGAAAGTTTTGACGGATGTTTATCAAACCTTGAATTAGTACTGAAACGTTGTGTCAATGCCAACCTAGTGCTCAATTGGGAAAAATGTCACTTCATGGTGAGACAAGGAATTGTGTTGGGTCACATTGTATCAAACAGAGGGATTGAAGTCGACAAAGCAAAAATCGAAATTATTAAAAACCTTCAACCACCCAAAACAGTTAGAGAAATAAGAAGTTTTCTAGGACACGCTAGTTTTTACCGACGTTTTATAAAAAAATTCTCTAAAATCACTAAGCCACTAACTGAATTATTAATGAAAGAAGCTGAGTTTATTTTTGACGATAAATGCTTAAACGCATTTGAGACGCTTAAAGAAGCCTTAATTTCAACACCTATTATGCAACCTCCTGATTGGAACCTACCATTTGAAATAATGTGCGATGCAAGCGATTATGCTGTAGGTGCAGTCCTAGGACAACGCAAAGATAAAAAGCTTCACGCTATCTACTACACAAGCAGAACACTCGATCCCGCATAAATGAATTACGCCACTACGGAGAAGGAACTCTTAGTTGTTGTATTCGCATTGGATAAATTTTGTTCCTACTTAGTAGGCGCCAAAATCATTATTTACACAGATCATGCTGCGATCCAATACTTGCTAAGTAAGAAAGACGCCAAACCGCGACTACTCAGATGGATCTTACTCCTACAAGAGTTTGACTTGGAAATAAAAGACAAAAGAGGAACTGAAAACGTGGTAGCAGACCATTTGTCAAGATTAGATGGAATCCAAACTGAAAGTGTTCCCATAAACGAAGATTTCCCTTATGAACGCCTTATTGCTAAACTAGAGATAGCTCCCACCGACAGTTCAGATCAACACAACGAACCTTTAACAATTGCGGTAGTAAAAGCCATTTGTAACAACACCACATTACCATGGTACGCTGATTTCATTAACTATTTAGCTGTCAGTGTCTTACCACCCGATTTAACGTACCAACAGCGGAAGAAATTCTTCCATGATCTTAAACACTACTTTTGGAATGAACCATTACTCTTTAAAAGAGGCGCCGATGGTATCTACCGTCGCTGTGTTCCTAACGATGAAATAGACGACGTCATTTCCCATTGCCATTTCGCCCCTTATGGTGGACACGCTAGTACATCGAAAACTTGTGCAAAAATACTTCAAGCTGGCTTCTTTTGGCCTACCTTATGGAAAGACGTCCATGTAGCAATTATGAACTGCGATAGATGTCAACGCACAGGAAATATATCTAGGCGCGACGAAATGCCGCAAAAAGGAATTCTCAAAGTAGAAATTTTCGATGTGTGGGGAATTGATTTCATGGGACCGTTCCCCGCATCTTTTGGAAATAAGTATATATTGGTAGCTGTCGACTACGTGTCAAAATGGATTGAAGCCATCGCTGCACCCACAAACGATACACGAGTGGTACTTAAACTATTCAAGCATGTTATCTTCCCACGATTCGGTGTACCAAGACTAGTAATCAGTGATGGCGGTTCCCATTTTATCTCTAGAATTTTCGAAAAATTACTTTCAAAATATGGCGTTAAACATCGCATAGCCACACCATACCATCCTCAAACGAGTTGACAAGTGGAAGTGTCAAATAGGGAGATAAAACAAATCCTTGAGAAAATTGTAGCCACATCCAGAAAAGATTGGTCCTCCAAGCTAAATGATGCTCTTTGGGCATATAAGACAGCTTTTAAAACCCCTATCGGAACAACGCCGTTTAAATTAGTTTATGGAAAATCTTGTCATTTTCCAGTAGAATTAGAACATAAAGCTTATTGGGCAATTAAAACCCTTAACTTAAATTACAAGATTGCTGGCGAGAAACGAATATTAGATATCCATGAATTAGAAGAATTGCGTTTAGACGCTTATGAAAATGCTAGAATTTATAAGGAAAGAACAAAAGAATGGCATGATAAGCGTATCTCGCGGAAAGAATTTAAGGAAGGAGACATCGTACTCCTATTCAACTCTAGACTGAAACTTTTCCCGGGAAAATTATGTTCCAGATGGTCAGGACCGTTCGAAATTAATAAAGTTTTCCCAAGTGGTGCGATAGAAATTAAAGGAAATTCTATCGAACCATTCATAGTCAATGGCCAGCGCTTAAAGCACTACTTTAACGTCGGAAATCTAAACTATTCGGCTTATCTTCAGTTAAGTGAGCCACCTACCCCGATACCTAACTGAATAGGTACTATCTGTCGAGCCATCGACATAAAACAAAGGCGCTTCATGGGAGGCAACCCATGTTTTCTTTTAATTATTTTTATTGTTTTAATATGTTTTTTTATTTTCTTTTTTTTTTAATCTTTAAAACTTTCATGTTGCATCTCTTACTCCTTTTTATTTTCTTTTTCTTCTATTTTTATTTTTCCTTTAAACTTTCTTTTTCTTTTTTGATTTAACTTCGGCATTTTTAACCTGAAAATACTAACTTAGTTTTTCAAACATTTATTAAATATTTTCAGGGGATAATTCTTTAGCTTTCATATTTAGCTCCATGGCACGAGTAAACTACATGAATATCACCTTGAGAAGCAGGCACCAGAGAAGACGCTTTGAGGATCTGGCTGAGCGTGAAATGTGCCCTACAATTTACGCTAATGACCATGCTATGACTGCTCTAGGCATTCGTGAGAGTGTCATGTATCTGCTACACCAGATAGGCTGGGACACTGCTCCTATTCGGAGACGGTATTGTACCTACAGGAAGCTGACCCTTGAGTTCCTGAGCACACTGAGCTACCTTCCAAATCATGGGTTAGGGTTCAACCGCGGGTTGATCACCTTCAGGCTGTTTGACATGGACTACCGCTATAACCTTAGGGAGTTTGCCAACCTGTTAGGATTCCCTTTTGGCCCTGATGTTATTACTATGACCCAGGAGGACCTATTGCTTAATTATGACCTTGATTTTTTCTGGGGTAGCATTACTGGCAATAACCATCCAGAGTCGTCTGACCTTTATTCTGAGTCCATCCATAACCCGGCTATCAGGTACTTTCATAAGATCATCGTCCATACCCTTTTTGGTAAAGAGCAAAATGTTACATCCGTGTCACGTGATGAGCTTTTCATTATGTACTGTGCTTCTCAGAGACGTCTAGTAAACGGTGCCGCTTACATGCTAGCTAACATGGAGCGTATTATACAAACTCCGAATGCACCAATCCTGTTGGGTGGTTTAGTCACTATGATCTCTAATGCCATTGGACTCTGAAGGCCTATGCTAGGATCAGCCCCGCATTATGGAATAAAGCCAATGAACATTGAATTTTGCTTCAACACCAGTTTTATAGGGAATCTTGGGCCAGATGAATTCGAGCTGTTAATTAATCATGAGACTGTCCACCAGTTTATGCTCCCGAACCCTATCACTAGTGTCCACAATAGAGCAAACTGGCTTTTTGACCTCCACCATCCTGCTACACCGCCTTCGTCTCCTTCCACCGTTGATATCTACGAAGTACCCAACACCTCTCACGATGCTGAAGACCCTGCAACACCACCGGGATACCACCAGTTTCCGATCCATGGGAGCAGTAAGTAGTTTCTACTGAGACCACCACCCAGGCTCCAGAGATCCCACCACCGCCTCCACCTACTGTTACCCTGCACTCTTTGCATGAAGAAATTACTGAAATGCGGGGCGAGCTTACATCTCTACGAGTGGATTTCATCGCTTTCATGGATTTGGTGACAGACCAGCTGGATTTCATGCACCAACATATGTTCCCTACTCCCCGTGGCTACAGATTGTCGTTGTTATCTTGATTTGTTCTTCTCTCGCATTTGTACATACACTGAGGTCACTATTTAGTTTTAGTGTGGGGGAGGAATCTAGTTTGTTCTAGCATTTTATCATTTTTTATTTATTTAAGTTATTTTTATTTCCAAACAATTCTTATGGATTAATGCAATTTCAATTATTTATCAAGTTTTATTGCCCTACTGCCATTATTTTATTTTCATTCATGTATTTCATTTTCAGTATATTTTTTATTTTTTAATTTACTGTTTACATTTTCTGCAAATATCATTTCATTAGTGTGTTGGTAAATATTATTTTAAATTATAATATTAGAATATTTTAAATTATAATATTAAGAAAATAATTAAAAAAAAATATAAACATATGTAACGGTCTTGTAACGGTCTTCTCATTAATGACATTGAACGCATGACGCTCGTAACACCCTCGTGACGAGCGTAACACGCGTTTCACCGTGTTACGCCCGTCACACCCTCGTGACGACCGTCACGCGCACAATATATCAGAACGGGTATTACAGAGCCGTTCCAACCATTGCCTTCAAAACCCACAAAAACCTCCATTGCTGCAAAATCACGTAACATACCCACTCCATTTTTTTCAAACTTCTAACATTCTAACACTAAAAACCCCATCAACCCACCACTCCATTCTCATTCCAAACCTTTTTCAATCCGTTTTACAAACACCATGGCCAACAATCAACAAGCTCCCGCTCTCACTTTCAGATCCGGCGAACAAGGCAAAACCTAACGGGTCAAATTCCAGAAGTTTCAACGTCGAGGTCTCCAACCTACACGGTATGTTGATCTTGACTGTTTGAGGAGTTTGGGACTACTTGACAGTGTCTGACAATTGTTGCAGAGTGTGGATTTATGGAACCTGTACCGCGAACCGCGACCGATTTATGAAACTCTAACCCTTGAGTTTTTTAGCTCCTTTGTATACATCACCCCGCCAGGTGACACGAACCAACTGTTAGGCCTGGCCAAATTTCGCATGTTTGGCATAGAGCACGAGCTCCCCCAAACCGACATTACGCGGCTTTTAGGCTTCTGTTCTGATGAAGGTGTCCATCTCCGGGTGCCGGATAATTTTGGTGAGGAAGCTTTCAACTTATGGCACAGTAGGACGAACATCCGTGTCGGATCCTATGACTACCTCAATGCCACCCACATTCATAATCCGGCCATCCGCTATTTCCACCGCATCCTCAGCAACACAATCTTCACCCGTGACAGCAACCACAAGCTCAACTCCAAGGAGCCCTTCTTTATGCATTGCGCGTTCACCGGGAAAAAGATCAACGCCGCCCCGTTCTTACTGGCTCATATCCACTCTATTTGTGCTAGAGGCGGAAAACCCTTTTATTTCGGAGGGATGGTCACTTCACTTGCCATAGCTCTGAACTATGGTATTGCTTTCGCGACTATGCCTTCTATGGCACCGGCTTTGCTGACTTTGGATCACTGCAAGGCCGCACATCTCATTTATGAGCGGGAGGATGGTAGATTCCACCCTGTGATCAGAAACACTGTTTATCAGAACATCACTTTGCCTTGCAGGGACCGAATCGATCCACGAAACCGAGCTAATTGGTTGTTCGATCCTGCAGCTCCCGCGGGGCATGCTCCCACTCATGAAGACCAGCCTAATGCCCCCGCGGACGAAATGCAAGAAGAGCTGGATAGTGCTCCTCCCGTCCATGACATTTCAGGACCTTCATCTGCACCACCTCCTATTACTCTTGAAGAGGTCCTACGTGCCATTCATATGCAAAATCAAATGAGCGCAGCGCTTGAAAGAAGACAACATGAGCAATATGAGTATCTGTGCGCTTAAAACACTCAGATCTTGACTGGACAGCGGAGCATGAATGAGAGGTTGGATGAGGCCCTGTCAGAGCTCAACACCTTAAGGTTGGACGTCAGCACCCTTGGTTTCCAGGATACTGACACAGAAGCCACTCCTACCAGACGCTCTCGCACCAGGAGTAGAGGACGTGGTCACCAGTAGTTTTCTTTATTTTTCTCTGTAGTTTATTATTTTTTCTGTTTCATTTCCTTTCCGTGTGTTTTTGTAATTATACTTCCCCGCCTATATACCGCAACATTTAGGACAATGTCGGATTTAGTGTGGGAGAGGTACCTCTTTCCATCTTTTATAAACTAGTAAATTTCTATGATATGTCTCGATTTAAATTCTTCGCTTTATTTAGCCATACCGAAAATTTTTATCTTCTCATTAGCCCGACATACCTATTTTAAGGAAATCCCAGTTGAGGAAGCTGAAAACGACATAACAAGATCAATACGGTTATGACACCGTAGACTTCCTACTTACGCGATCCGTTTCAATAACCATTATACCGATATCTGGAGTTTTAGTTCTAAAGTAACCCCTAGTAGTTTATACTAGCAGTCAGCACTGTCTTGACACAAACCACGTGGAGAATCGATGAATATAAGTGTTTGATGCCTGACCATAAAAATATCCTTCCTATCTCGCTGCTAAAAGAAAAGAAATTTTGTGCACCAAAATATACGGTCACATATAAGAGCTGAGCAAATAATGAAGGAATCCACTGTTGGTTGGTTCAGAGGTATCTGGTTCTGGACTTGGTAGGGCGTGCTACGGCTCGATCCCCCACAACCTCCAATTTGGATAAATATGTAGGGTTGCCATATTCGTGTACCAGAGCCCGTGCTAAAAGGATCAAAGTCACTAACCGGTTACTCCACTACGTGCGTGCTAAGACAAAGGGCTTAATGTGATTGCGCCAGAACGAAACCGGGTGAAATAGATACAAGGAACTCTAGGCAGAATTATAACGAAACTGTTGGATAGCTCGTTTGAAATGGAAGCCTATGACTAAGCATATTGCTTGTGTCATTAGCGTATCTTTAGTGTTTCACTCAAGTATTGGTCAAACCGACGAGGATTTCCCGAAATTGCTTTAAAAATCCAAGGTATGTCATGCATATGCGCTTGACAAAACTTGTCCGACCTTTCGAATGACTATTTGCTTGAGGACAAGCAAAGGTTTAAGTATGGGGGAATTTGATAACGAGAAATCGTATCATATAATTACTATGTTTTTTACCGATTTTATAATACATTGAGTCGTCTAACTCCCGATTATTCCGAGTCTTTGTATCTTTTCACAGGTACAACATTTGTCAACTCAAACAAATGAAAAAGGACCACATGAAGGAAACTAAACAAGAAACAGAAGAGAAGGAACCAAATCTGCAAAGTTTGCATATTTTGTAACAGTGACGACCGTCACACCCTGTGACGACCGTAACGCCTCCCCAACTAGAAAGAACGCTCGTCACACATCATTGACGAGCGTAATGCGCTATTCAAGCGCATTACGAGCGTCACCCACCCGTGACGACCGTCACACGCGTAAAGAGGAACGTTATGAATTAGTGGAGACGTGGGCAACATGAGGGCAGAAGTGTTCTCCTCTATTTCCTCCACTCAGTAACCATGCATCCTGGTCTTACTCCACTCAAGCCTTTTCCAAGATTTTCTCAACTGCAATATTTTCTCCTATATATATGTGGTAGTGCAATGGATGAGGGTCGAAGAAATTTTCCCAGAACCAAATTTCTATTTTCCTGCAATTATTCTATTTTCTTGTTTTTGAGTTTTTTTTCTACACTGTTGTAATTTCTATTTCCAGCATTAGTTTTAGAGTGTTAATTCTTCATTTAAGAATTAACACAATTTATTGATTTCGATTGAGCTGCAAGGAACTTGTAACATCCAAGATTACCATAACAACATTATTTCCAGGTTTTTTTATTACAATTAATATTTATTCATTCTTGTAATATGTTATTTATTTTTATGAATTATATTTTAAATTGCATAGTTATTAAATATATTATGTCCGACTAAATTAATTGTACCGGTATGTGACTCCTAAGTACCGAAGGAATTCAGTGATAACTTGGCTAAAAACATTTATAAAACAATTTCTGGTTTCCAATTTCCATGTTTAATTTAACTGCCCTTGTCACGAGAGTGAGAGGATAATTAACACGATTTTGCCACGAGAGTGGGAAATTAATTAAGGCAAGAACCTACATGCGAGAGCTGGGGTTCAACCCAGATACTGGTAACGAAACATTAATTTTTAAATACATGAGAGTGTTTTAATAAATTAATTAAACTCAAATTGTTTTCAAAAAGTGTTATTAAATTTAAAGTGCATCCACTAGGTTTAGTAGCATGACTTATTTCATGAACACGAGAGTGTCTGTCTCAGGTTTTTAAACAATTCGTTTTTACCGAAATACTTTATATGCCAAGCGATTCACCGAATTCCCGAAGTCCGACTATCACATACCGGTATAAATATTACTATTATTTTTAATTAAACTATTCCCCCCATAAAACCAAATATTCATTGCTTAGTTAAACAAATTGTAGCATTAGATCGTATGCGATTGATCCTCAGTCTCTGTGGGTTCGATAATCATTTAAAACTAGAACGACTAAACTGTATACTTGCAGTTAGTATCCCAATAGACTCATAAAGCCCCGATCAGTTAGTTACCAACGAAAAGATTTTATTTGGTGAAACCCAATTCAAACTCCTCTTTCTTGTGTTTCTCACACCTTCATTTGGTATCAGAGCTCCGGTTATGGTATTGATAGTTATCAAACATTTAACTGTGTCAGATAAAGATCCAAACGAGTTTTTCATTGAAGAAACACAATGGTTGAACTCACTCCAGCTGTTGTTGCATTATATTCAAACGATAAAAGTTATAACGTTAAACCTCCCATCTTTGATGGAGAAAAGTTTGAATACTGGAAAGATAGACTAGAAAGTTTCTTTCTAGGTCATGATATTGATCTTTGGGATATGGTAGTCAATGGTTACGTGCCTCCCACATATATTACTGGAAAAGAGATAGTTAGGAGAGCTATGGGTGATCAAGAAAAGAAAGATTGTAAGAATCATTGTAAAGCAAGAACCATCTTTCTGAATGTGATTTCTTATAATGAGTATGTGAAGATCACAAATAGAGACTCTGCTAAGTCTGTATTTGGTTCTCTCAAAATGACTCATGAAGTAAATGATCAAGTCAGGGAAACCAATGTGCTTGCCTTGATTCAAAAATATGAAGCTTTCAGAATGGATGATGATGAAAGCATTGAAGTCATGTTTTCAAGATTTCAAGATTTCAAACCTTAGTTGCAGGATTGAAAGTTTTGAATAAAGGCTATTCAACGAAAGATCACGTGAAGAAGATTATCAAAAGCTTGTCATCCAAATGGAGGCCTATGGTAACTGCACTCAAGCTTGCAAAGGATCTAAACAACACTTCTCTAGAGGAACTGATAAATTCTCTAAGCAATCATAAGATTGAGCTAGAACAAGATGAACTGCAGAAGAAGATAAAATCTATTACGCTCAAATCTGTCAGAAAATCTGAGAAGTCCAAAGCTCTTCAAGTAGAAGAGATTGAGGATTCAGAAAGATATTTTGATGATGATGAAGATGAGTTGTCTCTGCTAACCAGGAGGGTTAACCGTCTTTGGAAGAAAAGTCAAAACAATAGGTTCAAAAGCTCAAGAAGAATTGGAGGTCACTTTGAATCAACCTGAGGTCAAAGAAAGTCTAGTGGTATTGAAGGAAATTATTATGAGTAAAATGAACCAGGACTACAAACTGGAATGCCCTAAGCTTCTGAAGAACATCATAAAGAGAAGAAATCATAAAGGCAAAAAGAAACTGGAAACAAAGGACGACTCAGAATCATAATTAGAACATGCTTATGTAATACTGATGGCTCATACTGGAACATTCAATGAAGAAATCTGTTCACAGGATAAAGCTGATTCAGAGGAAGAAATACCTATCTGCAAAGAGACATCTTTAGCTGCACAACTAAAACATCAATCTTGGTACCCCTACTCTGCCTCCTCGCGTCACATGACGAGAAAGAGGCACATGTTCATAAGTTCAGATCTTAAGCATGGAGGCATTGTAGGCTTCAGAGGAGATCAGAAAGGAAGAATCATAGGCTCATGTACAATAGATAATATATCTCTTCCCTCTATTACTAATGTTTTACTTGAAGGATTAAAATATAATCTTTTATCTATAAGTCAATTAAGTGACAATGGGTATGATATAATCTTTAATCAAGATTCCTATAAAGCAGTTAGTAAAAAATATGGCTATGTGCTTTTCAATGGAAAGAGAAGAAACAACATCTGTAAGATCAGACTTTCTGATCTTAAAGAACAAAACGTAAAATGTCTCATGTCTGTTAATGAAGAGTAATGGATGTGGCACAAATGTTTAGGTCATGTTAGCTTGAGAAGAATTTCTCAATTGAACAAGCTTGACCTTGTCAGAGGCCTACCAAAACTAAAGTATACTCCAGATGCTCTTTGTGAAGCATGTCAGAAAGGCAAGTTTTCAAAAACCTCTTTCAAAGAAAAAATGTTGTTTCCACCTCCAAACCATTGGAACTTCTTCACATTGATTTGTTTAGGCCAGTAAAAACTGTGTCAATCAATGGAAAGAAGTATGGATTAGTCATTGTATATGACTACAACAGATGGACATGGATAAAGTTTCTCAAACACAAGGATGAGTCACACTCTGTTTTCACTATATTCTGTACTCAAGTACAAAATGAGATGAATCTCAAAATTGTCAAGGTTAGAAGTGATCATGGTGGAGAGTTTGAAAACAAATACTTTGAAAAGCTATTTGATGAAAATGGCATTTCCCATGATTTCTCTTGTCCAAGAACTCCACATCAAAATGGAGTTGTTGAAAGGAAGAATAGGATTTTGTAAGAAATGGCTAAGACCATGATCAATGAAAAAACCATGGAAAAGTACTTATGGGCAGAAGCTGTAAACACACCGTGTTATATTCAAAAGAGAGTCTCCATTAGACCTATTCTTGGAATGACTCCATTTGAATTGTGGAAGAACAAGAAACCCAAAATTTCTTATTTTCATCCGTTTGGATGTTCTTGTTTTATTCTGAACACTAAAGAAAGTCTAAATAAGTTTGATTCAAAAGCTCAGAATTGTATCATGTTAGGATACTCTGAACGCTCAAAAGGCTACATGGTATATAACACTGAAACACTCATTATTGAGGAATAAATTCATGTTATATTTGATGATAAGCTTGACTTTAAAAGTAAAAGCTAGTTGATAAGCTTGCAATTGTGGAAATCGCCTACTCAGAGTCTGAAGGAACTACTGTTGAAGTCCAAAAAGTAAAAGAGCTAGAAAATGATCAATCAGAAGTCTTTAATGTGCAGACTCCTCCAAGAAGACTAAGACAAAGTCAATTGCATTATGAGGAACAAATTCTAGCAGATAAGACATAACTTGTTCGAACCATATCTCACTTCAAGCCTCTCAAAGAAATGCTTCTAAGTCTGGTTTCGATGATAGAACCCGTCTCTACTGATGAAGCTCTTCTTGATCAATCCTAGATTCAAGCCATGGAAGAAGAACTCAGGAAATTCTTAATCAATGATGTTTAGGATCTAGTACCAATATCCAAAGGAAATCATGTGATTGGAACCAAATGGGTTTTTCGAAACAAGCTAAATGGAAAAGGTGAAGTTGTGAGAAACAAGGCTCGATTGGTTGCACAAGGATATAGTTAACAAGAAGGAATAGACTATACAGAAACCTTTGCACCAATCGCCGGGTTAGAATATATTCGTCTTTTAATTTCCTTTTCTATTAATCACAACATCATCTTATATCAGATGGATGTTAAAAGTGCATTTTTGAAAGGTTACATAACTGAGAAAGTTTATATGCATCAACCTCCTGGTTTTGAAGACAACAAAAATCTTGATTTTATTTTCAAACTCAAGAAATCCATGTATGGTCTTAAACAAGCTCCAAGGGCTTGGTATGAGAGGCTCAGCGCTTTTATTTTAGAAAATGACTTTAACAGATGGAAGGTTCACACTACTCTATTATGTAAAACTTTCAAAAACGATATCCTGGTAGTTCAAATATATGTTGATGATATTATATTTGGTTCTGCTAATTCTAGTATGTGCGAGAATTTTTCTAAGTCTATGCGGGATGAGTTTGAAATGAGCTTAATGGGGGAACTCAAGTTCTTCCTAGGAATCCAAATCAATCAAGGAACGGATCAAACCCTCATTCACCAGAGCAAATATGTCAAAGAACTTCTGGAGAAATTTGACTTATCTGAATTCAAGACAACAAAGACTCTATGCATCCTACTTGTGTTCTAAATTAAGACGAGGTAAGTAGCAAAGTTGATCAGAAGCTATATAGAGGTATGATAGGTTCTTTACTTTATGTGACTGCCTCTAGGCCTGATATATTATTTAGTGTATGTCTATGTGCTAGATTTCAATCAGATCCTAAAGAATCACACTTAACTGTTGTCAAGAAAATCTTTACATACTTGAAAAACACTGCTAACCTTGGTCTGTGTTATAGAAAATCAGAAGAATACAAGTTAGTAGGGTATTGTAACACTGACTATGTCGGTGATAGGCTTGAAAGGAAGAGTACCTCTAGAAGTTGTCAATTTCTTGGAGAAAACCTCATATCATGGTCCAGCAAGAGACAATCAACAGTTGCTCTCTCAATTGCTGAAGTCGAATATATCTCTGTGGCAAATTGCATCACTCAAATTCTCTAGGTGAAGAGTCAGTTAGAAGATTATCATTTACATGAAAATAATATTCCTATCTTTTGTGATAATTCTTCTGCCATTTTTTTATCTAAGAATCATATCCTACTGTGATACGGTGGGAGAACTGACTAGTGTTTTGCGTTCGTATTCGCACTTGTGCGGTTAAGCAAGAGTCGCCACCGACTTTTTATTTTATCCTAAAGGAAAGGTTAAAAAAGCACAGCAAAAACCTTTTGAGATATTTCGTGGGTTCGGGGGGTAGATTATGAAAAGGGAAGGTATTAGCACCCTTTTCATCCATGGTTATCCATGGGCTCTTAGTTACTTGGTTTTTTAGATCACTTGCCTTGATTTTCGATTGCTTGAAAATGGTGTGTGTGTGAGTGTTTTGAAAATGTTTTTGAAGAAGATGCCTTGTTTTAGGCAACCAATGTATTTGACTCGTGTTTGAGTGTTTTACAAAAGTGTAGATCTTTTCGAAAAGATGTTTCAAATGTTTTTGAGAGTTTGTTTGAAAGTGTTATGGATTGTGGTTTTTGAAAAGAAGGCAAGCGTTTTTGCAAGTTGATCTCAAGTAACTAAGAGTTTTGTCTACCCTATTGTACTCAAAGGTTTTTGTTATGTTTTAACCCTTTTTAACAATTTTGTTCCACCATTGGATTTGGTGGACAATCTTGCGTTTAGGAAGTTTATTCGGGACGGGCGCGGGTCATCGTATGGACCATGAATGCAATGGTGCCAAGTGTCTTTGGCAATTTGCTTTGAGGGGACTATGATCATTTCGTTTAGGCAACACTTTGAGAGACTTATGATCATTTGATTTTGTTTTGCCAAAGAAACTCGACGTGCAAGCATGGCCCATTTTGGAAGGCAACATGTGGGATTACCCTAGAGGGTGCAAGTGTGATTGTGTATTGATTTCATGTATTTGTCTTGTATTAGGTTATCTAGCGTTTGATTTTATGTACATGCAAACCCTAGGTCTAACCATGGTATAATTGAAAGCGGTAAATTGCGAAAATGTAAAGTCTACACTATTACAAAATGGTATCCGGGAGTGGGGGTACATGTGTATGAATGGGGATGAGACTTATAGTATCCAATAAGTTACAACCAAATCGAATTTGCGATCAAATGTAAATATCGAATATACAAATATAAGATAAACAAATGTGTATATGGCAATGTGAATGTATTTGTGTAAGTGTACATGTATATGAGTATGTGATTATTTACAGGTGCGACAAGGTGAAATTAATGTGTATTAAGGTATTTGTTTTGACCTAAATATGTGTTTTAAGGAATCTTTGATTTGTATATTTTTAAATATGTACAAAAGAAATGTGTTTTAATTGAATGCTCAAGTTCTAATTAAATTATGAAAATGATGTTTTTTAAGAAAATATTTCTAGGTGTTAATTATGTATACAAAAAGTATTTTTTTTCATTTGTTATGTACAAATAATATTTTAATTAAGAGAAAGGGAAAAAAAGTTTTCAATTTTAATTACATGGTGTAAAATGTATTTTTGTAGTTTGTGTTTAATATGTACAAAAGAATATCCTCATTAAATGCTAGGGATTTAAATTGTGTAAAAAAGTGTATTGTTATTTATTATGTACAAAAAAATATATCTTTATTAAAAGAATAAAAAGTATTTTCAATTATATGATAAAAAAATGTATCTTTATTATTTATGTACAAATATAATTTAAATTAGATATTTTAAATAAAAAGTGTTTTTATATGTTTTAGTATTAATGTATTAGTATAACAAATCTATTAAATTAGAAAAAAGAAACTATATGGTGTTTAGAAATATTAAATGTTTTAACTTAATAAATAAAAAATGAAATAGGTTAATTAATCAACTAAAAAAAAAGAGTTGTTTTATATAAGAGGTTTAGAGTTTTTAATGGGCTTTAGAGAGGTCAAAACGGGTTAGGCCCATTGTTCTGAAGCAAATATTTTTTAGGGTTCAGATTTGTTTTCATTTGGGACAAGGCGTTTAGGGTTTGTACAGCGGCGCTCATCTTGGTTTCGTCCTCTTCTCCGTTCGTTGCCTTCATCTCTCCAACCTAGGGCTACTGATTCCCTCCAACCTTCGACTACCGGGCGCCACCTCCGTCCTCGTCTCTTCACAGTCGTTCAAATAAGACGGCAAGAAAGGTAATAAACTTTTGAACACTCTAAGGTTCTCTTTGATTAATGTCTTTGTATATCCTTATTCGTTGATTATTGGATCTCAATTTGTGTCATTATTATTTCTGTGAGCGACAAAAAAGGGAAGAGAAGGGGTTTATACCTTAGGCTCTTTGGGAGATGGAGATGAGGCAGACCGGAGGCGCTGAGGATGGCCGGTGGGTGGAGGATACACGTGATGATGTACCCTTTGAGCTTCCTGGTACTCTTTATCTTTTTCTTTACCACTGTATGCTTGCCGTTTCTTCTTCCACCCTATGATGAGCTCAGAGTTCTGAGGGGGTTTTGCCTGTATGCTTGAAATGTTGCTTTCTGAGCTTGATGCCTGTGTTGCCTTAAACGCTTTGTTGAAATGCTTGCTTGTGTTGCTTTTACCGCTTCTTCTCTTATTTCTTTGAGTTGGACGCCTGGAGCTTTTCTTTGAGTGGCCTTCTGAGATGATGCTTGATGTGTTATTGTTGCTTCTGTGGGTTGCCATATTCTGCTTGCCCAATGATGAGCACTTCCTCTGAGGGCCCGATGTTTGGGTTTGGAAATAGTTTTGGTTTTGACAGGTTAAGGCTTTTTGGATTAGGCAAGTTGTGATGGTTTAAGCAGGTTTTTTGACAGGCAGGGTGAGTTAGCTTCAGGCAGGGTTGTGGTATAGCTTGCCTATGCAGGTTTTTGCTTGAAGTTTTATGCCTTTCAGGCTTGACTTCAGAAGGCTTGGGATATGCAGGTTATGGTTAATGCAGGTTATGGTTTAGCAGTTCGTGTTTCAGGTTTTCTGGTTTTGGCTCTTAAGGGCTGGACAGGTTATATGCTGATATGGCTTTTGGCTTAGGTTTTGTTTCTATGCAGGTTTAAGGGTTTGGTGTCCAGGTTTGGGTGTTGACAGTAGGTAAGGGTTTAGACAGGGGTTGAGCTTCAGGCTTGAACTTGGTTTATCAGGCCCTTGTTTGGCTTGTATGGTTATGAGGTTTTTTAGGCCATGTATTGCTGGTTTCTGAGCTTAACAGGTTTGCTTCAGTATGTGGTTCGCTTGCATATGCCGGTTGTGAGTTTGTATATTTTCTGTTGTGTTTTTTCCCGCTGAACTGTGTTGTTCTTTTGTATATTTTTTCTTCCTATCTATGCCTGCCTAAGCCTGAAAACCTGCATCTTTTCTCTCTCTCTCTCTCTCTCTCTCTCTCTCTCTCTCTCTTAGTACAGTTGGATATGTTATAATATGATTCTTTTCTATACTTTTTTCTGAAAGGGCTATCTGATGGGAAATGATGATAAAAGAGTTTCTTGCATAAAAGATTTTCTCTGCATATTTATCTCTTCTTGACAGCTTTTGTGCTTTTTGATATCTTTCAAAATCTTCCTCTTTAATAGCTTTGAGTAGCCTTTTGGATAGTTGCTTTATACTTGGCAGAAAGTTGAGTTTGGATCTTTGGTTTGGACTTGCTGTTTGCTTTGTAACATGCTGTTTGAGATTTGAACTTTATGCAATTTTGACAATTTTTGAGTTGTGCATTTTTTAAACTTGTGCATTCAATTTTAGCAAATAAACTCGTCCCTCTTTGTGAACCGGGAGAAATCCCGTGATTTGCAGAGAGGGTTAACTGATCCCAATCAGTGACCCTTAATGATGAACTTTTTTCTGTCGTTTCAATTTACCTGCTTTTTGACTTTTCCTCTTTTCTTTTTGCAGATGAATATTGGAACACCGGAGCGAGGGATAGCGGATGAAGATTTGAAGATTAGACAAATAATTAGGATAATCTTTTATTTAAATTTAGATCAATGTAAAACTATTGTTTGTAATTAAATCATAAACAATAATTGTACAATTAATTTAATAATAAATAAAAGCTTTCATTATCCAATTAATTCTGTTTTCTCTTTCTTTATTGTTTATTTATTATTTAAAACTCTTTGAATTAAAATAATTGAAAACTAAATTTCAATCACTTAATTTAGAATAATAAATAATTTAAATAAAACAATGTTTTAGTAATTGACCAATTAAACCTGTCCTTTCCAATATCCAAAGCAAAGCAGCAGTTAACCAAAATAAACTGATCAAGCGCATTCCCTTTTCACTGATTCTTTGCCAAGCACTGTAATTCCAAACTGCATATTTCTTTTGACTGGCTCAAACAAACCAACGTGAATTCAAACCAACTGCCTCTTTTACTGATTAAATCAAAACAATGCAAATTCAACCCGAATTTTGGAAAATCTTGCAAAGTGCTGTGAAATTTTAATTTTGCTGAGAATATGCCCATTAAACCTTAATTCCTGATTAAATGCCAACGAACATTCGCCTGATCGTAATTGAGCCAGAATCAACCAAAACCCTAAGCCAATTATTTGAAGCCATCCAGAGTCCTAAAAATAAATAAAACCCTAATTTTTGTTTGACTGACGAGAAAAGTCCGTTTGTCCGATTCTTGATCCAGTTTGCAAAATCAGGAAATGCCTGAAGCTGAGATTTCTTGTGGAAAAATGCGAGGGCAAATTTTGGGGTACAACAGTTGCCCCTGTTCAATCTTCTTGAACCTGAAGAGTTAGATTGGCAAGTTTGCCTTTCGCGACTTGAAGGTAAAAGAAGATTGGACACTAAAGTGCCCAGAAAATTTGCACTCGGCGATGTGATGGTAAAGGTGAATGGGCTTACAGATGCCATTTGTTGATGGGCTTAAAGATGCCATCTGGTGCGATAGAATTTTGTCGGGGGATGGGCTTAGAGATGCCATCTGGTGACTGCTGGTAGGAGGATGGGCTTAAAGATGCCATCTGGTGACTGCTGGTAGGAGGATGGGCTTATAGATGCCATCTGGACATGTTGAACTGTATGTCAAAAGTGAGTGGACAAGTATCAGAAGGGCATCCATGTTTTTGGAACATCTCTGAATTAGGGGTCTGAATAAGCGATAGATTGGCATCCACGTTTCGGAGAATCCGTAAATTATTTTCAGGAGTTGGGATTGAATAAGCAATAGAGTAACGTCCGTTGTTGGGAAGCGTCCGTAAACTGTTTTCAAAAATTGCACCTGAACAAGTTGGTAGATTGACATCCGTTGTTGGGAAGAATCCGTAAACTATTTTCAGAAGTTGAGAAGAGTCTGAACAAGTTGGTAGATTGACATCCGTTGTAGGGAAGAATCCGTAAACTGTTTTCAAAAATCTTGAAGTTGAAGAGGAACCGGTGTAGGATTTCCTGATGATGCGTCTGAATGAGTCTGGAATAAGTATCAGAATGTCGCCGTGTCCGGGTCACATCTGAACTATTTCTGGATGAATCTTGGGAGATGATCTGTGTCTGTCGACTGATCTTACCTGAAAAGGCAAAGGGTTAGTTGTATGCAATGTTATGATGCATGATGCAATGTATGTGACATCAATGTTTATGACATGAATGTGATGAATGCGCGTGTAAGCTGATGAGCTATCCTTGCTAAGGATAAATGAATCCGAGATGGCTGAAGATAAAAGCATCTTGACTGCTGCCGGGGAAAATAAATCCTTGGCTGCTGCTGGGGAAGAGAATTCCTGATGACCTCTACTGGGGAGTTCCAAACTAGTAGACTCATGCTGGGGAGGTAAGATTGAGAATCTTCGGCTTGGTGGGAAGTAACTCTGGCGACTTCACTGGGGAACTCAAGATTTGCTTTCTCCAAAACTCTGTGGGGAGAAGGTTCAATGGTCTGGCTCCGCTGGGATTGATAATTTGAAGTTTTAGCTTTGCTGGGGATAATGAAGCTTGACTCTGAGTGGAGCTAGCTTGAGAAGAATCTGAATAAGCGATAGGTTAACATCCGTTTACTTGGAGAACCCGTGAACTGTTTTCAGAAATCTTGAGATTGAATAAGCAATAGAGCCGCATCCGTTGTTGGGAAGCGTCCGTAAACTAATTTCAAAGGTTGAGAAGAGTCTGAACAAGTCGGTAGATTGACATCCGTTGTTGGGAAGAATCCGTAAACAGTTTTCAGAAATCTTGAAGTTGAATCAGCAATAGAGCCGCATCCGTTGTTGGGAAGCGTCCGTAAACTAATTTCAAAGGTTGAGAAGAGTCTGAACAAGTCGGTAGATTGACATCCGTTGTTGGGAAGAATCCGTAAACTTGTTTTCAGAAGTCTTGAAGAGGAACCGGTGTAGGGTTTCCTGATGATGAGCTCGTGTAAAACTGCATCGGTTTTTGAACACTTTTGACATTCGAATGCCCCAAGTGGTGATGTAGATAAATTCCTGGCTTATTACAGGTGTTGGTCTACAATCGGTCGTTCACAGATGTTTTC
Organism: Vicia faba; assembly: GCA_948472305.1. Lineage (NCBI taxonomy): Eukaryota > Viridiplantae > Streptophyta > Magnoliopsida > Fabales > Fabaceae > Vicia > Vicia faba. The sequence continues at coordinate 1,035,667,461 of OX451736.1, forward strand.
CTGGGTTGTTATAGGTGTTGATCTGGAATTCTTCAGACATGCCCTGGCTGGATACAGGAATCGAATCTGGAAAGGTGATAGTTGATAGATATGCCCTGGCTGGATATAGGAATCGAATCTTCAAACTCTTCAGACGTGCCCTGGCTAGATACAGGAATCGAGTTTGGAAATGTGGTCAACAGATATGCCCTGGCTGGATACAGGAGTCGAATCTGGAATTGTAATAGTTGATAGATATGCCCTGGCTGGATACAGGAATCGAATCTTCAAACTCTTCAGACGTGCCCTGGCTAGATACAGGAATCGAGTTTGGAAATGTGGTCAACAGATATGCCCTGGCTGGATACAGGAGTCGAATCTGGAATTGTAATAGTTGACTTGTTGAACACTTTTGACATTCGAATGCCCCAAGTGGTGAAGAAGGAGTCTTGAATCAGATTACTCTGCATATTGAGAGATTTCTTGAAATCTTGACTGGACTGCCCCAGGTTAACTGAACTTTGAAAGATCTGTTGGACCTTGACTGGACTGCCCCAGATTAATTGAATTTTGAAAGATCTGTTGGACCTTGACTGGACTGCCCCAGGTTAATTGAATTTTGAAAGATCTGTTGGACCTTGACTGGACTGCCCCAGGTTAATTGAATTGTGCTATGTCATGCCCCTTGTTGATAGGAGATTTGATGGAAGTGTTATCCTCTTGAAGTGATTTTTGCTTACTGAGAGAGTTTTCGTTCCTCTGAACATTCGCTGTATGAATTTCTTCGCTGCCAAACAAGAAGGTCAAATGCAGCCAGTGATATTCGAATAATGCAAAGTTTATGTTTGTCTCAAAATTTTGAAAAATGCGTTTTTAGCAGAAAACTTTTCATAAGACAAGTTAACACAAGATTTAGAGCAAAACCCTACAGGAGTCAGGATACCTTTTGTAACAGTATGCTTTCGAACTAACCCATGCTTCAATTAGGACTTTTGAAGGGTTGTAACGTGGCCTGGTTCACGGTTTTAAGAAACAAAGGATAAAGGCTCAAAGTATATTTGTACCCACCCGCTCTTCGTGATGTCCTTCAACCTAAGCTCAGTTAATTGTGCGTCACACTCTGCTTTGAGTTTGGAACAACTTTCGGGCGATGGTTCACCAGTTTGAATTTTGGGGAGACAGTCATTATCTCCTTTTCTTTTTCAACATTTTTCATGTTGTTGAGGATTTTGTAATGACCTCACTATTTTGATTTTGATTTGTTATCCCTAACTTTTGCCTGACTGTTACCGTTTTCCGGGATTACTGTCAGCGGGATGCCCCAGCTTTCTTAAGCCTCCTTTATAGGTTTTGGCTTAGTGGGCTTTTCTCTTTTGAGAGATTGACTGTCTATGTGATAGGGAACCACCCTTGTCTTTTGATTCCGAAGGAACGCTTTCTTTCTTGACGTCGTTCGTTGTATTACGAACTGAGAGTTTGCGACTTCAATGCGCATTTTCTTTTGAATTAAACTGAGATACTACCCTGCCCCGGGTTTATATCAAAGGTTTTGATCGTTTTAAAACAGAAAACTCCTACTTCTTTGGCTCGAAGGGGTTGACTAGGGATTAACTTCCTTATAACTCCAGTGTTTGGGAATTGAAAGAAATGCATGTACATCATCAGCAAGGTCTGTTCAAAAGCATACTGTATAAGATCATGGTATTGTTTCGTCATCCTCCCTCTAAAGGCTTACAGCTTTTTATCAAGAGTCAAATATCATAAAGAAAAGCATAAGAGTAGTGAAACGAATGGATGGATTCAAGACAAACATATGCAATGCATTAATGAAAACAAAGTTTATCATCAACAGATAATTGTTTGACAGCAAAAGAAATTACAACTTTGAAAATTCAAAAAGAAGCAAAAGTCTTTCAGCTCGAGCTTCGTCACTTCAAGTGGAGAACCCTTTAACGGAAGATCTTCATCTCGCCGTCTGGCATGAATTCCAGCACCCCAATTTCGATCAGATCTTGAATCTTGTTCTTCAAGGCCCAACAGTCGTTGGTGTCGTGTCCCGGGCTGTAGGAGTGGTAAACACAGAATGCGTCGGGATGATAGTTAGGAGAGGAGGTATTGAGCTTCTGAGGAGGATCCTTTAAGGTAAGCAAGTTGACCTCCATCAGGCGCTTCAGTATGAAAAACGACAGTATTTCAGTCTCCGTGAACTGTCTTCCCGACTTTTCTTGCTTACGCCGATTACCCCGTTGACGCTGGCGAGGTTGTTGATGGGTTTGTGACCCTGAAGCAAGTAAAGGAGATTTCCCCTTGTCTTCTTGAATGGATGGAGGTTGAGCGGTGACTTGCTCTTCGACCTCAGATGTTTGCCCCAGTTGGTTGTTTGGAAGCAGTTGGCGGACAAGAACTCTGAGTTCCTCTTGTCTTTGGGATAGGTCTTGGATGAGAGCCATCTGGCCCACCAACTGTCCCATCACTTGGGTCCTCAGTGTTGTCAGATCAAACTGCAGTTCCGCCAGCTGGTCGCTCCTGGAATTGTTGGAATTCTCCAAGCCCTTGGTGAGGAGAGCTTTCATCTCCTCTTGCCCCAGAGACAAGTTCAGGAACATCTCCTGCAGCTGAGCCGTCTGGTCTTGGATGTCTTTGACAGACCTCTCTAGCGCCATCTCTTGCTGAAATAAACAGCAGGAGAGTAAGGAAACCTGAAAAAGGAAAGACTGTCAAAATGCAGTGCATGATATGTGGATGCATACTTTCAAGGATCTCTTGGGGTAAACACAAGAAAATGTTAGAGGTTGAACTTTGCTCTTGGATTGGAGAACTTGGCACCGGCGGATGTCCTTCCACGAGAATCAAGCTCACCATGTCAAGTGGGTCATAGCCACTGATTCAAGTTGTTGTATTTGAACTTTGACTGAAGAACTTTGTATCGATGGATGTCTTTCCACGAGAATCAAGCTCACCATGTCGAGTGGGTCATAGCCACTGATCCAAGTTGTTGTACTTGATCTTTGATTGCATTGGTTAGAGGAGAAACCTCTTGCCCCTTGATAGATGTCTGGTTCAACGTAACCCTGCATCAAAAGAACCCTCGAGATCCTTGAAATGGTTATTGAAAATGCTATGGTATGATGTCATGATGTTATGTCCATGTATGCGAAAAGCAGGAAAGTGTATATACAGGCAAACATATTCACATAAACCAAACAAGTCCTTAGGTTTAGGCTTGCATGGGGTCTGGGTATTACCCTCTTAAAGTTGGTGGGCTCAACCTGTCCTATTAGAAGTAACCGGGTTCTAAGGATCCCAATATCACTGGATTGCTTTCATTGTTCATCGTTTCGATTTAGCCACTGAACTGGCGACCGAAATATTCCAGGAAAGCAACCCTCAATTGGGTGTAGTATCGAGTATCAACCAACCTCGGACTGCACCAAAGTCAGTTATCTCACTACCCTAAAGAGGCCAAGATGGTTCAATTAAGGTTCCTAAGGTCAGTTGATGCTTCACGACACCACGCGGCGGCCCCGTAATCTCCTTGACTGAACTCAAGGGTTACCGGTACACACCAAAGTGCCACATCAACGTAGCAGACTGTTTCAACCATGTCGGTATACCCCGCACAGTTCCCTCACAGCCTTGTTGCTACTTTCTAAGAAGGTATCCCCAGATCCGGGTTAGGATCTATGAAACTCCGATACAAAAGCCCATAAATATAAAGCAAACCAAGCAATCAATTGAAAGTAAAAGTGATCTAAACCCTAAGGTAACCCCACTTTTAAGTATATCCCCAGCAGAGTCGCCAGTTCTGTGATACGGTGGGAGAATTGACTAGTGTTTTGCGTTCGTATTCGCACTTGTGCGGTTAAGCAAGAGTCGCCACCGACTTTTTATTTTATCCTAAAGGAAAGGTTAAAAAAGCACAGCAAAAACCTTTTGAGATATTTCGTGGGTTCGGGGGGTAGATTATGAAAAGGGAAGGTATTAGCACCCTTTTCATCCATGGTTATCCATGGGCTCTTAGTTACTTGGTTTTTTAGATCACTTGCCTTGATTTTTGATTGCTTGAAAATGGTGTGTGTGTGTGAGTGTTTTGAAAATGTTTTTGAAGAAGATGCCTTGTTTTAGGCAACCAATGTATTTGACTCGTGTTTGAGTGTTTTACAAAAGTGTAGATCTTTTCGAAAAGATGTTTCAAATGTTTTTGAGAGTTTGTTTGAAAGTGTTGTGGATTGTGGTTTTTGAAAAGAAGGCAAGCGTTTTTGCAAGTTGATCTCAAGTAACTAAGAGTTTTGTCTACCCTATTGTACTCAAAGGTTTTTGTTATGTTTTAACCCTTTTTAACAATTTTGTTCCACCATTGGATTTGGTGGACAATCTTGCGTTTAGGAAGTTTATTCGGGACGGGCGCGGGTCATCGTATGGACCATGAATGCAATGGTGCCAAGTGTCTTTGGCAAATTGCTTTGAGGGGACTATGATCATTCCGTTTAGGCAACACTTTGAGAGACTTATGATCATTTGATTTTGTTTTGCCAAAGAAACTCGACGTGCAAGCATGGCCCATTTTGGAAGGCAACATGTGGGATTACCCTAGAGGGTGCAAGTGTGATTGTGTATTGATTTCATGTATTTGTCTTGTATTAGGCTATCTAGCGTTTGATTTTATGTACATGCAAACCCTAGGTCTAACCATGGTATAATTGAAAGCGGTAAATTGCGAAAATGTAAAGTCTACACTATTACAAAATGGTATCCGGGAGTGGGGGTACATGTGTATGAATGGGGATGAGACTTATAGTATCCAATAAGTTACAACCAAATCGAATTTGCGATCAAATATAAATATCGAATATACAAATATAAGATAAACAAATGTGTATATGGCAATGTGAATGTATTTGTGTAAGTGTACATGTATATGAGTATGTGATTATTTACAGGTGCGACAAGGTGAAATTAATGTGTATTAAGGTATTTGTTTTGACCTAAATATGTGTTTTAAGGAATCTTTGATTTGTATATTTTTAAATATATACAAAAGAAATGTGTTTTGATTGAATGCTCAAGTTCTAATTAAATTATGAAAATGATATTTTTTAAGAAAATATTTCTAGGTGTTAATTATTTATACAAAAAGTATTTTTTTTTTCATTTGTTATGTACAAATAATATTTTAATTAAGAGAAAGGGAAAAAAAGTTTTCAATTTTAATTACATGGTGTAAAATGTATTTTTGTAGTTTGTGTTTAATATGTACAAAAGAATATCCTCATTAAATGCTAGGGATTTAAATTGTGTAAAAAAGTGTATTGTTATTTATTATGTACAAAAAAATATATCTTTATTAAAAGAATAAAAAGTATTTTCAATTATATGATAAAAAAATGTATCTTTATTATTTATGTACAAATATAATTTAAATTAGATATTTTAAATAAAAAGTGTTTTTATATGTTTTAGTATTAATGTATTAGTATAACAAATCTATTAAATTAGAAAAAAGAAACTATATGGTATTTAGAAATATTAAATGTTTTAACTTAATAAATAAAAAATGAAATAGGTTAATTAATCAACTAAAAAAAAAGAGTTGTTTTATATAAGAGGTTTAGAGTTTTTAATGGGCTTTAGAGAGGTCAAAACGGGTTAGGCCCATTGTTCTGAAGCAAATATTTTTTAGGGTTCAGATTTGTTTTCATTTGGGACAAGGCGTTTAGGGTTTGTACAGCGGCGCTCATCTTGGTTTCGTCCTCTTCTCCATTCGTTGCCTTCATCTCTCCAACCTAGGGCTACTGATTCCCTCCAACCTTCGACTACCGGGCGCCACCTCCGTCCTCGTCTCTTCACAGTCGTTCAAATAAGACGGCAAGAAAGGTAATAAACTTTTGAACACTCTAAGGTTCTCTTTGATTAATGTCTTTGTATATCCTTATTCGTTGATTATTGGATATCAATTTGTGTCATTATTATTTCTGTGAGCGACAAAAAAGGGAAGAGAAGGGGTTTATACCTTAGGCTCTTTGGGAGATGGAGATGAGGCGGACCGGAGGCGCTGAGGATGGCCGGTGGGTGGAGGATACACGTGATGATGTACCCTTTGAGCTTCCTGGTACTCTTTATCTTTTTCTTTACCACTGTATGCTTGCCGTTTCTTCTTCCACCCTATGATGAGCTCAGAGTTCTGAGGGGGTTTTTCCTGTATGCTTGAAATGTTGCTTTCTGAGCTTGATGCCTGTGTTGCCTTAAACGCTTTGTTGAAATGCTTGCTTGTGTTGCTTTTACCGCTTCTTCTCTTATTTCTTTGAGTTGGACGCCTGGAGTTTTTATTTGAGTGGCCTTCTGAGATGATGCTTGATGTGTTATTGTTGCTTCTGTGGGTTGCCTTATTCTGCTTGCCCAATGATGAGCACTTCCTCTGAGGGCCCGATGTTTGGGTTTGGAAATAGTTTTGGTTTTGACAGGTTAAGGCTTTTTGGATTAGGCAGGTTGTGATGGTTTAAGCAGGTTTTTTGACAGGCAGGGTGAGTTAGCTTCAGGCAGGGTTGTGGTATAGCTTGCCTATGCAGGTTTTTGCTTGAAGTTTTATGCCTTTCAGGCTTGACTTCAGCAGGCTTGGGATATGCAGGTTATGGTTAATGCAGGTTATGGTTTAGCAGTTCGTGTTTCAGGTTTTCTGGTTTTGGCTCTTAAGGGCTGGACAGGTTATATGCTGATATGGCTTTTGGCTTAGGTTTTGTTTCTATGCAGGTTTAAGGGTTTGGTGTCTAGGTTTGGGTGTTGACAGTAGGTAAGGGTTTAGACAGGGGTTGAGCTTCAGGCTTGAACTTGGTTTATCAGGCCCTTGTTTGGCTTGTATGGTTATGAGGTTTTTTTGGCCATGTATTGCTGGTTTCTGAGCTTAACAGGTTTGCTTCAGTATGTGGTTCGCTTGCATATGCCGGTTGTGAGTTTGTATATTTTCTGTTGTGTTTTTTCCTGCTGAACTGTGTTGTTCTTTTGTATATTTTTTCTTCCTATCTATGCCTGCCTAAGCCTGAAAACCTGCATCTTTTCTCTCTCTCTCTCTTAGTACAGTTGGATATGTTATAATATGATTCTTTTCTGTACTTTTTTCTGAAAGGGCTATCTGATGGGAAATGATGATAAAAGAGTTTCTTGCATAAAAGATTTTCTCTGCATATTTATCTCTTCTTGACAGCTTTTGTGCTTTTTGATATCTTTCAAAATCTTCCTATTTAATAGCTTTGAGTAGCCTTTTGGATAGTTGCTTTATACTTGGCAGAAAGTTGAGTTTGGATCTTTGGTTTGGACTTGCTGTTTGCTTTGTAACATGCTGTTTGAGATTTGAACTTTATGCAATTTTGACAATTTTTGAGTTGTGCATTTTTTAAACTTGTGCATTCAATTTTAGCAAATAAACTCGTCCCTCTTTTTGAACCGGGAGAAATCCCGTGATTTGCAGAGAGGGTTAACTGATCCCAATCAGTGACCCTTAATGATGAACTTTTTTCTGTCGTTTCAATTTACCTGCTTTTTGACTTTTCCTCTTTTCTTTTTGCAGATGAATATTGGAACACCGGAGTGAGGGATAGCGGATGAAGATTTGAAGATTAGACAAATAATTAGGATAATCTTTTATTTAAATTTAGATCAATGTAAAACTATTGTTTGTAATTAAATCATAAACAATAATTGTACAATTAATTTAATAATAAATAAAAGCTTTCATTATCCAATTAATTCTGTTTTCTCTTTCTTTATTGTTTATTTATTATTTAAAACTCTTTGAATTAAAATAATTGAAAACTAAATTTCAATCACTTAATTTAGAATAATAAATAATTTAAATAAAACAATGTTTTAGTAATTAACCAATTAAACCTGTCCTTTCCAATATCCAAAGCAAAGCAGCAGTTAACCAAAATAAACTGATCAAGCGCATTCCCTTTTCACTGATTCTTTGCCAAGCACTGTAATTCCAAACTGCATATTTCTTTTGACTGGCTCAAACAAACCAACGTGAATTCAAACCAACTGCCTCTTTTACTGATTAAATCAAAACAATGCGAATTCAACCCGAATTTTGGAAAATCTTGCAAAGTGCTGTGGAATTTTAATTTTGCTGAGAATATGCCCATAAAACCTTAATTCCTGATTAAATGCCAACGAACATTCGCCTGATCGTAATTGAGCCAGAATCAACCAAAACCCTAAGCCAATTATTTGAAGCCATCCAGAGTCCTAAAAATCAATAAAACCCTAATTTTTGTTTGACTGACGAGAAAAGTCCGTTTGTCCGATTCTTGAGCCAGTTTGCAAAATCAGGAAATGCCTGAAGCTGAGATTTCTTGTGGAAAAATGCGAGGGCAAATTTTGGGGTACAACACCTACATTCTAGGGTTTAACATATTGAAATTAAACATCATTCATCAGAGACTATGTCCAGAAGGGTGTCCTTTCTTTAAAATTTGTAGACCTTGAACATCAGTGGGCTGACATCTTTACAAAACACCTTGTTGAAGATAAACTTATTTTCATTCTAAGAAATCTAAACATGGTTTCATGTCCAGAATGAAAAAGGATTTGTTTCAAACTGATGAAGCACTAAATGTAATACATGCTTATAAGATTTACTGTGTAGGATTATGAAACATGTAACTTTTGATCAACTGAAGTCTTCATGAATCAATTTTACTCATGAATCATTTATTCCATTAATAGATAATTTTGTGAATAATGAAGAACCTACTTTATCAAATAAGTTACTAAAAAGTAAAAGGATTCTTGTTCAGATAAAATAACGTTGTCTCTCCAAATCACCTTGCATTTTTTATGACATCTTGAGGGAGATGATATTCTTGGGAGTATACAAAAATCGTCATGCTTTACCATATGTCAGTGATTGTCTGTTCATTTCCTTATGAGATATGCTTTTTGGCCTATGCCATTTGTCAGGTAAGTCATGTCTTCCACGTGTCATTTCTTTCGCCTCTCACCCATTTTGTTGTCTCATCCTCATATCTTTATCCAAAAAACATCTTCCATATATTCTCTATCATGCCTTCAAAAATCCTTCTCTTCCATCATAAAAGATTCATTTCTCTATCCTTTTATCACCTTTTTGATTTCTGACAAAGGGGGAGAAAGTAAAATGATTTTGATAATGTTTACTCTCAGAGTATGAAACTCAAACATATATAATGTTGTTTCTAATAACTATTTGTTTGATGTTTTCTATCCAGGAACTCAAAACAAGTTCACTGAGTTTATTCTAAGACATGTTAAAGATGAAGATCCTGATGCAAAGATTGAGGACCTTATGGATGATATCCATTCTGATTTTATATCTAAGGTGTTGTACATCTTATGAATATATGTATATTCAAACAGATGTACCAAACACAATTCAGAAGTTATAAACTTACTGAAAGTAAGGTAATCTTGCTTGATATCATAGTATTAAGAAGTTGTCAACTTTCTGAAAGTATAAAATTCAGTCCCAAAGCTCAGAAGTTGTACTCTTCTGAAAGGAAGACAATTCAACATTCTGATGCATTCTCTCATACAGAGATGCCACTCAAAACTTGTGTTATAATACGTGTGCTTTAGCAACATACGCTCTATTCAAAAGTTGTTAACAGTCTGAATGTATGATACAGTGGAGAATATCAAATCAAATGCTAATGCTTGAGAAGCATAATGTTTTGCTTGTGATATCATACTCATGGTCTAGAAGCATTGATGCATAATGCGTGGCATTATTCAATCAGGCTCAAATCAAGTTTTAATTCTTCATCAATTATTGATAGAAATCAGGTTCTGAGATGAAGACCAAGTGTTCTATTCAGACTCTGATGAGTTATTGTAGGGAAGTGTTACTTCTTTATTCTTATGTTTTGATACTCAAAATTAATTTTGTGAGTCATGGGCTCAGGGGGGAGACTCTGAAAAAGCTTAAATGAAATTTTGGATTTAACAAATTCAGGGGGAGTTGTGAGCTTAACTCTAAATTTGTCAGTTATGGTGATTATCCTGTATAAACTGTTCTATCAAAATACATGGTTTTGTCATCATCAAAAAGGGGGAGATTGTAAGAACAATAAGTGTTTCCTGCATCTAGCCTTGAGATTTTGATGATAACTTCACATGTTATCTTAGAGAAAAATTGTATACACTAATGGTTTCGTCTAGTGTGTAGATGCTGCTATAATGTTCTGACTCTGGTACAAGGCGTGTGATGTCATCAGGTTTTGAACATAAATTCTGGAAAAAAACACGTGGTTACATGTTTCGGTAAAGTCAAGGTTCTGAACTTATCTTCTGCAACGTGTCTTAGGAACGTTAGTACAAGAAGTTATGATCGTGGCTTTTTGGTTTAGCTTTGAAGGTCTTATAAAGCTTTACTTCTGTGTTACAAGTTCTAAAGATTATGAAGAACAAGATTCTGCTAAGCAAGTTCTAATGATCTGAAGAAAAGGAAGTTCTTGCAACCAAGTGCTAAAGACTCTGAAGACAAGGTTCTATGTGACAAGTTCGGAATATTCCAATACTTAGGTTCTAAGGCTCAAGAAAGATTCCTCTATAACAAGCTTCAACGTTTAACATTCAAATATCTGAAGCTTCTGTAGATCAAGAACAAAATTTCAAAATGGTTAATGCGTGATAGTGTACAAAAGGTACATAAAGTGGTTGTGACCTCTACTCTTCTAGAGTGGTGCAAAGACAGTTCTTTTGTACTTGATAGTGACTGCTCTCATTATAATCGTTGAGAACAAACAAATAGATTTCCAATTTAGTTTTCTATCCTTTCAACGAATCTCTTTTACAAGCTATAAAAGGAAGACTTGGAAGCTGAAGAAAAGTAACAAACTACAATACAACAACAAATCTATTAGTTCAAATCAAGATCAACAAAACTACACCAAAGCATTGTGCATACTCTATAGAGAAATCATCTTTGTATAGTTTTGTAAATAAGCAAGGATTTGTTGCTCGTATCTTGCAGTAGAACACTTAGATGTTATTCATTATACTGAAAAAGTCTGTGTAATCTGCTTACAAGAAGCAAATATGTAATACACTGAAAGTACTTAACTATTGTTGAATGTTACCTTGAGAGACTAGGTGAAGGTCTTAGCTCAAGAACAGTCCTAACGCGGCTTGAGTGGATTTATAGTAAGAATCGACGGACTTACTAGGGGTGCCAATAAGGTTGATCATACTTGATGTGGATTGTTCTGTAATCAGTTTGGTTATAATGGATTAAGTCCTTGTTTAAGGTGAAATCCTCCTTGCGGGGGTGGACTGGAGTAGCTTAGTTAACAATGAACCAGGATAAAAATCATTGTATTCATTTAATGTTTATGTTCTAAGCTTACCTGGTTAGTCACCAACGAAAAGATTTTATTTGGTGAAACCCAATTCAAACCTCCTCTTTATTGTGTTTCTCACACCTTCAGTTAAATGTAATTCCAAAACGTAAATGGTGTAAGCATGCCTTTCCATTATATTCTAATTATGATGTTTTAATGAATAACCTAAGTGAGTAATTTAATGCTACTATACTCTTGCAAAGAGACAAATCCATTATAACCATGTTTGCATGGATTAGGAACTACCTAATGGGTAGGTTTGCAAAACTTAGGGAAAAGGTTGAGAATTACAAGGGTGAAATAATTTAAAAACCACTTAGGAGGTAAGATAGAGAGATAGAAAAAGTTCTAGTTGACTGCCAACATATGCAGGTCATCTAAAGTTTCAGGTGACACTTGTGATGTTTATAGATGGTTTTGTTGTAGACTTAGGAAAAGCAAGTTATTCATGCAACTTTTGGGATTTAGTTGAAATACCTTGCAGACATGATGTGGCTGCCATCCATAAGAAGGTGGCTGATCCCATCAAGTATGTTAGTAGGTGTGATCATAGAACTACTTACTTGAGATGCTATAATGGGGTTGTGATACTCATAAATGGACAAAACAAATGGCCCAAGACTGATGCTCCAGAAATACTACCACCACTGTAGAAAAGGGGTCCAGGTAGGCCAAAAAAACTCAGAAGGAGAGAGGTAAATGAGGCATCCCAAACAAGATGGCAAATAAAAAACACAAGTCATAGGTGCAAAACATTCCTAGTGTATAGACACAACACCAGAACATGTAAGAAAGGTAAGAAACTTGTAATTATACCTGGTGAAGTACCAAGAAGTGTTGAAACAACCACTCAAGTAAGCCAAATTGCTACTATGAATACAAGACCAAAGAAAAGGGTAAGTATATTTGCTATAATTATGAAGTTATGGAAAAAGTGTTACTTTATTATGAAATTATGTAATCATTTTGTATGCTTGTATCAATAGGGTAGGTCAAAAGGTTCACTTAATAAGGAAGGCCCAAGTAAAAAGGCAAAAAAAAATTTGTTGGAGGGTCATCTGCACAAACTAAGAATGCAATATCTGAGAATGTACAAGTTGATAATGTTGAAAGTGCTAATGGAAAGGAGTCTTGGAAGAGCATCGAGAAGAGCTTGACTCAGTGAAAAAAGTTGATGAATACTATATTTATTAGATCATTTTGTACTCTTGTTTTGAACTTGTGCATTAAGCACTCTTTTGATTTGTGTGTACTCTTGTTTTGAACATGTGCATTATGCACTCTTTTGTACACTTGTTTTGTACTCTTGTTACCATATGTACTCTTATTTTGAACATATTCATTATGTACTCTTTTGTATTAACATGTTGAGATATTGTTTGCAGAAATGTGTCAATTTACAATCCTTACATAGAATTAGTAAACTATGAAACAATCCTCAAAATATGTCAAATTTACAATACTGGTAATGAATCATTTAATACAATTAAACCACAAAAAAATACTCCTACATTTAACAAGAGCTAAAAATCTTTTATTAAACTCATTAACATTACTTATACATTACAGTTGAACCACATGATGTTAACCAAAGATTCATTTCATACATAAACCACTATTCAACACATACATTTCAACACCAAATAAACATTGAACGAAAATGAAATAGCAAGACACATCTTTTCATTTTTCGAGAAAATTCCTCTTCTTGGAGTTTGTTCTTCAGAATTTTGTTGCTCTTCTTCGTATTTTCATACAACTCTTTCAAATATTCCATTGCTTCCATATCTTTATAATCTGTCTTCAACTTGATCCCATCATGATTTCCAGATTCTACCATGTCATCATCCCAGATAAACAAATCACAAGTTTCAGCACTATTCTAGAAGGGACATCTCCAAAACAGTCTCCCTTTGTTGGCTCCCTTCTTGCATTGGTAAGAGATCACTCGACTATTGCAACCACATAGATGGCCAGCTCGATACTTTGCAGATGAAGATGAATACAAACTGCCTTTAGATGAGCTTGACTTTGAAAACCCCATGGAATACAAGAAAAAAGATGAAGGGGAAGAGGTTGTGGGTAGCGATGAAGATGAAAACCAGACGAAGGCGACACACAAAGGAAACAGCTAGGTCAATGAATATTTAGGGGAAAAACTTTTTATTAATCAGTCATATACCACATATGAATTAAAATATTATATTATAATCATTAAAAATGTTAAATGAATTTATATTGCACGTGTCATGCCACATAAGTTGTCGTGAGCTCTAATTGATGTCAGAGACTAATATTATGGATGGAACATTTTAGAGGGACAATTCATTAAAGGAAATGTTTAGAGGAACTAAACTTGAAAAACACAATATTTATAGGTACCAATAAGATATTTAACCCTAATAGTAATAATATTTTATCTTGAAACTCTTTCTAAGAGATTCGTGTTTGCATGAGGTCTCCCCTTTAATCTAAGTCATATTAGGTTTTAGTTACAAGTAATTTTTTTTGTTAATTAGTGATTTAGTTAGCGTTGTACCCCAAAATTTTCCCTCCCTTTTCTTCAAGACATTCTCTTGGGATTCTCAAATGCTCAAGGTTGCCCAAGAATTGACCAGACAAATTCTCTTCCTAAGCAATGGATCCACAACTAGGGTCTTGTTTTTTTTCCAAAGGAAATTGGACTTATAATGCCTAAAATGGTTTCCATGGGTCCTCATAGGTCTTCAAGAATGATCATACCAAGTTTCATTCCTTAATCATAAGTTTGCTCAGTTAATTGCTCAGATGATCGACAATCAATTGTATTGGATAAAAAGTCAATTGTGGCCAACATATAGTCAAACTTCAAGATTTTTGGTCAACAGTAAGATTTTAAAGTCAAATTCATCATTTTATCAAGGTTTGATCATGATTCCTCAATAAAAAACCTCAAATCATCAAAAGTCAAAAGTTGCCAAATTAGGGTTTCCTTAGAAAAAGTCAACTAAACTTTGACCAAGCATAACTTTCACATGCTTCATCAGTTTTTCCCCAACCAAATCTCATTTTGAAGGAAATTCAACTCTATACAACTTTGTCTCTCTAAGCTCAAGTCCAAAAATGCATCATTTGAGAGATATAAGTCAATACATTACAGGTCATTTCAAAAGTCAACAAAAAGACACTTTATGTCAAGGAAACTTACTTCAAGATAATGTCATCAAAAGCAAATATTATCAACATGATAATTGTAGGGCACATCTTGAGCTTTCTAAAAAGTCTAAGATCACCATCACATGATGAAAATTGAGTGAGATATGATTGGTGCAAGTTGAACAATTTTTGAGAAAATGCATGAAACTTCATTTGAGAAATCTTGAACTTAATGGGCCTAACTTTTGAGGTTTAAACATGTTTATGAAATGTTAGAGGACCTCTAAGTCCATTTATACATTAATTTGATTTTTTATTTATTTATTTTGATTTTGTTCAAATTAATTCAAAATAAATCAAATAAAATATGAGTTGATGGACCAAAGGGCGTGTGGGCTTCATTTGGATATCTTCTAGAAGGCCCAAGACATCTTAAGAGCTTGCCAAAACCGTGAAAACATGTTGGGAACAAGAATCTTCAAGTTTGGAATGTTTTTCAAACAATTTTGGAAAGAGTGAATTATGTTTGATTTCAATTGATTCATGTCCATTTTTATTGGCTTAAAATGTTCTCTATAAATACACCAGCCCTCACATTACAATAACACACGGAATGCTGCCTCAAACACACCTTTAAAAACTCACAAAATTCAAAGAAAAGTGCAAAGTTCATATTCCAATTTCCAGCCCGTTTCAGTTCAAACCAAGGATTGAATCATATTCCTGAAGTCCTCAAGAACACGTTCAGCCCAAGAACTAGAAGATTTGGTGCCTGGAACTTGTGCATTACTAATATGTTTAATGAACCCAAATGTGTTCAGGATACGATTTATGACGAGTTTGACGTATCACATGCAAGCTTTGATGCATGAATCTCTATATGCCATTTTTAAAACATAGAAATATGTTTGCTTCAGATCTCTCTTTACAAGAACATTCAAGAGAAAAGAACCCCACAATCGGATTCGTAGACCTTGAATTAGGGGGGAGGGTCCCATTAACTTTTCAATCTTTTAATTTTTTGCAGGTTTTAAAAAAATGGTGGCCGGAGAAGACGACCAGAGCTAGGGCTCCGACGCTTCTCCGGTGAATCAAGGTTTTATGTTTTGTTGACTCTGGCGTGGCATGATAGGGTGTCCTAATTGGTTGATTCAAAACAGTAGGGCCCACCTGCACTGAAGCTTGTTAAAATTAAAGTTTAAAAAGGTTTTTTTATTATATAATTATTTGTTTGTATTCCATGAGGAATGTAAAGGCTACCTCAGTGGCAAGAGCGTGTGTTTTCAAGGCTTTGCGTGTATAAGGGCGTGGGTTCGAACCAACCTTTTTATCATTTTTCTTTATTTTCCAAGATAACACGCAGGGAAGAGATATAATAATTTCCAGTCATTCTCCAAACACAACAAGCACCATGGCCTGGTGGATGAGGTGTGCGCCTGTAACCTAGGGGGTGTGGGTTCAAGTCCTACACCAGGCTTTCTTTTTAACCCTTTTTTCCAATTTTCAGTTTTCTTGTTTTTTATATTATTTTTGCTTTTGCTTAATTAATTTAATTACTTTTTTAATTAAAATCAAAAGACCATAAAAATCAGAAAAAATCATTGAAAATTAGATTTAGATTTTAATTAATTAATTTAATTTTTGACCAACAAAAATTGTTTTAATTAAATTAAATTTGTTTTTATTTCATAATTAATTTGTAAATTACTTAGATTTAGGGTTAATTATTAATTCACACTTTAAGAATATTTTCCAAACAATAAAACATAAAAAATATTTTTTTCTACAGTTAGAATCTTAGGTTTATTAAAACATTTTTCTAGCATTTATTTTTTCTTTTCTATTTAAATTCTAGAAAACAAATGTATAAGTCGCACTGTTGATTTTGTAATAGCTTAGTTTATTTTCTCGCGTTTTTTTCCTATTATGTAACTGCTTATGGGATGTAATAGTCTAGGTTTATTTTCCCGCACTTTTACTTTTAGCATCTATATATGAATGTATGTATATATAATTGTATAGTAACTAGGTGTGTATGGAAAGATCTAAAATGAAACGCTAGATAACCCTAACTCTCAAGACAAACATAACTGAACCAAATCACTCTTGCACACACGCACCTCTAGGGTAGCCTCTCTCTGTTGCCTTTGGAATAACAATGGTCATGTCCCTCGAATGTAGGGATACCATTAACAAAGACCCTCGGTTAAAGTCATCATAAAGATCATAGTCTCGCGATGTCCCTCGAAGTTTCCTACGAGAAATAATCTTGTCCCTCGATGTTGCCTATGAATATATGATGTCAGTCCCTTCGAATTGCTAAGGTATCCCTATATGTTGCCTTTAATGACCATAACGACGACCCTACACCCGTCTCTTCACATCGAATGGATGAGGCTACCTACCAACTAATGGTATGGATATCACCATCCCTAACAGAGAAGGAAAAGGATAACGAAAGACCTTTCAGTGGGTAAGATACCCTTAATTGCTTGCTCACAAACTAAAATAATTTTCACACCTCACACTTTCAAAACAACTACTTTAAAATTCTTTATAAACACTCTTGAGGACTGATACAAGGGTTATTATAAAGCAGACTGCCTTACATTGACATTTTCAACAAAAAAAATTCAAAGCACACACAAAGAAAATTAAAGTGAGTTAAGCAATTAAGAGTCGTAGATAACTACGGATGAAAAGGGTGCTAATACCTTCCTTTTTCATAACTTAACCCTGAACTCAAAATATTAAAAGGTATTTCCTGTTATTTTCACCTTTCCTTATTGGATAAAATAAAAGTCGATGGCGACTCTTGCTAACCACAACATTTGCGATAAAATGCAAAACCAAGTCAGTTCTCCCACCGTATTACAGAACTGGGGACTCTGCTGGAGTCAATACCTAAAAAAGATGGGTTACCTTAGGGATATATCACTCCTACCTGCTTTGTTTGTTTGTTTGCTTTATATTTTGGGTTTTGCCTGGGTTTTATTTCTTGCAAAGATCCTATACCCGGATCTGAGGACATTTTAGGTAAGTAGTAATACATTATGGAAATTGTACAGCGTAGATCGATATGGTTGAAGTGATGGTTACGTTAGTGCAACACATTGGTTTATACTGATGTTCCTTGAGTCAATCGAGGATAACACTAGGCTGTCGCGTGGTGTCATAAGCACTAACGGACATTTAGAACCTTAATTGACCCAACTTAGCCATTAGAAAGTAGTGAGGTGGTCGGCTTTGGTGCAGTCCAAAGTTGGTTGATACTCGATGCTGCGCTCATTG
The DNA here is from genome assembly GCA_948472305.1 of Vicia faba. Lineage (NCBI taxonomy): Eukaryota > Viridiplantae > Streptophyta > Magnoliopsida > Fabales > Fabaceae > Vicia > Vicia faba. Next base: position 1,035,685,238 of record OX451736.1, read on the forward strand.
AGATTCGACTCTCAGGATATTTCAGTGGAAAGTCAGTTGCTCTGCTGAAGCAATGTCTGAGAGAAATATCAGTGATATGAGACTCCTAGAACCCAGCTACTATTCTTAGGGCAGGTTGAGCCAACTAAACTTCAAGAGGGTGCTTACCTATGAACCCCATGCAAGCCTTTAAATCTAAGGCCTTTTATGTGATTTTCTTGTGCTTGCTATCTTGTTTAAACATAACATCATAACATATCATTCTCACTAACCATTTCAAGGACCAAGAGATTTATCTTTGTTCTATTTTGCATGCTATAGCCTCTGCTCGCAGAAATACTATTCAGATAAACTTTATGGTAATACCTTTCAAACTCAAAGAATTGGTCTCAAATATTCTTGAAAGCTCTCAACTCAACAAAATACATGGTCACTTGCTCAGCTTGGTTATCTTTGGTTTTGAAGAAGGCACGATGAGCGTTTTATTCCATTTCTTTGATCCTAAACACCATTGCTTTACTTTCCCCAATTATCAGTTGGTGCCCACAATGGAAGAGTTATCTAAGTTACTTGGGGTGCCTATACTAGATCGGATACCCTTCACTGGTTTAGAGAAATATCCAAGATCTAAAGATATTGCCACAGCCTTGCACCTGAAATCGTCTGACATTGCATCTAATTGGGAAACCAGGAGTGGGGTTAAAGGACTCCTGGCAAAATTTCTAACAGAGAAAGCTCAGTTGTTTCTAGATGACATGAGTTTTAATGCTTTCAAAGATGTTTTGGCTTTACTAGTCTATGGTTTGGTACTATTCCCCAATACGGACCAACTTATAGATGTAAACTCCATCAATATATTCCTCACTCATAATCATGTTCCTACTTTTCTCGGAGATATTCTGCATTCTCTTTACACTCGTACCATGAGGAAGCGAGTAACTCTCATGTGTTATATACCTTTTCTATCCAGGTGGTTTATTTTGCACCTTACCCGCTCGATAATGAAGAATGAACAAGGTTTGAGGTGGTCTCAAAGGATAATTTCACTCTCTCATTTAGACATTTGTTGGTGTTCCCGATCCCAAGAAGACATCATTATTATTTACTGTTGTAGAGAGTTCCCTAATGTGCCACGCCTGGGCATAAGGGGTGGGAGCATTACTTATAACCCTTCTCTAGATTTACGCTAGTTTGGTTATGCTCGAAGAGACGGTCCTCATGATATGCTTATCTGAGGTGTTGTATTCGATAATGACAATAATCTTCAAGGTTACCGATAAAGTTTTATCCGTGCTTGAGGTATGGTCAATAAGATTAATAGTAGGATTCTGGGGCATAAGAACTCCATCCCTTTGGAGCCCTATCTCAAATGGGTACGATCCCGTGCTCAAAGCCTTGTGATGCCATATCCTTCTGTCCTACCAGTAATCATGGAGCATGTTGTCGAAGGAGACGTTTCTTACACCATCCTTCATCCAGACATGCCTACTGATCTTGAAGAATTGCAGAAGTCCTGGATTCAACTCAAGGAAGAATGGGACACCTTCGAGACTCAATTATATGAAATTGAGAAGAAAGTGTTGGAGTTAACGAAGCAACTTCACGGGGAGCAGAGTCTTAACGCATATGTCAACACAAAGAGGAAGCGTCCATGAGAAACTTAAAGTTTTAGGAGTTTTTAACTTATTTCTTTGAAATCTTTTGTACTCACATTAACTTACTAATAAAAATCTTGTTTCTATTTCCTTTTGGTTAACAAATTTAAATCTCATAAGGTCCTTGAAAACATTGCATTTACATACCATGCATGTCATACATAACAGGTTTTCCTCACGGACATGGTTTCTCATCTTCTTACTGTTCGTTTCAGTAAAAGATGGCTCTAGAACAGACTGTGAAAGAACTTCAAGCTCATAATGCTCAATTTTAGCAAATCTTATTGAATCTAGCCAAGGGGCAGGAAGAACTGAAGGCCCTCATCACTAAAAAGAGGGAGGAGAAAATCAAGAAACCAACTGGAATCCTCAACATGGGTAGGAGGCTCAAAGGTCCGATCAAGCGAGCTTTGGAGATTGAAGAAGAAAATGATGACCAAGAAGAAGATGATAAAAGTATGAAGGCTAATAACCAGGGTTCTGATGAAGAAGAAGCGAACTACTCAGATGAAAAATATCCTCTGATTGACGACAAATACAAACAGCTGGAAGATCGTTTCAATGCCATGGAGATCCATAGAGTTCCTGGGTTGGATTTTGAAGAGCTGGGTCTTATCTCAGGGGTTGTTATCCCTCACAAGTTCAAGTTCCCAGTCTTTTCAAAATATGATGGTGTGTCTTGCCTAAGCTTCATTTGCGGTCTTATGTCCGAAAAATCCAACCCCGTACTAGTGATAGAGAATTATGGGTGCATATCTTTCAAGAAAGCTTGTCGGGAACGTAATTAGAATGGTTCTATCAACTGGAAGGAACCAACATTCTCACTTGGGAAGACCTGGTTGCTACCTTCTATAAACAATACCAATACAATGTTGACCTTGCACCAACTCGCGTGCAATTACAGAGTATGACTATGGGCTCGAACGAAGGCTTCAAGGAGTATGCCCAGAAGTGGAGAGATTTGGCTGGAAGAATGGAACCTCCTTTTTCTGATAGGGAACAAGTTGATATGTTCATGGGAACTCTGACAGGGCCTTTCTTTAATCATCTGATTGGAAGCACTTCAGCCGAATTCACCGAGCTGATATTAACTGGAGAACGAGTTGAAAGTGGAATCAGAAGTGGGAAAATTTAGGTGGCTATGTATTCAAATGCTGCGAATAAGCCTTTCAATGGGAAGAAAGAGGTTAATGATGTGTACGGCCAGAAGGGTCGTGGTAAAGGAGATCGTCATCGAGTTGTGTTAGCAGTTATGATCTCCAACCCTGCACCAATGCAATAATAGAATAATCAGCGCAGACAAGACGCACCCATGAGACAATTTACTAATATTAATATGCCATTGTCTCAAGCATTGTATCATCTCTTAAAGGCGAACTGATTACACTAAGGGATCCTACTCAGGTTCCCAACACTTCCTCTCCTAAGTACAATCCCAATGCTAGATGTGCTTATCATTCCAACAGTCCCGGGCATGATATGAACAATTGTTGGACCCTGAAGAACAAAATCCAGGATATGATTGACACGAAAGAGATTGAACTTGATCCTCCCGAGACCTCTAATGTGATCAATGCACCTATGTCCAGTCATAGTAAAAGTGTTAATGCAATTTATGATGTTTCTTATGTCTCCATGATAAGTGACTTGACCACTTCCCTGATAATCATTAAGAAGAATTTGTTGCAAGCCGGTTTATTTTCGGGTTTCTTGAAGATTGTTACTAGTGTGTATCCCAATATAATGGATGTATGTGGCTGAAGAAGGGTATTTAACGTTTGATTGATAGTCGTGAAATTCTATTTGAGAAGACTCTGTTTGTGAAGAGTTTGCATGAAAGTATGTCTCAAGAGCTGAGACAGGAAGATGTTTCTATAATCACAATTTCTAGTACTCCTATAAGGATCACCTCTAAAGGTCTTGTAAAGATTACTTCCAGTCCTAGGGTGGCTGCCCTGATCATTACTACGCCGGGGCCAGTCCCATATTCCTCTGACAAGGATGTTCCATGGAATTATGGAGTTGAAGTTTATTACCATGGTGTTAAGCAAGAACCATGGATTGCCAAAGATGAAGATTATGAAGTTACTAACCTCAATGTTGAAAATATTGTTGGAACTAGTAAAGTTACTAGAACGAGAAGGGTCTTCTCTCTAGATATCTCTCCTCCAAAGACTATCACTACACCAGTTCGTATGCCTGCCACTGAGTCAACTACCGACACTCGGGGAAAAGAGAAGATGGTTGAGCCTACCCAGATGGAGGCACCATCAAAAGATGTTACTGTTGAAGATACTTCCAAACAAGAGATAGAGGAAATACTGAAAATCATCCGTAAAAGTGACTACAATATTGTTGAACAGTTGGGGAATGTTGTACCCCAAAATTTGCCCTCCCATATTCTTCAAAGAAATTGCCAAGTCATGCTTCAAAATTCCCCAAGGGTTGCACAGTTCAAGGGCCTCCTAAACAGTCAAAATTAGGGTTTTGGTTCTGATCAAGAAAATGAAGTTTCCAAGGGTCCAATCAAGTCCCACATGCCTATAAACATGGTCAAGCATCCTCATACAAAGTTTCAAGACTTTCAGCACAAAATTGCACAGTCAAAAACTCTAATTGCACTACAGTCAACTGTAGGGGCAAAATGGTCATTTGACAGTCAAAAGTCCAAATTTTTGGTCAACATCTCATTTTGAAGCCACAAACATCATTTGATCAATGCTTGATCATGATTCTCAAAGCTTGGCTCAAAAATCATCAAGATGCAAAAGTTTCCTTATTTGGACAGTTGAAAAAGTCAACTGTAAATTGACCAGGGCATAACTTTCACATGGATTATCAGAAAAATTCCATCCAAAGCTCATTTTTAAGAGAAAGACATTTCCTACAACTCCTCTTCACACTTCAAGTCCAAGAAATGCTCTCACAAAAAGTTATCAATTTCAACATTATAGGTCATTTTCAAAAGTCAACAAAAAGGGACTTTAAGTCAAAGGCCATAACTTGAGATTGGTAAATCAAAATGACATGGTAACAAAGGCATTGGTTAGAGGACTCAAAGACCTTTCCAAAATGTCAGAGAACATGAGCAAAGCTTAAAAATTGAGCAAGTTATGCCTTGTGGAAGTTGGGAAATTTTTGGATATTTTGAAAAGTCAACATTGGTTCAAATGACCTAAAATTGCTAATGGGCCTCTTTTTCTTCCACAATTCATCATCCAAGGCATGTGCACGACCATTTGGCCCAAAGGGAAGTTTTTATCATTTTTTATTTATTTATTTGGATTTTTATTATTAATAATTCATTTAAATTAAAATAAATACATGAAAAATACTAAACCTAGGTTTTAAATCTTTTTATGCATATTATATACTCAATATTTCGTGCATAGCTAGATTTGGAAAGAATTGAAGAGAATTGGCCATGATTTGTACAACATAGCATGAAAAAAGATTGAAAAAGATCTTGAAAAATCAAATCTTACAAACCATGAATACAAAGGTTTTGGATCAATTTTTTTAACCCTAATCACTCTCCTATACATACACAAGTAAGACCTAATCCTCCTAACCAAAAAGCTGCGCAAGAACCTGGAGAACAAAACTTGACTTTTTGCTTAAAAATCTCAAAACTGAAAACAGGGTTAGAGGACGATTCAAGGCAAGATCGTTATCCCATCACCTTCCTGAAGCTTCAAGGAAGGATTTCCAATCAAAATCATTCATTCTAACGCCCTAAATTGGTAACACGAGTGCAGCCTGTACAGAGAAAATTTCATATTCTTGCATCTCAATTCATGTGCATTTAGCAATTTTTAATATATGATTTGTGTTTATTATTCAATTCTGAAGCTAACCCAACTGCTTAATTGTGTTTTCATCACCTCTATGCGAATCTACCATGGTCGTATTTTAGGGTTTATGAAGCTTTGAATTGGGGGTTTTTGAATACAGCAAAATTGGAACATCACAATGCCATAAACGCAACCAGCATGCTTGGACGAAAAGATTAGATGCCTCGCGCCTAATTTATATGACTCCAGGGCCTATTCGTTATTTTTCAGAAAGGTGCCTAAGGGAACGCTTAAAAAACCGTTGCCAATCTCTTTCATGTTTCAGAAAAAAAACACAACCACGAAGAAGATGGTTATGTGGCAGGCGATAGTTGGCTCGTTTAAAAGTTCGCGCTAAAATCCACTAACGTTTTTTTGTTTTATTTAATATTAATTGATTGTTGTATTATTAACAAAGTAAGCGCTTGGATCAATTGGCAGGCATACACGCTGGTGACCCTCAGGACCTGGGTTCGAGTCCCAGATCCCCACCCCCTTTCACATTATTTTTCACTTGATGTTTCCATGCAGTTTCAGCCTGAATGAGCACCGTATGTCCACAAAATCTGGTCATCCACGTGCCCAATGGAACGATCAGAAGGCCAAGAATTGAATAACATGGTGAACCATAGTCAACGCATATGCACGCTAGTGGAAAAAGTCTACAAGGCCTGAAGTATTGGGCTCAAATTATTAAAGATTCACCTCACAATTGGGGACAACACCCCCTGAGGTTTGCAATATTTTTTTTCTTTTTTCATTCTTTTTTTATTTTTATTCTTTTTATTAATTCTTGTAATTTAATTATTTTTCATAAAAACACAAAAACAATAAAAAATCAGAAAAGATAAAAAAAATAATAAATATTTTTATTTTAGCATTTTTTGTAAATAAATTGCATCAATTAACTTTAGTTATTTAATTAAGTTTAATTGTAATATTTTCCTTAATAAAATCTAAAATTGGTAGAATTAGGGTTTATAATCATTTTTATCCCTTTTTCTTTTCTTTCATAATAATTAAATATTTCCTATTATTTATTTTTATAATTAAATGGCATGTAAATAATTAGGTTAAATATTAGGTTAAAATTTAATCTTTTCTTAATAAACTAAAAACAACTAGAATTAGGGTTAACATTTTATTTTAATTAATTCGTTTTCATTAAAATCATAAAATACCAAAAAATACCAAAAAAACAATTTCTTTTCTTTTTAATTAATTAATTTCATCATTTAATTTAATTTTCCATTAAAAAGGGTCTAACGCCCTCGTTTTTAATTCTTATTCAATTCGCGTATTTATTTCTTTTGCTTTTAATATTTATGTATCTCTCCCAAAGCCGTGTAATTAATTTCTCGCACTTTACTTTTCATTATTCCTTTATTTTTCTGTCAAATCGGGTTCTGGAAATTTTGGCGATGTGGACCCGCGCCTTTTGTAATAGCTTTAGAACTTTACTTTTCTCGCACTTTTAACTATTAATCAAGGCATGCAAGAATGAATGACGACAAATAAAAACAAACGATAGATCACCTTGACATGACAAGACAAAAATAAATGAATCTGACACACAAATCACACACCACCCCTAGGGTACGCCTCACTGTTGCCTTGCCTCGAAAGGTGATCGTCGAGTAGAGGATGTCTTAGTAAGTCCTCATGATCCGGGAACCTGGCATGAGGGTAGCTTCTAAGGTGTCTTCCCATTGCTCTGGTGATCACCATGTCCCGAACCTCGAATTGACCCGAACACCTCCAACGGTGGTGCTACCTACCTCTCAATGGTGGGATGGCACTACTTTAAAGGACATTTACACAGACGAATTCCTTAGGGTAGGTAGACGACTCTAGATACTTGCTCTAAATTTCAAAACAAAACAAAATACTTTTCACACCAACACATTTTCAAAAAGCTTTCGAAAGCAATTTTTCAAACACTCTTGAGGACTGATACAAGAGTCGAACTGGAATTTTCAAAGAAACTTTTTAAACCCACAGTTGAAAAGCAAACAAACCATTTTTGAAAACACAATGAGCAAGTATCTAAGAGCCCATGGATAACCATGGATAGAAAGAGTGCTAACACCTTCCCTTTCTATAATCTACCTCCCGAACCGAGAGCAATCTCTTTAAGGAATTTTTCTGTGCTTTTGTCCTTTCCATTTGGAGAAAATACAAGACGGTGGCGACTCTTGCTTCCACGACATTTCGCGAACCAGCGTTAAACAGTCAGTTCCAGATCCACCGATCACAGAACTGGCGACTCTGCTGGGGGCTTAACTTAAAGTGAGGTGTACCTTAGGGTTAGTTCATAACTGTGTTTTCAATTGCTTTCCTTGTGTACTTTAAATTGTGGGACTGTCTTGGGAGTTCTATAGATCCTAACCCGGATCTGGGGGATACCTTCTTAGAAAGTAGCAACAAGACTGTGAGGGAACTGTGTGGGGTATACCGACATGGTTGAAACAGTCTGCTACGTTGATGTGGCACTTTGGTGTGTACCGGTAACCCTTGAGTTCAGTCAAGGAGAGTACGAGGCCTCCGCGTGGTGTCGTGAAGCATCAACAGACCTTAGGAACCTTAATTGAACTATCTTGGCCTCTTTAGGGTAGTGAGATAACTGACTTTGGTGCAGTCCGAGGTTGGTTGATACTCGATACTACACTCAATTGAGGGTTGCTTTCCTGGAATATTTCGGTCGCCAGTTCAGTGGCTAAATCGAAACGATGAACAATGAAAGCAATCCAGTGATATTGGGACCCTTAGAACCCGGTTACTTCTAATAGGACAGGTTGAGCCCACCAACTTCAAGAGGGTACTACCCAGACCCCATGCTGGCCTTAAACCCTAAGGGCTTGTCTTGTGTGCCTTACATGTTTGTCTTTGTAAATATCTGTGGTGTGTTTAATCATAGCATCATGACATCATCCAGCATCATATGCATTGACTAACCATTTCAGGGGTTCGAATTTTCATCTTTGTTCTTGTTTTGTAGGACATGGAAACTGTTCGTAGAAAGACAATTCAAGTCAGTCTTGTAAGGGTCCCTCCTCAGCTTAAGGAACTTATATCCAGGATTCCCGAGAACTCTTCATTCAGTGAAAGACATGGAAGCCTCATCAGCTTGGTCAACACCAACATTGAGGAAGATATGATCAAGGTCCTGTTCCAATTCTTTGACCCTCTGCATCACTGTTTCACCTTCTTGGATTATCAGCTGGTACCTACATTGGAGGAGTTCTCCCGGCTCCTGAAGATCCCTATCCTTGATCAACTGCCCTACAACGGTACGGAAAAGGAACCCAAGCTTGAAGAGATTGCTAAAGCCTTGCACCTACAATCATCTGACCTCAAGGGACATTGGGAAGTTAGAAGTGGTATCAAAGGGTTCTTAGCCAGGTTTCTGTTTGAAAAGGCCTATGAATGTTGGAACTCCCTTGACTTACAAGCTTTTGAAGAAGTTGTGGCCCTCCTTGTCTATGGTTTGGTGTTGTTCCCTAACCCAGATCAGCTTATAGATATCAGTGCTGTCTAGATCTTCATGTCCAGGAATCCTATACCTACGTTGCTGGGGGACATCCTTCACTCATGTTACACTCGAACCATGAGAAAAAGAGGTGTCCTTATGTGTTGCACTCCTCTCCTGGGAAGGTGGTTTATTTCGCACCTTCCACAATCAGTTTTGAAGAATGAGCGGGGTTTGAGATGGTCACAACGGTTGATGACTCTTACACATGCAGATATACATTGGTGCCCTAGGTCCAGAGAAGATGTCACTATCATTGATCGTTGCGGGGAGTACCCTAATGTTCCTTTACTTGGAATCAGAGGAGGTATTACTTACAGCCCATGCCTGGCTTGGAGACAGTTTGGTTATGCTCGGAAGGATGGTCCTCATGACATGTTAATTCCTGACATAGTTTTTGACTTCGACAACGATATTCAAGGACTTCGCCAGAGATTTATCAGAGCCTGGAGGATGCCAAGTAGGATAGACAGCAAGACACTGGGGCACAGGAACTCCATCCCATTGGAACCTTATCTCAAGTGGGTACGCGCCCACTCCCAGAAGTTAGTGATGCCCTATCCTCACATGCTCCCAGTAATCAAAGAACCGGTCTTGGAAGGAGAAGTGTCCTACACTATTCAGCACCCTGATATGCCCACATCCTGGGAAGAGATGCAGAAGAGCTGGATCCAGCTTAAGGAAGAACGGAATTCTCTTGAGACTAGTCTACATGCCAGTGAAAAGAAGGTCTTGGAGCTCACCCGCCTGTTGCATGAGGAGAGGAATCTCAACACTTACATAGCTCCAAAGAGGATGCGCAGTGTATTTTGGGATTGATTTGCTTTTGTATTATTTTTCCCATGAGGCTTTGATGTACTAAACAATTATTTCCTTAATGATAACGTGTGTTCCTTTTTGTCTACAACAAATTTGAACTTTCGAACCCTTGAATGCATTGCATAAACACATATCATTCATCATGTGCATAGCAGGTTTTTCCTCTTTTCAGGTTGCTTACAGTTCTTCGCTGTTTATTTCAGCATCATGAATCCTGACTCGTCATCAACTGAGATGTCCATCAAGGCTCTTCAGGCGCAGAATGCGTAATTTCAGGAATTAATCATGGGTCTGGCTCAAGGCCAAGAAGAGCTAAAGGCTCTGCTCCTGAAGAAGGAAAAGAAGAAGAAGAGAAGGACTGTTCTGTTCAGCTCGGGCCGAAGGTTTGGCAATACTCTGCAGAATGAAGAGGCTGGTTCTCCGACAACGAGACTGATTTTGATGAAGAGCAATATCCTCCGGCATAAGACCGTTACAAGCAATTGGAAGACAGGTTGAGTGCTATGGAGATACAACAGGTACCTGGGCTGGATTTTGGAGATCTGGGTTTGTCTACTGGTGTGATCATTCCTCGGAAGTTCAAAGCACCATCTTTCACTAAATATGACGGGGCGTCTTGTCCCAAGCTACATCTCAGGTCCTATGTTCGGAAAATCCAACCGTATTCAGCGGATAAGAATTTGTGGATCCACTTCTTCCAGGAGAGTCTTTCAGGGACTCATCTCGAATGGTTCTATCAGCTGGATGGGACCAAGGTTCGTAACTGGGAGGAGTTGGCTACTACTTTCTATAAGCAGTATCAATATAATGCCGACCTTGCCCCTACACGTACCCAACTCCAGGGTATGCCGTTAGGTTCAAGTGAAGGTTTTAAAGAGTACGCTCAGAAGTGGAGGGATCTGGCTGGCAGGGTGCAGCCTCCGTTGACTGATCGGGAATTGGTAGACATGTTCTTGGGGACCCTATCTGGGCCGTTTTTCAACCATCTTCTCGGGAATTCGTCTGCAGGGTTCACTGATCTGATTCTGACTGGAGAGAGAATTGAGGCTGGATTGAAGTCTGGAAAGATTCCGAAGGGTGCATCGGCTAGATCTAAGAAGAAACCCTTCAAGAAGGAGACTAGTGCTATATATGGCTCCCGGAGACCAGAGAGATCTGAGCGCCGCCAGTCTGTCAGTGCGGTAATGATTGTTAAGCCTGCTGCCGCTCCTCGACCAACCAATCCTCAAAGGGCTGAAAGACCCCGGAGAGAGTTTACCCGTTTGAGCATGACCCTATCGCAGATCTTGCCACAGTTGCTATCTACCAATCTAGTGACCGTCAGAGAGGCACCCAAAGGTGTGAACACTACATCTCCCAAATACAACCCCAATGCCCGCTGTGCGTACCATTCTGATAGCCCGGGGCATGCCACTGATGACTGTTGGGCATTAAGGAACAAGCTGCAGGACCTTATTGACGCCAAGGAGGTACAATTCGAGGCATCTGAGAAGCCTAATGTAGTGACAGCTCCCCTGCCTGCTCATGGAGTGAATGCTATTGGGGACGAGGATGAAGTGGATGAAGCTGAATTTGATAGCTGGATTTACCCGGTAACCGACAGTGGACCTAACAATTGGAGTGCAAAGGACAATCTATCTGTTTCTCTTGTTACTGAGTAATGAATTCTTTTGTTTTGTTATTTGTAATAAACAATAACCTCTACGGCCCGGTGTCTTACCCGAGGCACCGTGGTTTCATTTGTGAGGGCATATAAATTGTCATTTCATATATCATAAATGAAAATCTTGGACGTTTTCTCGCATTGCAAATCTTATGCTCCTTTTCTATCTTTCTTTCCTTTACATATATTTCAAAACAACTGTATTTACACACACACTCACTCATACAGGTTTCAATCCGCTCTGGATCTCACTGGTAACGACTCTGCTACTGCCAGTTATGACTTTGAAAATCTGATCAACTTAGCCGAAGACGAAGGTGAAGATGATTGCGAAGTGCCTGGCGAGCTTGCAAGACTGTTACTTCAGGAGGAGAGGGAAATTCAACCCCATGAAGAGCCAGTGGAAACAATAAACCTGGGTACTGAAGAAGACATGAAAGATGTAAAGATTGGTGCCAACCTAGAGCTCAGCGTGAAGCAACGGTTAACCAAGATGTTACATGATTATATGGAGATCTTTGCCTGGTCCTACGAAGACATGCCCGGGTTGGATACCGATATTGTGGTCCATCACTTGCCTACTAAGGAAGACTGCCCTCCAATTAAGCAAAAGGTCCGCCGGATGCGTCCAGAGATGTCTGAAAAGATTAAAGCCGAGGTTATGAAGCAGTTTGATGCTGGGTTCCTTGCAGTGACTTCTTACCCTCAGTGGGTTGCTAATGTGGTGCCAGTACCAAAGAAGGATGGTAAGGTCAGAATGTGTGTCGACTACAGGGATCTAAACAGGGCCAGCCCCAAGGATGACTTCCCCTTACCTCACATTGATGTCCTTGTTGACAATACAGCTTAGCACAAGGTGTTCTCTTTCATGGATGGCTTTTCAGGTTATAATCAGATCAAGATGGCACCTGAAGACATGGAGAAGACTACCTTTGTTACTCAGTGGGGCACCATCTACTACAAGGTCATGCCGTTTGGATTGAAGAACGCTGGGGCAACCTACCAACGTGCCATGGTTGCTTTATTTCATGACATGATCCATCATGAGATAGAAGTGTATGTTGACGACATGATCGCAAGGTCCCAGACTGAGGAAGAACACCTAGATCATCTGCAGAAGTTGTTTGACCGGTTGAAACTGTACAAGCTGAGATTGAACCCGAACAAGTGCACCTTCGGGGTAAGATCTGGAAAGTTGCTAGGTTTCGTGGTAAGTGACAAGGGAATTCAAGTGGACCCTGCCAAGGTCAAAGCTATTCAAGAGATGCCAGTTCCCAAGACGGAGAAAGAGGTCAGAGGCTTTTTAGGACGCCTGAATTACATTGCTCGATTCATCTCACATTTGACTGCTACCTGTGAGCCAATCTTCAAGCTGCTGAAGAAAGATCAGGTAGTACGTTGGAACGATGAATGTCAGGCTCCTTTCGACAGAATCAAAGAGTATCTCCAAGAACCACCTATCCTCATGCCACCGGTTGAAGGGAGACCTCTAATATTATACCTGACAGTGCTTGACAACTCAATGGGGTGCGTGCTGGGGCAGCATGACGAGTCTGGCCGAAAAGAGCATGCCATTTACTACCTTAGCAAAAAGTTTACCGACTGTGAGACCCGATACTCACTGCTCGAGAAAACTTGCTGCGCTTTGGTATTGGCTGCTCGCCGGCTGAGACAGTATATGCTGACTCATACCACCTTGTTGATCTCAAAGATGGATCCTATAAAGTACATATTCGAAAAGCCTGCTCTGCCTGGGAGAATTGCAAGATGGCAAATGATCTTGACGGAATACGACATTCAGTATACAACCCAGAAAGCCATTAATGGAAGTGTATTGGCAGACCACTTGGCACATCAGGCAGTAGATGACTATCAATCAATGAACTTCGAGTTTCCGGATGAAAGTATCATGATTGTGACTGATTGTGAAGTACCTGGACCGGGTGAAGGACCTGAGGAAGGATCTCGATGGTCTATGCACTTTGACGGAGCCTCCAACGCTTTGGGTAACGGTATCGGCGCTGTAATCATATCTCCTCAAGGTACTCATACTCCGCTCACTACCCGGCTATGTTTCAATTGTACCAACAACATGGCGGAGTATGAGGCGTGCATCACGGGTCTTCAAGCTGCGATCGACCTAAGGATTAAGTTTCTAAGTGTCTTCGGAGATTCCACTCTCGTGATCAATCAAATCAAAGGAGAGTGGGATACGAAACATCCGAATCTTATCCCTTACAGAGAATGTGTGTTGACCCTGATCCCCCACTTCACAGAGATAACCTTTGAACACTTCCCAAGAGAAGAGAATCAGCTGGCGGACGCGTTAGCTACAATGTCTTCTATGTTCAAGGTCAAATGGGATAATGAGGCTTCCCGGATCATCATCTGGAAACTGGACGAACCGGCATACTGTTGTGATCTCGAGGCTGAACTGGTAACTGAGAAGCCTTGGTACCGTGAGGTGAAGAGATATTTGGAAGCTCAGGAATACCCTGAAGGTGCCTCTGTCAATGATAAGAAGTTCCTGAGAAGGTTCGCGGCAAAGTTCTTCCTTAGCAACGACGTCTTGTACAAGCGAAACCATGATTCAACCCTACTGCGTTGTGTGGATAAAACTGAAGCAGAAAGGATCATGGAAGAGATACATGAAGGGACCTTTGGTACACATTCCAGTGGACACACTATGGCAAAGAAGATCCTTCGGGCAGGGTATTACTGGTCCACAATGGAAGCTGACTGCTACCAACATTCCAGGACATGCCATAAGTGCCAGATTTATGCAGACAAGGTGCATATCCCTCCAGTTCCCCTGAATGTTCTGACTGCGCCTTGGCCGTTTGCAATGTGGGGCATAGACATGATCGGTGAGATTAAACCTACGGCATCTAATGGGCATCGCTTCATCCTAGTAGCGATTGATTACTTTACAAAGTGGGTTGAAGCAGCTTCCTACGCTACGGTAACCAAGACTGTGGTGGCACGGTTCATTCGGCATAATCTGATCTATCGGTACGGCGTCCCAGAGAGAATTATTACAGATAACGGTACCAATCTGAATAACAAGATGATCACTGAGCTCTGCGAGCAGTTCAAAATACAGCACCACAATTCTTCTCCTTACAGACCGAAGATGAATGGGGCTGTAGAAGCAGCAAATAAGAACATTAAGAAAATCGTGCAGAAGATGACAGTGACTTATAAAGATTGGCATGAGATGTTACCATTCGCTCTACATGGGTACCACACCTCAACCAGGACGTCAACCGGGGCAACTCCTTTCGCCTTGGTTTATGGTATGGAGGCAGTCTTACCAATCGAAGTGCAAATACCCTCTCTCCGGATAATGAAGGATGCAAATCTGAACGAGGATGATTGGATCCAGACACGACTTGATCAGCTCAACCTTATTGATGAAAAGAGACTTGCTGCTATCTGCCATGGTCAGACATATCAGAAACGGATGATCAGGGCATTTAACAAAAAGGTCAGACCACAGGAATATCAAGTTGGGGATCTGGTAATCAAGCGAATCATCCTTCCTCAGAGTGATCCAAGGGGCAAATGGACCCCTACGTACGAAGGTCCATTTGTGGTTAAACATGTGTTCTCAGGAGGAGCAATGATATTGACCAACATGGATGGTGACGACCTTCCTCACCCCGCCAATGCAGACATAGTAAAAAGATACTACGCATGAAAAAAGACCCGCTAGACTGACATGCCTAGGCAAAAATTAGGGCTTCCCGTCGAACCAAAAGGTTCGGGCAAAATGAAGGGATGAGATGAAAAAAACTGTACACCCGGCAAGTCGAAAACCTGAAAAGGCGGCTTGGGCAAAAATGGGTATCCCGGTGGACTGAAAACCCGAAAGGGCGGTCCAGGAAAAAATTAGGGATAAAGCGTAATACTATGTCTCATTGGATCACTTTGCATCCAGAATCCGGTATCTACATCAAGTTCAGACGGCATCGATCAGTCAGCTTCATCTTCGTTTAGGTCATCAAGTGATGAGACGCTCGGAGATATAATGGCAATAGCAGAGTTGAAACCCAGTGGGATCATTCATTTCACATAGCTGTTTTATTTTCTCTTGTACAAAATTTGTATAAACTCTTTTGTTCGGCGGCGTTCTCTTACTAGGACGTCAGCCTCTTGTACACAAAACGCCTATTTTCAGGCCATTCAAAAATCAATACAAAATATACTTTTCAGTTAAAAGTGCCAATTGTTTTTCTTTTTCTGTTTTGTTTTGCGAAGAACGTCCAAGGTTCAATTTGTGATATATGCATTGACAATAATTTGCTAACTCATGAATATTTGCATACGAAACAAAGAATTAACTACAGGTAACATTAGAAACAGGGGCAATAAAGAGTTGTCTAAGCAATCTAATTGTTCTATCCTCTAAGGTATCAAGATAGGTTCAGCTAAAGAACACAACCAGATACCCCAATTCCCCAAAGAGTAAGTCAGCAAGACAGTATACTCTCCTCAAGCAAAGCTATATTATCAAACCTTAAGGAAGTCGAGTATCCTCCAGCAGATCTCAACATTCCCCGGCAGCATATATATTCTTAACAAGCATCCCCGGTAGTCTTGGTCTAAAGATTGTTCCCCGGCGGCATATCAAACATTCAAAGGAATCACTTCCCCCGCAGTGCAAAACTTCCCCAGGAGAGTCCAATCCAGTTTCCCCAGGAAAGTTGGAATTCATCTCCCTAAACAGTAAGCTTATCCCCAGTAGATTTCTGGAAGCTTATCCCCGTAGAGCACGAGCGCGTCGTCCGGCTTTATTCAAAGAGTTATTTCCCTACCAGGATATAACTGGGTTATCCTCAGCCAAAAGCCACGGAAAGAGCGTCCTCGACGAAGTCTTCTTATCCCCAGCGAAGTCTATTAACACTTACAATACAACAAGGGTATCCCCAGCAAGTTACTATCAACGACTCAGCAAAGTATCTCTCTCCCCACAGAGTATTGCTCCCCAGCAAGATTACTAGAGTACTTTTCTCCTCGCAGAGTAATCCATTCGCCAAGTTCATGCTCCAACGGAGTCATCTTCTCCTACCAGTATTCTTGCAATTATCATCCTCAGCGGAAGCAAAATCTATTCTCCAACATCAACCCAGGAGTGGCTTCCCGGCACCCGTCAAGGATTTACTTTCCTAGACGAAAAACATACATTCGTAAACATCACATACATCATTATAGCATGCATAGACGCATCATATCTTACAAATCTCATTTATGTTGAGAACATCATTGCTTGATCCATATCATGCATTGCATATGATTGACCTTTACCTTTCAGGAAAGATTCAGTTAAATTCTCAATCATATTCCAAGACCTAGACCGGTTCAGTTAATCGACTCCAAAGATTTCTTACCCAGTCCACGGCCTTCTCTAGTCCAGCTAAATCGACCCCAAACAGATGAAGACTCAGTAGAAGTTGTCAAAGGTTTTTCTCAATGGTTGCTTTTGAGATTATAATTTCCTATGGTTCTCTCCCCAATCCTGCGGAGACGATAATTCCATTCCAGGTTTTTCTCAATGGTTGCTTTTGAGATTATAATTTCCTATGGTTCTCTCCCCAATGCTGCGGAGATGATAATTCCATTCCAGGTTTTTCTCAATGTTTGCTTTTGAGATTATAATTTCCTATGGTTCTCTCCCCAATGCTGCGGAGACGATAATTCCATTCCAGGTTTTTCTCAATGGTTGCTTTTGAGATTATAATTTCCTATGGTTCTCTCCCCAATGCTGCGGAGATGATAATTCCATTCCAGGTTTTTCTCAATGTTTGCTTTTGAGATTATAATTTCCTATGGTTCTCTCCCCAATGCTGCGGAGACGATAATTCCATTCCAGGTTTTTCTCAATGTTTGCTTTTGAGATTATAATTGCCTATGGTTCTCTCCCCGATCCTGCGGAGATGATAATTCCATTCCAGGTTTTTCTCAATGTTTGCTTTTGAGATTATAATTTCCTATGGTTCTCTCCCCAATCCTGCGGAGACGATAATTCCATTCCAGGTTTTTCTCAATGGTTGCTTTTGAGATTATAATTTCCTATGGTTCTCTCCCCAATGCTGCGGAGATGATAATTCCATTCCAGGTTTTTCTCAATGTTTGCTTTTGAGATTATAATTTCCTATGGTTCTCTCCCCAATGCTGCGGAGATGATAATTCCATTCCAGGTTTTTCTCAATGTTTGCTTTTGAGATTATAATTTCCTATGGTTCTCTCCCCAATGCTGCGGAGATGATAATTCCAATCCAGGTTTTTCTCAATGATTGCTATTGAGGTTGTAATCGCCTATGGTTCTCTCCCCGATACTGCGGAGATGGTAATTCCCACCAAGATTTCGCTCAATGATTGCTGTTGAGGTTAAGGTCATCCAAGGTTCTCTCACCGTTCCTGCTGAGGTAGTAACCACCCCTGGTTCATTCATCATCTTTTGGAAGCTCCAGATCCAGCTCCTGTAACCAGTCAGGACACATCTATACAAAGAGTTTGAAGACCAGCCCCGTAACAGGTCAGGTAATCATCTTCTTTTTTGCAGGTACGCAAGTTCTCGCTAAGGAATCTCTTACGCGATCAACATCCAGATGGCATCTATAAGCCCATCATCCTATTCATCAATCTCTAAATGGCATCTATAAGCCCATTTCCATCACACTGCTACTATGTGAGCGTAAATTTCTGGGCACTCTAGTGTTCAATCATCTTCCACCTTCGGATTACGAAAGGCACGTCAGCCAATCTGCATCCTCAGGTCTAAGAAGATTGAACAGGGGCAACTGTTGAACCCCAAAATTTTCCCTCCCATATTCTTCAAAGAAATTGCCAAGTCATGCTTCAAAATTCCCCAAGGGTTGCACAGTTCAAGGGCCTCCTAAACAGTCAAAATTAGGGTTTTGGTTCTGATCAAGAAAATGAAGTTTCCAAGGGTCCAATCAAGTCCCACATGCCTATAATCATGGTCAAGCATCCTCATACAAAGTTTCAAGACTTTCAGCACAAAATTGCACAGTCAAAAACCATAATTGCACTACAGTCAACTGTAGGGGCAAAATGGTCATTTGACAGTCAAAAGTCCAAATTTTTGGTCAACATCTCATTTTGAAGCCACAAACATCATTTGATCAATTCTTGATCATGATTCTCAAAGCTTGGCTCAAAAATCATCAAGATGCAAAAGTTTCCTTATTTGGACAGTTGAAAAAGTCAACTGTAAATTGACCAGGGCATAACTTTCACATGGATTATCAGAAAAATTCCATCCAAAGCTCATTTTGAAGAGAAATACATTTCCTACAACTCTTCTTCACACTTCAAGTCCAAGAAATGCTCTCACAAAAAGTTATCAATTTCAACATTATAGGTCATTTTCAAAAGTCAACAAAAAGGGACTTTAAGTAAAAGGCCATAACTTGAGATTGGTAAATACAAATGACATGGGACCAAAGGCATTGGTTAGAGGACTCAAAGACCTTTCCAAAATGTCCAAGAACATGAGCAAAGCTTAAAAATTGAGCAAGTTATGCCTTGTGGAAGTTGGGAAATTTTTGGATATTTTGAAAAGTCAACATTGGTTCAAATGACCTAAAATTGCTAATGGGCCTCTTTTTCTTCCACAATTCATCATCCAAGGCATGTGCACGACCATTTGGCCCAAAGGGAAGTTTTTATCATTTTTTATTTATTTATTTGGATTTTTATTATTAATAATTCATTTAAATTAAAATAAATACATGAAAAATACTAAAACTAGGTTTTAAATCTTTTTATGCATATTATATACTCAATATTTCGTGCATAGCTAGATTTGGAAAGAATTGAAGAGAATTGGCCATGATTTGTACAAAATAGCATGAAAAAAGATTGAAAAAGATCTTGAAAAATCAAATCTTACAAACCATGAATGCAAAGGTTTTGGATCAATTTTTTTAACCCTAATCACTCTCCTATACATACACAAGTAAGACCTAATCCTCCTAACCAAAAAGCTGCGCAAGAACCTGGAGAACAAAACTTGACTTTTTGCTTAAAAATCTCAAAACTGAAAACAGGGTTAGAGGACGATTCAAGGCAAGATCGTTATCCCATCACCTTCCTGAAGCTTCAAGGAAGGATTTCCAATCAAAATCATTCATTCTAACGCCCTAAATTGGTAACACGAGTGCAGCCTGTACAGAGAAAATTTCATATTCTTGCATCTCAATTCATGTGCATTTAGCAATTTTTAATATATGATTTGTGTTCATTATTCAATTCTGAAGCTAACCCAACTGCTTAATTGTGTTTTCATCACCTCTATGCGAATCTACCATGGTCGTATTTTAGGGTTTATGAAGCTTTGAATTGGGGGTTTTTGAATACAGCAAAATTGGAACATCACAATGCCATAAACGCAACCAGCATGCTTGGACGAAAAGATTAGATGCCTCGCGCCTAATTTATATGACTCCAGGGCCTATTCGTTATTTTTCAGAAAGGTGCCTAAGGGAACGCTTAAAAAACCGTTGCCAATCTCTTTCATGTTTCAGAAAAAAAACACAACCACGAAGAAGATGGTTATGTGGCAGGCGATAGTTGGCTCGTTTAAAAATTCGCGCTAAAATCCACTAACGTTTTTTTGTTTTATTTAATATTAATTGATTGTTGTATTATTAACAAAGTAAGCGCTTGGATCAATTGGCAGGCATACACGCTGGTGACCCTCAGGACCTGGGTTCGAGTCCCAGGTCCCCACCCCCTTTCACATTATTTTTCACTTGATGTTTCCATGCAGTTTCAGCCTGAATGAGCACCGTATGTCCACAAAATCTGGTCATCCACGTGCCCAATGGAACGATCAGAAGGCCAAGAATTGAATAACATGGTGAACCATAGTCAACGCATATGCACGCTAGTGGAAAAAGTCTACAAGGCCTGAAGTATTGGGCTCAAATTATTAAAGATTCACCTCACAATTGGGGACAACACCCCCTGAGGTTTGCAATATTTTTTTTCTTTTTTCATTCTTTTTTTATTTTTATTCTTTTTATTAATTCTTGTAATTTAATTATTTTTCATAAAAACACAAAAACAATAAAAAATCAAGAAAAGATAAAAAAATAATAAATATTTTTATTTTAGCATTTTTTGTAAATAAATTGCATCAATTAACTTTAGTTATTTAATTAGGTTTAATTGTAATATTTTCCTTAATAAAATCTAAAATTGGTAGAATTAGGGTTTATAATCATTTTTATCCCTTTTTCTTTTCTTTCATAATAATTAAATATTTCCTATTATTTATTTTTATAATTAAATGGCATGTAAATAATTAGGTTAAATATTAGGTTAAAATTTAATCTTTTCTTAATAAACTAAAAACAACTAGAATTAGGGTTAGCATTTTATTTTAATTAATTCGTTTTCATTAAAATCAAAAAATACCAAAAAAACAATTTCTTTTCTTTTTAATTAATTAATTTCATCATTTAATTTAATTTTCCATTAAAAAGGGTCTAACGCCCTCGTTTTTAATTCTTATTCAATTCGCGTATTTATTTCTTTTGCTTTTAATATTTATGTATCTCTCCCAAAGCCGTGTAATTAATTTCTCGCACTTTACTTTTCATTATTCCTTTATTTTTCTGTCAAATCGGGTTCTGGAAATTTTGGCGATGTGGACCCGCGCCTTTTGTAATAGCTTTAGAACTTTACTTTTCTCGCACTTTTAACTATTAATCAAGGCATGCAAGAATGAATGACGACAAATAAAAACAAACGATAGATCACCTTGACATGACAAGACAAAAATAAATGAATCTGACACACAAATCACACACCACCCCTAGGGTACGCCTCACTGTTGCCTTGCCTCGAAAGGTGATCGTCGAGTAGAGGATGTCTTAGTAAGTCCTCATGATCCGGGAACCTGGCATGAGGGTAGCTTCTAAGGTGTCTTCCCATTGCTCTGGTGATCACCATGTCCCGAACCTCGAATTGACCCGAACACCTCCAACGGTGGTGCTACCTACCTCTCAATGGTGGGATGGCACTACTTTAAAGGACATTTACACAGACGAATTCCTTAGGGTAGGTAGACGACTCTAGATACTTGCTCTAAATTTCAAAACAAAACAAAATACTTTTCACACCAACACATTTTCAAAAAGCTTTCGAAGCAATTTTTCAAACACTCTTGAGGACTGATACAAGAGTCGAACTGGAATTTTCAAAGAAACTTTTTAAACCCACAGTTGAAAAGCAAACAAACCATTTTTGAAAACACAATGAGCAAGTATCTAAGAGCCCATGGATAACCATGGATAGAAAGGGTGCTAACACCTTCCCTTTCTATAATCTACCTCCCGAACCGAGAGCAATCTCTTTAAGGAATTTTTCTGTGCTTTTGTCCTTTCCATTTGGAGAAAATAAAAGACGGTGGCGACTCTTGCTTCCGCGACATTTCGCGAACCAGCGTTAAACAGTCAGTTCCAGATCCACCGATCACAGGGCAGATGCCTTCAAAGATATCCATGGTATCCTTGTTATTATGCTCCAAAGCCCATGCTCAAGATTTGGTAAAATTTCTGAGGCCTTCTCATGTACCATAAGAGACCTCTGCTGATCAGTTTGAGAATTATGTTGCAAGCCTAACAACTGATAATGGATTAGGCTTTTCTGATGTTGACTTAACTCCTACAGGGAAGAATCATAAAAAGACCATGCATGTCTCTATTGAGTGTAGGGGCACTACCTTGGTGCATGTGTTGGTTGATACAGGTTCTTCATTAAATGTATTACCAAAAGGTGCTCTAGATAGACTGGACTATGAAGGGGTTGTGTTGAAACCCAATGATATTATGGTAAGAGCCTTTGATGGGTCAAGAAGAATGGTACATAGAGAGGTTGATCTTTGGATCAAAGTGGGATCTCAGGTCTTCAACTCCACCTTCTATGTAATGGACATTCGTTTGGCCTATTCCTATTTGCTTTGACGCCCTTGGATTCATGGGGTAGGCGTTGTTACCTCGACCTTGCATCAAAAATTAAAGTATCATGTGAAAGGGAAAAGTGTTACAGTTTATGGAGAAGAAGAGTATATGGTGAGCCCTTTGAATTCATTCAAATATGTTGATATGGATGGTGAATTCATTGAGACTCCCTGCCAGACCTTTGAAGTAATTCCCCCGACAATTGTTGTTGCTAAAGATACTCTTTCTAATCCTAAGATTACCAAGGATCCACCAAGAATGGCTTCTCTGAAAGATGCTAGGGTTGTGGTAGAAAAAGGTGGTTTCACTATTTGGGGTCAGCTTCCTGACATTCCTTACAAGTCCAACAAATTTGGTTTGGGTTTCACCTCAGAGGCTTGGAAGGTGGTTCGTCATGCTCGTGCTAGGAGACCACCTTTCCACGTCAACAATAATAAAGTCAATGCTATAAAAGACACTAATAGTGATTGTGATTTTAGACAACTGGATTTTCTCGACTACTGCCGGAGGACTCAACAACTGAAAGGCTAAAGACTTTATACCAATCTCCTTTAGTCAGAAGTAATTGCCATTTCCTGTTTTTTTTCTTCAAGTTTTTGGGATATGTAATTTTAAACAATAACTTTAAGCCTTGTGCCTTACGCGGGGCACAACGGTCCACTTGTTAGGGTTTTTATCTTTCATAAACATATGTTCATTTAATAAAAGCATTGGAAGTTTTGCAATCAAATTTTGTGCTCTTTGTCTTTCTTTTTACTTTTATCACTTTTGAATAGCTATGTGTTCTTACACACACCCACATAATAAATTGCATATCCACACTCACTCTGGATCCCATTGATAATAGTTATGATATTGCCAGCTATGACTTTAAAAATCCGATCTACCAAGCCGAGGACGAAGGTGAGGAAGATTGTGAATTACTTGGGGAACTTGCTAGGCTGTTAATGCAAGAAGAAAAGCCATACAACTGCATGAAGAGCCAGTCGAGGTTGTGAATCTGGGTACTGCAAAAGACAAGAAAGAAGTCAAGATAGGCGCCAATCTAGAGGACAGTGTCAAGAATAGATTAATCCAGATACTGCATGACTATGTTGAGATCTTCGCTTGGATGTACGAAGAAATTCCAGGGCTTGATACTGACATCATGGTTCACTGTCTACCAATGAAAGAAGGTTGCTCTCCTATAAAGCAGAAAGTTCGTCGTATGCGTCCCGAGATGTCTGAAAAGATCAAGGCTGAGGTTATGAAGCAATTCAATGCGAGTTTATTAGCTGTTACACCCAATCCTCAATGGGTTGCAAATGTGGTGCCAGTACCTAAAAAGGATGGCAAAGTGCGTATGT
Source organism: Vicia faba (assembly GCA_948472305.1). Taxonomy (NCBI): domain Eukaryota; kingdom Viridiplantae; phylum Streptophyta; class Magnoliopsida; order Fabales; family Fabaceae; genus Vicia; species Vicia faba. The sequence continues at coordinate 1,035,709,056 of OX451736.1, forward strand.
GTGTAGACTACAGGGATCTGAACAGGGTAAGCCCCACAGATGACTTCCTGCTTCCCCATATTGATTTTTTGGTCGACAACACCGCTCAACATAACGTATTTTCTTTTATGGACGGTTTCGCAAGATATAATTAGATCAAGATGGCACCTGAAGACATGGAGAAAACAACCTTCGTTACACAACGGGGCACTTTTTGTAACAAAGTTATGCCTTTTGGTTTGAAGAATGCTGATGCAACATATCAGCGGGCTATGGTAGCTTTGTTCCATGACATGATTCATCACAAGATAGAGGTCTATGTTAACAACATGATATCCACGTCTCAGAATGAAGAAGAACATTTTGACCAATTACACAAGTTGTTTGAGAGGTTGAAGAAATATAAGTTGAGACTGAATCCAAACAAGTGCACCTTTGGGGTGAGATCCGGTAAGCTCCTGGGTTTCACCGTCAATGGTAAAGGTATTGAAGTCGATCCCGCCAAAGTCAAATCTATCCAAGAAATTCCAGCTCCTCGTACCAAAAAGGAAGTCAGAGGTTTCCTGGGACGACTGTATTATATTGCCAGATTTATTTCTCATTTGACTGCTACTTATGAGCCAATATTTAAGTTACTGAAGAAATATCAAGTAGTTAAATGGAACGGCGACTGTCAAATATATTTTGATAAAATTAAGGAGTACCTTCAAGAACCTCTGATTCTGATGCCACTAGTTGAAGGAAGACCTTTAATCATGTACCTAACAGTGTTAGAGAACTCAATGGGGGTGTGTACTGGGGCAACATGACGATTCTGGTCGAGAATATCACTGTTATACCCCAAAATTTTCCCTCCAATTTTTCTCAATACATTCTTTCAAGGCTCCTCAAAGACTCAAGACACTTAAGGGTTGACCAGTCAGATGCTCCTCCTAAACCCAAAGAGCCTATAATTAGGGTTCTGAGTTTTCTTAAGGAAGCTTGGGTTGCAAAGGTCTCAAGTGGCTTCCATGGTTCTTCATAGGTCCTCAACAAGGTTCGCGTCAAGTTTCAAGTCCTACATCACATGTTTGGTCAGTCAATGGCTCAAATGTTTGAAAATCAATTGTATTGGTCAAAAAGTCAATTATGGTCAACATACAGTCAAACTTCAAGATTATACGTCAACATCAACATTTTTAAGTGATATTCATAATTTGATCAAGGGTTGATTAGTATTCCTCACGGAAAGCCCTCAGATCATCAAAAGTAAAGAATTTCCAAATTAGGGTTTCCTTAGGAGAAGTCAACTAAACTTTGACCAAGCATAACTTTCACATGCTTCATCAACTTTTCCCTAACCAAATACCATTTTGAAGAAAATTCAATTCACTACAACTTTTATTTTATTATCAAGTCCAAAAAATGCTTCATTTGGAAGATATGATCTAGTACATTATAGGTCATTTTCAAAAGTCAACAAAAGACACTTGTTGTCAAGGCAACTTACATCAAGATAATGTCTTCAAATGCAAAAATGATAAAAGGAGAAAGTGCAGAGGACATCTTAAGCTTTTCAAAAAGTCAAAGATCATCTTCAAAAGATGAAAATTGAGCAAGTTATGAGGTGCACAAGTTGGGAAATTTTCAAGAAATGCATGAAATCTCAATTGAGAAAATTTGTGATTTTAGGTTATTGGGCCTAACATTTTAGAGTTCAAACATGCTCATGACATATCCAAGAGCCTCTAAACCTATCCATGCATTATTTTGATTTTTATTTATATTTATTTGAATTTTTATTCATTTAAGTACAAAAGAAATCAAGTGAAATATCAAGTAAATGGATCAATGCTTAAGTGGACTTCATTTGGATCATTCAAGGGCCCAAAAATTCGTGCAAGATACACACAAATGGTCTAGGTTCATTGCAAGTTCAAAAGGGCAAGAATCACTAAAAAATAGCAACTTCTTAATGTGTTGGATTTTTGTATCATGGCCATGAATAAGTTGTTTCCTTGCCATATTTATTTGTTTCCTTCCATTCTTCTATTTAAGCATAACAATTCAAGCTCAAAAGGGACAAAAATCCTTGCATACAAGAGCGCTCTCAAAATTCTCAAAAATCAAAGAAAAGTTGCAAAATATGTAACTTCACTTCCAGGCGCTACCAATCCAAACCAAGGCCATCAATACACTCCTGAGACCTTCAGAAGTCATATCCAGTCCTCACATAGGCCCGAAGCACGCCAAAACATCTCCTCCCATTCACGCCAATTGGTAAGTGTGGTGAAGATTCAAAACTTTGACCTCAGACCTTATTAACCATTGCTAACATGATTAATCTGTTCATATGCATCATTGGAATGTATTTGACGTTTTACATGTGAGTCTTGATGCAGAAATAAGAACATGCCATTGTTAGGGCACGAAGCGTTTAAAGATTCAGATCTCATGTTACAAGCGTCTTTATGCCAAACTAATGGCACCACTGAGATCACAGGATCCAATATACTGGATCTAGAGTTTTACCTTTTTTGTTTGATTGATTTTGCAGGTTTTAAAGAAAAACCCCCATTGGAGATGATGGTGTTTTCCACCCTCCATGGTGGTTTGAAAAACATAGAGGAGGTCAACGCAGTCGTGGCAGAACGAAATGTCATGATTGGCCCATTGCTTTTTTTTATTATTTGATTTGCGTAACTAATATTTTCCATTTTAAAAAAATCAGTTTTATTTTAATAAACAACAAATCAGAAAATCAGAAAATCACAAAAATATTAGATTTAAATTTTTATTAATTAAAATAATTTTGATTAATTATGTAATCGCCCTTTTTTTAATTAATTAACTAATTAGAATTAGATTCTTGTAATTTAATTATATTTCCAAATTAAAAACAACAAAAAAACATTTTTCCAATGCTTAGAACTTGTTTATGGTTTTTCATCTTTCCCCTTTTCTCCTCCGCACGTTTGTTTGCTATATTCGCATTATTTTCATGGATTACGTATTGTACAAAGGTATGTAATAGTTTAAACTAGGACTTTTTACATTTTTCTTTCCCCCATTTCTGGTTTGTATTCTCCCCCATCCCGAAGCGATGTAATAGCGTAGTTTAAATTTCCGCATTTTTATTTTTCCGCACTTATATATATATTTAACTGCTAGATGTATGCTAATAGGTATTGTATGATAAGACTTAAAAGCAAACATTAGAAAACCTAACATTCAAGACAAATATAACTGAAACACAACACATTTCTTACACGCGCACCTCTAAGGTACCTCCACTTGTTGCCTTCAGAAAAACAATCATGTCCCTCGAACATTGGATGTTTTAGCAAAGACCCTCGGTTGAAAAGATCGTAGTCCCTCGATGACCCTTCGATGCTGCCTTCGATAAACGGTCTAGTCCCTTACGATAAAATTTCTAAAGTGCCCTACGAGTTGCCTTTATGATTGTACGATGACCTGCGCTTGTCCCTCAAACATCTAATGATAGAGCTACCTACTAACTAATGGTAGGATATCACTATCTAAAGGAAAAGAGGAAAAGAACAAAGACCATTCGAGTAGGTAGACAACTTATAGTTGCTTGCTCACCAAACAAAATAAATTACTCACACATGCACTCTCTTTTCTAAATATTTTCAAAGACAAAACACTTTGTATGCATTCTCAACGATGCGAGAATCATTACAAAGTTTTCCGTACTATGGCATCTTTTCAAAATATTTTCAAAAAACACACTTACACAAAAAAACATTTTCAAAGTGAGCTAGCAGCTAAGAGCCCGTAGATAACTACGGATGAAAAGGGTGCTAAAACCTTCCCTTTTCATAATCTACCCCCCCGAACTCAAAATCTTTAAAAATGCATTTCCTGTTCTTTTCACCCTTTCCTTTATTGGATAAAAGAAAAGTTGGTGGCGACTCTTGCTAATCGTAACATTTGCGATAAAATGCAAAACCAGTAAAGTCAGTTCTCCCACCATATTAAAGAACTGGCGACTCTACTGGGGATACTAAAAGTGAGGTTACCTTAGAGATAGTTCATATTTTAAAATTCTTTCCTTGTTTGACTTACTTGATTTATTCTTGAAGGGTTGTTTGGGTATTCTTGTATAGATCCTATACCCGGATCTAGGGCATATTAGGTAAGTTGAAATAGATCGTGGGGACTATGAGGCGTAATACTGACATGGTTGAAGCGATGACTATGTTAGTGTGACACATTTGTTGGTACCAGTATCCCTTGAGTCCAGTCGAGGAGAATACGGGGCCGTTGTGTAGTGTCATAAAGCACTAGTTGACCGTAGAACCTTAGTTGAACAACTTGGCCAATAGAAAGTAGTGAGATAGCCGACTTTGGTGCAAAACTAAAGTTGGTTGATACTCGATACTACACTCATTGAGATCATACTTTCGGGATATTTCAGTCACTAATAAAGAAGTTTGTGCTGAAACAATGCCCGAGAAAGATCGGTGATATTGAGACTCATAGAACCTGGTTACTTCTTTTAGGACAGGTTGAACAAACTAAACTTCAAGAGGGTACTTACCTACAAACTCCATGCAAGCCTGAACCTAAGGCTACTTGTGTGACTTGTTTGCATTCACTATCTAACAACTTGAACTCCTTGCAGGGATTATTTGTATTCATTATATAACGACGTGAATTCCGTGTAGGACTTGTTTGTAGTAATTATCCAATAACCTGAACTTCTTGAAAGACTTACTTGTTTATGTTACCTTGCACTTTTGTTTGGTGCATAACATACACATCATGAAATCATGCTCATTAACCATTTCAAAGATCTTAAAGGGCCTGTGATGCGGGTTATGATGAACCAGATGTCTAGCAAGGGGCAAGAGGATTTATTTTCCTCTAGCCAATGCCCTCAAAGCATAATGTCTTGAGTCAGAGGCTATGACCCACTCGGCATGGTGAGCTTGATTCTCGTAGAAGGACATTCAATGATACGAAGTTCTCCAATCAAAGTTGCAATTAAAATTCAAACATCTTCTTGTGTTTACCCCGCGAGACTCTTGAAAACATTGCATGCATGTAATTATATAACAGGTATTCACAAGACAGGCTTCTCATTTTCTAGCTGTTTATTTCAGCAAGGAAGATGACTCCCAAACAGAACGACAGAGATCTCCAAATTCAAGATGCTGAATTCAAGGAAATGTTCCTGAATCTATCCAAGGGGAAATAATAATTGAAAACACTCCTCGTTGGGAACATGGCCAAGAAAAACCCTGAAGATAACAAGGATGACCAGTTGGAACAATTGGAAGCTGAGATGGTGATGATGAAAATCCAGATGATGGGTCAGATGGCTCTTATCCAAAATTTAGCTCGGGGACAAGAAGAGTTGAGGATTCTCATCAACAAGCCTCATCAAGACAAATACGATCATATGGGACAAACTGCTAGAACTTGGGGTCTAATCAATGATCAACCTCTCTTGGCAGACATGGAATTGAGTGGTGTAACACCCCAATTCTACCCAGCAATATATAAATAAATCAGAGTTATAAAATCAATCATGCAAACGAATCAGGATGCCACAAATTCATCATTAAAACTCATTGCATTCATCATGGATATATAACACTTTAAAACTTCGGATGAACCATCAACATAAAACTTTAATTAAATAATTCAACAATTTAAACATCTACGCAACAGAATTCTTAATAACATCTTTATCATCATTACAGCAACTTCAAAACAACACAGTTTAATAATAATCAACTTAAAGTTCAACCATCACTCAAAGCGAATCATGTCCTCTTATAGTATTAGGTAACCCTGTCACAAAGTCCATTGAAATGTTATCCCATTTCTATTCTGGAACTTCTAACAGTTGCATTAACCCTGCTGGCTTCTGATGCTCAACTTTTGACTTCTGACAAGTCAAACATGCATACACAAACTGAGCCACATCACTCTTCATTCCAGGCCATCAAAACAAACCTTTCAAATCTTGATACATCTTTGTAGCTCCTGGATGAATACTCACCTTACTTCTATGACTCTCTTCAAGTATCACTTTCTTTATCTCAGCATCATTAGGAATACAAATTCGGTTACGAAATCTCAACACACCTTGCGCATCTAGCTTAAAATCACTATTCTCATATTGATCAATCCCAACCATCAAATCTACCAGTTTCACATCCAACTTCTGAGCTTCTCTGATACTGTCTAAAAATTCATTATTAATCTTCAACATTCCTAACATAACACTTCACGGACTTCAGAGTTTCCCATTGCAACACAATGTCAAACTTCGATGGATCTTTAGCGATGCCACTACCTGAAATCTCATGACCAAGAAAACTAATCTCCTTCAACCAGAATTCACACTTGGACAGCTTTGCATACAACTTCTTATCTTTCAAAACTTACAATACTACTCTTAAGTGTTCTGCATGCTCTTGTTCTGACTTAGAGTAAATCAAAATATCATCAATGAACACCACTACAAACCGATCCAAATAAGTATGAAATATACGATTCATATACTCCATGAATACTCCCGGCGCATTAGTAACACCGAAAGGCATCACCGAATAATCATAATGTCCATAACGTGTTCTGAAAGCCGTCTTCTAGATATCTTCATCCTTCACTTTAATCTTATGGTAAACCGACCTCAAATCAATCTTACTAAACACACGAGCATCCACCAATTGGTCCATCAAGTCATATATTCTTGGAAGTGGATACTTGTTCTTAATCGTCACTTTATTCAACTGTCTATAATCAACACAAAGCCTCATACTTCCATCTTTCTTCTTTACTAACAACACTGGAGCTCCCCATGGCGATACACTTGGTCTTACAAAATTCTTCTCAAGTAACTCCTCCAATTGCTTCTTTAACTCTGACAATTCAGATGCAGGCATCCTGTATGGTGCCATAGACACATGTCTGGTACCAGGTACAAGATCAATAGCAAATTCAACTTCCCTTTCCGGCGGTACATCAAGAATTCCATCGGGGAAAACTTCAGGAAATTCACATACCACCTGCAATTCCTCAATTATAGCTTGAGTCTCTACAGATAGTGACGCCATCAACAAGAACATTTGTGCTTCTTCTTGCACCAACTTCCTCAACTATCTAGCAGACAACAGACCATCTCCCTCTTCTTTAGGAGTAGAAAACCTCACAGACTTGTCATAACAGTTAATATGAACACAGTTATGCTCTAACCAGTTCATACCCAAAATTACATCCAAACCTCTTAACGGTAAACAAACCAAATCAACAACAAAGTCTCTGTCAAAGATCGACAAGGGACACTTAACACACACAAAAGAAGTAGTCACCGACCCCTTGGCTGGAGTATCGACGACCATTTCTCCATTCAAAGAAGACAACATAAGAACCAATCTTTCAACACAATCAGCAGCAATAAAACAACGAGTAGCATCGATATCAATAATAGTAATTAAAGGAGTACTATTAATGAAACATGTACCTCTGATAAGTCTGTCCTCAACAGTTGTCTGATCCTCAACCAAAGCGAACACTTTACCACTTGTCTGCACCCTCTTTGGTTTCTGACACTGACTACCAATGTGCCCTTCTTCTCTACAATTGAAACAAATCACATCCTTATGTTCACACACAGATACAACATGTCCGTTCTTACCACAACGGAAACACCTCTTCACTTCAGTAGTGCACACATTACTCTTATGCCCAGGTTTCCCACATTTAAAACAAACCACACCAGCAGGAGCATCTCCCCCACTAGTCCTCTGACCCTGAGCAACTTTCTGTTTACTCTTACCAGCTGGAGTATCATAAGGCTTACCATGATTTTGTTGGTGCTTACCCCTCTTCTCACTGATAATATTGTAATGCGCATTATTATCCTCTTCATAAATCCTGCAGCTATCAATCAAATCAGCAAAGGCACAGATCTTATGGTATCCAACTGCCTTCTTGATCTCCGGGCGTAACCCGTTCTCAAACTTGATACACTTCAAAAACTCAGCATCTGCCTCAGCGTAGTGCGGATAAAACTTAGCCAGCTCAGAAAACTTGGAAGCATACTCAACAATCGACATACTCCCTTGCTTCAGCTCAAGGAACTCAATTTCCTTCTTACCACGAACATCTTCAGGAAAGTACTTCCTCAAGAATTCCCTATGGAACACAGCCCAAGTGACATTCTCACACCAGCAGCTTCCAATCTCTGACAAGTCTCTAACCACCAGTCATCATCCTCGACTGCTAGCATATGACTACCATATCGAACCTTCTGCAGTGGAGTGCAGTCCATCACACGGAAGATTCTCTCAATCTCTTTCAACCAATCCAACACTCTGTCAGGATCATACTTTCCCTTGAATGTAGGTAGATTCTCTCTCTGGAAAGTCGCCAAACTACGAGATCCAGCATTCCCGTTAACATTCGGCTGATTCTCCATTGCATGAGCCATTGCTTCTAAAGCAGCAACAAGTGCAGCATCATTCCTTCCAGCCATCTCAACTTATCACTACAACATAAACAACGGTTAGAACTCAAATTAACTATACTCGATTGTTAGACAACTACGACTCGACAACAAGGTCGAACTAACCTTTTGCTTTGATACCAACTTTGTAACACCCTAATTCTACCCGAAAATTATATAAATAAATCAGAGTTATAAAATCAATCATGCAAATGAATCAGGATGCCACAAATTCATCATTAAAACTCATTGCATTCATCATGGGTATATAACACTTTAAAACTTCGGATGAACCATCAGCATAATACTTTAATTAAATAATTCAACAATTTAAACATCTACGCAGTGGAATTCTTAATAACATCTTTATCATCATTACAAAAACTTCAAAACAACATAATTTAATAATAATCAACTTAAAGTTAAACCACTGAATAATCAACAATTAAAAGCAACAAGTGTTCATCCCCCCCGAGTGTTACATATCAGAGTAATGACACTGACTCGAACTATTAAAGGTATACAACATTCACTCTCGATTACCTGCACGCTACCAATATTAGGGCAACATTCAAACAGAAGGGGTGAGATATCTAACAATATAATAAAGCTCATGACAATTAATATATTAAATTAGATCACATAACATCACCACTTCTCATCTCATAATCAATAATAATCACAACAATAATACACATTCACAACATCAATACACACTTCTTTATGTAATCATATAATGCGTTTCAATACTATGCAAATGCATGTGGTACCATTGGAGCAGAACTCCGATCTCAAAAATTGCCAATTAATAGAGGCATAAACAAGGCATAAGCCTTCATCTCAATATTCACCAATACAGGCCATCTCAACGAGCATAAGCTCCATCTCAAAATGTGATATATGCGACACAATCATAAGTGTAATAACAACACCATAATTGACAACATCACAATACAACACCATCGTTGGCCAAAGGTCTACATCTCAAAAGCATCTCAACATCTCTCCATCAACATCATTCATCGACATCATTTATCATCATAAATTATCAAACATAATCTCATTGATATCATCTCATCAACAACTCAGTTGTACAGTAATATAACAGTAACTCATCAATTTCACAACATTAGCCATAGGCCTATACAAGATATTTCTTATGATTAGTTAATCAACTAAGGCTTACTTATAAATCACCAAATCTCTACATACTACTATTCTGTAATATTACATCATTATTATCATTAATCCTACTGTTATAAACCAGACAATACTCTATGAACGTCTCATCCCCATCCTTCTTCACAAAAACCAACATAACGATCAACACGGGAACTAATTCAAATCCTATGGTTATCCTTCCTATTCTTCATTCTAATACTCAAGAATAAAGCTCACCGCATTAGCTATTCAACTCTTCAAACGGTACCTCAAACGAAATATGAAAATCCAAGTTACAGCATTCTCAAACTGATTCTGCCAAAAACTAGACAACATGGATCGACGCATAATGTCTTGGATCGACGCGTACTGCACTGAACTCGCAACATGAGTCGATGCATCCTCTCTTGTATCGACTCATATTGAGTCTACCACACAGCATATATAGACACATGCTCCTACGTATCGACTCATCCTGAGTCTAAAAGCCCTCATGGATCGACACATGAGTCCTTCATGTCGACTCATCCTGAGTCTAAAGACCATCTTGTATCGACACATACCATTTAGGGTCGACACATACTGCTTTGTCATGGGTAATTTCTACGATTTTCTTTGTGTTTTCACTACGGGTTCCATACTTTAAGCCCTAAAAACCTAATCTAATCATAGATAATCATCACTTACAGTTATCCTATAATTCTACATCAAATAAAAAACATAGGAACATCATCGTTCATCTTCTAATCATCAATTCTCATCATGCAACAACATATAGTTCAATCATGAACAAAATAACACTTTCACATCTAATCCCATAAACCAATTATCATGAACCCTATTATAGAGTCAGAACCTCACTCTTACCTTGGATTTAAGGTCGCTCTATAACTTTCGGTTGAATTTTTGTTCTGCCGTTTTTCCTCTTTTTCCAACAGCTTCACGTTCTTCTTTCCAACCCTTATTCTTCTTACTGCTTCTTCTTTTCTATTCTTTCTAACAATAATAAAATAACCTATTATTCTCTTTATTCCTTAATGGGCCCAAAACTAATACACCCCCTCATTACTACTTATATTCCTTAAAAACAAGCCCACATCAAAATAATATCATTCTTTTAATATTATTTCACCACTTAATAAAATAAATTAAATCCAATTAATCACAACAAAATTTCACAAATATTCCAAAAATAATTTAATTAAATAATTAATTAAATTACGGGCGTTACAAGTGACATGTTCATGCGGGAACATATTGAAAATAAACTCAGGAGCGGTGAAATTCAGGGGACTGCATCTTCAAGTACTCAAAAGAGATCATACAATGGAAATAAGGAGTCCAGTACTGTATACGACCAGAAGGGTCGTAATAAGAGTGATCTCAGCCAATCTATGGGGGTGTTGCGGATCTTCAATCCAGCACCGGGGCGACAACAACGACATGGAAACCAGTGTAAGCAGGACACGCCTAAAAGGAAACTCACCAAAATCAACATATCCTTGGCTCAAGCATTGCAATACACGTTGAGGATGGAGTTTATTACATTGAAGGATTCTCCTCAGAATCCCAACATCTCCTCTCCTCAGTATAATCTGAACGCGAGGTTTGTATACCATTCTAATAGTCTTAGACATGATACTAATGACTGTTGGGCGTTGAAAAACAAGATTCAAGACTTGATCGAAGAGGGAGTGCTGGAGTTCACACAAGACGGTTAGACTGCATTCTCCTGTCATCCCTCAAAGGCACACCATCTGAAGTGACAAGTTTAGACGGAAAAGCTTTTTGTTCATTAGAATTTTCAAATTGTAATTTCTTTTGATTGTTTGAACACTTATGTCAAAATTTGTTATTTAATTAATGCATTGCATATGTTTGTCTTAATTTAATCCATTCGTTTTCACTATAGTGAAACTATGCTTTTACTTCCTTTTTGTGATATTCGACTCTCGTTAAAAGCTTTAAGCCTTTAGAGGGAGGATGACGAAAACAATGCCATAATCTCATACAATATGCTTTTGAACAGACCTTGATGACGATGTACAGATGTTGTTTTAAATCCTAAATAGTGGATTTATAAGGAAGTTAATCCCTAGTCAACCCCTTTGAGCCTAAGAAGTAGGAGTTTTCTTTTTCACACAAATTGAAACCTTTAATCATAACCTGGGGCAGGGTAGTTTCTCAGTTAATTCAATGGTGCCTTCAATCGCAAGCTTTACCTTCGTATATGATGAATAATGTCGAAGATGCTCTTCTAAATCAAAAGAAAATGATGGTTCCCCATAATCATTAAAATAGACAGTCATTATTTTTCAAAAGAAAAGCCCGTTAAGTCAAAACCTATGAAGGAGACTTAAGAAAAAAACTGGGCATCCCACTGACTGTAATCACAAAAGAAATAGTTCAGGCAAAAGGTAGGGATAGTAAAATAAAAAAAAGAGGTCTCTACAAATCCTCAACAAAAGAAAAATTGTTACAAAAAATGATTGCCTTCTCAAATAAACTATTGGTATCCGAACCATCACCGGAATATCAGGGCAAAGATTCCAAACTCAATTGGGATCTAAACACACAATTAACTGAGTATAGGAATGAGGAATATCACGAAGAACGGGTTGGGTACAAATAAAGTTTGAGCCTTTATCCTTTGTTTCTTAAACTGTGAACCAGGCCACGCTACAACCTTTAAAAGTCCTAGATGAAGCATGGGTTAGTTCGAAAGCGTACTGTTACAAAAGGTATCCTGACTCTTGTAAGGTTTACTATAATTCCTGAGTTGAATTCATATTCTTACAAAATTCTGTTAGTTTACTAAAAATGCATTTTCAAAACTTCAAGACAGACATAAGCTTTTCATTTTTAAAAATGTCATTGTTTGCATATGACTAATTGTTCGACAGCAGAGAAATCCGCATAACAAATATTCAATGAACAAAAATCCTATGAATGAACAGAATCACCTCTGATGAAAAGACATTTCCAGTAACAGGCCTTTCATAATCCAGGGGCATGACATGGTGCCTAATTGATCTAGGGCAGTCAAGTCAAGATTCAAAGAATCTCTCAAAAGTGTGAATAGCCAGGGGCATATCTCCATCTGAATCACTTGGGGCATTGAACATGAGTTCCAAAAAAGTTCCATGTACTATCAAGCAAACATTTTCTGGAAGTTCTACAACACTTACTACTATTGACAGTGACAATTCTCCGCACCCTGTGAACACGGGCATAGTCGAAAATACTACGCATGAAAAAAGACCCGCTAGGTTGACTGGCCTAGGAAAAAATAAGGGCATCCCGGCAAACAAAAAGAGTTCAGGAAAAAATTAGGGATAAATAAATAAAAGTTCACACCTGACATGTCGAAAACCTGAAAAGGTGGCTTGGGAAAAAAGGGGTATTCCGGTGGACTAAAAATTTGAAAGGACAGTCCAGGAAAAAGTTAGGGATTAAAATGTACGACTATGTCCCGTCATCTCATCACCTGTCTATTAGTAGAAGATTTATCACCCTGATCAATATTTACTCAAGACTCTGGGAGTTAAGACAAAGTTCAAGTTGTCCATAAATCCCCACAAAATCACTTCCATGGATTATCCCCACAATATCTCCGGTAGATCGCTCTAACGGAAAAAGGAGTATTGATCTTGTCCCAAAAAATGCACCAATACATTACACATATCATGCCAGTTCCCAAAAGATAGAGATTGCTAACAGTTTTTAGATATAGTTCAGATACAATCTAAATATAGATTCATTTTGGAACTCACTATAGATTTGCTTCAGATACAATTCAGATATGATCTAGATATATATTCATTTTGACACTCATTCCAGATCCATTTCTAGATAGAGTTTAGATACAGTCTAAATATAGATTCATTCTGACACTCATTCCAGATCCAATTCTAGATACAGTGCATATACAATCAAGATACATATTCATTTTGGCACTCATTTGATTTCTCTTTCAGATACAGTTCAGATACGATCAAGATACAAATTCATTCTGATACTCATTCAGTACATCTTCCAGATACAATTCAGATACGATCAAGATACAAATTCAGTCTGATACTCATTCAGTACATCTTTCAGATACAGTTCAAATACAGTCCAGATATGGATATCATTCTGATACCCATTCGATACATCTTCAAATACAATCAAGGCATAGACACTCCCCAGTTCGAGTATACTTTTACCATAAATCACCAACTAAAATCCTCTCCCATTGAAGTTGCCACTATCCCTAGAGAGTTGCTACTGAATCTAAACTTCCCCAGACGAGCGAGAAGGTTATCCATCTCTTCTATCCCCAGTCAGGGTATAAACTCCCAAGTAGATCAATGAACAACCAATGTTCTTGAACTCTTCTCCCCAATCAGGAATTAACATTCTCCAACAGAGTTTCCTCAAGAAAGAGCAAAAATCAATGTTCCCCAGCGGAGTTTCCTCAAACCAGCAAGCAGGGGTCCCCAGCGGAAACAATCCCCAGAAGATCGAAGATTACACATACTCTTCATCCCCAGCAACAGTCAGGGGTTTATTTTCCCCAGACAAAGATGCTGCTCAAGTTTGAAAATGCACTTCAAAAACATGTCACATTTATACATTATTTACAAACTTCATAGCATATGAATACGAATCGCATATAGCACTGTCTCATTTATTTTGAGAACATCATTACGAAATTCATTTCATACATCATGACATTGCATACAACTAAATCTTTACCTTTTTAGGAAAGATCAATCAACAAATATCATCAACTACTTATATAACCTGACAATCTTCTCAAAGACTACATCTGACGAAGGGCTATTTCATTTTCCTCAGAAGGTCTTTCTCAAAATATATTTGTTGGTTTATTTTAAATCGACCAATGATTTATCCTGATTATTTTATGATGGAATCTTTCTCTGGTTCGGTTTAAGTCGACCCAATGATTTATTTTGATTCATATCCAGTTAAATACAATTAAAAACTTCTGCTGGTTCAGTTTAAATTGACCAATGATTTATCCTGATTCTTTTCCGGTGGACTCTTTCTCTGGTTCAGTTTTAATCGACCCAATGATTTATTTTGATTCTTATCCAGTTAAAGACAATTAAAGACCTCTGCTAGTTCAGTTTAAATCGACTAATGATTTATCCTGATTCTTTTCTGGTGGACTCTTTCTCTGGTTTAAATTAAATCAACCCTATGATTTTTTCAGATTCTTATCTAGTCAAAGACAATTCAAGACCTCTGTTGGTTCAGTTTAGATCGACCAATGATTTATCCTGATTCGTTTCCGGTAGATACTTTCTCTAGTTTAGTTAAATCGACCATAAGATTTTTTTGATTCTTATCCAGTTAAAGACAATTCAAGATCTCTGCTGGTTCAGTTTAAATTGACCAATGATTTATTCTGTTTCGTTTTCGATGGACACTTTCTCTAGTTCAGTTAAATCAACCCTAAGATTTATTCTGATTCTTATCTAGTCAAATACAATTCAAGACCTCTGCTGGTTCAGTTTAAATTGACCAATGATTTATCCTGATTCGTTTCCGGTGGATACTTTCTCTGGTTCAGTTAAATCGACCCTAAGATTTTTCTAATTCTTATCCAGTTAAAGACAATTCAAGACCTCTGCCGGTTCAGTTTAAATTGACCAATGATTTATCCTAATTCTTTTCCGATAGACACTTCTCTGGTTCAGTTTAAATCGACACTAAGATTTATTCTGATTCTTATCCAGTTAAATACAATCAAGGACATCTGCTGCTTCAGTTTAAGTCGCCAAAAGATTTACTCTGATTCTTCTTCCAGTACAAATCAACAATTACTTTGGATGGAATCTATAAGACCATCTCCGATGACTCTCCGTCACCTCTCCAAATGGAATCTATAATCCCATTCTCAATACAATCAACCAACAACGTCACTTCTTGCACAGGCGTGTGCAAATTTCTGGGCACTTAAGTGTTCAATCATCTTCTACCTTCAAGTCACGAATGGTCGACATGCAAATCTAACTCTTCAAGTTTAAGAAGATTGAACTGGGGAAGCTGTTTTACCCCAAAATTTTCCCTCCCATTTTTCTCAAGACATTCTTTCAAGGCTCCTCAAAAACTCAAGACACTCAAGGGTTGACCAGTCAGATGCTCCTCCTAAGCCCGAAGAGCCTACAATTAGGGTTTTGAGTTTTCTCAAGGAAGTTTGGGTTACAAAGGTATCAAGTGGATTCCATGGTTCTACATAGGTCCTCAACAAGGTTCATGTCAAGTTTCAAGTCCTGCATCACAAGTTTGCTCAGTCAATGGCTAAAATGTTTGAAAATCAACTATATTGGTCAAAAAGTCAACTGTGGTCAACATACAGTCAAACTTCAAGATTTTTGGTCAACATCAACATTTTGAAGTGAGATTCATCATTTGATCAAGGTTTGATCATGATTCCTCAAGGAAATCCCTCAGATCAATAAAAGTCAAGAATTGCAAAGTTAGGGTTTCCTTAGGAGAAGTCAACTGAACTTTGACCAGGCATAACTTTCACATGCTTCATCAACTTTTCCCTAACCAAAGCCCATTTTGAATAAAATTCAATTCTCTACAACTTTTATTTTATTCTCAAGTCCAATAAATGCTTCATTTGGAAGATATGATCTAGTATATTATAGGTCATTTTCAAAAGTCAACAAAAGACACTTTTTGTCAAGGCAACTTACATCAAGATAATGTCTCCAAATGCAAAAATGATCAAAAGAGAAAGTTTAGAGGACATCTTGAGATTTTTAAAAAGTCAAAGATCATCTTCAAAATATAGAAATTGAGCAAGTTATGAGGTGCACAAATTAGGAAATTTTCAAGAAATTCATGAAATCTCAGTTGAGCAAATTTGGAATTTTAGGTTATTGGGCCGAAATTTTTAGAGTTCAAACACAATCATGACATATCCAAGTGCCTCTAAACCTATCCATGAATTATTTTGATTTTGATTTCTATTTATTTGAATTTTTATTCATTTAAATACAAAAGAAATCAAGTGAAATATCAAGTAAATGGTTCAATGCTTAAGTGGACTTCATTTCGATCATTCAAGGGGACAATAATTTGTGCAAGATACACACAAATGGTCCAGGTTCATTGCAAGTTCAAAAGGGCAAGAATCACTCAAAAATGACAACTTCTTAGTGTGTTGGATTTTTGTCTCATGGCCATGAATGAGTTGTTTCTTTACCATATTTATTTCTTTCATTCCATTCTTCTATTTAAGCACAACAATGCAAGCTCAAAAGGGACGAGAATCCTTGCATACAAGAGACCTCTCAAAATTCTCAAAAATCAAAGGAAAGTTGAAAAATCTTTAACTTCACTTCCAGGCGCTATCAATCTAAAACAAGGCCATCAATACACTCCTGAGACCTTCAGAAGTCATATCCAGTCCTCACATAGGCCCGAAGCACGCCAAAACCTCTCCTCCCATTCACGCCGGTTGGTAAGTGTGGTGAAGATTTGAAAATTTGATCTCAGGCATTATTAACCATTGTGGACATGATTAATCTGTTCATATGCATTGTTGGAACGTATTTGACGTTTACATGTGAGTCTTGATGCAAAAATAAGAACGTGCCATTGTTAGGGCACGAAGCATTTAAAGATTCGAATATCATGTTACAGGCGTCTTTAGGCCAAACTAATGGCACCACTGAGATCGTAGGATCCAATATACTGGATCTAGAGTTTTGCCTTTTTTGTTTGATTGATTTTGCAGGTTTTGAAGAAAAACCCCCATATGAGATGATGGTGTTTTCCACCCTCCATGGTGGTTTGAAAAATGCAGAGGAGGTCAACACAGGCGTGGCAGAACAAAATGTCATGATTGGCCCATTGCTTTTTTTTAATTTTTTGATTTGTGTAACTAATATTTTCCTTTTCTAAAAAATCAGTTTTATTTTAATAAACAAAAAATCACAAAATCACAAAAATATTACATTTAAATTTTTATTAATTAAATTAAATTTGATTAATTATTTAATCACCCTTTTTTTAATTAATTAACTAATTAGAATTAGATTCTCGTAATTTAATTATATTTCCAAATTAAAAACAAACAAAAAAACATTTTTCCAATGCTTAGAACTCGTTTATGGTTTTTCATCTTTTCCCTTTTCTCCTCCGCGCGTTTGTTTTCTATATTCGCATTATTTTCATGTATTATGTAATTGTACAAACGGATGTAATAGTTTTTTAAACTAGGACTTTTTACATTTTTCTTTCCCCCATTTCTGGTTTGTATTCCCCTCATCCCGAAGCGATGTAATAGCGTAGTTTAAATTTCCATATTTTTTATTTTTCTGCACTTGTTATATTTAACTGCTAGATGTATGCTAATAGGTATTGCATGATAATACTTAAAAGCAAACGTTATAAAAGCTAACATTCAAGACAAATATAACTGAAACACAACACACTTCGCACACGTGCACCTCTAAGGTGCCTCCACTTGTTGCCTTTGGAAAAACAATCATGTCCCTCGAACGTGGGATGTTTTAGAAAATACCCTCAGTTAAAAAGATCATAGTCCCTCGATGACCCTTTGTTTCTGCCTTCTGTAAATGATCTAGTCCCTTACGATAAAATTGCTAAAGTGCCCTACGAGTTTCCTTTATGACTGTACGATGACCCACGCTTGTCCCTCAAACATCCAATGGTAGGGCTACCTACTAACTAATAGTAGGATAGCACTATCTAAAGGAAAAGAGGAAAAGAACAAAGATCATTCGAGTAGGTAGACATCTTATACTTGCTTGCTCACTAAACAAAACAAATTACTTACACACCCACACACACTCTCTCTTTTCTAAATATTTTCAAAGACAAAACAATTTGTATGCATTCTCAACGATACGAGAATCATTACAAAGTTTTCCATACTAAGGCTTCTTTTTAAAAAAATTCAAAAAACACACTTACACAAAAAAACATTTTCAAAGTGAGCTAGCAGCTAAGAGCCCGTAGATAACTACGGATGAAAAGGGTGCTAACACCTTCCCTTTTCATAATCTACCCCCCGAACTCAAAATATTTAAAAAGGTATTTCATGTTCTTTTCACCCTTTCCTTTATTGGATAAAAGCAAATTCGATGGTGACTCTTGCTAACCGCAACAATTACGATAAAACACAAAACCAGTAAAGTCAGTTCTCCCACCGTATTACAAGCATGCAATATACTACCTTATCAAAAAGTTTACCGAATGTGAAACAAGATAATCACTGCTCAAGAAAACTTACTACGTTTTGGCTTAGGTTGCTCGCCGACTAAGACAATATATGTTGACTCATACCACTCTGTTGATCTCTAAAATGTAGCCCATAAAATACATATTTGAGAAGCTCGCTCTCTCCGTAAGAATAGCAAGATGGAAAATGGTCTTGGCGGAATACGACATTCAGTACACCACTCAGAAAGCAATCAAAGGAAGTGTACTTGCAGATCATTTGACTCACCAAGCCGTAGATGACTATCAATCTATGAATTTTGAGTTCCCGAATGAGAATATTATGTTAGTTACAGATTGTAAAGAACCTGGACCATATGAAAGATCTGAACCAGGATCCCGATGGACCATGGTTTTTAATGGAGCTTCTAACGCACTTGGTAATGGAATTGGTGTTATGATAATTTCCCCTACAGGTTGCCATACACCCTTCACCGCCAGACTTTTCTTCGACTGTACCAACAATATGGCCGAATACGAAGCGTACATCATGGGTATCAAAGCTGGCATTTATATGAGAATCAAAATTTTGAATGTATATAGGGACTCAGCCCTAATGATCAATCAAATTAAAGGAGATTGGGACACTAAGCACCCAAACCTTATTCCTTATAAAGAGCATGTATTAGCATTGATCCCGTATTTCGAAGAAATAACCTTTGAACATATTCCACGAGAAGAGAATAAGTTGGAGGATGCATTAGCTACCATGTCATCTATGTTCAAAGTCAGATGGGACAAGAAGGCTCCTCAGATTACTATTGAAAGACTACATGAACCGACACACTGCTACGAGGTTAATACTGACGAAGCAGAAGAAAAACCATGGTTTCATGAAGTGAAAAGTACCTCGAGGATCAAGAGTATCCTGAGGGGGCATCAATCAATGACAAGAACTTTCTAAGGAGATTCTTTGCCAAGTTCTTCCTAAGTAACGAAATCTCGTACAAGCGTAACCATGATTCAACTTTACTTTGTTGTGTGGATAAGAAGGAAGCTAAGGAAATCATGGAAGATATGCACGAAGGAGTCTTTGGTACTCACTCTTGTGGACATACAATGGCCAAAATATTCTAAGAGTGGGTTACTATTGGTCCATCATAGAAACTGACTTCCACCACCATTCCAGAACTTGTCATAAATTCCAGATTTATGCTGATAAGGTGCATGTACCTCCAGTTCCATTAAAAGTCTTGACTGCTCCTTGACCGTTTGCAATGTGGGGCATTGATATGATGGGAGAAATCAAGTCTACTGCTTCTAATGGGAATCATTTCATCCCAGTTGCCATTGATTATTTCACGAAGTGGGTTGAAGCAACCTCGTTTTCCTCCGTTACCAAGAATGTGGTTTCCCGGATCATTAAGTATAATCTTATTTGTCTGTATGGCATCTCTAAAAGGATTATCACAAATAATAGTACTAATCTCAACAACACTATGATCACGAAAATCTGCATGCAGTTCATGATCAAGCACCACAATTCTTCTCCATATCGACCGAAGATGAATGGCGCAGTGGAAGCCGCCAGTAAGAACATTAAGAAGATTGTGCAGAAAATGGTTGTGACCTACAAAGACTGGAATGAGATGTTACCATTTTCTCTTCATGGCTATCACACTTCATTACGCACGTCAACTAGGGCAACCTCATTCTCTCTACTCTACAGTATGGAAGTTGTCTTACCTCTTGAAGTCCAGATCCCTTCTCTAAGAATTATGAAAGATGCAGATTTGGACGAAGACGAGTGGATTTAGACTAGGCTAGACCAGATAAATCTGATTGACGGGAAAATACTTGCAGTTTTTGTCATGGGCAGATGTATCAGAAGTGCATGCCTAAAGCCTTCAACATGAAAGTCAAACATCAGGTTTATCAGGTTGGTGACTTGGTAATAAAGCGTATCATTCTTCCACAAGGTGATCCCAGGGGAAAATGGACTCCTACATATGAAGGGCCATTCATAATTAAAAGGATATTTTATGGCGGTGCAATGATACTTACCACCATGGACAATGAAGATTTTTTGTACCCTGTGAATGCAAACATAATTAAAAATACTACGCATGAAAGCGACCTACTAGGTTGACGGGCCTAGGAAAAAATAAGGGCATCCCGACAAACCAAAAGGGTTCGGGCAGAAATTAGGTATATATATATATGTAAAGATTATAAACCCGGCAAGTCGAAAACCTAAAAAGGCGGCTTGAGCAAAAAAGGGTATCTCGGTGGACTGCAAACCCGATAGGATGGTCCAGGCAAAAGTAAGGGATTAAGACATATGACTATGTCTTGTTGGGTCATCTACCTACAGGAAGCTTTGTTACCAAACCTCAAAGTTAAAATGGTATAGAACAATTCAGTCAACTTTTTCTGACAGCGAGGGGTGAGATGCTCGAAGACATAGGGGCAATAGAAGAGTTGAAACTTGATGGGACTATTTCCACATAATTATTCTACTTTGTACTCTTTTCAGTTTTCGATGACTTTCTCTTACCAGGATTTGTCTCTTTGTACAAAATTTCCTGTTTATAGGAAAACTTTAAATACAACTATAATTCAAAATTCAAATTTATTTTTACTTTCTCTGATTTGTTTGCAAAAATGTCCAAAGACTAAACTGAATGAACATATGCATATGAATATGATTACCATTAACAAATATATGCATCAAAACAAGAATCTAGGAGTTAGGATAAGGTTCAAGTCATCCACAAACCTCCACAGATAAATCCCCATAGAAGCTACCTTTACAAGCTCATCTTCAACAGAGACACATTCGAAGCCTAAATATGTAAGGCAGACTGAAACAGGGACATCTTCCAGCAGGTCACTTTCATATCCCTTATGGACAACTTGACATGACCATCTTCCCCAAGAGGTTCCCCAGCATATAGGAAGATTCGATCATTTCCCCCAGTATGCGACGAAAACTTCCTTAACACAACCTATGAAATACTAATCCCCAACAAAAATTATTCCCTTAACACGTTTTATAGGAATTTCATTCCCCAACAGAGTTTATTTCTCCAACACCATGAAATCCTCTCCTTCCCTCCAACAGGGGTCTGACCATAATTGTTATCCCCAAAGAAATTGCTACAATGCCTAAAACTTGGTCTGATAGCATCCATCTCTCTTTTCCCCGGTCAGGACTTGAAAAAACCAATTCTTTCAATGAACAATGATCAACCTACTCTCTTTGATTATCCTCAAGAAGAAGTCGAAGATCCCCAGTGGAGTACCCTTAAACAGAAGAAAGAAATCCCCAGCAGAAACTGAAGAATTACTTTCTTCATCTCCAGCGACAGTCAAGGATTCATTATCCCCAGCTAGAACGTTGTTATAAGAAGCTACTGATATGCTCCAATGACATGTCGCGTCCATACATCATTTACAATATCATAACATATGCATACCAAACGCATGTAACATTCTCATTTATTTTGAGAGCATCATTACGCAACGCATACATCATGATATTGCATAAAGCTAACTTTGTCTTTTCAGGTTAAATTCGTAGACAGACGAATATTATCAACAATTTACAAACAAATTGTAGATCAATTCCCGAAACAGGATGGGGTGACTATCTACATAAAAAGGTCGAAGATTAATTCCCGAAACAAGACGGGGCAACTATCTACATGACCAGACAATTTTCTTTAGAGACTAAATTTGGACAAGCATTTCCCTCAGACACTACATCTAACAAGTAGCTACTAAAGCACTCTCCCTAAAGGGCCATTCTAAAAAAGAACCTCTTATAGTTGAAGTCGGGTGTAGACATCTTCTAGTACATCATCCAGACAAAATAAAGCATAGATTCCTTCTGAAACTCTTTTGGAAAAATTTGGGCATAGACTCCTTTCAATACCTCTTCTAGTTGAAGTCGAGCGTAGACATATTCTAGTTCAGATAACATCAAGCGTAGATTCATTATGGTATTCTTTTTTAGACAAAGTTGGGCGTAGACACATTCCAAATGTATCTTCTAGAAAAAGTCGGGCATAGACTCATTCTAGTATATCATTCAGATAAAATCAAGCGTAGATTCCTTCTGATATTCTTTTGGACAAAGTCGGGCGTAGACTCATTCCAAAGGTATCTTCTAGACAAAGTCAGGCGTAAACTAATTCTAGTACATCATTCAAATGAAGTCAAACGTAGATTTCCTTCTGAAACTCTTTTGAAAAAAAAGTCAGGCGTAGACTACTTCCAATATCTCTTCTAGATGAAGTCGGGCGTAGACATCTACTAGATAAAATCAAGCATAGATTCCTTCTGATATTCTTTTTGGTGAAGTCGGGCATAAACTCATTCCAAACGTATCTTCTAGACAAATTCGGGCATAGACTCATTGAAGTACATCATTCAGATGAAGTCAAGCGTAGATTTCCTTCTGAAACTCTTTTGAAAAAAAGTCAGGCGTAGACTCCTTCCAATATCTCTTCTAGATGAAGTTGGGCGTAGATATCTTCTAGATGAAATCAAGTGTAGATTTCATTCTAATTATTCTTTTGGACAAAGTCAGGAATATACTCCTTCCAATACCTCTTCTAGATGAAGTTGGAGGTAGACATCTTCTAGTACATCATTAAGATGAAATCAAGCGTAGATTCCTTCTGAAACTCTTTTGGAAAAAGTCGGGCGTAGACTCCTTCCAAATACATCTTTTTGACAAAGTCGGATGTAGACTCATTCTGGTACATTATTCAGACAAAGTCAGGCGTAGACTCATTCTAATACTCCTATCAATAGTTACACTGGATGGCATCTATAAGCCCATCTCCTACAACATCCCGTCACTCTCCAAATGACATCTTTAAGCCCATTCTTGGTACAATCAACCAACAGTGTTACTTCGTGCACATACGAGTGCAAATTTCTGGGCACTTAAGTGTTCAATCCTCTTCCACCTTTAGACCGCGAATGGAGAGCATGCAAATCTAACTCTTTAGGTTTAAGAAGATTGAATAGGGGCAGATGATGTACCCCAAAATTTTCCCTCCCTTTTCTTCAAGACATTCTCTTAGGATTCTCAAATGCTCAAGGTTGCCCAAGAATTGACCAGACAAATTCTCTTCCTAAGAAATGGATCCACAACTAGGGTTTTGTTTTTTATCAAAGGAAATTAGACTTCTAATGTCTGAAATGGTTTCCATGGGTCCTCACAGGTCTTCAAGAATGTTCATACCAAGTTTCATGCCTTGTATCACAAGTTTGCTCAGTCAATTGCTCAGATGATGGAAAATCAGTTGTATTGGATAAAAAGTCAAATGTGGCCAACATACAGTCAAACTTCAAGATTTTTGGTTAACATCAAGATTTTAAAGTAACATTCATCATTTTATCAAGGGTTGATCATGATTCCTCAAGAAAAACCCTCAAATCATCAAAAGTCAAAAGTTGCCAAATTAGAGTTTCCTTAGGAGAAGTCAACTGAACTTTGACCAAGCATAACTTTCACATGCTTCATCAGTTTTTACTAGAAAAAAAATCTAATTTTGAAGGAAATTCAATTTTCAACAACTTTGTATCTTTAAGCTCAAGTCCAAAAATGCATCATTTGAGAGATATAAGTCAATACATTACAAGTCATTTCAAAAGTCAACAAAAAGACACTTTTTGTCAAGGAAACTTAATCAAGATAAAGTCTTCAAAAGAAAAAATGATCAACATGAGAGTTGTAAGGGACATCTTGAGATTTCCAAAAAGTCAGAGATCACCTTCATACGATGAAAATTGAGTGAGATATGATCGGTTCAAGTTAAGCAACGTTTGAGAAAATGCATGAAACTTCATTTGAGGAACCTTGAACTTTTGGACTAATGGGCCTAACTTTTGAGATTTAAACATGCTTATAACATGTTAGAGGACCTCTAAGTCCATTTATAAATTACTTTGATTATTTATTTTATTTGTTTTGATTTTATTCAAATTAATTCAAAATAAATCAAATAAAATATGAGTTGATGGACCAAAGGGCGTGTGGGCTTCATTTGGATATCTTTTAAAAGGCCCAAGGCCTCTTAAGAGCTTGCCAAAACCATGAAAACATGTTGGGAACAAGAATCTTCAAGTTTGGAATGTTTTTAAAACAAATTTGGAAAGAATGAATTATGTTTGATTTCAATTGATTCATGTCCATTTTTGTTGGCCTAAAATGTTCTCTATAAATACACCAGCCCTCACATTACAATAACACACATAATGCTGCCTCAGACACACTTCTAAAAACTCACAAAATCAAAGAAAAGTGCAACATTCATATTCCAATTTCCAGCCCATTTCAGTCTAAACCAAGGATTGAATCATACTCCTGAAGTCCTCAGGAACACGTCCAACCCAAGAACTAGAAAATTTGGTTCCTGGAACTCGTGCTTTAAACTCCATCGGTTTGTGTTTTTTCTTTGAATTAAATCATAAATTCCATGCATTACTAATATGTTTGATGAGCCCAAATGTGTTCAGGATACAATTTAAGACGAGTTTGACGTATCACATATAAGCTTTGATGCATGAATCTCTATATGCCATTTTTAAAGCATAGAAATAGGTTTGCTTCAGATCTCTCTTTACAGGCACATTCAAGAGAAAAGAAACCCACCATTGGATTCGTAGCCCTTGAATTAGGGGGGAGGGGAGGGTCCCATTAACTTTTCAATCTTTTGAATTTTTGCAAGTTTTAAAAAAATGGTGGCCGGAGAGGACGCAAGAGCTAGGGCGTCGACTCTTCTCCGATGAGTCAAGGTTTTATGTTTTGTTGACTCTGGCGTGGTATGATAGGGTTTACCAATTGTTTGATACAAAACAGCAGGGCCCACCTGTGTTAAAGCGTGTTAAAATTAAAATAAAAAAGGTTGTTTTATTATATAATTATTTGTTTGTATTTGTTGTACCCCAAAATTTGCCCTCCTATTTTTCATACAAGATACAATCCTAGGGTTTCTCAGATATTCAAGTTGGCTCAGAAATCAATCAGACAGATTCTCTTCTGAGGCAGTAAAATCAGCAATTAGGGTTTTGCAGTTCTTAAAAGAAAATGAGTTTTTAAAGTTTCAAACGGTCTTTATGGTCCTTCATGTGTTGTAAGAGACGTTTGTGTCAAGTTTCAAGCCTTAGACCACATTTTCTAAGAGGAATCATTCAAATTATCAAAAGGGGGCAAAATGAGCAACATTGGATTTTCAGCTGGAAAAAGTCAACCGGACGCTAAAAAGTCAAACTTTGACTTTTTGACCAAATTTGAGTCCCAAAAATCACATTATGTCAAGACATCAAAAAAATGAAATTTGATCACCAAAATCAAGAGAATCAAAAATCCAACTTTGCAAGACTTTGAAATTTTTCTAAGTATTTTCTATACTTGGTTAATATCATTTGCTTCCTAACATTTTACCACAATTCCAAATAAATCAAAATGATGCAAGTAATTCAAGTTATTACAAAGTGACACTTTTGCAGAATTACAAATTCTAAAACTATGCCTTGATTGAGTTCTCTCATAAAAAACCTTGCCACAATATCTTTTGCCCTTGACATAATGTGCATGAAATATTCCAAGACCAAATTTGTGTCATGCTACAAATCATATTGTCCAAAGTTGAACAAAGTGTGATATGCTACATTGCCACAACACCCCAAAATATGCTCCATACTGCCCTACAAGAAACCTTGTGCTTGCTGCACCACAAGTATGCATGCTGCCCAATACAGTCCAAAATTGCTCTATGCAATCTGCCCAAAACCTGTATCATAACAGCCCCAAAATTGAACCAAAATGGCAAAGGAAAATTATGTGAAGAAAGTGTCAAAACAGTAGGAAAAAACAATTCAAAAGAACTTATTTGGTTTCCCCCCTAAACCTCAGTAAAAGGATATACAAAAGGGACTGTCTCATAAGACAGAAGGGGGGATTTTTGGAGAAAAAAATAGAGAGAGAGAGAGAGAGAGAGAGAGAGAATAGAGAGTTTTGTTTGAGCAGAAAACAATACCCTTGGTAAACCTGACTCATTCATTTTCAAAACAAAGTTCTGTTCTTATTTAAAACCAGACCCCAACCCATTACTCCACCATACAAACTCTCCCATAAGCCAAACACCTCATCACCTCCAAAGATTGTCCAAACATAAAAACCGTCCCTGTAGTGCTAATCATCTTCACCTTCAAAAACACCAAGAAAAAACAAATACAGTACAGTCTAACTCAATTTCAACAGCCCGAGCAACTTCCTGAAAGCATTCAGATCTAAAACAGCCAGCGTAGTCCGAAAGGTAAGTCTTCTTGACTTGATATCTTTTCATACATCATTGACAATTTGTTGTTTTTGAAGATATGATGCAATATTTTATTATCCCTTTGAACTAGACATTTGCTTATGGTTTAGGCTTATTCAATCATTTGTCATTTATGTTCATCCATCATATGTTGTAAGCTAATATGTACAGACAAGAAAGACAATGTTTAAAGCAGAAAAATACAGCATGTATCGACACATATCCTCATGTGTCGACTCATCCTAGTGAAAAAATAGGGTATGAGTCGACACATAACCCCCATGCATCGACCCATACTGATTTCAGGTTACAAAATAGAAGTTGGAAAAGACTATGAGTCGACACATACGCGTTTTGCATCGATGCAAGAAGGTGTATGAGTCAACACATCCCATTATGTGTCAACTCATACTGAGCAGATTTTGTTTTACAGAAGCAGGGAAAAGCTATGTGTCGATGCATAGCAGCATGGATCGACACATAGCAGTTCAAAATGCAGTTTTCCTTTTATTTTACACTGTTTTTACATTGTTTTCATTATTATTCGATATGGTTTCAATATTTCAGTTTCCACTTCATCCCCATTGTAAATTTGTACCCCCATCCCCCTAAAGTGATGTAATAGCTTAGGATTTTATTTTCCGCATTTTGCTTACTTTCATATATTGGTAGTGTAATTAGGATGTATGGCAAGATTAAAATCAACAAATAGATAACCTTTCAAATACAAGAACAAAATGTATGCAATCAAACACACTTTGCACACTAACACCCTTAAGGTTAACTCCACTTGTTGCCTAGAAATGGACATGTTATGCATGTGGGATGTCTTAGCACAAATAAATCAAAAAATATAGGATCATAGCCCCTCAATGACGCTATCAAAGTTACCTTTCGAAATGATCTTAGTCCCTAAAGAAAAATGCTAAGTCATCCTACAACATTGCTATCATGACTATACAAACATCCCAACGCCTGTCCCTTCACATCCAACGATGGGGCTTCTTACAGAAACAATGGTAAGATAGCAACATCTAAAGGAGGAGGAAAAGAACATCTAAGACCTTTTGAGTAGATAGATTTGCTCTTAGTCGCTTGCTCGCTTATAACAAAAAAAACATTCTATACACCAAACACTCTCACTTTGAAACATTTTCAAAAGACAAAACTTTGTACGCATTCTTATAGAGACGAGAGCCATTACAAAGAAAAACCTTTTCAAAATCACTTTCAAAAACACGTCCCGCAAACATCTCTTTGAACTATTTTTAAAACAACACCGTGTACGCATCCTTATAGAGACGAGTATCATTACAAAGTCACATTTTCAAAATACTTTCAAAATCTGCAAAGCACACATTCAAACAAAAGCAAGTTGATCTTGCAAGTAACTAAGAGCCCATGAAAAACCATGGATGAAAAGGGTGCTAATACCTTCCCTTTTCATAATCTACCCCCCGAACTCAAAACAATCTCAAAGGTCTTTCCTGTGCTTTTTCACCTTTCCTTTTGGATAAAAGAAAAGTCGGTGGCGACTCTTGCTAAACCGCAGCATTTGCAAAAACAAACACAAAACAACCAAGTCAGTTCTCCCACCGTATCACAGAACTGGCGACTCTGCTGGGGAACAATTTATAAAAGTGGGGTTAACTTAGGGTTAGATCACCTTTACTCGCTTTCATTATTTGATTTGTGTGCTTTATATTCAGTTCTTCGTATTGGGCTTGCTTTGATCCTCCACCCGGATCTGGGATACCTTTTTAGGTAAATAGCAATATATTGTGGAGACTGTACAGCGTAGACTGATATGGTTGAAACAATGGCTATGTTAGTGTGACACATTTGTGGGTACCGGTATCCCTCGTGGTAAATCAAGGAGAATACAGGGCCGCTGAGTGGCATCGTGAAGCACTAATTGACCTTAGAACCCTAATTGAACAAACTGGGCCATTAGGACGTAGTGAGGTAACCGATTTCGGTGTAAAGCTGAAAATTGGTTGATACTAGATACTACACTCATTGAGGCTAGACTTTTGGGATATCTCGGCCGCAAGAAAAGATTGTTGTGCTGAGACAATGCCTAAGAGAAAGGTCGGTGATATTGAGATCCTTTAGAACCCGATCATTATTTCTAGGACAGGTTGAGCCAACTAGACTTCAAGAGGGTACTTACCTACAAAACTCATGCAAGCCTAAAACATAGGGTTTTGTTTTCTGTGTGTATATGTTTGCTTGTACATAAAAATCATAAACATCATTAACATCATATGCATGCTCACTAACCATTTGAAGGATTTAGAAGTTTATCTTTGTTTTTGTTTTGTAGGACATGAATTCTCTCCGAAGAAACACCATCCGAATCGGCTTTGTGAAAGCACATCCTTAACTTCAAGAGCTAGCCTCAAGAGTGCCCGAGGATTCTCCTTTTACCAAGAAATATGGTCGACTCCTCGGCTTGGCTACATCCAACTTCCAAGAAAAGATGATATGTGTACTATTCCAATTCTTTGATCCCGTACATCATTGTTTCACTTTCCTGGACTATCAGTTGGTACCTACACTAGAAGAGTTCTCTCTGCTCTTAGGGGTGCCCGTGCTTAATCAGATACCGTTCACCGGTCTAGAAGGGATTCCAAAACCTGAAGTCATCGCTGAAGCTTTACATGTGAAGAGGGTCGACGTCATAGCCAATTGGGAGACAAGAAGTGGGGTTAAAGGTTTTTTAGCTAAGTTTCTATTGGAAAAAGCTCGCTCATTCTGGGATGACATGGATTTCCAAGCTTTCAAAGACGTGTTAGCTCTCCTCATTTATGGTTTGGTTCTGTTTCCCAATTCGGACCAATTCATAGACGTTAATGCCATCAAAGTCTTCCTCTCTCGCAATCCTATACCCACCTTACTAGGAGACATCTTGCATTGCCTTCATACCCGCACCATGAAGGAAAGAGGTACCCTTTTGTGTTGTATCCCCCTACTCGCTAAGTGGTTCACTTCACACCTGCCTCAATCAACATTGAAGAATGAGCAAAGATTGACTTGGTCTCAAAGGATGATGTCTCTCACTCACTCTGATATCCGTTGGTGCTCGAGATCCTTGGAAGATGTTTCTATCATTGACCGCTGTGGGGAATTCCCTAATGTACCTCTGCTAGGTATTAGGGGAGGTATCACCTACAACCCATGCTTAGCTCTTCGACATTTTGGGTATGCCCGAAGAGATGACCCTCATGAGATGCTCAGCCAGGGTTTGGTGTTCGACTACGACAAAGAAGACCAAGGTTACCTCCAGAGGTTTACACATGCTTGGGGAATGGTGAACAAGGTGGACAGTAGGACTTTGGGACGTAAAAACTCTATCCCTCTCGAGCCTTACCTTAAGTGGGTACGGGATCGTGCCCAGAATCTCTTGATGACTTACCCTTCCATCCTTCTTGTCATCATTGAGCCTGTTATTGAAGGAGACGTCCCATACACCATTCTTCATCCTGACATGCCTACCTCTCTCGAAGACCTGCAGAAAGCTTGGGTTCAGTTGAAGGAAGAACGAGACACCTTTGAAACCCAGTACTACGCCAGTGAGAAGAAGGTTCTGGAGCTCACCAAACTTCTTCATGAAGAGAAAAATCTGAATACCTACATTTCTCCAAAGAGGATGCGTTCGGTCTTTTTTCTTAGGAGTTTTTGCTGTATTTTGTTTCTTTCTTTGTAAGCCCAAGGAGGCATGATGTATTCAAACTTGGTTTTATTTAATATGACGTGTGTTCTTTTTTGATTTGAACAAATTTAAATCTCTAAATTTCCTTGAAATCATTTGCATATTGCATCTTCATTCATCATAACATCATACAGGTTTCTCATAATAGGTCGCTTTATCCTTCTACTGTTTATTTCAGTGAGATGGATGTTGACAGACTGTGAAAGATCTTCAGGCGCAGAATGCCCAGTTTCAACAAATGCTCATGGCTCTGACAAAAGGACAAGAGGAGTTGAAGACTCTGCTGGCCAAAGAGAAGAAGAAGAAAACAAAGAAACCAATCGGTGTTGTAATCATGGGAAGAAGGTTTAAAGGACAGACCAGGCGAACTTTAGACTTTGCAAGATCATCAGGCGAGGGAGATAATCAAACCCAAGAAGTGAACAACGACCCAGCATCTGAAAGAGAGGAAGAGCCTAATTACTCTGAGGAACAATATCCCCCTGTTGATGATAAATACAAACAGCTAGAGGGTCGTTTGATTGCCATGGAGATTCAGAGGGTACCCGGTTTGGAATTTGAAGAATTAGGACTCATCTCGGGGGTTGTCATCCCACAGAAATTCAAGGTCCCAACTTTCGCCAAGTATGATGGTGTCTCTTGCCCGAAAATACATCTGAGGTCATATGTCAGAAAGATTCAACCCCACACGGCTGACAAGAATTTGTGGGTGCATTTCTTCTAGGAGAGTTTATCGGGGACTCAGTTGGATTGGTTCTACCAATTAGAAGGGTCCAATGTTCGCAACTGGGAAGAGTTGGCCGCTGCTTTCTACAAACAGTATCAGTATAATGCTGATTTGGCTCCGACTAGGACACAGTTACAAAGTATGTCTATGGGAACAGATGAGGGTTTCAAAACCTATGCTCAAAAATGGAGGGATCTGGCAGGCAGGGTCCAGCCCCCTTTATCCGACAGATAATTAGTGGATATGTTCCTAGGCACCTTGTCAGGACCATTTTTCAATCACCTTATTGGGAGTTCTTCATCTGGGTTTACCGAATTAATCATGACTGGTGAGCGGGTCGAAGCCGGTATAAAAAGCGGAAAAATTCAAAGAGATGCATCCTCGAGTATGGTGAAGAAGCCCTTTGTTGGAAAGAAGGAGGTCAGTGCTGCATATGACCATAGGAATCAAAACAAAACCGACTGTCGTCCGACAGTAGGGGCTGTCATGATTTCTAATCCTGTGCCAAATCAGCAGTAAAATTATCAGTGCAAACCAGAAGCGCCCATGAGACGATTTACCCGGATTAACATGACCATGTCTCAAGTTTTGCCACACCTTCTAAAGACCAATCTGGTAACCTTAAAAGAAGCTCCCAAGAATCCCAATACTGCTTCTCCTCGCTACAACTCGAACGCCCAATGTGCCTATCATTCTGAGAGCCCGGGGCACGATACAAATGATTGTTGGGCCTTAAAGAATAAGGTGCAAGACCTTATCGATGCGAAAGAGATTGAATTTGATCCCCCAGAAACGCCTAATGTAATAACGGCACCAATTCCCAGACATGGCCATGGTATCAACGCCATTGATGATGATCGTTTTGTTTCCTCTGTGAATGACTTAGTTACTCCTCTGTTAACCATTAAGCGGAATCTACTGCAAGTCGGCTTGTTCCCAGGCTGTGATGAAGATTGTCACCTATGCAAATCTCTACTGAATGGCTGTTTGTTACTAAAGATAGGCGTCCAGCGCCTGATGACTAGTAAAGAAATCCTATTTGAAAATCTACCTCTTATCAAAAGCTCTTATCAAGATGTTTCGATAACCACCACTTCCTACAATCCTCCCGGGGTCTCCACCAAAAGACCCGTCAGGATTACATCCGCTCCCAGATCTGCACCCTTAATCATCACTATGCCAAGACCAATACCATACTCCTCGAATAAAGTTGTTCCCTGGAGCTATGAGGCTGACGTTTATTATTATGGCGTCAAGCAAGATCAGTTGGTTGTCAAGAATGAAGTTGCGAGAGATATTGATCCCGATATCGGTAACATCACTGGAACCAGCAAAATAACAAGAAGTGGAAGAGTCTTCTCACCTGAGATTTATCCAAAGACCGTTGCTACTCCTGTAATCATTACTACTGCCACTCCTACCGACATCACTAGTGATACTCCTACTGTTATCCCTACTGCCGATACAAGGGGAAAAGAGACTTTGGTTGAGCCTGCCCAAGCAAGAGAGTGTCCCGAAGTCATCCTTGAAGCTTCTAGAAAAGAAATAGAAGAAATCCTAAAGATAATCAAGAAAAGTGACTACAACATTGTAGAACAATTGGGGCAGACCCCCTCGAAGATATCATTGTTGTCCTTACTTTTGTGCTCTGAAACTCACGCCAAAGCCTTGGTAAAGTTTCTTAAGACCGCTCATGTGCCCCAAGAGACCTCCATCGACCAATTTGAAGACTGTGTAGCCAGTCTGACTGCTGATAACGAATTGGGCTTTTCCGATGCTGATTTAACCTCTAAGGGAAGGAAGCACAACGATGCCTTACATATCTCCATTGAATGCACAGGCACTATACTGGCCCATGTTTTGGTGGATATCGGTTCATCATTGGATGTCTTGCCCAAAAATTCTCTCGACCGACTGGATTGCGAGGGGCTCATCTTGAAACCTAGCAACATCATAGTGAGGGCCTTTGATGGTTCCAAGAGGATAGTGCACGGAGAAGTTAGTATCCCCATAAAAATTGGGTCAGACTTTCGATTCAGTTTTCTATGTGATGGACATCCGCCCTTTGTACTCTTGTCTGTTGGGTCGACCCTGGATCCATGGTGCTGGTGCCGTCACTTCCACCCTACACCAAATGCTAAAATACTCGATCAGAGGAAAGATTGTCACAGTTCACGGAGAAGAGTAATACATGGTTAGCCATTTGAACTCTTTCAGGTATGTTGAAATGGATGGTGAATTCATAGAGACTCCCTGTCAGAACTTTGAGGAGGTTCTAGCAACGGTCGCAGCAACTAAGTCTACTTTAAAAGTCCCGAAGATTACCAGACCTCCATTAAAGATGGCCTCGTTGAAAGATGCTCGAGCAGTAGTTGAAAAGGGAGGATGTACTATCTGGGGTCAGTTTCCGGATATTCCTTTCAAATCCGACAAATTTGGGTTGGGGTTCACTTCAGAGGCTCAGAAAGTTGTCCGACGTTCTCGCGCAGGGGGACCACCTCTGCGTATCAGCAATCAAGGAGTCAATGCAATAGAAGATAGTGACGGCAGATGTGACATAGACGAATGGATTTTTCCAACCATCGGCGGAGTGCTTAATAATTGGGAAGCGGAAGATTTCATTCCTATTACTTTTATTCAAGAGTAATTGTCTTTTAATATTTTCAGGCTTGTAATATTTAAACAAATCAGACTTTTTAAAACCTTGTGTCTTACCCGAGGCACAACGGTTCATTTGTGAGAGTTGTCACTTCATTCTCATATGTCATTAATGAATCATGGACGTTTTTGCATCAAATTTTGTTTTCTTTGTCTTTTCTTTCTTACATCTTATTTCTTTCAAAGGTAGATATGCTCTTACACACACTCACATATTAAAATGCAGATCTACATCTACTCAGGATCCCATGGGTAACAATTCTGCTATGGCCAATTGTGACTTTGAAAATCCGATCTACCAAGCCGATGACGAAGGTAAGGAAGATTATGAAGTGCCAGGAGAGTTGGCCATGTTGTTGCAACAGGAGGAAAGGACCATTCAGCCACACGAGGAGCCAGTCGAAACAGTTAACTTGGGAACTGAGGAAGATAAGAAAGAGGTCAAGGTGGGTGCCAACTTGGAACCTAATGTCAAGAAGAGTCTGATTCAGTTATTGCATGATTATGTTGAGATCTTTGCCTGGTCGTACGAAGACATGCCAGGACTTGATGCATACATTATGGTACATCGTCTGCCTACAAAGGAAGATTGTCCCCCATTAAAGCAAAAGGTTCGTCGTATGAGACCCGATATGTCTGAAAAGATCAAAGCAGAAGTTATGAAGCAGTTCATTTCCGGATTTTTGGCTGTCACCTCTTATCCTCAATGGGTGGCCAATGTCGTCCCTGTACCCAAGAAAGATGGTAAAGTGCGGATGTGTGTGGATTACAGAGATTTAAACAGGGTAAGCCCCAAAGATGATTTCCCACTCCCCCACATCGACATCTTAGTTGACAATACAGCGCAACACAAAGTGTTTTCCTTCATGGACGACTTCTCGGGCTACAACCAAATAAAAATGGCGCCTGAGGATATGGAGAAAACGACCTTTGTTACACAGTGGGGCACTTTTTTCTATAAGGTCATGCCATTAGGACTGAAGAATGTTGGGGAAACCTATCAACGCGCCATGGTAGCTTTATTTCATGACATGATACATCATGAGATAGAGGTCTACGTAGACAATATGATAGCCAGATTGCAGACGGAATAAGAACACCTTTATCACTTACAAAAGTTGTTTGAAAGGCTGAAGAAGTACAAGTTGAGATTGAATCCAAACAAGTGCACATTAGGAGTACGGTTTGGTAAACTCATGGGTTTTGTCATCAGTAACAAGGGTATCAAAGTTGATCCTGCCAAGGTTAAAGCGATACAAGAAATGTCGTCTCCTCGTACTGAGA
The DNA here is from genome assembly GCA_948472305.1 of Vicia faba. NCBI lineage: Eukaryota > Viridiplantae > Streptophyta > Magnoliopsida > Fabales > Fabaceae > Vicia > Vicia faba. The sequence continues at coordinate 1,035,744,593 of OX451736.1, forward strand.
AAGAAGTCATAGGATTCTTGGGACGTCTGAATTACATAGCCAGGTTTATTTCTCATCTGGCAGCTACTTGTGAGCCAATCTTCAAACTCTTGAAGAAAGATCAAGTAGTCAGATGGAACGACGAATGCCAAGTTGCTTTTGACAAAATCAAAGAATACCTGCAAGAGCCTCCTGTGTTGTTGCCACCTGTCGAGGGAAGGACATTGATCTTATATCTAACTATTTTAGAAAACTCAATGGGGTGTGTGTTGGGGCAGCATGACGAGTCTGGCCGAAAAGAGCATGCTATTTATTACCTGAGCAAAAAGTTTACCGACTGTGAAACAAGATATTCACTGCTCGAGAAAACTTGCTGCGCTCTGGCATGGGCCGCTCGCCGGCTGAGACAGTATATGCTGACCCACACTACTTTGTTGATATCTAAAATGGATCTGATAAAGTATATCTTTGAGAAGCCCGCTCTTTCTGGGAGAATAGCGAGATGGCAGATGATCCTGACAGAATATGACATACAATATACTACCCATAAAGCTATAAAGGGCAGTGTATTGGCTGATCATCTTGCTCACCAAGCTGTAGAAGACTATCAGTCCATGAAGTTTGAATTCCCGGATGAAGACATCATGACATTAGACAACTGTGAAGAAATTAGGCCATATGACGGACCTGAACAAGGATCCCGATGGACCTTGTTCTTTGATGGGGCATCCAACGCACTTGGCAATGGTATCGGTGTCGTAATCATATCTCTAGAAGGATGTCATACTCCCTTTATTGCCAGACTTTGCTTCAACTGTACAAACAACATGGCAGAATACAAAGCGTGCATCTTCAGTCTCAAAGTTGCTATAGACTTGGGGATCAAGCACTTGGATGTATTTGGAGATTCAACCTTGGTCATCAGTCAAGTTAAAGGGGAATGGGACACCAAGCACCCCAACCTTATCCCTTATAAAGAACATGTGTTGACATTGTTGCCGCATTTCGAGAAGATTACCTTCGAGCATTTCCCGCGAGAAGAAAATCAGCTAGCAGACGCTTTATCTATAATGTCATCTATGTTTAAACTTAATTGGGATAACGAGGCTCCTCAAATCACCATTGAGCGGATGGATGAACCAGCCTACTGTCACGAGATTAATACTGAAGAGGTAGTGGACCAGCCTTGGTTTCATGAAGTCAAGAGGTATCTCGAGTATCAGGAATATCCAGAAGGACCTTCAGTGAATGACAAGAAGTTCCTGAGAAGGTTCTCGGCTAAATTCTTCCTTAGCAATGGCATTTTGTACAAACGCAATCATGACTCTGTATTACTTCAGTGCGTAGACAAGGCTGAGGCTGAAAGGATCATGGGTGAACTACACGAAGGCACTTTTGGTACCCATTCCAGTGGGCATACAATGGCAAAGAAAATCCTACGGGCAGGCTATTATTGATCTACCATGGAGGCAGATTGCTACCAACACTCTCGGACTTGCCATAAGTGTCAAATCTATGCTGACAAAGTACACGTACCTCCGGTTCCTCTAAATGTCTTGACGGCTCCTTGGCCCTTTGCTATGTGGGGAATCGATATGATTGGGGAAATCAAGCCAATGGCCTCCAATGGACACCGCTTTATCTTAGTGGCCGTCGACTATTTTACAAAGTGGGTTGAGGCAGCTTCCTTTGCTTCTGTTACTAAGAATGTGGTCACCCGGTTCATCAAGCAGAATCTCATTTGTCGATACGGTATCCCAGAGAGAATCCTCACTGATAATGGTACGAATCTAAACAACATTATGATCACCGCCTTGTGCGAGCAATTCAAGATTCAGCATCACAATTCTTCCCCTTACCGGCCAAAGATGAATGGTGTTGTAGAAGCTGCTAACAAAAACATTAAGAAGATCATACATAAAATGACAGTCACATACAAAGATTGGCATGAGATGCTACCGTTCGCTCTCCATGGGTATCGTACCACAACTTACACATCAACTGGGGCAACACCTTATTCTCTCGTATACAGCATGGAAGTTGTCTTGCCTATTGAGGTCCAGATCCCCTCTCTAAGAATCATGAAGGATGCTGGTTTGAATGAAGAAGATTGGATTCAGACTCGGTTTGACCAACTAACTTGATTGATGAGAAGAGGCTTACAACTATCTGTCATGGTCAGATGTACCAAAAACGCATGATCAAAGCTTTTAATAAAAAGGTCAAACGTCAGGTATATCGGGTCGGTGACTTGGTAATCAAGCGTATCATTTTGCCACAAGGTGATCCCAGGGGCAAATGGACCCCTACATATGAAGGGTCGTTTGTAATCAAAAGCATTTTCTCTGGTGGAGCAATGATCTTGACTACTATGGATGGCGACGACCTCCCGCATCCTGTAAATACGGACATAGTTAAAAAATACTATGCATGATCAAGACCCGCTAGGTTGACTGGCCTAGGCAAAAATAAGGGCTTCCCGGCGAACCAAAAGGGTTCGGGCAAAAATAAGGGATGAAAATATATAAAAAAATCTGTACACCCGACAAGTCGAAAACCCGAAAGGGCGGCTTGGGCAAAAAAGGGTATCCCGGTGGACTGAAAACCCGAGAGGGCGGTCCAGGCAAAAGTTAGGGATTGAAGCGTATGACTATGTCCCATTGGATCATCTGGAAAAAAATCTTCAACGTCAACCAATCAACTCAATTGGCTCTAAATCAATTCAATCGACTTGGGCGAGGCTACAAGCGGACAAGACTTTCAGAGACATGAAGATTATAGCAGAATGGGAACCCTATGGGATTATTTCACATAGCTATCTTTTCTCTATATCAATTTTCATTTTTTACGACGACATTCTCTCGCTAGAATGCTCGTCTCATTGTACAAAAAATACTTATTCAAGTTAATACAAAGATATCCCTTTTGAAAGTACAAAACCCTCTGTTTTTCTGTGTTTCTGTTTACAAAAATGTCCAATGATTTATTTTTGAGCATATGCATTTGAACGTAATTACTGTTACAAATAAATAAAAGAAGAAAAAAAACATAAAGACAATTACTAATGACTTTAAGAAATAGAATAATATCTGTAAGCCATTCCATAAAACCTCGCAGGTACTTTCTCCAATCAGAGCAAAATTCCCAACTACCGGTCCAAAATGTCCCCAGTGAGTTGCCCAACTTCTCAGATTTCCCCAACATGATATCATGAAGACTACGAACAATGTCTGGCTTTTCCCTTCTGCAACAGAGTTTATACTTGGAAACTCACCTATCAGTGCTTCAAAAGGGATTTATTTTCCCCGCTTCCAGCAACGCTACGGCACAAACAATCTTTTAATTCCATACATTTGCATCCATACATCATAACATTGACAACTCAAGTACATACAGTGCAATCTCATTTATTTTTAGAGGAAAAAATCGCACCATGCATCGCATACATCATAGCGTTGCATACAATTAACTCTTCACCTTTTTACAGGAAAGAGCCATTGGACAGTTATTATCAACAAACTTCCGACAGACACAAATTTTTAACAAGTCAAATACAGATCAGTTTCCGAGAAAAGGCTGGTTCTTCCTGGTTCAGATAAATCTCTCAACGGTTTATTCTGATTCGTCTCCAGATTTTTACTGGTTCAGATAAATCTCTCAACGGTTTATTCTGATTCGTCTCCAGGTTTTTACTGGTTCAGATAAATCTCTCAACGGTTTATTCTGATTCGTCTCTAGATTTTCACTGGTTCAGATAAATCTCTCAACGGTTTATTTTGATTCGTCTCTAGATTTTTACTGGTTCAGATAAATCTCTCAACGGTTTATTCTGATTTGTCTCCAGATTTTCACTGGTTCAGATAAATCTCTCAATGATTTATTATGATTCGTCTCCAGATTTTCTCACTAGTTCAGATAAATCTCTCAACGGTTTATTCTGATTCGTCTCCAGATTTTCTCACTGGTTCAGATAAACCTCTCAACGGTTTATTCTGATTCGTCTCCATATTTTTACTGGTTCAAATAAATCTCTCAACGATTTATTCTGATTCGTCTCCAGGTTATTTCTTTGTTTCAGATAAATCTCTCAACAGTTTATTCTGATTCATTCTCTGTTAAGATCAAGTTCAAACTTTCCGTCAATAATCACCTTTGGATGGCATCTTTAAGCCCATTTCCATACACAATCAATCAGCGCGTCATCAAGTGCAAATTTCTGGGCACTCTAGTGTTCAACCACCTTCTACTTTCAAACCCCAAACGACGAACACGTCGATCTCGCTTTTCAAGTTTAAGAAGATTGAACAGGGGCAGCTGTTGTACCCCAAAATTTTCCCTCCTATTTTTCATACAATATACAATCCTAGGGTTTCTCAGATATTCAAGTTGGCTCAAAAATCGATCAGACAGATTCTCTTCCGAGGCAGTAAAATCAGCAATTAGGGTTTTGCAGTTCTCAAAAGAAAATGAGTTTTCAAAGTTTCAAACGGTCTTTATGGTCCTTCATGTGTTGTCAGAGACGTTTGTGTCAAGTTTCAAGCCTTAGACCACATTTTCTAAGAGGAATCATTCAAATTATCAAAAGGGGGCAAAATGAGCAACATTGGAGTTTCAGCTGGAAAAAGTCAACCGGACGCTAAAAAGTCAAACTTTGACTTTTTGACCAAATTTGAGTCCCAAAAATCACATCATGTCAAGACATCAAAAAAATGAAATTTGATCATCAAAATCAAGAGAATCAAAAATCCAACTTTGCAAGACTTTGAAATTTTTCTAAGTATTTTCTATTCTTGGTTAATATCATTTTCTTCCTAACATTTTACCATAATTCCAAATAAATCAAAATGATGCAAGTAATTCAAGTTATTACAAAGTGACATTTTTGCATAATTACAAATTCTAAAACTATGCCTTGATTGAGTTCCCTCATAAAAAACCTTGCCACAATATCTTTTGCCCTTGACATAATGTGCATGAAATATTCCAAGACCAAATTTGTGTCATGCTACAAATTATACTGTCCAAAGTTGAACAAAGTGTGATATGCTACATTGCCACAACACCCCAAAATATGCTCCATACTGCCCTACAAGAAACCTTGTGCTATGCTGCACCACAAGTATGCATGTTGCCCAATACAGTCCAAAACTGCTCTATGCAATCTGCCCAAAACCTGCATCATAACAGCCCCAAAATTACACCAAAATGGCAAAGGAAAATTATGTGAAGAAAGTGTCAAAACAGTAGGAAAAAACAATTCAAAAGAACTTATTTGGTTTCCCCCCTAAACCTCGGTAAAAGGATATACAAAAGGGATTGTCTCATAAGGCAGAAGGGGGGATTTTTGGAAGAAAAAAATAGAGAGAGAGAGAGAGAGAGAGAGAGAGAGAGAGAGAGAGAGAGAGAGAGAGGAGAGAGAGAGAGAGAGAGAGAGAGAGAGAGAGAGAAGAGAGAGAGAGAGAGAGAGAGAGAGAGAGAGAGAGAGGGAGAGAGAGAGAGAGAGAGAGAGAGAGAGAGAGAGAGAGAGAGAGAGAGAGAGAGAATAAAGAGTTTTGTTTGAGCAGAAAACAATATCCTTGGTAAACTTGACTCATTCATTTTCAAAACAAAGTTCTGTTCTTATTCAAAACCAGACCCCAACCCCATTACTCCACCATACAAACTCTCCCATAAGCCACCAAACACCTCATCACCTGCAAAGATTGTCCAAACATAAAAACCGTCCATGTAGTGCTAATCATCTTCACCTTCAAAAACACCAAGAAAAAAACAAATACAATACAGTTTAAACTCAGTTTCAACAGCCCGAAGCAACTTCCTGAAAGCATTCAGATCTAAAACAGCCAGCGTAGCCCGAAAGGTAAGTCTTCTTGACTTGATATCTTTTCATACATCATTGACAATTTGTTGTTTTTCAAGATATGATGCAATATTTTATTATCCCTTTGAACTAGACATTTGCTTATGGTTTAGGCTTATTCAATCATTTGTCATTTATGTTCATCCATCATATGTTGTAAGCTAATCTGTACAGACAAGAAAGACAATGTTTTAAAGCAGGAAAATACAGCATGTATCGACACATATCCTTATATGTCGACTCATCCTAGTGAAAAAAATAGGGTATGATTCGACACATAACCCCCATGCATCGACCCATGCTGATTTCAGGTTACAAAATAGAAGTTGGAAAAGACTATGAGTCGACACATACGCGTTTCGTGTCGATGCAAGAAGGTGTATGAGTCGACATATCCCATTGTGTGTCGACTCATACTGAGCAGATTTTGTTTTACAGAAGCAGGGAAAAGCTATGTGTCGATGCATAACAGCATGGATTGACACATAGCAGTTCAAAATGCAGTTTTCCTTTTATTTTACACTGTTTTTACATTGTTTTCATTATTATTCGATATGGTTGCAATATTTCAGTTTCCACTTTATCCCCATTGTAAATTTGTACCCCCATCCCCCTAAAGTGATGTAATAGCTTAGGATTTTATTTTCTGCATTTTACTTACTTTCATATATTGGTAGTAATTAGGATGTATGGCAAGATTAAAATCAACAAATAGATAACCTTTCAAATACAAGAACAAAATGTATGCAATCAAACACACTTTGCACACTAACACCCTTAAGGTTAACTCCACTTGTTGCCTAGAAATGGACAGGTTATGCATGTGGGATGTCTTAGCACAAATAAATCAAAAAATATAGGATCATAGCCCCTCAATGACGCTATCAAAGTTTCCTTTCGAAATGATCTTAGTCCCTAAAGAAAAATGCTAAGTCATCCCACAACATTGCTATCATGACTATACAAACGTCCCAACGCAGGTCCCTTCACATCCAACGATGAGGCTTCTTACCAAAACAATGGTAAGATAGCAACATCTAAAGGAGGAGGAAAAGAACATCTAAGACCTTTTGAGTAGATAGATTCGTTCTTAGTCGCTTGCTCGCTTATAACAAAAAAAACATTTTATACACCAAACACTCTCACTTTGAAACATTTTCAAAAGACAACACTTTGTACGCGTTCTTATAGAGACGAGAGCCATTACAAAGAAAAACCTTTTCAAAATCACTTTCAAAAACACGTCCCGCAAACATCTCTTTGAACTATTTTCAAAACAACACCTTGTACGCATCCTTATAGAGACGAGGATCATTACAAAGTCACATTTTCAAAATACTTTCAAAATCCGCAAAGCACACATTCAAACAAAAGCAAGTTGATCTAGCAAGTAACTAAGAGCCCATGGAAAACCATGGATGAAAAAGGTGCTAATACCTTCCCTTTTCATAATCTACCCTCCGAACTCAAAACAATCTCAAAGGTCTTTCCTGTGCTTTTTCACCTTTCCTTTTGGATAAAAGAAAAGTCGGTGGCGACTCTTGATAAACCGCAACATTTGCGAAAACAAACGCAAAACAACCAAGTCATTTCTCCCACCGTATCACAGTATTCCATGACCAAATGTAACAACCACCCCAGTGGCAAGAGCGTGCATTTTCAAGGCTTTGCGTGTATAAGGGTGTGGGTTCGAACCAGCCTTTTGTCAATTTTATTTATTTATCAGGATAACGCACAAGGAAGAGATATAATGATTTCGAGTCATTCTCCAATCACAACAAGCAACAAGCACCATGGCCCGGTGGATGAGGCGCACGCCTCTAACCTAGAGGGCGTGGGTTCGGGTCTCACCCCAGGCTTTCTTTTTAACCCTTTTTCCAATTTTTTTCAGTTTTCTTGTTTTTTTCTATTTTTTCTTTTACTTAATTAATTTAACTACTTGGTTTTAATTAAAATCAAAAGACCATAAAAAATCAGAAAAAATCATTGAAAATTAGATTTAGGTTTTAATTAATTAATTTAATTTTTGACCAACAAAAATTATTTTAATTTAATTTAATTTTTTTTATTTCACAATTAATTTGTAAATTACTTAGAATTAGGGTTAATTATTAATTCACACTTTAAGAATATTTTACAAACAATAAAACATAAAAAAATATTTTTTTTTACACTTAGAATCTTAGGTTTATTAAAACATTTTTCTAACATTTATTTTTTCTTTGCTATTTAAGTTCTAGAAAACAGATGTATAGGTCGCACAGTTGATTTTGTAATAGCTTAGTTTTTTTTCTCGCATTTTTTTTCTATTATGTAACTGCTTATGGGATGTAATAGCCTAGGTTTATTTTCCCGCACTTTTACTTTCCCCACCTATGTATGAATGTATGTATATATAATCGTATAGCAACTAGGCGTGTATGGCAAGATCAAAAACGAAATGCTAGATAACCCTAACTCTCAAGACAAACATAACTGAACTGAATCACTCTTGCACACACGCACCTCTAAGGTAGCCTCTCTGCGTTGCCTTCAGAATAATAATGGTCATGTCCCTCGAATGTAGGGATACTATTAGCAAGACCCTTGGTTAAAGTCATCATAAAGATCATAGTCCAGTGATGTCCCTCAAAGTTGCCTACGAGAAATGATCTTGTCCTCGATGTTTCCTACGAATATATGATGACAGTCCCTTTGAATTTCTAAGGTATCCCTATATGTTTTCTTCAATGATAGTAACGAAGACCCTACGCTTGTATCTTCACATCAAATGGATGGGTCTACCTACTAACTAATGGTATGGATAACACCATCCCTAATGGAGAAGGAAAAAGATAAGAAAGACATTCCAGTGGGTAAGATACCCTTAATTGCTTGCTCACAAACTAAAATAATTTTAACACCTCACACTTTCAAAAAAACTACTTTCAAACGCTTTATAAACACTCTTGAGGACTAATACAATGGTTATTATAAAGCAGACTGTCTTACATTGGCATTTTCAAAAACATTTTCAAAACACACAAAGCAAATTAAAGTGAGTTAAGAAATTAAGAGCCTGTAGATAACTACGGATGAAAAGGGTGCTAACACCTTCCCTTTTCATAACTTACCCCCCAAGCTCAAAATATTAAAAGGTCTTTCTTGTTCTTTTCAACTTTCCTTATTGGATAAAAGAAAAATCAGTGGCGACTCTTGCTAACCGCAATATTTATGATAAAACATAAAACCAAGTCAGTTCTCCCACCGTATTACATTTAGTTATTAAAGGATATTAATTATTCACTTGATTGACAACTTGAGATGTTATATGGCTTGTTTTAGGGCGTGGATTATTGTTGAGAATCCTTCATTTTTAGGTTTTAATTGTTTGAGACCAAACATGGCTGCCATTGCAAATCAATAACACGAGTTCTAAGATACTGCTACTTAAAACAGAAGTTAAGAAATGTTTGACATTTGGAATTGTGGCAAGTTTATAGTCATCTATTATTATATATATAGTAGAAAACTGTTTAGATTTTTTTCTTATATTTTATTTTAAAAGTAAAATATTATATTTTTAAAGTAATGGTTCTTGTTCTGTTTGGAAAATAGAAATGGATGCTCAAGCTCTATGAAGGAACTAGAAATGAAGAGAAACAGATATCATCGATCTTGAACGAGGGCTTTGATCTCTTTTATAGTGACGCGTGATATACCTGCATGGTTAGCCCTTCAATTCTCAAGTCAGTTCAAGATTCAAGATGAATATAATGAAATTAGAGATTAGAGATTATGTACCTTCTCACAGCGTGTGAACTATTTTATATGTTGGATCGAGTAAAGTGTGCTTTTGATGGATTAAGTCTTGGTCCAATGGACTTTTGGTCGGTCTAGAATAGTTACCTCCAAGGATTTGTTGTGCACTAAAAGAGTCGGGATAAGCCTTAAGTATCACTGATCGACATCGATGACATAGTCTAGGGTGAGATAAAACTGAATCACTTATCAATTTTGAAAAGTAACAGGGGATAGGTGCATTTAATGCGATTTCATCTTTGAGATGCTTTGTCTCCTATTCTTGACATGTGTGATGACATGATCAGCTAGGGTGTGACAAAGTTCATAGAGTGCTTAAGTGAAATTGAGTTTTGCATGCTTCCATGAGTGGAATTTCAGTCATTGATTTTGTGATCCTTATGTGCAGTCAATCTTGATCCTTCAACTGCAATTGCTTATAAGTAGGGTGAATTGGATATTTGAAAATTTTTATAACCTTTTAAATCTCCAGACTTCAGTTGCTTTTCCAGAGAAATGTCATCTTTCTTTTTTCCGAAGAACATCATTAGAAGCAATTTAGAGTCTTTTCTTAAAGCTTTCGCCTTTTACATTCTTTCAGCTTCATCACCTTCTTACCATCAGATACCCTTCTAACTCAAGCTTCCTCCTTAGAAATTTCCTACTTTTTAGTTAGGATGAGTGATAACATTGTCGATGTAATGAGTAATTCCGAAATGGAAACCTCATCTGGGTTATCCTCTGATTCTCTTCATCCCTCTATTAGTAGAGATTACGGAGGGCCAAATATTATATATATATATATATATATATATATATATATATATATATATATATATATATATATATATATATATATATATATATATGATGGTTCTGAGTCAGAGAGGATGTATGAAGATTCCTTGGAGGAAGAAATTTCTTCTTCTGAGTCATTAGACGCCCTTATATCAGATGTTCATGAGGGAACAAGTCGAATGGAGGTCTCTATGCCCCATCTTTCATTGTCGGAAGAGGAGATACTGACCAATTTGTAAAGGAGACCTTGCTAGAGTTTTCATGCAGGCTTGCCTACAATGTTAGATCACGAGCCTAGAGATGCAGAGGTGTGGTTGAATCTTCACAACAATATTGTGGAAAAGATGAGTGATAACACCACAATACAACTTCAAAAGGGAATGCGTGCTAGAAGTATGTGCACCTTTCAAAGGCCGGGTATGTTTCTTCATAAATATCTATTTTTCATGCTCTCTAGAGAAGAAAATATTGATGTGGGTAGAGTTGTAAAATTTAAAAAATAGGTTGGGGTACATTAATAGATAAGAAAGAAAGGACTGGTAGGAATAAGCAATATAAGGAAAAGGATGTGAATGAATTCAATGAGTTCATATATTATATGGAGCTAGTGGATTAACCATCAACAGGCAGTAGATTTACATGGTCAAATAGTGAGGGAAGCTCGAGAAGCAAACTGGACAGATTCTTGTTATCTGAAGCCTTAGTTGATGAATGAAAAGTGATTGGAGATATGGATATTTTAGATCATGCACTTTTATGGATCAAGGCTAATGAAGTTGATTGGGAATCAAAGCCATTTAGAGTGAATATTTGGTGGTTTGAACATAAAGATTTCATAAACTTTGTGGAAGAGGTAGGGATCTCATTGGAAGCAGAAGGAAAACAAGCTTATGTTCTGAAAGAAAAATTCAAAGTTTTAAGATCTGGAATAAGAGAATGGAATAAGGAAGTATTTGGATGACTGGACTTAAAAGTAGAAGAAGTAGTTAAAGAATTGAATGAGATATTAGATTTGGAAACAGATATCACAAATGAGGAAGTAAGAAAAGTTGTTTGAAAAAGTGAAGGTGAGAAGAGTCCAAGACTAGATGGACTAAATTTTAAGGAGTATGGGTAAGCTGAATCAAGGAGTATGGTCCTGGAATTTAAACATCAATGATGAAAGTGGGATCAATGAGGATTTAAAAGTAGTAGTCCAGAAGGAAGAACAGGCGGAATACTTATGAATGTAGAACCAAAACAGGGAGATCTAGACAAGGTGATGTGGAGTCTCAACCAAGATAGATCTTTCACTGTAAAAAGCTGCTACAATAATATAAGAAAGAAGGAGCTAGAGTACAATGCAGATGCAGAAAGGAAAGGAGCCTTAATATTAATATGGAAGACAATAATACCATCAAATTTAAAGTTCTTTGATTGGATGATGATGCTAAATAGGTTGCCAACAAGAGATTAATTAGCAAGGAGGGAATTCTTCGTAATTCTCATGAAGGCTTGTATATTGTGCTTTGAAGAAGAAGAAAATTTGTCCCATCTGCTTTTTCAATGCAAATAAGCAGAAGGGTTCAGAACAAGGATAATATAGATGGGTTTGGATTAATGGATGAAGACTAAATGTGTGGACCATTACATTCGGTTCACAAAGGCATTACAAGGAAATGTGAAGAAGAAAAAAGTGAGCCTGGTATGGTTATCAATTGTGTGGTGTTTGTGGAACATGAGAATAACATAATGTTTAATGATGAGTTTTGTGTAGTAGAAGACTTAATAACAAACATCAAAGTAGTGGCTTGGTTGTGGTGTGTTATAGGAATCAAAGGTAGAGGATGTGTATATTTTTATCATTGGACTAAAAGTCCTCAAGAACTCTTGAGTTTAGAATGATTTATTTTGTAAGGGAAAGTGTACCCTTATACTTAAGGGTGACAAAGCGGGAGGCCCGCTCTGTTTAAACTCGTCTAAAAGTGAAGTGGGCGGGGCTGACCAACTTAAACGTCTGAGCTCAAAAGTCAAACCCGCCCCATTTACTAATGAGTTAGTGAGCCGGCCCGCCAAACTTGTTTTTTTAGTTTGATTTACTACTTTATTTACAATTTTTTATAAATAATTTACTACTTTTTTTACAGTTTGATTTACTACTTTATTTACAAACTTGTATACCTGATTGATTTTTTATTCCATATGTTATTATCTTCCAAATAATAATACACGCATTTAAGAGTCATTAAACAATAAAATATATATAAAAAGATGAAGTATTTTACTAAATAATAATAAAAAATTTACTATTTAATTACTACTTTATTTTTTAATTCATATATCATAAATTATTGGTTTTCTTGGTTGCAACTTGCATCTACCGTCACTGTAAGCAAAACAACATGGAAAAAAAATTCAATTCATGGCGATGTTAGACATAAGTATTCAAATATCAGTTTTTCATCAATTGCAAAATGTTCATTTTGGTCCCTTAACTATAGGTCATGGTTCACTTTGGTCCCTTATCTTACTTTTGTGCCAAAATGGTCCTTTAAGTTTCAAAATGCCACCACGTTAGTCCTTCTGTTAGTGAAACGTTAGTGAAATTCAAAAAGCAGACTCCAGGTGACAGTTGTCATGCTTGAAGTGGCTTGTTGGAGGCAACGTGGCAGAGAATAAGGACATAAAATCTCCTAAAGCTGAAGATAGCATATGCATGTTCTATTTGCCCAAAACGAAAGCCAAAGGAAAGAGGAAGAGGCTTGCGAAGAGGCTTACGAAGAGGCTTGCAAAAAGGCTTGTGAAGAGGCTTGCGAAGGAGATTCCGTAGGTGATTCCAGATATGTTAGTCTTGTTTTGTCTTTGTTTCTGGATATTTGAAATGAGATTCTGAATATTTGTTATGGGGTTTCTGGGATTTAGGTTTAATGGAGGAATTTCTGAAACTCGTAATCCACTACAGTGGTGAGTTCGTTGATCAAGAGCTTAGTATCTATGAAGGAGGCCTGGTATTTGAATTGTCAGTAGAAGTTGATAGGTGGAGTTACTTTGAGTTAGTTGGTGTATTGAAAGACTTGGGTTATACGAACAATATAGAGAAAATATGTTACAAAGACCCACAATTTGGGATGAATGAAATAGTTGATGACAAAGGTGCCCTAGAAATTGCAGACCTATACAAGGTGCATCATGTTGTTGGTGTGGATGAAGTTAATGATGGATTGAATGATCCAAGTGTTGTTGTGGAACAAAGCAATGTTGGATTGAATGATACAAATATAGGGGTGGAAGCAACAAATGTTGAAGTGAAGTCTGTTGAAGTGGAGCCAAATACTGATGGTCAGGTGCACGATAAATCCAATTCTGATGACAATGAGGATGAGAGTTACCAGTATGATAGTGCCCTAGAAGTAGCCTTTGAAGATGAATCTGATGGTTATGAGGACATTGATGAAAATGAAATTGCAGACCTAATTTTGTATGACAGTAATGAAATATCAAAAGGAAAGTGCAGCAAAGTTACAGAGGAATATAAGGGGAGTGACAATGACAGTGAGGATCTTCAAAGTGGTTGTGACAGTGATGACAATAGTGAATTTTTTTTATTAATAACCAAGTATTAAAATAATATTTCGCAAATAATCGGGTTTCGGAAAAAATTACGCAAATAACCATGTTTCAGATGACTCCCCAAAGGAGGAGCCATCTGAAATGGCACATGCACCTACCAATTTGCCCTAGGCGCCATCTCACTTGGCGCCTCCCTTGGCTTTTAGCCAAGTGAGATGGCGCATGCTCCTTAAAAGTGAGAGGAGGCGCCATCTCACTTGGCTCCTAGGGCAAAACTAGGGCAAAATTCTGTTTTATAAATAATTCGTCTGTTTCTCCGAAATTTCTCACACTTTCTCGCACTGTATTTTTATTTTGTACTCTGTTATTTGCGTCATGACGTCACCTATGATTTTTAGCATAGATGGTTACGTTATCTTCTCCGCCACGAAACCTGCGATGAAAATGAAATTCTGGCACATTCACTCCATGGAGCGTCTGAAGCGGGAGTTGATGCGATGGCTAGATGGAGACATTGCGGAGGGGGGAAAAATTCGAAGGATCCAGTGAAAACGAACAACAACCTCACATGCGACAGGAATACCTAATGTGTGGTTGGAGGAAGTCAAAACAGACAGCGATGTAATGTTGATGATGCATGGGTAAGATGAAATTGTGTTAACAGTTGTAATTTCCTAGATGGAATATCGTTAATTATTCTTGTACGCGTTTTATTAATTGTAGCAAAATCTGTTAACGAAAAACCCAAATTTTTACAACACAATTAAGAAAAGATTTTATGTATTACAATATTTATGTGGTCGAGCCAGACGCCCGATTCGGACAGTTTTTGCGATTGTGTCCGGCCTGACGGCATAAACCACACTTTCTTTCCAACCTGTCAAGATCATCCATTTCTGTTGTGATGCGCTTACTTTTGGGACGATCCTTCTTATTCCTTTGCATTTGGTCATTGTGCCACACTATTTCACCGTCGTATGCAGGCCAATAATCTGGTTTTGCTACCAAAGGAAAGTTGTTGTTGTAAACTTTGAGCAACGTTTCAGATTTGTAAATGTTTGACAGAAGTTGCAGCACGTCTTGATGGGTATGAGCACAAGCGGCAATGACATGAGAGCAAGGTATACGAAATGCTTGAAACCTGCCACAATCGCACCATTGAGAAGGTAAAATGACCTTATATTCTTGTCTTGGCAGGCCTTCATTATGGTCGATTGTCTCTTTCACAATGAAGTTGTGACTGTGTCGGTCAAACCGTATAACCATGTGAGTGTTGGCTTTAGCACTTTCAGCCTTAATGTATTTCATGTAGCTTTCACTCCATAGTTGTCCAGATTGCAACACCGCATTCCACATTTCACCTCTTTTGGCAAATAACACAGCCATCCTAAAATACGTAGATTTTACCAAGGCAGTGATTGGGAGGTTCCGTATGCCTTTGAATACCCCATTCATTGATTCAATAAGATTTGTTGTCATATGCCCCCATCTTTGGCCATTGTCGTATGACCTAGTCCATTTTTCCACCAGAATATTGTCGATCCACCTACCAGCTTCCGGATTAGACAAACGGATCTCATTGCGGTAATATTTGAATGTGGGTTGTGTCAATGCATATCCCGCATTCATAATCGCTTTCCTCAATGTTTTGTCCTTGATCTCCCTCGAGAAATTTTGGACGATATGCCTAACGCAATAGAGATGCGTAGAAGGAGGGTCATGCCAACCATTTGCTGGATTATTGTAGGCACTTTCAATGGAGGCATGTCTGTCCGAGATCAAATAGAGATCTGGTTGAGGAGCCACGTGTGTCCGCAAATTTTTCAGGAAAAAGCTCCAAGCACCACCGGTCTCCCCCTCGACAAGGGCAAAGGCAATGGGGAAAATGTTGTTGTTGCCATCTTGTGCAACTTCCATCAATAGCGTGCCTTTGTACTTCCCATACAACCAAGTCCCATCAATTTGTATAATTGGTTTGCATGATGTAAAGCCTGTGATGCATGGTTGAAATACCCAAAACACGCGACTGAATATGCCGTTGCCATTTAGTAGACTACCATCTTGGGCGTATGCTGGCACTGTTTCCAGAACGTAAACACTACCTGGAGAATATGTCTTGAGTGCATTCAGGTAGCGGGGAAGTTCTTGGTATGGCTCCTCCCAGTTTCCGTACACCATTGCAATCGCCTTAGTCTTTGCTAGCCACGCCTTACGGTAAGACGGAGTGTAGTTAAAAACCGTGGTGATGTGGGAGATGATTATTTTCACCTTCAAAGATGGGTCGTTGCTGACCAGGGGTAGGATTTCTTGACATATTAGATCATAGTTGAGTTTTCGGTGGTCCTGTGATTGAGTGGAACTTACACAAGTGTGGCTAGTCATGGAACCTATGACCCAGCAGTCACCCCTTAATATGTATGATGCGGTCAGCTTGAACATACAGTCAGGGTGGACACACTTGATCTTGTACCTTTCCGAGTTGACACGATCCACCTTAAAATCAACCGAGTTGAGCATGTGGAATTTTTTAATGGCCCTGATGCATTCCTCTCTGTTACGAAACTTGTCCTTCTCTTTTAAATTTTCATCCGACTGCATATACGGATTGAAAAATAAGTCAGTAGAAGGTTCATCTCCGCCCATGTTGAAGTTTGTCATGTGCGGAGGTGGTGTGTAGATTTTGTTTGCAGGAATACTAGGGATGCCATCATCGTCGGAATCATCATTCACCATTTCATCAAACTCTAACTCGTTATCTTCTTCTTCATCATCAACTGCATCTACCTCAGCTTGTTCATTCTCCAAAGGATCAACCTCCTGTGTCACCTGAGGCTCTCGCAGCATAACGTACAACTCAATAGAGTTGTACCCATAATATACATGGCTGGAAAACATATTCTGGAGATCCTCGTCATCTTGAACTTCAACCTTATAAAACATTACTTGGTTGTTTCCAACGAAAACTGGATTCTGATAAAATATCTGGGACACCGTGCCTAGTTCAAGTTTGGCCTCCAATCTTTTTTTGAAGTACGAGAAATTGGCTTTCCCGTTTAAGAGAAATCGGATGTTGTCTGTGTCTCTAAATAAAAACCCAGCGGTGGGACAAATGTATGTCTCACCGTTGAAATGTGATTTGACGACAAATTATGGTGTGGAGGCCATTGCGTAGAATTGTTTTAAGGTTTGAAGGTTGGAATGTTTGAATTTTATGAGTGATTCGAAGGTTGGAATGTTTGAGGTTTATTGATTGTATGAAGGTTTGAATGCTGTAATGTTTGAAGGTTGGAATGTTTGAATTTTATGAGTGATTCGAAGGTTGGAATGTTTGAGGTTTTTTGATTGTATGAAGGTTTGAATGCTGTAATGTTTGAAGGTTGGAATGTTTGAACTTTACGAGTGATTCGAAAGTTTATATGTTTGATTGTTTGCAGGTTTGAAGGTTTGGTTGTAAGAACGTTTGAAGGTTGGAAGATTTGACAGATTATGTGAATCAATGTTATGATAAACGTAAGGCTAAAAATTTCAATTAAGTAAGGATGCAACCCCCCAAGACTGCCAATAATGTTACAAGCAAGGAATCCTAAAGGCTATCACGTAGCCTGAGCCTAGGCTGCAACAAAGGACACCTCTTATTCGCCAATTGGGGTGGCGACACCATTCATTTTTGTACTCTTTCGCCAAGTCCAATGGCGCCTCCCTTACTGTCCAATCGTGATACATGCATGCAGATATGTAACCCCCTAGGCTGCCACCTAGCCTGCCCCTAGTCTGCACCTATACATGTATGTTGTAAGTCTCCTCCCATCACCTCCAATGGGCTTACATGCATTCAGGAAAGGAATCCCAAAGGTTGTCACGTAGCCTGAGCCTAGGCTGCAACAAAGGACACCTCTTATTCTCCAATTGGGGTGGCGACACCATTCATTTTTGTACTCTTTCGCCAAGTCCAATGACGCCTCCCTTACTGTCCAATCGTGATACATGCATGCAGATATGTAACCCCCTAGGCTGCCACCTAGCCTGCCCCTAGTCTGCACCTATACATGTATGTTGTAAGTCTCCTCTCATCACTTCCAATGGGCTTACATGCATTCAGGAAAGGAATCCCAAAGGCTGTCACGTAGCCTGAGCCTAGGCTACAACAAAGGACACCTCTTACTCGCCAATTGGGGTGGCGACACCATTCTTTTTTGTACTCTTTCGCCAAGTCCAATGGCGCCTCCCTTACTGTCCAATCGTGATACATGCATGCAGATATGTAACCCCCTAGGCTGCCACCTAGCCTGCCCCTAGTCTGCACCTATACATGTATGTTGTAAGTCTCCTCCCATCACCTCCAATGGGCTTACATGCATTCAGGCAAGGAATCCCAAAGGCTGTCACGTAGCCTGAGCCTAGGTTGCAACAAAGGACACCTCTTACTCTCCAATTGGGGTGGCGACACCATTCTTTTTTGTACTCTTTCGCCAAGTCCAATGGCGCCTCCCTTACTGTCCAATCGTGATACATGCATGCAGATATGTAACCCCCTAGGCTGCCACCTAGCCTGCCCCTAGTCTGCACCTATACATGTATGTTGTAAGTCTCCTCCCATCACCTCCAATGGGCTTACATGCATTCAGGCAAGGAATCCCAAAGGCTGTCACGTAGCCTGAGCCTAGGCTGCAACAAAGGACACCTCTTACTCGCCAATTGGGGTGGCGACACCATTCTTTTTTGTACTCTTTCGCCAAGTCCAATGGCGCCTCTCTTACTGTCCAATCGTGATACATCCTTAGGCTGCCACCTAGCCTGCAAGAGTGATACCTTTCATTTTTTGTACATGCATGCATGCATATATGTAACCCCCTAGGCTGCCACCTAGCCTGCAAGAGTGACACTTCGCATGCATGCAAGCACCAGCAACCACTATATGTAATTTATTTGCCTATAAATACATACCATATCATACATCTCTCACACCCACACAAGTCTCACTCTCTGCTACGAAATCTTTCATAATCTCTTAAACTTTCTAAGTCTATCATACTCTCTATCTCTTCCTAAGTCTTTCATAATCTCAAGCATTTTAAACAATGGCTCTTCTAACAATGGGCGATACTCAGAGGCACAAGGGAAAACATTGCCGCATTTGTAAGTTTCTTTTTTGGTTATACATTTTTCATACTTCAGATAATGTGTTGTTCTTCTTACTTAATCTTACACGTGTTACATTATGAACTCAGGACACAAAAAGATTCAGAATCCGTTCTCACAACTACCTGGCTCCCGACCCATTTATCGTACCATATCTGGAATACGCAGGTTTTGGACATGTCATAAAGATCTCCAACTGCACCATTGACTTGAAGTTCATTCTTGCAATGTTGGAAAGGTGGAGACCAGAGACCCATACATTTCACCTACCAATAGGTGAATGTACCATCACGCTAGAGGATGTGTACATGCTACTAGGTCTCCCTGTCGACGGTAAGGCCGTGAGCGGGTCGGTTCAACAACCCAACTCTCAGTGTGAAGAACTGTTGGGCAGGGATATGGTAGAAGGTGGTGGTGCGAGAGGTCAGGGAATACTACTCACTGAGCTGAAAAGTCATTATGCAAGTTTGGAATTAAATGAAAATTCCTCCGAGAATGACAGGGTAGTAAAAGCCAGAACTTATCTTATGATACTTTTTGGTACATTTTTATTTCCCGAAAGTACGGGAAATAGTGTAAATTTTATGTATTTACATTTACTAAGAAATTTTGAAAAAACAAGAAAATATAGTTGGGGTTCTGCAGTTTTAGCCCACCTATACAGTTCCTTGTGCAAAAATGCAGTCAAGGAAAAATGTACATTTTATGGGTGCTCTTTTTTACTACAAGCCTGGGGTTGGTGGAGGATGGAGTCCTTAAACCCCGTCAACAACAACACTTTCAGTTTCCCGTACGCAACAAAGTAAGTCATCAAGTTATAGCATTTATAACTATTCATCTCTTCCCCAAATATATGCTAAGTGTGATCGGTGGATCTGGAACTGACTGTTTAACGCTGGTTCGCGAAATGTCGCGGAAGCAAGAGTCGCCACCGTCTTTTATTTTCTCCAAATGGAAAGGACAAAAGCACAGAAAAATTCCTTATAGAGATTGCTCTTGGTTCGGGAGGTAGGTTATAGAAAGGGAAGGTGTTAGCACCCTTTCTATCCATGGTTATCCATGGGCTCTTAGATACTTGCTCATTGTGTTTTCAAAATGGTTTGTTTGCTTTTCAACTGTGGGTTTTAAAAAGTTTCTTTGAAAATTTCAGTTCGACTCTTGTATCGGTCCTCAAGAGTGTTTGAAAAATTGCTTTCGAAAGCTTTTTGAAAAGGTGTCGGTGTGAAAAGTATTTTTGATTTGTTGTGAAATTAGAGCAAGTATCAAGAGTCGTCTACCTACCCTAAGGAATTCGTCTGTATAAATGTCCTTTAAAGTAGTGCCATCCCACCATTGAGAGGTAGGTAGCACCACCGTTGGAGGTGTTCGGGTCAATTCGAGGTTCGGGCCATGGTGATCACCAGAGCAATGGGAAGACACCTTAGAAGCTACCCTCATGCCAGGTTCCCGGATCATGAGGACTTACTAAGACATCCTCTACTCGACGATCACCTTTCGAAGGCAAGGCAACAGTGAGGCGTACCCTAGGGGTGGTGTGTGCGATTCGTGTGTCGTTTTCAGATATTTTGTCTTGTTCATGTTATTGGTGATCTACGCTTGATTTTATTTTATC
Organism: Vicia faba; assembly: GCA_948472305.1. Taxonomy (NCBI): domain Eukaryota; kingdom Viridiplantae; phylum Streptophyta; class Magnoliopsida; order Fabales; family Fabaceae; genus Vicia; species Vicia faba. The sequence continues at coordinate 1,035,765,310 of OX451736.1, forward strand.
CATTCATTCTTGCATGCTTTGTTTAACAGTTAAAAGTTGCGAGGAAAAGTAAATCTAAAGCTATTACAAATGGCGCGGGTCTACATCGCCAAAATTAACCAGGACCCGATTTGACAGAAAATAAATAAAGCAAAGAAAATAAAGAATTGAAAAGTGCGAGAAGTAATTACAAGGCTTCGGGAGAGGTACATAATTATTTAAGCGAAATAAAATAAATATGCGAACGAATAAGAAATTAAGAACATGGGCGTTGGACCCTTTTAAAAAATTAAAATTAATGAGGAATTAAAATTAAAAGAAAGCAAGAATTTGTTTTTTTGGTGTTTTTAATGTTTTAAGATTTAGTAGAAAAAAGAAAGAATTAATTAAAATTAAAATAAACACTAAACCTAATTCTAATTATTTTTAAGTAATTAAGAAAAATATTGAAGTTTTTAACCTAAATTAAACCCTAATTAATTTCATGCAAATTTAATTATAAAAATAAATAAAATAAATAATACTATTGTGAAAAAAGAAAAATTAAAAGGAATAAAACAATTTAAACCTAGTTCTATATTTTTTAGATTTTTATTATGAAAATAATTAAAATTAAAACCCTAATTTAAATTAATTAATTTACATGCAATTTGTTTATGAAAATAATTAAAATAAAGTATTTATTATATTTTTTTATCTTTTCTGATTTTTATGCATTTTTATATTTTATGAAAAATAATTAATTAACTGGATAAATAATAATTAAGAGAAAATAAAACAATAAGGAAAAATATAAAGAATTGCAAACCAGGGGGGGTAGTCCCCAAATAGGAGGTTTTGATCCAAGAATTCTGGCCCAACAACCTGCAAATTTGTTGACTTTTCCAGGTAGCATGCTAGCGCTTTGACCAGGCTTATGATGCACTTCCAATCTCAGCCCTTGATTTGATCTCCAGGGACACATGGATGTGAGATATTTGAAGACCTATGGTACGTCTGCAGCCTTGAAGCGCATGGGATTTGTTAATGAAAAATAATATGGAAATATGTAAGACCTGGGGTTCGAACCCAGGTCACATACCTTGCCAATCAACACGTTTGCCACTGAAGCGCCTTGTTTATCTGTATATCAATATAACAACTAAATATTATAAAAGAAAATGGTCAGTGGCCTTGGAAACGCGCGCGAATTTCAAACTGACCAACCAATGCACGCCACGAATTCATCTTCTTCATCATCCCTGAAATACAAAAACAAAAGCAACGGTTTTCTATGCGTTTCATTAGGCCGGCTATGGGAAAATAGCGATTAGGCCTGTGTCATTCAGAAATTTGGCGCGATGGTTGGTTCTTGTTCGTCCAAGCGCAGTGATTCGAATGATGGTGGTCACAAGCCTTAATTTTTCCTTGGTCAAAAACCCCTAATCTGAAGCTCTGCAAACCCTAAGAATCAATCATGGCATATTCGTATATAACGCATAAAAACGCAATTAAATCACATGGCAAGCATCAGAATGCATCATTGAATAAGAATACATAAACTAAATGTCATGGAAATGCCTTAAAATCAAGATACGAGTATGCAATTTTATGAGAAAATTTTGGATTCTGTACAGCGATTCTTGAGGTCTGGGTGACTGTTTTTGATTGAGACACGTTCAATGGACCTTGTGGAGGCTAATGGGAGAAGTCTTGAGACCTGAATCGCCTTGCAAAGGTGTTTTCAGAATTTGAGTTTCTTGAGAAAAATTCAAGTTTGTCAATGGCCTTTGAGCACAGCTTTTTGTGTCCTTTACATTAGGGTTATGATTATGCTTATGTACTGAGTGCATTAGGTCAATAATATTGATCAAAATCTCTTGAATTAATGGTTTTTGAAGATTTGATTTTCAAGCTTTTTAACCAAATATTTTCCATGCTATTTTTGCACAAATCATATCCAATCACCCCAAATCTTTCCTAATTTGAATGTGCACGAATTATTGAGTCTAAAACATGTACAAAAAGATTTGTTAGGTTAGGTTAAATATTTTTCACATATTTAAATGATTTAAATGAATTAATATAAATAAAAATTCAAATAAATAAATAAAAAATGAGAAAATACTTCCCTTTGGGCCAAGTGGTCGTGCACATGCTTGGAATGATGAATCATGGAAGAAAAATGGGCCCATTAGCAATTTTAGGTCATTTGAAGTAATGTTGACTTTTCAAAATATCCAAAAATTTCCCAACTTCCACAAGGCATAACTTGCTCAATTTGTAAGCTTTTCTCATGTTCTTGGACATTTTGGAAAGGTCTTTGAGTCCTCTAACCAATGTCTTTGGTCCCATGTCATTTTGATTTACCAATCTCAAGTTATGGCCTTTGACTTAAAGTCCCTTTTTGTTGACTTTTGAAAATGACCTATAATGTTGAAATTGATAACTTTTTGTGAGAGAATTTCTTGGACTTGAAGTATGAAGATGAGTTGTAGGAAATGTCTTTCTCTTCAAAATGAGCTTTGGATGGAATTTTTCTGATAATCCATGTGAAAGTTATGCCCTGGTCAATTTCAGTTGACTTTTTCAACTGTCCAAATAAGGAAACTTTTGCATCTTAATGATTTCTGAGCCAAATTTTGAGAATCATGATCAAGCATTGATCAAATGATGTTTGTGGCTTCAAAATGATATGTTGACCAAAAATTTGAACTTTTGACTGTCAAATGACCATTTTGCCCCTACAGTTGACTGTAGTGCAATCTAGGGTTTTGACTGTACGATTTTGAGCTGAATGTCCTGAAACTTGATATGAGGATGCTTGACCATGTTTGTAGGCATATGAGACTTGATTGGACCTTTAGAAACTTCATTTTCTTGATCAGACTCAAAACCCTAGTTTTGACTGTATAGGAAACCTTTGCACTATGTAACCCTTGGGGAATTTTGCAGCTTGACTTGGAAATTTCTTGAAAAATATGGGAGGGCAAATTTTGGGGTACAACAGTTGCCCCTGTTCAATCTTCTTAGACCTGAGGATGCAGATTGGCTGACATGCCTTTCGTAATCCGAGGGTAGAAGATGATTGAACACTAGAGTGCCCAGAAATTTGCGCTCACATAGTAGCAGTGATGGTGGAATGGGCTGATAGATGCCATTTAGAGGTTGCTGAACAGGATGATGGGCTTATAGATTCCATCTGGATGTTGATCGCGTAAGAGATTCCTTAGCGAGAACCTGCATATCTGCAAAAAAAAAAAAATGAGTACCTGACACGTTGCAGGAGCTGATTTCAGATGCTTGGTATAGATATGTCCTGACTGGTTACAGGAGCTGAGTCTGAAGCTTCAAAAGATGATGACTGAACCAGGGATGGTTACTACCTTAGCATGAATGGTAAGAGAACCTTGGGTGATTTTAACTTCAACAACGCTCGTCGAGAAAAATCTTAGCGGGAATTACCATCTTCGCAGTATCGGGAAGAGAACCATAGGCAATTATAATCTGAAAGGGAATCACCTCACTCACCGTCGGAGAGGGAACCCTGGGGAATTATAATCTGAAAGGAATTATCACCTCACTCACCGTCGGAGAGGGAACCATAGGAGATTATCACCTCACTCACCGTCGGAGAGGGAACCAAAGGAACCTAAAATGGAATTATCATCTCACACACCGTCGGAGAGAGAACCAAAGGAACCTAAATAACTTCTACTGAGTCTTCATCAGAAAAATCTGTTGGGAGTCGATTTAGCTGGACTAGAGAAGGCCTTGGACGGGATAACAACAGAGAATCTTAGGGTCGATTAACTGAACCGGACTAGGTCTTGAAATGTCTTCAACTGGAATAAGTGTCAGAACGTCGCCATATCTGGTTCATATCTGGACTATATCTGGAAGGAAATCTGGAAGCAGCATCAGAACGTCACCATATCTGGTTTACATCTGAAACTATATCTGGAAGGAAATCTGGAAGCAGTATCAGAACGTCACCATCTCTGGTTTACATCTGAAACTATATCTGGAAGGAAATCTGGAAGCAGTATCAGAACGTCACCATCTCTGGGTCATATCTGAAACTATATCTGGAAGGATATCTGGAAGCAGTATCAGAACGTCGCCATATCTGGGTCATATCTGAAACTATATCTAGAAGGAAATCTGGAAGCAGTATCAGAACGTCGCCATATCTGGGTCATATCTGAAACTATATCTAGAAGGATATCTGGAAGCAGCATCAGAACGTCGCCATATCTGGGTCATATCTGAAACTATATCTGGAAGGATATCTGGAAGCAGTATCAGAACGTCACCATATCTGGGTCATATCTGAAACTATATCTGGAAGGAACTCTGGAAGCAGCATCAGAACGTCACCATATCTGGTTTACATCTGAAACTATATCTAGAAGGAAATCTGGAAGCAGCATCAGAACGTCACCATATCTGGTTTACATCTGAAACTATATCTAGAAGGAACTCTGGAAGCAGCATCAGAACGTCACCATATCTGGTTTACATCTGAAACTATATCTAGAAGGATATCTGGAAGCAGCATCAGAACGTCACCATATCTGGGTCATATCTGAAACTATATCTAGAAAGAATTGCGATAGTTGATAGTAATCATTTTTGTATTGATCTTTTTCCTGAAAAGGCAAAACATAATTGTATGCAAAATCATGATGCATGAACTGTATGTCTTCAAAATTAATGAGATTCGTGTAGTATGATGCATATGCATGCTATAATGTATGAAGATGTGATGTTTATGAATGTATTTTTGTCTAAGAAAATAAATCCTTGACGGGTGCCGGGAAGTCACTCCTGGGCTGATGTTGAAGAATAGGTTTTGCTTCCGCCGGGGATGATAGTTGCAAGAATTCCGATAGGAGAAGATAACTCTATTGGGGAATAAACTTGGCGAATGGGTTACTCTGCGGGGAGACAAATACTTTAGTAATCTTGCTGGGGAGCAATACTCTGTGGGGAGAGAGACACTCTGTTGATTGTTGATAGTAACTTGCTGAGGATATCCTTGTTGTTGGAAGTGTTGATGGACTTCGCTGGGGATACGAAGGCTTCGTTGACGACGCTCTTTCCGTGGCTTTTGGCTGAGGATAACCCAGTTATATCCTGTTAGGGAAATAACTCTTTGAATAAAGCCGGGAGACGCATTCGTGCTCTGCGAGGATAAGCTTCCAAAATCAACTGGGGATAAGCTTACTGCTTGGGGAGATGGATTCCAACTTTCCTGGGGAAGCTGGATTGGACTCTCCTGGGGAAGTATTGAACTGTATTGGTTATGTTCTTCAACGGAACCTACCCTGATACCTTGGAGGATAGAACAATCAGATTGCTTAGACCACTCTTTATTGCCCCTGTTTCTATGGGGGAGGCACTTGTGGGGTGCTGATAGTTGTTGATGGACAAACCTTCTTCTGGTAGACAGATGGCAGGACATAGTCGTACGCTTTAATCCCTAACTTTTGCCTGGACCGCCCTTTCGGGTTTTCAGTCCACCGGGATACCCATTTTTGCTCAAGCCGCCTTTTCAGGTTTTCGACTTGCCGGGTGTACAGATTTTTTCATTTCATCCCTTCATTTTGCCCGAACCCTTTTGGTTCGCCGGGAAGCCCTTATTTTTGCCTAGGTGTGTCAACCTAGCGGGTCTTTGATTTTGCGTAGTATTTTTCGACTATGTCCACGCTCTTAGAATGCAGGTAGGTGCCCCTGGCTGCTTGTGTTGCCATATTACCAGAAGGTGTCTGATCGTGCAAGATTCGTTGCTGGAGTGCCCCAAGTGACTCAGGCAGAGATTTGCCCCAGGCTATTAGGCGTTTTGAGAGATTCTCTGAATTGACTTAACTGCCCCAGATGATGGACAATGATCATGTCGTGCCCCTTGATTGGAAATACTTCTGTTCATTAGGCATTCGTCGTGCAAATTTCTATGTTGTTCAAACAAAAAGTCATATGCAAACAAAGTTATGTTAAAAATGCAAAGCCTATGTCTGTTTTGAAGATTTTGAAGATGCATTCTTTTTCCATAAAACAAATGAATGTTTGTAAAACGTGATGTCAACTCCGTATTTACCGTAGGCCTTAAGGAGTCAGGATACCTTTCGTAACAGTATGCTTTCGAACTAACCCATGCTTCAGCTAGGACTTTTAAGGGTTATAATGTGGCCTGGTTCATGGTTTAAGAAACAAAGGATACAGGCTCAAATTATTTGTACCCACCCGCTCTTCGTGATGTTCTTCAAACCTAAACTCAGCTGATCGTGTGTTAGACCTTGTTTGAGTCTTTGCTCTGATGTTCCAATGATGGTTCAGATGTTGATAACTTATTTTGAATAGGCAGTCATTCCTTTTTTTGTTGAGGGCTTGTAAGACCTCTTTCTTGATTTTTGTTATCCCTTTCTTTTTTGCCTGAACTGTTTCCTTTTTTGGAATTACAGTCAACGGGATGCCCCAGTTTTGTAAGTCTCCTTCATGGGTTTTGACTTAATGGGTTTTTTTATTTTTTGAGATAATGACTGCCTTTCTTTATTGATTATTCGGAACCATCACTGTCTTTCTTCGTTTTGTAAGGACTTCTTTGGTGTCATTCGTTATGCACTTGGATCAACTGAGAGAACTACCCTGCCCCAGGTTATGATAAAGGGTTTTAATTTTCGAAAAGAAAAAACTCCTACTTCTTTGGCTCAGAGGGGTTGACGAGGGATTATCATCCTTATAACTCCAGTGTTTAGGAATTGAAACAATGCCTGTACCTCATCAGCGGGGTCTGTTCAAAAGCATACTGTAGATTGTGGTATCGTTTTCGTCATCCTCCCTCAAGAGGCTTAGAATTTTAGATCCAGAGTTGACATCAAAAAAAATATGAAAAGAAATTTGAACATAATGAAAACAATTGTATTAATTCCCAAAACAGACGTATGCGATGCATTGATAGAATAAAAGAGTTTACTATGACATTAATTGTTTGTATAAGCAAAGAAAAATACAACTCAAAAATTCAAATAAACAAAAGGCTTCAATGATTGGGCAACGGAGCAGTGATTATGTTCAGAGTCTCAGGCACTTCAAACTGAATCTCCCCGGCGTCGATCATGTCTTGAATCTTGTTCTTGAGAGGCCAGCAGTTGTCCGTAGTATGCCCCGGGCTATCAGAATGATATGCGCACCTATCATTGGGATGATAGTTGGGAGCAGAAGTGTTCGGATTCCGAAGAGGAGCCCTTAAGGTGATCAGCCCTGCCTTCAACATTTGTTGCAGCGCTTGATCCAGTGACATGTTGATTTTGGTGTACTGTCGTTTCTCCTTGCGCTGCTGCCCCTGTCCTTGTTGAGCAGGTCCAGGATTGGAGATCTGGATTGCCCCTACCTCATGACGGCTCTTTTTACCGTGCACAGCATTGGATTCTTTCTTTCCATGATGAGGCTTTTTATCAGAAGGTGCAGCCTCTTGAATTTTCCCAGACCGGATGCCAGCTTCTATTCGCTCTCCAGTCAAGATAAGATCTGTGAATCCAGCAGACGAATTCCCAATTAGGTGGTTGTAGAACGGACCAGACAGGGTCCCCAAGAACATATCGACAAGCTCCCGATCAGTCAGAGGTGGTTGTACCCTTCCAGCAAGATCCCTCCATTTCTGCGCATATTCTTTAAAACCTTCACTTGATCCTAACGACATACCCTGGAGTTGGGTACGCGTAGGAGCAAGGTCGGCATTATATTGATACTGCTTGTAGAAAGCAGTAGCCAACTCCTCCCAGTTACGAACCTTGGTCCCATCTAGCTGATAGAACCATTCGAGATGAGTCCCTGAAAGACTCTCCTGGAAGAAGTGGATCCACAAATTCTTGTCCACCGTATATGGTTGAATCTTCCGAACATAGGACCTGAGATGTAACTTGGGACAAGACGCCCCGTCATACTTGGTAAAGGATGGTGCTTTGAACTTCCGAGGAATAATCACACCAGTTGACAAACCCAGATCTCCAAAATCCAGCCCAGGTGCCTGTTGGATCTCCATAGCATTCAGCCTATCCTCCAACTGTTTGTACTTGTCTTCGGCAGGAGGGTATTGTTCGTCGTTGAAATCTGTCTCGTTGTCGGAGACCACTGGACTGGGAACCCTTTCCTCCTGATGACTACCTTCCCTCACAGATGGAGTTGTCCTCTCAGTTTCAATCTGCGGTGTATTCCCAGATCTGCGCCTGGGGTTGAAGAAGACAGTCCTCTTCTTCTTCTTTTTCAAGAGCAGAGTCTTCAGGTCTTGTTGCCCCTGGGCCAAATTCATGATCAGCTCTTGGAACTGGGCATTCTGAGCCTGGAGGGCCTTGATGGACTGCTCAGCTGATGATTCAGGATTCATGACGATCGGCTGAAATAAACAGCGAAGAAGGGTAAGCAACCTGTCAAAGGGATACCTGCAATGCAATGAGATGTATGACATGCATGTAATGTTTTCAAGGACCTCGCGGGGTAGACAAAAAATTTGTTAGCATTTGGATCCGGTAGCTTGATTGAAAGAACTTCATATTGTTGAGAGTCCTTCGTCAAGGGTCAAAGGCTCACCATATCTAGTGGGTCACAGCCCCTGACAACTTTGTCTAGAGGAAAATAAATCCTCTTTGCCCCTTGTTGGGGTAGTTGATTCACCATGACCTGCATCACAAGCCCTTGAGATCCTTGAAATGGGTTAGGATGTATGCAATGGTATGATGTTATGGTATGCATGGGATAATGTGAGTAAACCCTGTTAGGAGCCCTTATTAAGGACTATAAACCAAAACCTGCAAGAGACTTAGTACACTCTGTTATGAGTCCCAATTAAGGACTATAAACAAAACCTGCAAGTAGTTCATGTGTCAGATAAAGCATGCAAGTAGTCAAGTACGAAGGCACACAAGTCACACAAGAGAAAGCCCTTAGAGTTTAGGCCAGCATGGGGTCTGGGTATTACCCTCTTGAAGTTGGTGGGCTCAACCTGTCCTATTAGAAGTAACCGGGTTCTAAGGGTCCCAATATCACGGGATTGCTTTCATTGTTCATCGTTTCGATTTAGCCACTGAACTGGCGACCGAAATATTCCAGGAAAGCAACCCTCAATTGAGTGTAGTATCGAGTATCAACCAACCTCGGACTGCACCAAAGTCAGTTATCTCACTACCCTAAAGAGGCCAATATAGTTCAATTAAGGTTCCTAAGGTCTGTTGATGCTTCACGACACCACGCGGAGGCCCCGTACTCTCCTTGACTGAACTCAAGGGTTACCGGTACACACCAAAGTGCCACATCAACGTAGCAGACGGTTTCAACCATGTCGGTATACCCCGCACAGTTCCCTCACAGCCTTGTTGCTACTTTCTAAGAAGGTATCCCCAGATCCGGGTTAGGATCTATAGAACTCCCAAGAAAATCCCACAATTTAAAGCAAGCAAAGCAATACAATTGAAAACACAGTTATGAACTAACCCTAAGGTACACCTCACTTTAAGTTAATTCCCCAGCAGAGTCGCCAGTTCTGTGATCGGTGGATCTGGAACTGACTGTTTAACTCTGGTTCGCGAAATGTCGCGGAAGCAAGAGTCGCCACCGTCTTTTATTTTCTCCAAATGGAAAGGACAAAAGCACAGAAAAATTCCTTATAGAGATTGCTCTTGGTTCGGGAGGTAGGTTATAGAAAGGGAAGGTGTTAGCACCCTTTCTATCCATGGTTATCCATGGGCTCTTAGATACTTGCTCATTGTGTTTTCAAAATGGTTTGTTTGCTTTTCAACTGTGGGTTTTAAAAAGTTTCTTTGAAAATTTCAGTTCGACTCTTGTATCGGTCCTCAAGAGTGTTTGAAAAATTGCTTTCGAAAGCTTTTTGAAAAGGTGTCGGTGTGAAAAGTATTTTTGATTTGTTTTGAAATTAGAGAAAGTATCAAGAGTCGTCTACCTACCCTAAGGAATTCGTCTGTATAAATGTCCTTTAAAGTAGTGCCATCCCACCATTGAGAGGTAGGTAGCACCACCGTTGGAGGTGTTCGGGTCAATTCGAGGTTCGGGCCATGGTGATCACCAGAGTAATGGGAAGACACCTTAGAAGCTACCCTCATGCCAGGTTCCCGGATCATGAGGACTTACTAAGACATCCTCTACTCGATGATCACCTTTCGAAGGCAAGGCAACAGTGAGGCATACCCTAGGGGTGGTGTGTGCGATTCGTGTGTCGTTTTCAGATATTTTGTCTTGTTCATGTTATTGGTGATCTACGCTTGATTTTATTTTATCCATTCATTCTTGCATGCTTTGTTTAACAGTTAAAAGTTGCGAGGAAAAGTAAATCTAAAGCTATTACAAATGGCGCGGGTCTACATCGCCAAAATTAACCAGGACCCGATTTGACAGAAAATAAATAAAGCAAAGAAAATAAAGAATTGAAAAGTGCGAGAAGTAATTACAAGGCTTCGGGAGAGGTACATAATTATTTAAGCGAAATAAAATAAATATGCGAACGAATAAGAAATTAAGAACATGGGCGTTGGACCCTTTTAAAAAATTAAAATTAATGAGGAATTAAAATTAAAAGAAAGCAAGAATTTGTTTTTTTGGTGTTTTTAATGTTTTAAGATTTAGTAGAAAAAAGAAAGAATTAATTAAAATTAAAATAAACACTAAACCTAATTCTAATTATTTTTAAGTAATTAAGAAAAATATTGAAGTTTTTAACCTAAATTAAACCCTAATTAATTTCATGCAAATTTAATTATAAAAATAAATAAAATAAATAATACTATTGTGAAAAAAGAAAAATTAAAAGGAATAAAACAATTTAAACCTAGTTCTATATTTTTTAGATTTTTATTATGAAAATAATTAAAATTAAAACCCTAATTTAAATTAATTAATTTACATGCAATTTGTTTATGAAAATAATTAAAATAAAGTATTTATTATATTTTTTTATCTTTTCTGATTTTTATGCATTTTTATATTTTATGAAAAATAATTAATTAACTGGATAAATAATAATTAAGAGAAAATAAAAAATAATTGAAAATAAAACAATAAGGAAAAATATAAAGAATTGCAAACCAGGGGGGGTAGTCCCCAAATAGGAGGTTTTGATCCAAGAATTCTGGCCCAACAACCTGCAAATTCGTTGACTTTTCCAGGTAGCATGCTAGCGCTTTGACCAGGCTTATGATGCACTTCCAATCTCAGCCCTTGATTTGATCTCCAGGGACACATGGATGTGAGATATTTGAAGACCTATGGTACGTCTGCAGCCTTGAAGCGCATGGGATTTGTTAATGAAAAATAATATGGAAATATGTAAGACCTGGGGTTCGAACCCAGGTCACATACCTTGCCAATCAACACGTTTGCCACTGAAGCGCCTTGTTTATCTGTATATCAATATAACAACTAAATATTATAAAAGAAAATGGTCAGTGGCCTTGGAAACGCGCGCGAATTTCAAACTGACCAACCAATGCACGCCACGAATTCATCTTCTTCATCATCCCTGAAATACAAAAACAAAAGCAACGGTTTTCTATGCGTTTCATTAGGCCGGCTATGGGAAAATAGCGATTAGGCCTGTGTCATTCAGAAATTTGGCGCGATGGTTGGTTCTTGTTCGTCCAAGCGCAGTGATTCGAATGATGGTGGTCACAAGCCTTAATTTTTCCTTGGTCAAAAACCCCTAATCTGAAGCTCTGCAAACCCTAAGAATCAATCATGGCATATTCGTATATAACGCATAAAAACGCAATTAAATCACATGGCAAGCATCAGAATGCATCATTGAATAAGAATACATAAACTAAATGTCATGGAAATGCCTTAAAATCAAGATACGAGTATGCAATTTTATGAGAAAATTTTGGATTCTGTACAGCGATTCTTGAGGTCTGGGTGACTGTTTTTGATTGAGACACGTTCAATGGACCTTGTGGAGGCTAATGGGAGAAGTCTTGAGACCTGAATCGCCTTGCAAAGGTGTTTTCAGAATTTGAGTTTCTTGAGAAAAATTCAAGTTTGTCAATGGCCTTTGAGCACAGCTTTTTGTGTCCTTTACATTAGGGTTATGATTATGCTTATGTACTGAGTGCATTAGGTCAATAATATTGATCAAAATCTCTTGAATTAATGGTTTTTGAAGATTTGATTTTCAAGCTTTTTAACCAAATATTTTCCATGCTATTTTTGCACAAATCATATCCAATCACCCCAAATCTTTCCTAATTTGAATGTGCACGAATTATTGAGTCTAAAACATGTACAAAAAGATTTGTTAGGTTAGGTTAAATATTTTTCACATATTTAAATGATTTAAATGAATTAATATAAATAAAAATTCAAATAAATAAATAAAAAATGAGAAAATACTTCCCTTTGGGCCAAGTGGTCGTGCACATGCTTGGAATGATGAATCATGGAAGAAAAATGGGCCCATTAGCAATTTTAGGTCATTTGAAGTAATGTTGACTTTTCAAAATATCCAAACATTTCCCAACTTCCACAAGGCATAACTTGCTCAATTTTTAAGCTTTTCTCATGTTCTTGGACATTTTGGAAAGGTCTTTGAGTCCTCTAACCAATGTCTTTGGTCCCATGTCATTTTGATTTACCAATCTCAAGTTATGGCCTTTGACTTAAAGTCCCTTTTTGTTGACTTTTGAAAATGACCTATAATGTTGAAATTGATAACTTTTTGTGAGAGCATTTCTTGGACTTGAAGTATGAAGATGAGTTGTAGGAAATGTCTTTCTCTTCAAAATGAGCTTTGGATGGAATTTTTCTGATAATCCATGTGAAAGTTATGCCCTGGTCAATTTCAGTTGACTTTTTCAACTGTCCAAATAAGGAAACTTTTGCATCTTAATGATTTCTGAGCCAAATTTTGAGAATCATGATCAAGCATTGATCAAATGATGTTTGTGGCTTCAAAATGATATGTTGACCAAAAATTTGAACTTTTGACTGTCAAATGACCATTTTGCCCCTACAGTTGACTGTAGTGCAATCTAGGGTTTTGACTGTGCGATTTTGAGCTGAATGTCCTGAAACTTGATATGAGGATGCTTGACCATGTTTGTAGGCATATGAGACTTGATTGGACCTTTAGAAACTTCATTTTCTTGATCAGACTCAAAACCCTAGTTTTGACTGTATAGGAAACCTTTGCACTGTGTAACCCTTGGGGAATTTTGCAGCTTGACTTGGCAATTTCTTGAAAAATATGGGAGGGCAAATTTTGGGGTACAACACTAAGAATAAAATGTTTCTCATTTCCTTTAGGTACTGCGTGAGGGGTATGGATTACGGCAAGAATCCAAGATTCAATATCGCACTCTACCGCGATCTATTGGATCACTTAGGCCCAGATGACGTACGTCATAGCTTTTAACTTTTGTTCATTTAAATTATTTATACATTACTTTTGTGTTAACCTGATTTAAATTTTATCGCAGTTCGTCTGGAGACCATATTTGGGTTTGGGCCATGATCCAAACCCGGAGGATGCAACAACTTGGACCGCGAAGACTGCAATCATTCGGTTCAACATTATGGAGATGCACCACAGCGACCGTGTGAAGATGCAGTTTGGAATGCATCAAGAGATACCAAGTGATCCAACTTGTTTGTCCCCATGGCATCTTAAAAGGGTCGACGCCCAGTGGGGTCTTACCAACTGGAAAGACTTCGCTCCTGAATGGTGTAAGATGTGGCAGAGGCGTCACCGTTACGTCTTGCAATTCCCGGTTTTCCTTAATCAAGGTAATATGTGACACACAGATCAATATTTGTCTTGGTACAGGTCGGTTAGTAACCCTGAGATGCACGTGTCTCATCCAAGGTACTTGGTTGACCCACGCACACAATGGGCACAACCCTCATTTTCCCATCAACAAACCCAAAACCCATCAACCTCCCACCAACCCCCAAGAAGAAACAGACCCACAAACACCCAACCACAGTCCACACCACAACACAATTACACTCAAATGCCACACAACCAACCACAATCACCACCACACTACCAATACCCCGATATGCCTCACACCCAACCACAATACCAATCCCAATATCAGCACACCCGTATATCCCACACACAATTTCAGTCTTCCGCATATCCCAATATGGGCCCCTCAACATCCAGCCTTAGCCCTGATATGGGAATGTCGGAAGATTACGAACAAACCGACCCAACCTACCATCAACCACAATATCACCAAACCACCCAACATCCTCAATATCAAACACCCCAAGATCCATTTCCTTTCTACCCACCGTACTCAGACGATCAATGCTACAGACCCACTATGGAATCCCACCCACCGCCAACACGACCAAACTTTGAGGGTATGGGTAACCGACTGTATCAAAGCGGATCTTCTAGATATGGAGATCTGACTGATTTTATGGATCTGGACCGCATTGACTTCGCTGGGCCATCGACCTTGTCGCAGCAGGAAACACGACGACACCCAGCACGAGAAAGGCGAGGACGGGGATGCGGAACCGGGGGTCATTACCGGGTTCCGGGGATCACTGATTTATCTGTTTTTTTATCCGTTTTTTTTTCCTGTTTTTTATCTGTTATTTTAATGTAATACAGTTGGATGTAATTATTTCTTTTTTAATAAAAAGTCCATTTTGTTGATCCTCTATCGAACACGCAACGCACCGGACAAAAAAAAATCACATTTTGCCCTAAATTAACACCTAGGCGCCATCTCACTTGGCTTAGGGCATGCCCTAAGCACATAGGCGCCAAGTGAGATGGCGCCTCCCCTTAAAATATAGGTGCATGCGCCATTTCAGATGGCTCCTCCTTTGGAGAGTCATCTGAAACATGGTTATTTGCGTATTTTTTTCCGAAACGCGGTTATTTACGAAATATTATTTTAATACATGGTTATTAATAAAAAAAATTCGACAATAGTAGAGTTAAAAAGAACAAATACCCACTAAGGGATTTTAAATGGTATCTGGACTAAGGGTAAACTTATGTAAAAGTAAGTAGTAAGGCATACATGTAGCGGAGTTCTTCATATAAGCAACTTCTCAAATTCTCTCTTGATGCCTAGATGAAATACCTTTCAAGTTTCTAGGTATACTAGTGGAATCAACCCCAAGAAGATGTGCCACATCTAAGCTAGTCATAGAAATCTTGATAAAAGTTTATCAACATGGAAAGGAAGAATGTTGTCAATTGAGGGAGAATCACACTACTGAACTCAGTACTATCCAGCATTCCAATTTACTTCATGTCATTATTCAAAGCACCTAAGAAGATCATTAAAGATGTAATTAATATCCAAAGCATATTTCTATGGAATGGAAAGGAACACAAAAGATGGAATCAGGTTAAATGGAATAATATTTGCAAATCAAAGGAGGAAGATGGTCTTGGAGTAAGGAACATAAAGACTTTTAACTATGCTTTGATGTGCAAGTGGAAATGGATAATGTTAAGTGAATAGAACCCAATTTTGAAGGACATGCTCACATTTATATATGGTAACCTACAAGAACATGTTTTATTAGGAGCATAGTCAAAGAAAATGAAGAAAGCTTCTATATGGTGGAAATATCTACAACTAGCTAGTTTGAGTGTTGAAGTAAATAGTGACTTATTTGCAGGAAATCTGCATTATCAAACTGGATCAAGAAGTAATATATTCTTCTAGTTAAGCAAGTGGATAGGAAATATGACTCTAAAGAGTGCATTTCCTGCACTGTTTTCGAAACTAAGCAAACCAATTCAACGTGTTGGAGAGTATCAAGGAGTTGGTGGTTTGGCTTGCAATATGTTAGAGTTTATGTCTCAAGAGGAATTGAATTTTTTTCAATAATGATATATGTGTAGTGGGTGACATTTTAACAAACATTAAATTTGTATCTTATATTTGAACAATCGGTGTATATTTCCTGAGTGTGCCATGTTTAATTGTTCTTTTTAAAGAATACAATCTTTTCTCTCAGTGTTTAACCAATTGATGGAATAGCTCTATCAGGGTTCATGCTTCGATTCCTAGTTATTGTCTTTTCTGTTTTTATTTATTTTTCAATTGGGCTTAAGGATCCAGCGTTATATCATTTTAGTTGCCATGTTTCCCTTTTTTAATTTCTTTTAAATTACCAAGTTAATTTTTGTTGGATGAAAAAGAAATACTTTATACAATAAAATTAAAGTAATTTTTTACAAACAAAAATATTGATTTTATTCATTTAATTACTTAAATATCTTATTGTTTCAATTGACCCTTATTTTTCTATTCATATTTTTTTTTTAAATTTATCTATTCCCTCGTTTAGATTGACCAACCGAAGAGAAATGTCATGTGCATGAATTTAACAGAATATATCGTTTTTCTATTTTTTTCGTGCATTGGGTTACCCCTTTTTTTAATTTATTTATTCTCTCTGGCGCTAATACCCAAAATGAAAGATCTTTTGCATGTATAGTTTATAGAATTATACTCTAATTTTTTATTTACCTTTCAACACTCATTTCATCTTCATTCTCCTACGAAACAAAGTGCCCCAACATATTCTCTCAAAAAAACTAATCTAAGGAGATTTTCAACTTCATTAAAACGCCCTAACATATTTCTAAACTCAGATTTCATCATCATTTTTAAAACATCATCTCTTCCAACACACATACACGTTCGAGCATCAACACTTTCAACACGCATATGTTTCCTCCCTTAGAACGCCATTAACGCCATAGAATGAAGCTTGAAATAAAGGAAATAAGAATTTTCTTTTAGTGTTGTTATTCAAAAAAGTCCATTTGTACCGTGAGTAGTATAGTTCATATGCATGAGTTAAGTAAAATAGATTTTGTTGATGTTGTGTCAAATTAAATGTTATGAGGTCATTCTTATGAAGTTCTATTAGGAAGTGTTGATGTTGTGTTAAATAAAATGTAACATATGTACCATGAATCACACATTAGGTGCCTTTGTTAATTTGTGTTAAGTAAAATATTTATTGCCGTTCTTGTTTAGATAGAGATGGGCGATGTGACTGACATATCTTCTATAACCTCCACCTCTCACACAGCTACCTCTATTAAGACTAAAAGTACCCGAAATTTTAGAGGTTCCACGAAAATGACCTAGTTGTCAAAATCCCACCAAAGCGCTATTAGGTACCAAGTTGATTTTTGTCTAAAAACTGGTAAGATTTATTATGAAAACGCTGAGAATTTTTAGAGTTATGTGGCAATACTTGATAGAATTAAATTCAACATTTTGATAGAACATTGGAGCGATGCTTCTAGTGAATTGAAAACAAGTATATGAATCGATATTGGGTTATTTATTCTAAGTTTCATGATTTTTTTTAAAAGTATATATGACTGATATTAGGCATGTCAATCATGTTGCCTTCATATTATCTTAGAGAGAAGTATAAATTTTTTTAATTTAGGTTGATTTAATGTAATAATGATTAATTTAAAGTAACTTGTGGTTTAGGCTTTAATTGTTGTAGGATCATATACCATTGAAGGCTCATACTCATGGTCTAAAACATAAGAAGTTCTTGGCAATGCAGATGTTGGAAAAGGTTAGGACACTGGTAGATGATGTTGGCTTGTTACCACTGGTGAATTGTTCCCTAACCATGCTTGACGCTTCATTGTTATCTATTTTTGTTGAGTGGTGGCATAAGGAGTCATCTACATTTCATATTCCATTTTTGAGATGATTATTACCATGGACAATGTCTCTAGTCTATTTATTTGTCTCTTGTTAGCAACTTTTTCACCCTTTTGTTGATGAGCATAGAGCTTGCAACTATGAATCCATAGACATGCTTAGGGGTTACATGAGGGATGATATTAAAGGAGTTTAAATTTAACATTGGTGTTCATTTTTGTCTCTTTTGGCTCAAAGAGACTTATGCATCATTGGTGGAACATTTTATGTACTAGGAGGCTGCCTGGGTGTATGAGTTGCATCTCGTTAGATGAATTATTTTGGAAGATAAGTCGCATGCCTACATTGATGTGAGATGCATACTTTTGTTAATTAAGCTTGAATTTCATAGTTAGACATAAGGTCACCTATGAGCCTATTTCAGGTATAAATATTTATTTTTTTGTACGTATTTATTATGTTTTTATACGTATTTATTATGTTTAATTTATTTTGTTAAAATTATATGTTTTACCTCAATGTTGGATATATATGAGCATTTCTCATCTATTTGTGAGATGCATGATTGGGACCTTATCACAAATGTCTACCCACGGGTCACAAGGTAGGGCTTCAAGCATTTTCATTTAGGCTATATGCAGGAGTACATGCAAAGAACTGATGCTCTGGCCCTAGATTATGTCAACTTTACATTGTACATTAACCATAAGGTGCGCCAGGAGTTTGAAGACACTACATTATTTTCAGGTTATCTTTGATGGGAGAGTAGTGACTCTACTTATTTACTTGAGAGGAGTCTACACCAGTTTGACTGTGTCTAAAGCTACCTAGACAAGTTCTTATTGTTCCATCTAACATTGATGGATGATTATGTGCTAACATGGTATTGTACCCCAAAATTTACCCTCTCATTTCTCAAGAATTTTCTTACAAGATCTCTATTGGTTCAAGACTGCACAATGTTTGATCAGCTCAAGATACCTCCTCAACACTGATGGCTCAAATTAAGGTTTGGGTTTAGACAAGTACAATTGGACTTTTAATTTCCCATATAGTTTCCATGGATCATATTGGGCTCTCAAGCATCAGGTCGAAGATGGAACTTCTGAATCCTCGAAAGGAGGAAGAGGAAATTGTCGAAAGGGCAAAGCAGATAAAAAAGGTGTGCAACTGCAGATAACCATGTCGAATTCAAAATTTGGTTCAGGTTGTTCGAACCACATGACTAGTCAAATGGAGTGGTTGGAATATTTTTACAATTCGAAGAAGAGCAAGCTTGCTTCGACCCCCAAGCTTCGACTGGGAAATAGCTTCCTTCGAATAACCTGCTTCGATCCACCTCTAAACCCTTCGACACACATAGTTTCGACACTATGAATTACAATTTAGCACACCACCTAATTCATTGTGTCTAAAAAATCTATATTCATCATGGTTCTTAGTCTTCTGAGTACTTCGACCTGCACTCCCTTCATCATGATGTTTGCAATCTGATTCTCAGTTCTGCAGTGTTCAAAATTCATTTTCCCATCTGCTACCTACTCTCGAAGATAATGAAACCTCATTTCAATGTGCTTGCTTTGACCATGTATTATTGGGTTCTTCGCCAGATTGATAGCTTACATGTTGTCTATCTTCATGCTTTCTTCGGCCACAAGCTTCGACTGGGCAATGGCTTCCTTCGAGCAACCTACTTCGATCCACCTTTAAAACCTTCGACACACATAGTTTCAACACTATGAATTACAATTTAACAAAAAACTTGCTGATAATAGTTCATTGCAAGAAGAAGGTACTGGCAACATAGTCTTTCAAATGAGTAATGGAGGGAAAGTTATGACTAAAGATGTGCTCTATGTATCTGGAATAAAGTGCAACTTGCTAAGTGTTGGACAACTAGTCGAAATAAGTTTCTCAGTTCCCATGAAAGATGGAGTTTTGAGATTGTTCGACACCAAGAACAATTTGGTCTTAAAATCTCTGTTGTCGAAAAACAGGACATTTAAGACAATCATCAATTTTACAGAAGTTCAATGTTTAAAAATTGTTCGACCACAAGGATAGTTGGTTGTGGCATTTGAAGTTTGGACGTTTGAACTTTCAACCACTTAATCAACTGATTACTCAAGGTATGGTTACTGGTATTCCAAGTCTTGAGATGCCTGGAAAAAATTTGTGAAGTTTGTTTAGTAGGAAAGCAATCCAGAAATTCTTTCGTTTTGACTATGCCAATGAGATCATCTTTCATACTCGAAGTGGTACATTCAGATGAATATGGTCCATTCGAAGAACATACAATTGTTGGAAACAAATATTGTTTTGTCTGTTGATGATTTTGGTCGAAAGATGTGGATCTATGTGATCAAAACGAAAGGATGGAGTAATTGATATCTTTAAGAGATTCAAGATGCTTGTCGAAAACCAGAGTAAGAAAAAGATCAAAGTTCTATAGAGATTCAAGATCTTTGTAGAAGGAATAAAGTTGAAGATAGAATTTTGAAGAACATTGATCAAACCCTTATGCCATGCTTCATAATCTTGTGTTGCGGGCATTCTTGCTTGAAAATCTCATCATAATTTAATGCTTACACCCACTCTTGAGCTATTACCCAAGTTATTAAGCCATTGTCCAAAAGATCTTTCCATAAAGTAAGCTTGTAGGTACAAACCTTGTCTTGAACCCATACCTTGTTTGTTTATGATTTTACTCCACCATAAATCATGGAAATCAGTCCCTTTAAACCAACAATTTTGGTACTTCATATTGGGACCATGACATAACTTGATATTTGCAATCCAACCTAGCCATAACTCCATAGTTTGTAAACCAAATCAGCTTGTTCACAAACCTCTTGCCTATAAATAGGAGAAGTATTTGCAAGAGATAAAAAAAAAGGAGAGGAGAGAGGAGAGTACAAAAGATTACCAGCCTTAGAACACTCCCAAAGCCATAAAAAAACCTCTAGAAACTCCTTAAACTCATAATCTGCATCTGTTGCACCCCAAAATTTGCCCTCTCATGTTTCCCAAAGTCTTCCCCCTACATGGTTGATCACAAACTCTTGCCTAAGGAAAAAGAAAATTTCTGAGTGGTGCTTTAAGTATCTTTCGATTGGCATTCTGAAAGACCCTTCGATTGGCATTCTGAAGGAGCATTTCGATTGGCATTCTGAAGGAGCATTTCGATTGGCATTCTGAAAGACCCTTCGATTGGTATTCTGAATGAGCCTTTCAATTGGCATTTTGGACAAGCACTTCGATTAGCATTCTGAAAGGCCCTTCGATTGGTATTCTGAAGGAGCACTTCGATTGGCATTCTGAAAGGCCCTTCAATTGGTATTCTGAAGGAGCGCTTCGATTGGCATTCTGAAAGGCCCTTCGATTGGTATTCTGAAGGAGCACTTTGATTAGCATGAAACAACACCTTTCGATTGGCCTGTTAACAAAGCCTTTCGATTGAAATTTTAATTAGTACCCTTCGATTGATCTTTGGGCAAGGGCCATTCGAAGGAGGTCATCAAGAAGGCACTCAAATCAAAAGTGTCCAGGTTCATTCAAGAGACATGAATATTTCAAAAAAAGGAAAACTTTTAATGTGTCTGTTTCTTGTCACTTGGCATTTAATGTCCTGTTTAATGGCTGTCTCTTGCCATTACTGCATCCTCACACCCCTATAAATACAGAGGCCAGCATACATATCCAACACACAAAAACTCTGCAGGAGAACACACGAAAATATACAAAAAAATAGAGAACTTGGAGATACGCTGCCAAAAGTCATCAGCACTTCCAGGAAGCCATACCCAATCCTTGCACAACCCAAAGCTGCCACCCAGCAAACACCTCCACCCTCAGAACTTCAGATCGAAGCACCTCTGTTTGGTAAAAAAATCTAATCTCAAACTCATTTTTAAATTTATTTTGATTGCATATTCATGTTATTACTGCTGTTTGTGAATGATTGAATGTGCTACATATAAGCTACAGCGCAGAGATGACATTGTACCATTGCTTGGGCATAATCTGAGTTTTTCCTTCGAATCCCAGGATAAAACAGACTCAGACCCAGATTCAGCAAGTGCGAATAAGGGGGAGATTCGAACCAGGGGGGTAAAGTCCCCCCTGGACCTTTAACATGTGTTTCGTTTCTTGTAGGAAATACATTCTCAGGATCCTGTTCAGAGTTTTGAAGCTCAGCAGCTTAGCTTCGAACTGGACCCAGGACTTCCAGATCGAAGGATGGCATATCCAGATCGAACACCCTAAGAGTGCAGCCCCTCATGCACCTTCGATCCAGTCTCTTCACTGGGTCGAAAGACAACCTGCACCTCTTTGGACCCAGACCTCCAGAATTATATTTTTTTCTTGTTTTGCTGCCTGGCCCATTTGTACTTTGTTTACTTTGTTTTTGTTTATTTCTTTTAGTTTGTTTTTTTTAATCAACATAAAAAATCATAAAAATAAATAACTTAGAATTAGGATTTAATTTAGTTAATTATTTTAACTTATTTTCTTCAATTTTAAAATCAGTAGACTTAGGATTTATTTGAATTCAATCCTTTTCATAAACACAAAAATGCAAAAAATATTAGGTATGTTTTAGAGTTAATTTTAATCATTTTTTTTAATTAATTAAATTTGACTTAATTGAACATTTAAAATTTTCCCAAAAATAAAATAAAACAACAAAAAGATTTATTTCTTAGGACTTTTTTCTTAGAGTTTATTTTCAGATTCGCGCGCGTTTATTTTATTGTAACTGCCTACTGGTTTGTAATAACTTAGCTAAGACTTTTACTTTACTGCTTTTATTCCCCTAAATTTTTGGACATGTAAATAATCCCCCTCCCCGAAGCTTTGTAATAGCGTAGGATTTACAATTCCCGCACTTTAAATTCCTGTACATATATTAACTGTTTAGATGTATGCTAACTAGGATTGCATGACAAGATTAACTCTTAACTTAAAATCAACAGTAGTTCATCATGACATGTAAAGATAATATAACTGAAAATTGACACACTTGCACATGTCACTCCTAGGGTACACCTCACTTGGTTGCCTCAAACGTGGTCATTAAGTATAGGATGTCTTAGAGGTCGCCCTTTTGTCCAAAGATCATAAGTTGCCTCGAAACGGTTACCTCGGAAAAATGATCTAAGACATTAGGGTTACCACTAAGGCGTCCTAACATTGCTTTAGTGACCACACGTCCCTTAAATCGAATTGACCCGAAAACTCCAACGAAGGTGCTACCTACTCCTCAATAGTGGGATAGCACTGTCTAAAGGACATTTGCACAATTAAATTCCTTTTTTTGAGTAGGTAGAGGTTCTTAAGTACTTGCTCATTTTAAAAACAAAACAAAACTTTTCACACTTACACTTTTTCGAACAAAGTTTTCAAAACACTTCATTACACTCTTGAGGACAGAAACAAGAGTTAAATCGAAGTTTCAAACAAAAACTCTTTTCAAAACCCACAAACACAAAGAAAGCAAACTTTTGAAAACATAGTGAGCAAGTACCTAAGAGCCCGTGGATAACCACGGATAGAAAGAGTGCTAACACCTTCCCTTTCTATAATCTACCTCCCGAACCCGAGAAACAATCTCGAAAAGGAATTTTTCTGTGCTTTTGTCCTTTCCTTGTTGGATAAAATAAAAGACGGTGGAGACTCTTGCTTACCGCGACATTTTGCGAAAACAAACGCAAACGCAAACCAGCATTCCAAAACAGTCAGTTCTCATTCCCACCGATCACAGAACTGGCGACTCTGTTGGGCACTTATTATAAGTGAGGTGTACCTTAGGATTAGATCACTTATGTTTTCAATTGTATTGCTTTGTATGCTTTTAATTTTGTGGGCTTGTATCGGAGTTCTATAAATCCTCCATCCGGATTTGGGAAACATTCATAGATAGCAATACATTGTGGAAACTATGCGGGGTATACCGACACGGTTGAAGCAATAGCTATATTAGTGCGACATATTTGTGACCGGTAGCCTTTGAGTCAATCAAAGAGAATACGGGGCCGTTGAGTGATGTCACTAAGCACTAATGACCTAGAACCTTACTTGACCATCTTGGCCTTTTTTAAGGGTAGTGAGGTGACCGACTTTGGTGCAGTCTGAAGTTGGTAGATACTCGATACTACACTCATTGAGGATTGTTTTCTTGGAATATTTTGGTCGCTAGTTCAGTGGCTAAACCAAAACGATGAACATAGAAAACAATCCAATGATATTGAGCTCCTTAGAACCCGGTTACTATTTATAGGACAGGTTTTGAGCCAACTACACTCAAGAGGGTACTTACCTATGAAACTCCATGCCAGCCTAAACTTAAGGCTATATGTGTGACTTGTGTGCCTTCAAACTTGAACTACTTGCACATTCTTGTTATCTGACAACATGGGTTCCTTGCAGGTTTTGTTTACAGTCCTTATCCAATAATCTGGATTTATTGCAGGGCTTACTTACATCACCTCACACTTTTGCATACCTGTACATAACATCATAACATCATGCCTTAACATTTCTTTAACCATTTCAAGGATCTCAAGGGTATGTGATGTAGGTTATGGTAAATCAAATGGCTAGCAAGGGGTAAAGGGAATTTATTTTCCTCTAGCATAGGTTGTCTAGAAATCCAAGCACGATAACTTGAGTCAGGGACTATGACCCACTCGATATGGTGAGCTTGAATCTTGAAGAAGGACTCTCAGCAACATGAAGTTCCTTCAATCAAGCTACCAGATTCATATTCTAACAGTTTCTTGTTTACCCCGCGAGATCCTTGAAAACATTGCATACATATATCATACATATCATTGCATTACAAGTACCAGCACAGGTCTCTTATCTTCTTCGCTGTTTATTTCAGCAATCATCATGTCTACTGAACCTTCCACTGAACAAGCTATCAAGGCCCTCCAGGCCCAGAATGCCCAATTTCAAGAGTTGGTCATGAGCCTAGCTAAGGGTCAGCAGGACCTAAAGATCCTGATTCTGAAAGAGAGGAAGAAGAAGAAAAAGAGGACCATCATGTTCAACACTGGACGCGGGTTTGGGAACGGGCTGCAGAGTGAAATTGATCTGACTACCCCATCTGAAGGGAAAGATAGTCCACAAGAAAGGAGGGCTCCCAGCCCTATAGTCTCCGACAACGAGACGGACTATGATGAAGAACAATATCCTCCTGCGGAGGATAAGTACAAACAGATGGAAGACTGTTTGAACGCTATGGAGATACAGAAGGTGCCCGGTCTGGACTTCGGAGATCTAGGTCTATCATATGGGGTGGTGATTCCCCATAAATTCAAGGCACCTGCCTTTGCCAAGTACGACGGAGCTTCCTGTCCCAAGCTGCACCTCCGGTCATATGTGAGGAAGATCCAACCTTACACTACTGATAAAAACTTGTGGATCCATTTCTTTCAAGACAGTCTCTCAGGGACTCAGCTTGAATGGTTATGTCAGCTGGAAGGAGCTAGCATCCGCAACTGGGAGGACCTTGCTGCTGCTTTTTACAAGCAATACCAGTATAATGCCGACCTTGTTCCCACGCGTACTCAACTTCAGGGTATGTCTATGGGTACAGGCGAAGGCTTTAAGGACTACGCTCAAAAGTGGAGAAATCTTGCTGGAAGAGTCCAAACCCCTCTGTCTGATAGGGAGTTGGTGGACATGTTTCTTGGGACTTTGTCTGGTCCCTATTTCAAACACTTGATCGGAAGCTCTTCAGCCGGATTCACCGAGCTAATATTGACCGGCGAAAGGGTCGAAGCTGGCATCAAAAATGGGAAGATTCAAGAAGCTACACCTTCTGATGCTCAGAAAAAGCCCTACAATGGGAAGAAAGAGTCCAATGCTGTGTATGGTCAAAAGGGTCGCCATGACCAACACGTAGGGGCAGTCCTGATCTCTGGTTCTGCGTCACACCGACAACAGCAAAAGGGAAATCAACGAAAGCCAGATGATCCTAAAAGACAGTTCACCAACATCAACATGACGTTGTCTCAAGCATTGCAACAATTGTTGAGGATGAATCTAATTGCATTGATAGGACCTCATCCAAACCCCAAGACTTCTTCTCCTAACTACAATCCTAATGCGACCTACGCTTATCATTCTGACAATCTCGGGCATGATACTAACGATTGTTGGGCATTGAAGTACAAGATTCAGAATTTGATTGATGCCAAGGAGATTGAGTTTGGTCCTCCGGAGACTCTAGCATAATCACTGCTCCTACGCCAAATCATTGAGAATGTCTTTATTTCATTTGAATTTTCAAGTTGTAATCTCTTTGTTATCCAAACATTTATCTATTAATGTCAAACTCTGTTTCACTAATGCATTGCATATGTTTGTCTTGAATTCATCCTTTCATTACATTTAAACTATGCTCACTTTATGACATTCAACTCTTGCTAAAAGTTACAAGCCTTTAGAGGGAGGATGACGAAACAATGCCATAATCTCATACAGTATGCTTTTGGACAGACCTTGCTGACGATGTACAGGCATTTCTTTCAAATCCTAAACACTGGAGTTATAAGGAAGATAATCCCTAGTCAACCCCTTCGAGCCAAAGAAGTAGGAGTTTTTTGTTTTAAACATAAATTGAAACCTTTAATTTCAACCTGGGGCAGGGTAGTCTCTCAGTTAATTCAAAAGATGCGCATTGAAGTCGCAAAACTCTCAGTTCATAATACAACGAACGACATCAAAAGCATTCCTCTGGAATCAAAAGATAGTGGTGGTTCCTTATCTCATAGACAGTCAATCTCTCAAAAGAGAAAAGCCCACTGAGCCAAAACCTATAAAGGAGGCTTAAGAAAGCTGGGGCATCCCGCTGACTGTGATCTTGAAAACAGGAACAGTCAGGCCAAAGTTAGGGATAACAAATCAAAAGGACGAGGTCGCTACAAATCCTCAACATGAAAAATGTTGCAAAAATGGCTGTCTTCAAATTCAACTTGTGTAGACCATCACCAAAACGTCGTTCCAAATCCGAATAGAATTCGACGCACAATTAACTGAGTTTAGGATTGAAGAACATCACGAAGAGCGGGTGGGTACAAATATACTTTGAGCCTTTATCCTTTGTTTCTTAAACCGTGAACCAAGCCACATTACAACCCTTCAAAAGTCCTAACTGAAGCATGGGTTAGTTCGAAAGCATACTGTTACAAAAGGTATCCTGACTCCTGTAAGGCTTTGCCCTAAATCTTGTATTGAATTTGTCTTATAAAGAGTTTTCTGCTAAAAAACGCATTTTTCAAAACTTCAAGATAAGCATAAACTTTGCATTATTTGAATATCACTGTCTGCATTTGGCTATTTGTTTGACAGCGGAGAAATTCACACAACGAATATCCGATGAACGAAAGCCCTCTCAGTGAACAAAATCACTTCAAAAAGGATGACACTTCCATTGACAAATCTCCTATCAACAAGGGGGCATGACATGTCACTATCCAGCACACCTGGGGCAGTCCAGTCAAGATTCCAGGAAATCTCTGAAGAAGTGTAGAGTAACCAGGGGCAAATCTCCATCTCCGTCACTTGGGGCATTGAACATCAATCTCATTGAAGGGTTACGTACAATTAAACATTTTCGGGCAGTTCCATAAACACTTGCTACTGGGGGAAATGACAAATCTCCCCAAAATCCTTCTCATAGGATGACTCCCAGCAAAGGTTCAATCTCTGACCCCTTTCCCCAGCTGAGACAGCTTCAACGAAGATATCACCTCTCTAGTGGACTGACGACAGGGTTTATTTCCCCAACAACACCAGGATTCCCCAGCTTGGGTTGCCTCTCCGACTACTACAAATCAAAGGACCACAACTCCTCTTCCCCAGTAGACTCTGGAAGCTTGTCCCATGCGAAGCACAAATAAGTCTCCTCAGCCAAATTCAGAGGTTATCCTCATAAGAGTCTAACTGGGTTATACTCAGCAAATTGCAACTGGAAGATCATCCCCAGCGAAGTTCTTTCTATCCCCAGCGGAGTTCATTCCTTTCATAGACAGAAATTCAATCCCCAACAGGGTTCACTATCACCAGCAACAGTAATTCATCCCCAACTGAGTTTTATTTCTCCAAATCAGCAAATCTTCTAGTAGAGTATATACTCCCCACAGAGTCATTTCCTCGTCAGTCCATTCCCCAACGGAGTTATTCTCTCCTGCAGGATTATTCTCCCAATCATCTTCGGTCGTTATCTCCAGCGAGTGAAACTCTTTATTCTCCAACAACAGTCAGGGATTTATTTTCCCAAACTCGGACATACCATAATAGCATCTCATGTTCATACATCATGACGTGCGCATACATATTGCATACAGCATAATCTCATTTATTTTGAGAACATCATCATACAATGCATGTCATGCATCATATACGATCAATCATGTACCTTTTCAGGAAAGATGGTTATCATCAACAACTTCCAGCAAGTTCAAGATTAACTTCGGAAACTAAACGGAGTAATTATCTGCACGATCAAATTCGGCAAGGGTTCGTCATGAAGAAATCTTACACGGGTTTCTCCTAAATGCAGCTTCACACGGGTTTATCCTGAAAAATCCTACACGGGTCCTTTATCATATATTTCTGAATGAAGTTTTACACAAACTTATCTCACAGTAACCTTACCCAGGTTCATCCTGAAGTTTTACACGAACTTATCCCAAAGTAACCTTACCCTGGTTCCTCCTTAAGTTTTACACGAACTTATCACAAAGTAACCTTACCCCGGTTCATCCTGAAGTTTTACACGAACTTATCACAAAGTAACCTTACCCCAGTTCATCCTGAAGTTTTACGTGAACTTATCGCAAGGTAACCTTGCCCAGGTTCCTCCAGAAGTTTCACACAAACTTATCCCGAAGCAACCATACATCGGTTCCTTCTCAATTCCAGGTGAAGTTTTACACTGACTCATCATAAAGCAACCCTACACTGGTTCCTTCTCAATTCCAGATGAAGTTTTACACTGACTCATCATCAGGCAACCCTACACAGGTTCCTTCTCAGGAAATTTCAGATGAAGTTTTACACGGACTCATCATCAGGCAACCCTACACCGGTTCCCTCTCTTTCTAAGATGCAGTTTTACACGGACTCATCATCAGGCAACCCTACACAGGTTCCTTCTCAGGGAATTTCAGATGCAATTTTACACGGACTCATCGTCAAGCAACCCTACACAGGTTCCTCCTTTCCAGATGCAGTTTTACACGGACTCATCATCAGGAAACCCTACACAGGTTCCTTCTCAGGGAATTTCAGATGCAGTTTTACACGGACTCATCATCAAGCAACCCTACACAGGTTCCTCCTTTCCAGATGAAGTTTTACACGGACTCATCATCAGGCAACCCTACACCGGTTCCCTCTCTTTCCAGATGAAGTTTTACACGGACTCATCATCAGGCAACCCTACACCGGTTCCCTCTCTTTCCAAGATGCAGTTTTACACGGACTCATTGTCAAGCAACCCTACACAGGTTCCTCCTTTCCAGATGCAGTTTTACACGGACTCATCATCAGGCAACCCTACACCGGTTCCTTCTCAATTCCAGATGTAGTTTTACACGGACTCATCATCAGGCAACCCTATACAGGTTCCTCTTTCCAAGATGAAGTTTTACACGGACTCGTCATCAGAAAACCCTACACAGGTTCCTCCTTTCAAGACAAAGTTTTACACTGACTCATCATCAGGCCACCCTACACCGGTTCCCTCTCTTTCCAAGATGCAGTTTTACACAGACTCATCATCAGGCAACCCTACACAGGTTCCTCATTTCCAAATGAAGTTTTACATGGACTCATCATGAAGTAACCTTACCCAGGTTCCTTCTCAGTCCAGATATGCAGTTCACCCCCAAAGTTAATTCCCCAGTAGAGTAACGGACAACTGAAGCTCCTATTTCTCTCAAGACAACTACCAACAATCTCCAAATGGCATCTATAAGCCCATCCTACCACCAACAATCTCCAAATGGCATCTGTAAGCCCATTCCCGACATCACAATGCTGATACCACACTATGCGAGTGCAAATTTCTGGGCACTCTAGTGTTCAATTATCTTCCACCTTCGGATCACGAAAGGCTAGAAAGTTAATCTATATCCTCAAGTTTAAGAAAATTGAACAGGGGCAACTGTTGCACCCCAAAATTTGCCCTCTCATGTTTCCCAAAGTCTTCCCCCTGTATGGTTGATCACAAACTCTTGCCTAAGGAAAAAGAAAATTTTTAAGTGGTGCTTTAAGTATCTTTCGATTGGCATTCTGAAAGACCCTTCGATTGGCATTCTGAAGGAGAATTTCGATTGACATTCTGAAGGAGCATTTCGATTGGCATTCTGAAAGAGCATTTCGATTGGCATTCTGAAGGAGCATTTCGATTGGCATTCTGAAGGAGCATTTCGATTGGCATTCTGAAGGAGCATTTCGATTGGCATTCTGAAGGAGCATTTCGATTGGCATTCTGAAAGACCCTTCGATTGGTATTCTGAGTGATCCTTTCGATTGGCATTTTGGACAAGCACTTCGATTGGCATTCTGAAAGGCCCTTCGATTGGTATTCTGAAGGAGCACTTCGATTGGCATTCTGAAAGGCCCTTTGATTGGTATTCTGAAGGAGCGCTTCGATTGGCATTCTGAAAGGCCCTTCGATTGGTATTCTGAAGGAGCACTTTGATTAGCATGAAACAACACCTTTCGATTGGCCTGTTAACAAAGCCTTTCGATTGAAATTTTAATTAGTACCCTTCGATTGATCTTTGGGCAAGGGTCATTCGAAGGAGGTCATTAAGAAGGAACTCAAATCAAAAGTGTCCAGGTTCATTCAAGAGACATGAATATTTCAAAAAAAGGAAAACTTTTAATGTGTCCGTTTCTTGTCTCTTGGCATTTAATGGCCTGTTTAATGGTTGTCTCTTGCCATTACTGCACCCTCACACCCCTATAAATACAGAGGCCAACATACATATCCAACACACAAAAACTCTACAGGAGAACACACAAAAATATACAGAAAAATAGAGAACTTGGAGATACGCTGCCAAAAGTCATCAGCACTTCCAGGAAGCCATACCCAATCCTTGCACAAGCCAAAGCTGCCACCCAGCGAACACCTCCACCCTCAGAACTATAGATCGAATCACCTCTGTTTGGTAAAAAAATATAATCTCAAACTCATTTTTAAATTCATTTTAATTGCATATTCATGTTATTACTGTTGTTTGTGAATGATTTAATGTGCTACATATAAGCTACAACGCAGAGATGAGATTGTGCCATTGCTTGGGCACAATCTGAGTTTTTCCTTCGAATCCCAGGATAAAACAGACCCAGACCCAGATTCAGCAGGTGCGAATAAGGGGGAGATTCGAACCAGGGGGGTAAAGTCCCCCCTGGACCTTTAACATGTGTTTCGTTTATTGCAGGAAATACATTCTCAGGATCCTGTTCAGAGTTTCGAAGCTCAGCAGCTTAGCTTCGAACTGGACCCAGGACTTCCAGATCGAAGGATGGCATATCCAGATCGAACACCCTAAGAGTGCAGCCCCTCATGCACCTTCGATCCAGCCTCTTCACTGGGTCAAAAGACAGCCTGCACCTCTTTCGACCCAGACCTCCAGAATTATATTTTTTTCTTGTTTTGCTGCCTGGCCCATTTGTACTTTATTTACTTTGTTTTTGTTTATTTCTTTTTGTTTTTTTTTAATCAACATAAAAAATCATAAAAATAAATAACTTAGAATTAGGATTTAATTTAGTTAATTATTTTAACTTATTTTCTTCAATTTTAAAATCAGTAGACTTAGGATTTATTTGAATTCAATCCTTTTCATAAACACAAAAATGCAAAAAATATTAGGTACGTTTTAGAGTTAATTTTAATCATTTTTTTAATTAATTAAATTTTACTTAATTGAACATTTAGCATTTTCCCAAAAATAAAATAAAACAACAAAAAGATTTATTTCTTAGGACTTTTTTCTTAGAGTTTATTTTCAGATTCGCGCATGTTTATTTTATTGTAACTTCCTACTGGTTTGTAATAACTTAGCTAAGACTTTTACTTTACTGCTTTTATTCCCCCAAATTTTTGGACATGTAAATAATCCCCCTCCCCGAAGCTTTGTAATAGCGTAGGATTTACAATTCCCGCACTTTAAATTCTTGTACATATATTAACTGTTTAGATGTATGCTAACTAGGATTGCATGACAAGATTAACTCTTAACTTAAAATCAACAGTAGTTCACCATGACATGTAAAGATAATATAACTGAAAATTGACACACTTGCACATGCCACTCCTAGGGTACACCTCACTTGGTTGCCTCAAACGTGGTCATTAAGTATAGGATGTCTTAGAGGTCGCCCTTTTGTCCAAAGATCATAAGTTGCCTCGAAACGGTTGCCTCAGAAAAATGATCTAAGACATTAGGGTTACCACTAAGGCGTCCTAACATTGCTTTAGTGACCACGCGTCCCTTAAATAGAATTGACCCGAAAACTCCAACGACGGTGCTACCTACTCCTCAATAGTGAGATAGCACTGTCTAAAGGACATTTGCACAATTAAATTCCTTTTTTTGAGTAGGTAGAGGTTCTTAAGTACTTGCTCATTTTAAAAACAAAACAAAACTTTTCACACTTACACTTTTTCGAACAAAGTTTTCAAAACACTTCATTACACTCTTGAGGACAGAAACAAGAGTTAAATCGAAGTTTCAAACAAAAACTATTTTCAAAACCCACAAACACAAAGAAAATCAAACTTTTGAAAACATAGTGAGCAAGTACCTAAGAGCCCGTGGATAACCACGGATAGAAAGGGTGCTAACACCTTCCCTTTCTATAATCTACCTCCCGAACCCGAGAAACAATCTCGAAAAGGAATTTTTCTATGCTTTTGTCCTTTCCTTGTTAGATAAAATAAAAGACGGTGGCGACTCTTGCTTACCGCGAAATATTGCTAGCCATTTCTGACTTTGAAGAGCCAACTCCAAAATCCTTCGTGCATTTTCGATTTTTTCCATTCAAACATCATCTATACATCATATAAATCTCATCCACACCCTTGACATGTTTCTGTAACCATCCCATCATCATTCACTATTTCCATTTTCTACCATTGCACCTTGACTTGGTTAGATTGACTTAATGACTTTTAAAGCAAAGTAGTGATCCCACTAGCTCAAGGAAGGTCCCTGCAAGCTTAATCCATCGTCAAGTCATTTTTGGAAGTCATATAGAGGTCATTCGATTTTCACTTCAAGAGGCAAGATTTCTTAACTGTGATATCTTAATACAAACATTTTTAGCACATACAAATAAAAGAAAAGATGCAGAAATAATATCTAGGAAATTAAGCATGCTCTTAGTTTTGATTTTTATTGTTTGTGTCTTAAGAATTTTAACTATGACCAGTTAGGTTTTGATTTTGGTACCAAACAAAATTCGTTCTAACCTCTGATCTATAACTTTTGAAAATTATGTGGTTAGATTCGTATTCAAATTTTAGGCAAGTTTGATGTTTATATATTTTTGATTTGGTTGAGAAATGAAGCTTTTAGAAGCTTAACAATGCAATTACCATGGCCTGCGTGCACAAGGAAGAAGAAGCTAGGCATTTCAAATTTTTAGAAATGAGCTCATTTTATATTTAATGCAAGTTAGATAACTAACAGATGAAATAGACCACCCCAGTGGTACAATCAGCGCGTGCGTAAGGCATTTATGTATAAGATCATGGGTTCGAGCCCCAGCGAGACCTTTTGTATTTATTTTGTCATTTTTTCAAACTAACATGCAGGTTTATAACATATTAAGTGTTGGCTGTTTTGAATGGAAGGTGTGGAGAACCTAGGTTCAAACATTGGCAGGACCAAAACAAATTTTTATCACTTGTTTGTTTTCATTTTTTAACAAACTTCAACAGTTTTTCCAACCAATCAAAACAACTCCTTTTGAGTTGATTTCTTGCACACTATTTATTTACAATGTCTATTTTATGAATATATAAAAATATCACAAAAAATATTTTATTTTCATATTTATTTTAATTAACCAAAAGCCTTCCTTAAAAAACCTTAAAAATTGATTTCTTGATTAATTTGATTTCCTTTTAACTTAGGATTAATTTACCTATTTTTTATTAATCACAACCCTTTAGGTTAATTAGGTCAAAACAATTTTCCTAACAAAAATCCAAAGCAAAATTCATTTCTTTTTATATTCCTTGTACATTATATTCATGTCATTTATTGTACAAATTCAATATGGTTGTAATAGATAATTAGGGTTTAATTTCTTGCAATCCCCATTTGTAAATTTGTATCCCCCTCCCCAAATGATGTAATAGCGTAGTAAATTTTCTTTTTGCAATTTATCGCTTTCATATCAATGCTAGTAAATTAGGGTTTGTATAGAAAGATAAAATCAATACTTAGAAAACTCTAATTCAAGATAAATCAAGCATGAAATACAAACACTTGAACACTTGTACCTCTAGGGTTAACTCCAATTGTTGCCTTATGAAAAATGGTTATGTTATGCATGTAAGACGTCTTAGCAAAAACAATCAAAAAATACAAGATCATAGTCTCTCGATGATGCTTCAGATGTTTCCTTATAAATGATCTTTGTCCCTCAAGAGAAATGCTAAGATATCTCACAACATTGTTATTCGTGACTATACGATGATCCATGCCCGTTCCTTTACATCCAAAGATAAGGCTTATTATCAATCAATGGTAAGATAGCAATATCAAAGGAAGAGAGAAATAAACAAAAAGACTTTTGAGTAGGTAGAACATTCTTAGTTGCTTGCTCACAATCCATCTTCAAAAATACAAACATCTTTTCAAACACACCAAACACTTTCAAAACATGAAATATTTTCAAAAAGTCCAACACTTTGTATGCATTCTTGTAGAGACGAGAATCATTACAAAGTTTTCTTAAACGAAGGCTCTTTTCAAATATACTTTCAAAAACCACCACAAACACATTTGAAACAAAGCAATTTCAAAAGTGATCTAGCAAGCAACTAAGAGTCCATAGATAACTATGGATGAAAAGGGTGCTAACACCTTCCATTTTCATAATCTACCCCCCGAACTCAAGAAAACATCTCAAAGGTCTTTCCTGTTCTTTTTACCATTTCCTTATTAGATAAAATAAAATTCAATGGCGACTCTTGTTATCTGCAACAATTGTGATCAAATGCATAACACCCAAGTCAGTTCTCCCACCGTATTACAGAACTGGCGACTCTGCCGGGGAAATTTAAAAGTGGGGTTACCTTAGAGCTAGATTACATTTACTTTCTTTCATTGTTTGATTTGTTTGCTTTACATTTTTTTGGGTCCTTGTTTAGGTTTGTATTGATCCTCTACCCGGATCTGGGAACACCATTAGGTAAATAGCAAAGATTGTGGAGATTGTACGGTGTAGACCGATATGGTTTAAACAATAGCTATGTTAGTGTGACATATTTGTGGGTACCGGTATCCATTATGGCGAATTAAGGAGAATATGGGGCCGCTGAGTGATGTCATGAAGCACTAACGAACCTTAGAACCTTTAATTGAACAACTGGGCCATTAGGAAGTAGTGAAATAGCCGGTTTCGGTGGAAAGCTGAAAATTGGTTGATACTCGATGCTACGCTCATTGATATTGGACTTTTGGGATATTTTGGCCGTAAGAAAATATTGATTGTGCTAAAAAAATGCCCAATGAAGAAAGATCAGTGATATTTAGATTCCCTAAAATCCGATTACTTTCTAGGATAGGTTAAACCAACTAAACTTCAAGAGGGTACTTACCTATGAACTCCATACAAGACTAAAACTAACATCTTTGTGTGCTTTGTTTGTGATTATTATTCATGTCATCATAAACATCATAACATCATAAAGCATTTTCACTAACCATTTCAAGGATTTAGGAATTTATCTTTGTTCTATTTTGTAGGTCATGACTTCTACTCGTAGGAACACCATCCGAGTCAACTTCGTGAAAGTGGATCCTCAAATTCAAGATTTAGCATCAAGAGTGCCTGGAGATTCTCCTTTCACCAAGAAATATGGTCGACTTCTTAACTTGGATACCTCAAACTTCCAAGAAGAAATGATGTGTGTGCTTTTCCAATTCTTTGATCCTATGCATCATTACTTCACCTTTCCAGACTACCAATTAGTGCCTACATTAGAATAATTCTCTCAATTTTTAGGTGCTCCTGTGCTTGATCAAATACCATTCACCTGTTTAGAAGAGACTCCAAAACCTGAAGTTATTGGCAAAGCTTTGCATTTGAAGAGATCTGACATTGTAGAAAATTGGGAGACAAGAAGTGGAGTTAAAGGTTTCTTAGCTAAATTTATGTTGGAGAAGGCTCGTTTATTCTTGGAAGATATGGATTTTCAAGCTTTTGAAGATGTCTTGGATCTTCTAATTTATGGTTTGGTTCTATTTCTCAATTCGGACCAACTCATAGATGTGAATTCCGTCAAAGTTTTTCTCTCTCGTTATCCCATACCTACTTTGCTTGGAGACATTCTACATTGTTTCCACACTCGCACCATGAAGAAAAGGGGTACTCTTTTGTTTTGCATTCCATTACTCTCTAGGTGGTTTATTTCACAACGACCTCGATCAAAATTAAAGAATGAGAAAGGCTGGACATGGTCACAAAGGTTAATGTCACTCACACATTCTGATATTTATTGGTGTGCTCGATCTATGGAGGACATTACTATTATTGACCGTTATGGGGAATTCCCTAATGCCCCTCTACTTGGAATTATGAGAGGTATTACCTACAATCCTTGTTTGGATTTGCGACAATTTGGATATTCTAGGAGGGATGGCCCTCATGATGCACTTGTCCAAGGAATTGCATTTGACTATGAGAGTGATGTCCAAGGTTATCTCCAGATATTCATACGAGCTTAGGGCATGGCTAACAAGGTTGATAGCAAGACGTTGGGGCATAAGAACTCCATTCCTTTGGAGCCTTATCTCAGGTGGGTATGAACGCGTGCCCAAAACCTCATGATTACTTATGAAGTCATCCTACCTATCATCATGGAGCTTGTTGCCGAAGGAGATGTTCCGTATACTGTCCTTTATCCTAACATGCCTACTTATCTTGAAGATTTACAAAGAGCTTTTATTCGGATAAAGGAAGAGCGAGACACCTTTGAAACCTTATTCTACGCAAGTGAATAAAAGGTTTTGGAGCTTACAAGATAGCTTCATGAAGAGCGAAGTTTGAATGCCTACATTGCACCGAAGAGGATGCGCACGACCTTTTTGTCTTAGGAGTTTATTTTGTATTTATTTTCTCCATTGTAAGCCTAAGAGGCATGTTTGTAATCAATTTAAACTTATTAATGCAATTGATGTTTGTTCCTTTTGTCTAAACAAATTTAAATCTTCTAAGTCCTTGAAAGCATTTGCTATGCATTTTCATGCATCACAACATGAACAGGTTTTCCACCACAGGTTTCCTTATCTTTCTACTGTTTATTTCAGTAAGATGGATATCGAACAAACAATTAATTACTTGCAAGCACAAAATTCCCAGTTCCAAGCAACCTTGCTGACCCTGGCTAAGGGAAAACAAGAGATGATGACACTGCTAGCAACCAAAAAGAAGACTAAAAAGAAGGCCTTCATCAACATGGGTAAGAGATTCAAAGGTTTGGTTCGTCAGGTACAGATAGTCGAAGAGTCGTCTGAGGAGGACGAAATTCAAGACGAAGAGGCAAGGAGCACCTGTGCTAGGGGTGCAAATGATCAAGCTTCTGAGGATGAAGATTACTTTGATGAACAGTACCTACCTACCGAGGATAAATACAAGCAGTTAGAGGATAGACTGAAAGATGTTAAAATTCAAGGCGTACCTAGTTTGGATTTTGGTGAGTTGGGCTTAGTACCTAGGGTCGTCATCCCCCATAAGTTCAAAATATTGGTCTTCGTTAAGTATGACAGGGTTTCCTGCCCGAAGCTTCATCTAAGGTCTTACGTGCACAAGATGCAGCCGCACACTACTGACAAAAAGCTCTGGATCCATTTCTTCCAAGAGAGTATGACTGGGACTCAACTATAATGGTTCTATCAATATGAGGGTTCCCGCATCCACACATGGGAAGATCTAGCCACTGCTTTTTATCATCAGTATCAATACAGCACCGATCTGGCACCAACCAGAGTCCAACTTCAAGGTATGACAATAGGTACTAATGAAGGGTTCAAGGAGTACGCACAAAAATGGAGAGATCTTGTTGGTAGGGTCCAACCACCACTAACTGACAGAGAACTAACTGACATGTTCATGGGTACATTGACCGACCCATTTTTCAACCTGATGATTGGTAGTTCTTCGTCTGGTTTCACCTAATTGATACTAACTGGTGAAAGGGTAGAAAATGACATTAAGAGCAAAAAAACTCCCATGACATCTGCTTCTGCATCCAACTCTGTAAAGAAGCCCTTCACTGGAAAGAAATAAACAAATGATGTGTATGGGGCAAGGGCCCATACCAAAAAGGATCATCGACCCTTTGTTAATGTTGTGTTAATCTCAAACCCTCTGTCTGCTCAAAGGAAATCATCCAATAATCAACGATCCAAAGTTCCTCGAAGATAGTTCACAAGGATTAGCATGTCACTGTCCCAAGCCTTGCAACATCCATTGAAGGACAACTTAGTGACATTGCATGATCCACCACCTAATGCAAACATTTCATCACCAAAATACAATCCTAATGCCAAGTGCGCATATCATTCAAACAGTCCTGGGCATGAGACCGATCAATGTTGGGCGCTAAAGACTAAGATTCAAGATCTGATAGACAATAAAACAATTGAATTTGATCCACCTGCTACTCCAAATGTGATAACCGCATAAATGTCGAACCATGGCAAAGGTGTTAATGCAATTGATGATGCTACTTTTGTTTCTTCCATTGAAGATTTAACAACTCCATTAACTACCGTGAAGGATAATTTTATAAGAGCCAGAGTGTTCCCTGGATGTTCTAAAATTTGTGTTTGCCATGGTCAACAAATAAATGGGTGCAAGCGGCTGAAGGAAGGTGTGCAACGCCTGATAAATAGCCGCGAGATTCTATTTGAGAAGATTCCTACCATCAAAAATTTAACCAACAAAGCTGAAGACCTGTCTATAATAACCATTTCCAACAAGCCGCTTAGGATCCCCTCAAAGGGTTCTATCAGAATTTCAAATGAGCCAACCATTTCTCCTTTAATAATCACTACCGCTGGGCCTATCCCCTACTCCTATGACAAAGCAGTTCCATGGAACTATGCTGCCGAGGTTTATTATCATGGGATAAAACATGATTCTTGGATCAACAAAGATGAAGTTGATGTCATTAATATTGCAGGTTCTAGTAAAGCGATAAGAACAGAGAGGACCTTTTCTCCTGATATCTCACCACCCACTACTACAATGACTCTCGTCTGCATAACCATTGACAAGTCTAGTTCTAACACTAGAGGCAAAGAGAAAGAAGGTGAGCCTGCTGGGATAGAGGTACCTACCAAAAATGATGACGCTGAAGAACCCTCCACTCAAGAGATGGAGGAAATCCTGAAAATTATAAAGAAGAGTGACTTTAAAATAATTGAGCAACTGGGGAAAACCCCCTCCAAAATCTCTATGCTGTCATTATTACTCTGTTTGGACGTTCATGCCCAGGATCTAATAAATTCTTAAAGAAAGCCCATGTGCCCCACGAAACCACCCCTGACTAATTCGAGAATTATGTAGCAAGTTTAACGGCTGATAATGGATTAGGGTTCTCCGGCTGATTTGACTCCTATGGGAAGGAACCACAATAAAGCCTTACATATATCTATTGAGTGCAAGGGGACCACCCTGGCCCATGTCCTAATTGATACTGGCTCATCTTTAAATGTGTTACCCAAAGGTGCTTTAGACTGGCTAGATTGTGAAGGCCTAGTGTTAAAATCGAGTGATATTGTTGTAAGGGCTTTCGATGGGTCTAAAAGGATGGTTCATGGAGAGGTGGATCTCCCGATTAAAGTTAGCTCGCATATTTTCAACTCTACCTTCTACATAATGGATATCTGTCCCGCTTACTCATGTTTACTTGGGCGCCCTTGGATACATGGGGTAGGGGCAGTAACATTTATCCTTCATCAAAAGTTAAAATACCCAGTCAAGGGGAAGATTGTCATTGTTTGCGGTGAAGAGGAATTCATGGTGAGCCACCTCAATTCCTTCAAGTATGTGGAAATGGATGGCAAATTCATAGAAACTCAATTCCAGGATTTCAAAATTGTTCCTCCTATGGTTTCCGCCACCAAAATCTCCTCCAACATATCAAAATCTGATGAAGTTATACCAAGAATGGTTTCACTTAAGGACGCACATGTCATGGTCGAAGATGGAAACTGTACTATCTAGGGACAAATTCCCGACATTCCATTTAAAGCAGAAAAATTTGGACTGGGTTTCACCATCAAAGCTCAGAAAGAAGTCAGGTTCACTCGCATGGGAAAGACACCTCTTCGCATTGGGAATCATGAAGTGAACGTTGTGGAAGACTCTGGTGATGAAAATACTTTCGAAGAGTGGATCTACCCTGCTGTCGAAGGAAAGTTCAACAATTGGAATGCAAAGGATTTCACTCCCATCTCCTTCATTAAGGAGTAATTACTATTTACTATTTTATGTCAATTCAAGAACTTTTGTCTGTAACCTTAAATTCCAAACAATGACTTTTAAGCCATGTGCCTTGCCCGGGGCACTATGGTCCATTTGTTAAGGCTTTTGTTCATGTTCATTTATCATGTGATATTTTAATATAAACCATTGGATCTTTTGCATTCAAATTTTTGTGTTCATTGACTTTATTTTCCTTTGTTACATTTTTTAAATAGCCATGTATCTTACATGCACACACACACACACACACTTACAGATCTTCATCCACTCCGGATCTCATTGCCAACGACTCTAATATTGCAAGTTATGACTTCAAACATCCAGTTAACCAAGCCTAAGACGAAGGCGAAGAAGATTGTGAAATACCAGGAGAGTTAGCCAGACTTCTAATGCAAGAAGAGAAAGCTATTCAACCTCATGAAGAGCCATTCGAGGTTATCAATTTAGGTACCGAGGCATATAAGAAAGAAGTCAAGATCATCGTCAACCTAGAAGATGGTATCAAGAGTAGATTGGTTCAGATGTTACATGACTATGTTGAAGTTTTTGGTTGGTTGTATGAAAATATTCTAGGATTGGATACCGACATTGTGGTTCATCGTCTGGCAACGAAGAAAGATTTTCCCCCTGTTAAGCAAAAGGTTCATCGTATGCGGCCCGACATGTCTGAAAAGATAAAAGTTGAGGTAATGAAGCAATTTGATGCAGGTTTTCTTGCTGTCACATCTTATCCTCAACGGGTTGTGAACGTGGTCCTCGTGCCAAAGAAAGATGGAAAGGTTCGCATGTGTGTAGATTATAGAGATCTAAATAGGGAAAGCCCTGAAGATGATTTCCCTCTACCACATATTGACGTCTTGGTTGACAACACCGCTCAACATAAAGTCTTCTCCTTCATGGATGGATTTTCTGGCTATAACCAAATCAAGATGGCTCCCGAAGACATGGAAAATACCACCTTTGTTATGCAATGGGGAACCCTTTTGCTATAAAGTCATGTCGTTCAGATTAAAGAATGCAGGGGAAACATATCAAAGAGCTATGGTAGCTTTATTCATGATATGATCCATCATGAAATAGAAGTCTATGTGGATGATATGATTACAAGGTCACAAACTAAAGAAGAGCATCTCGATCACCTTCACAAGCTGTTTGAGAGGCTGAAGAAGTACAAGCTAAGGCTGAACCCTGATAAGTGCACATTCAGAGTAAGGTCTGGAAAGCTTCTAGGTTTGTCGTCAGTGGTAAAGGCATCAAAGTTGATCATGCAAAGTTAAAAGCCATTCAATAAATTCTAATCCCCCGCTCTGAGAAGGAATTCAGAGGATTCTTGGGTTGCCTTGATTACATTGCCCACTTCATATCTCACTTAACTACTACTTGTGAGCCAATCTTCAAACTCTTAAAGAAAGATCAAGTAGTCAGATGGAACGACGATCGCCAAGCTTCCTTCGACAAAATCAAGGAATATTTGCAAGAACAACTTATCCTTATGCCTCTAGTATAAGGAAGACCTTTGATCATGTGCTTGACTGTGCTAGAGAATTCTATGGGGTGTGTGTTGGGCCAACATGACGAGTCTGGCCGAAAAGAGCATGCAATATACTACTTGAGCAAAAAGTTTACCGACTGTGAAACCATATATTCATTGCTCGAGAAAACTTTCTGTGCTCTGGAATGGACTGATCTCCACCTAAGACATTATATGTTAACTCATACCACTTTATTAATTTCTAAGATGGACCCTATCAAGTACATCTTCGAGAAGCCCGCTCTCTCCGGACGAATATCTAGATGGCAAATGATTCTGACTGAATATGATATCCAGTATACAACATAAAAGGCCATCAAAGGAAGTATATTGGCAGATCATTTGGCCCATCAAGTTGTTGATGACTATCTATCTATGAACTTTGACTTCCCGGATGAGAATATCATGTTAGAGACCGACTATGCAAAACCTGGACCGTATGATGGACCTGAACAAGGATCCCGATAGACTATGGTTTTTGACGAAGTTTCCAACACTCTGGGTAATGGAATTGGTGTTGTGATAATTTCTCCTGAAGGCTGCCACACTCCTTTCACTGCTAGACTTTGCTTCGATTGTACGAATAACATGGCTGAGTACGAGGCGTACATCTTAGGTTTGAAGGTTGCTATTGACTTAAGGATCAAGCATTTAGTTGTATTCAGAGATTCTTCTCTAGTGATCATTCAAGTCAAAGGGGAATGGGACACTAAGAATCCTAACCTTATTCCTTACAAGGAGATTGTGTTAAACCTAATACCATACTTCGAGGAGATCACCTTCGAACATTTTCCTAGAGAAGAAAATAAATTGGTTGACGCCTTAGCAACAATGTCTTCCATGTTCAAAGAAAATGGGACAACGAATCTCCTATGATAACTATCGAAATATTTGACGAACCTGCACACTGCTTTGAGCTTGAAACTGGTGAAGAGAAGCCATGGTACCACGAGGTGAAGAAATATCTTGAGGCATAAGAATATCCTGAAGGAGCTTCCGTCAATGATAAGAAATTGTTGTACCCCAAAATTTTCCCTCTCATTGTTTCCAAAGGTCTTCCCTTACATGGTTGGTCACAAACCCTTGCCTAAGAAAAATAAAGTTTTTTTGAAGATGAACAAAGTGTCTTTCGATTGGCATCTGGGAAAAGTCTTCGATTGGGCATCCAAAATCCTTCAATCACGCTTGGTTCACCAGTCTTCGATTGGGCATTTGGCACTCTTCGATCAGGCTTGGTTCACCACTCTTCGATTGGGCATTTAGCACTCTTCGATCAGGCTCTGATTAGTAAGCTTCGATTAGGTGTTTGGAATCCTTCAATCAAGCTTTGGTCTGCAAGTCTTCGATTGAGCGTTGGACCTCCTTCGATCAAGCTTTGGTCTGCAAGTCTTCGATTGAGCGCTGGACCTCCTTCGATCAAGTCAATATCACAATGCTTCGACTATGCACTAGATACTTCAGGCTTACCTTTGACTCACCAGGAAAGAAGCTCATTTGAAGGACATGTAAATGACTCATTCGAAGAAGCACTCAGAAGGCCCATTCGAAAGGTACATAAGAAGTCCATTCGAAGGAGGCAGTGCAAGACCCTTCGATTAGCATGAACGAGACCTTTCGATTGTCCTGTTAATAGTGTCTTTCGATTGAAGTTTCAATTAGCACCCTTCGAATGGTATATGGACAAATGCCCTTCGAATGGAATTTCAGTGCAGAATTTCCCTGAATAAGAACATCAGAACGAAATGATTTTCGAATGGCATTTCAGTGCAGAGTTTCTCTCAACCTAAGATAATCTGATAAAGGAAGTTCTGAACACTTCGAATCAGAACTTAGACTCATCACAAGGCCAAGGGCTGGTCGAGGTTGTCTAATAAGGAATAGATTCGAATGGGGACTTTGAAGCAATCGAAACTGGCAAAGAAGGCAAAATCAAAGGAGTAAGTCAGTTTTTGATTTCCATCAAGTTGAAGGCCCAAACAACTCAGAGCAAGCTGGCAGAAACGCATGATTGAATCAAATTTGGAAAGTCTTTATGGAAAAATCAAATCAAATCTCTCCACCATAATGGACTAAGATTTTATACACATTTGTTGACCTAATTTCTTTTCCTATATAAACCTGCTGCTCATGAACAAAAACACACACGAAAAACACTTGCAGAAAGACGTGAAAAACACCTACACAAACTCTGCAGAAACGGCGCCCCAACCTTGAAAAGAAAAGCTGGAAAAGTGGTGACCAAATTCTGGTTTAGAGGGGAATTTAGACCAAAAGCAAACGCAGCTTCCTTCCTTGTCATCCAGTGGCGCTATACCCATCAAAAGGGAGTCTTTCCATCGCCCATAACGCACTGTAAGTCTCAAGGAACTTTGCTCTGCACATGAAATCGTAAATCGTCCTCCTTGCATTTTTTTGCTATTTTGATTGCATATCCATGCTGGCCATTAAATTCCTAAGCAAACTGCATTATTTGATTACATTCTCGTGACCTCTAACCCTGTATCCAGAACCTAGGGTTCATG
This sequence comes from Vicia faba, assembly GCA_948472305.1. Classification (NCBI taxonomy): domain Eukaryota; kingdom Viridiplantae; phylum Streptophyta; class Magnoliopsida; order Fabales; family Fabaceae; genus Vicia; species Vicia faba. The sequence continues at coordinate 1,035,809,763 of OX451736.1, forward strand.
TTCTAGTTTTTAGGCGTTTCTTATACAGGTGAAATTAAGGCTAATGATTGGTGTAGAGATGATGAGGAGGCAGAGACGAACATGTCTATGTTTTTGAATAGCGTTTTCATGGCCTAAGGAGAAACGTTCGAACCACCCCAAGAAACCTCCTGCAGAACAAAATTTGCAGGTAATCGAACCAGACATTGTGAGGAAGATGATAACGTGGCTGGGCGTGATTGGTTCGTTTGAATCAATTACACGTTTTTTATTTTTTGCCAGACATAATTATTGTTTGTATAGAATATTTGTTCTCTATGTAACTAACGAATGAAGCAGATTGGACGAGTTGGTAAGCACGCTATGGCAAAACCCCTTTGGACCTGGGTTCGAATCCCAGGTCCCCCCAAAACTTTGTTACATTTTTCTTCAGATACTCAGATGCAGCGCTGAAGGCAAGGAACACCATACGTCCTCAGATCTCAACGTACCCAGTGGCTTCGAGCTAGATCCAAAGGCCAGCGTGTTGAGCCTGGAAAAAATGCTGACCAAACCTCCCTTCTTCAGGCCCAGCGCCCCACATTTGCTTTTGTTGTTTTCTTTCCTTTCTTTTCATATTGCTTTTGCTCTTATTATTATCATTAAAAACTAACTAACTAATCAACACGCTAACCTTCTTTTTCATTAAAAAAAAACAGACAATAAAATATTATTCTCACCAATTAATTTTAGTAATTAATTTTGTAAATAAACTATTAACCAATTAGTTTAATTTTTTAATTAGGTTTAATCTTAACATTTTTTGCAATAAATAAAAATTGACTTAGAATTAGGTTTTAATATTTTCACCTTTTTTTTAATTTTAATTTTATTTCCTTAATTAAGATAAAACCCAAAATATTTCCTTTTTATTAATTTAGACTTAATTCCTAACTTAAAAAAGACCAAAAACATGCTTTATTTGAAAACACTTTTCTCGCGCGTATTATTTTGATCGATATATTGTAATTGCCCCGAGGATGTAATAGTTTTAACTTAGGATTTATTTACCGCTTTTATTTACTTTTCCGCAATTTACTTTTCAAGGGTTTGTTTTTGGCGATGTAAATACCCGACGCCTTGTAATAGCTTAGTTTTATTTTCCGCAACCCCTAACTGCTAGATGTATGCTAACTAGGCTATGCATGACAAGATCTATCTTAAAGTAAAATCAACCGTAGCTCACCATGACATGTAAAGATAACATAACTGAAAATTGACACACTTGCACATGCCACTCCTAGGGTACGCCTCACTTGGTTGCCTCGAACGTGGTCATTGAGTATAGGATGTTTTAGGGGGCGCCCTCCTGTCTAAAGATCAAAATTGCCTCGAAACGGTTGCCTCGGATAAAAATGATCTAATACATTAGGGTTACCACTAAGGCGTCCTTACGTTGCTTTAGTGACCACACTTCCCTAAAATCGAATTGACCCGAAAACTCCAACGACGGTGCTCCCTACTTCTCAATAGTGGGATAGTACTGTCTAAAGGACATTTACACAGTTTGATTCCTTTTGAGTAGGTAGAGGTTCTTAGGTACTTGCTCTTTCAAAACAAAACAAATTTTTCGCACTTACACTTTTCAAACAAAGTTTTCAACAACACTTCATACACTCTTGAGGATAGAAACAAGAGTTAAATCGATGTTTTCAAACAAAACTCTTTTCAAAACCCACAAACACCAAGAAAAGAAAACTTTTTGAAAACATAGTGAGCAAGTACCTAAGAGCCCATGGATAACCACGGATAGAAAGGGTGCTAACACCTTCCCTTTCTATAATCTACTCCCGAACCCGAGAAACATATCGAAAAGGAATTTTGTTGTGCTTTTGTCCTTTCCTTGTTGGATAAAATAAAAGAAGATGGCGACTCTTGCTTACCGCGACATCTTGCGAAACGCAAATGCGAACCAGCATTCCAAAACGGTCAGTTCTCATTCCCACCAATCACAGAACTGGCGGCTCTACTGGGGAATCCTCTATAAGTGAGGTGTACCTTAGGATTAGATCACTTGTGTTTTCAATTGTATTGCTTTGTACGCTTTTAATTTTGTAGGCTTGTATCGGAATTCTATAGATCCTATCCCGGATCTGGGGTACCCTTTTTAGGTAAGTAGCAGTAAACTGTGAGGGATTTGTCCGGCGTAGACCGACACAGATGAAGCAGTAGCTACGTTGGTGTGGCGCCTTAGTCTGTACCGATATCCCTTGTGTTGAAACGAGGAGAATATGGGTCTTCTAAGGAGTCATTAAGCACCAACTGACCTTAGAACCTTAAATTGACCAACTTGGCCATAGAACAGTAGCAGTATGCTACACTCATTGAGACTAAACTCTCGTGATGGTTCCGGCTGCAAGAAAAGGTTGCTAAGCTGGAGTTATGACCGATTGAGGGTAGTCAGTGATATTGAGATCCTCTAGAACCCGGTTACTATTTTTTAGGACAGGTCTTAACCAACTGAAACTGAAAGAGGGTAATGCCTAAACTCCATGCCAGCCTAAACTTAAGGCTATTTGTGTGACTTGTGTGCCTTCAAACTTGAACTACTTGCACATTCTTGTTATCTGACAACACGGATCCCCTGCAGGTTTTGTTTACAGTCCTTATCCAACATTTTGGACTTATTGCAGGGTTTACTTACATCACTTCACGCTTTTGCTTAAACGCATAGCATACACATCATAACATCATACCTTAACATTTCCTTAACCATTTCAAGGATCTCAAGGGTTTGTGATGCAGGTCATGATGAACCAAATGTCTAGCAAGGGGCAAGGGGATTTATTTTCCTCTAGCCAATGTCGTCTAGAAATCAAAACATGATAACTTGAGTCAGGGGCTATGACCCACTCGATATGGTGAGCTTGACTCTTGAAGAAGGACACTCAGCAACTTGAAGTTCCTTCAACCAAGTTACCAGATTCAAATTCTAACAAGTTTCTTGTTTACCCCACGAGATCCCTGAAAACATTGCATACATATATCATACATATCATTGCATAACAGGTCTCCCAGTACAGGTCTCTTATCTTCTTCGTTGTTTATTTCAGCAATCATCATGTCTACTGAACCTTCAACCGAGCAAGCTATCAAGGCCCTCCAGGCCCAGAATGCCCAATTTCAAGAGTTGGTTATGAGCCTAGCTAAGGGTCAGCAGGACCTGAAGACCCTGATTCTGAAAGAGAGGAAGAAGAAGAAAAAGAGGACCGTCTTGTTCAACACCGGACGCAGGTCTGGAAACGGGCTGCAAAACGAAGTTGATCTGACTACCTCATCTGGAGGGAAAGACAGTCCACAAGAAAGGAGGGCTCCTAGCCCTATAGTCTTCGACAACGAGACGGACTATGATGAAGAACAGTATCCTCCTGCTGAGGATAAGTACAAACAGCTGGAAGACCGTTTGAGCGCTATGGAAATACAGAAGGTTCCCGGTCTGGACTTTGGGGATCTAGGTCTATCCTCTGGGGTGGTGATTCCCCATAAATTCAAGGCACCTGCCTTTTCCAAGTACGACGGAGTATCCTGTCCAAAACTCCACCTCCGGTCATATGTGAGGAAGATCCAACCCTATACTGCTGATAGAGATCTTTGGTTTCATTTCTTTCAAGATAGTCTATCAGGGACTCAACTTGAATGGTTCTGTCAACTGGAAGGAGCTAACATCCGCAACTAGGAGGACCTTGCTGCCGCTTTTTACAAGCAATACCAGTATAATTCCGAACTTGCTCCCACGCGTACTCAGCTTCAGGGTATGTCTATGGGTACAGGCGAAGGCTTTAAGGACTATGCTCAGAAGTGGAGAGACCTTGCTGGAAGAGTCCAACCCCCTCTGTCTGATAGGGAGTTGGTGGATATGTTTCTTGGGACTTTGTCTGGTCCCTATTTCAAACACTTGATCGGAAGCTCTTCAGCCGGATTCACCGAGCTAATGCTGACCGGCGAAAGGGTCGAAGCTGGCATCAGAAGTGGGAAGATTCAAGAAGAAACACCTTCTGATGATCAGAAAAAGCCTTTTAATAAGAAGAAAGAGTCCAATGCAGTGACTGGTCAAAAGAGTCGTCATGATCAACATGTAGGGGCAACCCTGATCTCCGATCCCACGCTTGTTCAACAAAGACAGAGCAATAGGCATAGGGTAAGATATCAAGAAAGGCAGTATACTAACATCAACATGCCTTTGTCTCAAGCGTTACAACATTTGCTGAAGTTGAAGCTAATCACGCTAAAGGATCCTCCTCAAAATCCTGATACTTCCTCTTCTAAGTATAACCCGAGTGTGAGATGTGCCTACCATTCTGACAGTCCTGGACATGACACCGACGACTGTTGGAGTTTGAAGAACAAGATTCAAGACTTGATTGATGCCAAGGAGATCAAGTTTGATCACTGATCCTACGCCAAATCATTGAGAATGTCTTTGTTTCATCTGAATTTCAAGTTGTAATTTCTTTTGTTATTCAAACAATTATCTATTAATGCCAAACTTTGTTTCATTAATGCATTGCATATGTTTGTCTTGAATTCATCCTTTAATTACATTTAAACTATGCTTTTTACTCGCTTTATGACATTCAACTCTTGCTAAAAGTTACAAGCCTTTAGAGGGAGGATGACGAAACAATGCCATAATCTCATACAGTATGCTTTTGGACAGACCTTGCTGACGATGTACAAGCATTTCTTTCAAATCCTAAACACTGGAGTTATAAGGAAGATAATCCCTAGTCAACCCCTTCGAGCCAAAGAAGTAGGAGTTTTCTGTTTTAAACACAAATTGAAACCTTTAATTTAAACCTGGGGCAGGGTAGTCTCTCAGTTAATTCAAAAAGATGCGCATTGAAGTCGCAAAACTCTCAGTTCATAATACACAACGAACGACATCAAAAGCATTCCTCTGGAATCAAAAGACAGTGGTGGTTCCTTATCTCATAGGCAGTCAATCTCTCAAAAGAAAAAAGCCCACTGAGCCAAAACCAATAAAGGAGGCTTAAGAAAGCTGGGGCATCTCGCTGACTGTAATCTCGAAAACAGGAACAGTCAGGCAAAAGTTAGGGATAATAAATCAAAAGAACGAGGTCGCTAAAAATCCTCAACAACATGAAAAATGTTGCAAAAATGACTGCCTTCCAACAAATCCAAATTGTGTGAACCATCACCAAAAACGTCGTTCCAGACTCATTTGGAGTTCAAATGCATAATTAACTGAGTTTAGGATTGAAGAACATCACGAAGAGTGGGTGGGTACAAATATACTTTGAGCCTTTATCCTTTGTTTCTTAAACCGTGAACCAAGCCACATTACAACCCTTCAAAGTCCTAACTGAAGCATGGGTTAGTTCAAAAGCATACTGTTACAAAAGGTATCCTGACTCCTGTAAGGCTTTGCCCTAAATCTTGTGTTGAATTTGTCTTAAAAAAAGTTTTCTGCTAAAAAACGCATTTTTCAAAACTTCGAGACAAGCATAAACTTTGCATTATTTTAATATCATTGTTTGCGTTTGGCTATTTGTTTGACAACGGAGAAATTCACACAACGAATATCCGATGAACTAAAGCCCTCTCAGTGAATAGAATCACTTCAAAAAGGATGACACTTCCATTGACAAATCTCCTTCCAATCAAGGGGCATGGCATGATCATTGTCCATCACCTGGGGCAGTCCAGTTAAGATTTCAAGAAATCTCTTAAGAAGTGCAGAGCAGCCAGGGGTAAGTCTCCGTCTCCGTCACTTGGGGAATTGAACATCAATTTCAGTAAAGGGTTACGTACAATTAAACATTTTCTAGCAATGTCACAAATACTTGATACTAGGGGAAATGAAAGATCTCCCCAAAATCCTTCTCATAGGATGACATCCCAGCAAGGGTTTAATCTCTGAACACCTTTCCCCAGTTGAATCAACCTCAAGAATCCTCGAGGACTTCCCCCAACAAAGATGTCACCTCTCTAGCGGACTGACGACAGGGTTTATTTCCCCAACAACACTAGGATTCCCTAGCTTGAGTTTGCCTCTCCGACTACTACAAAGGACCACAACTCCTCTTCCCCAGTAGACTACTCTATAATCCCCAGCAAGTTACTGTGAAACCTGGACCCGACCAGATGTCAATTTAACTTTGACTCCCCAGAAGAGCGACGGACAACCGAGACTCCTGAACTTGTTCCCCAAGAATGAATCAATACTCTCCACAGAGTTCACAACTTTCCCCAACGGAGTTCTCCTCAACAAAACAAGGATCCTCAGTGGAAACATTCTAAGCAAAGTTTGAAGACATACCTACTCTTCGACAGCAGTCCGAGATTTAATAACTCCCCAACACTTGACAAGAATTTATTCTCCAAGACAAAATTACATTTCAATAACATTCATAGCATATGCATACAAAATACATATAACATGAATCTCATTTATTTTGAGAACATCATTACACAATGCATACATCATGACATTGCATACAACTCACTCTTTACCTTTTCAGGAAAGATCGATCGACAGATAAAAGTCATTACCTTTTGGAGTAGTAATCATCCAAGATTACTTCATCATCCTGCTGAGATAGTAATCGTCCAAGATTCCTTCACCATCCCGTTGAGGTAGTAATCGTCCAAGATTCCTTCACCATCCCGTTGAGGTAGTAATCGTCCAAGATTCCTTCATCATCCTGCTGAGGTAGTAATCGTCCAAGATTCCTTCATCATCCTGCTGAGGTAGTAATCGTCCAAGATTCCTTCACCATCCCGTTGAGGTAGTAATCGTCCAAGATTCCTTAACCATCCCGTTGAGGTAGTAATCGTCCAAGATTCCTTCATCATCCTGCTGAGGTAGTAATCATCCAATATTCCTTCATCATCCCGCTGAGGTAGTAATCGTCCAAGATTCCTTCATCATCCTGCTGAGGTAGTAATCGTCCAAGATTCCTTCATCATCCTGCTGAGGTAGTAATCATCCAAGATTCCTTCATCATCCTGCTGGGATAGCAATCGTCCCAGATTCCTTCATCATCTGTTTGGAGTAGCAATCGTCTCAAATTCCTTCATCACATCATTATCAAAAAGACCTCCTCTAGCTAGATTTATTTCTTCCAGTTAAGGACAGGCAATCAGAGACCTTCAAATAACAGTCCAGATACAATCCATATTCGGATGTAATTCTGTCACTCATTCAAATACAGTCCAGCAATCATTTTTGGATGGCATCTTTAAGCCCATCTCCAGCAAGACTCTACCATCAACCTTTTCAAGTCCTAGTTTAATACCTGTAGCAAGCCAGGAAAATATATGTGGATGACTGATTGTAGATCAATACCTGTAACAAGCCAGGAAGACCATCTTTCTTTCTCAGGTATGCAAGTTCTCGCGAAGGAATCTCTTATGCGATCGACACTCCTGCAGATGGCATCTATAAGCCCATCCTCCTACCAACAACCTCCAAATGGCATCTGTAAGCCCATTCCCGACGTCACAATGCTGATACTACACCATGCGAGTGCAAATTTCTGGGCACTCTAGTGTTCAATTATCTTCCACCTTCGGATCACGAAAGGCTCGAAAGCCAATCTGCATCCTCACGTTTAAGAAAATTGAACAGGGGCAACTGTTGTACCCCAAAATTTGCCCTCTCATTGTTTTCAAAGGTCTTCCCTTACATGGTTGGTCACAAACCCTTGCCTAAGAAAAATAAAGTTTTTTTGAAGATGAACAAAGTGTCTTTTGATTGGCATCTGGGAAAAGTCTTCGATTGGGCATCCAAAATCCTTCGATCAGGCTTGGTTCACCAGTCTTCGATTGGGAATTTGGAACTCTTCGATCAGGCTTGGTTCACCAGTCTTCGATTGGGCATTTGGCACTCTTCGATCAGGCTCTGATTAGTAAGCTTCGATTAGGTGTTTGGAATCCTTCGATCAAGCTTGGGTCTGCAAGTCTTTGATTGAGCGCTGGACCTCCTTCGATCAAGCTTTGGTCTGCAAGTCTTCGATTGAGCGCTGGACCTCCTTCGATCAAGTCAATATCACAATGCTTCGACTATGCACTAGATACTTCAGGCTTACCTTTGACTCACCAGGCAAGAAGCTCATTCGAAGGACATGTAAATGACTCATTCGAAGAAGCACTCAGAAGGCCCATTCGAAAGGTACATAAGAAGTCCATTCGAAGGAGGCAGTGCAAGACCCTTCGATTAGCATGAACGAGACCTTTCGATTGGTCTGTTAACAGTGTCTTTCTATTGAAGTTTCAATTAGCACCCTTCGAATGGTATATGGACAAATGCCATTCGAATGGCATTTCAGTGCAGAATTTCCCTGAATAAGAACATCAGAACGAAATGATTTTCGAATGGCATTTCAGTGCAGAGTTTCTCTCAACCTAAGATAATCTGATAAAGGAAGTTCTGAACACTTCGAATCAGAACTTAGACTCATCACAAGGCCAAGGGCTGGTCGAAGTTGTCTAATAAGGAATAGATTCGAATGGGGACTTTGAATCAATCGAAACTGGAAAAGAAGGCAAAATCGAAGGAGTAAGTCAGTTTTTGATTTCCATCAAGTTGGAGGCCCAAACAACTCTGAGTAAGCTGGGAGAAACGCATGATTGAATCAAATTTGGCAAGTCTTTATGGAAAAATCAAATCAAATCTCTCCACCATAATGGACTAAGATTTTATACACATTTGTTGACCTAATTTCTTTGCCTATATAAACCTGTTGCTCATGAACAAAAACACAAACGAAAAACCCTTGCAGAAAGACGTGAAAAACACCTACACAAACTCTGCAGAAACGGTGCCCCAACCTTGAAAAGAAAAGCTGGAAAAGTGGTGACCAAATTCTGGTTTAGAGGGGAATTTAGACCAAAAGCAAACGCATCTTCCTTCCTTGTCATCCAGTGGCGCTATACCCATCAAAAGGGAGTCTTTCCATCGCCCATAACGCACTGTAAGTCTCAAGGAACTTTGCTCTGCACATGAAATCGTAAATCGTCCTCCTTGCATTTTTTTGCTATTTTGATTGCATATCCATGCTGGCCATTAAATTCCTAAGCAAACTGCATTATTTGATTACATTCTCGTGACCTCTAACCCTGTATCCAGAACCTAGGGTTCATGTTCTAGTTTTTAGGCGTTTCTTATACAGGTGAAATTAAGGCTAATGATTGGTGTAGAGATGAGGAGGAGGCAGAGACGAACATGTCTATGTTTTTGAATAGCGTTTTCATGGCCTAAGGAGAAACGTTCGAACCACCCCACAAAACCTGCTGCAGAACAAAATCTGCAGGTAATCGAACCAGACTTTGTGAGGAAGACGATAACGTGATTGGTTTGTTTAAATCAATTACACGTTTTTTATTTTTTGCCAGACATAATTATTGTTTGTATAGAATATTTGTTCTCTATGTAACTAACGAATGAAGCAGATTGGACGAGTTGGAAAGCACGCTATGGCAAAACCCCTTTGGACCTGGGTTCGAATCCCAGGTCCCCCCAAAACTTTGTTACATTTTTCTTCAGGTACTCAGATGCAGCGCTGAAGGCAAGGAACACCATACATCCTCAGATCTCAACGTACCCAGTGGCTTCGAGCTAGATCTAAAGGCCAGCGTGCTGAGCCTGGAAAAAATGCTGACCAAACCTCCCTTCTTCAGGCCCAGCGCCCCACAGTTGCTTTTGTTGTTTTCTTTCCTTTCTTTTCATATTGCTTTTGCTCTTATTATTATCATTAAAAACTAACTAACTGATCAACACGCTAACCTTCTTTTTCATAAAAAAAAACAGACAATAAAATATTATTCTCACCAATTAATTTTAGTAATTAATTTTGTAAATAAACTATTAACCAATTAGTTTAGTTTTTTAATTAGGTTTAATCTTAACATTTTTTGCAATAAATAAAAATTGACTTAGAATTAGGTTTTAATATTTTCACCTTTTTTTTTTAATTTTAATTTTATTTCCTTAATTAAGATAAAACCCAAAATATTTCCTTTTTATTAATTTAGACTTAATTCCTAACTTAAAAAAGACCAAAAACATGCTTTATTTGAAAAAAAAATTCTCGCGCGTATTATTTTGATCCATATATTGTAATTAATCCGAGGATGTAATAATTTTAACTTAGGATTTATTTACCGCTTTTATTTACTTTTCCGCAATTTACTTTTCAAGGATTTGTTTTTGGCGATGTAAATACCCGACGCCTTGTAATAGCTTAGTTTTATTTTCCGCAACCCCTAACTGCTAGATGTATGCTAACTAGGCTATGCATGACAAGATCTATCTTAAAGTAAAATCAACCGTAGCTCACCATGACATGTAAAGATAACATAACTGAAAATTGACACACTTGCACATGCCACTCCTAGGGTACGCCTCACTTGGTTGCCTCGAACGTGGTCATTGAGTATAGGATGTTTTAGGGGACGCCCTCCTGTCTAAAGATCAAAATTGCCTCGAAACGGTTGCCTCGGATAAAAATGATCTAAGACATTAGGGTTACCACTAAGGCGTCCTTACGTTGCTTTAGTGACCACACGTCCCTAAAATCGAATTGACCCGAAAACTCCAACGATGGTGCTCCCTACTTCTCAATAGTGGGATATCACTGTCTAAAGGACATTTACACAGTTTAATTCCTTTTGAGTAGGTAGAGGTTCTTAGGTACTTGCCCTTTCAAAACAAAACAAATTTTTCGCACTTACCCTTTTCAAACAAAGTTTTCAACAACACTTCATACACTCTTGAGGACAGAAACAAGAGTTAAATCGAAGTTTTCAAACAAAACTTTTTTAAAAACCCACAAACACCAAGAAAAGAAAACTTTTTGAAAACATAGTGAGCAAGTACCTAAGAGCCCGTGGATAACCACGGATAGAAAGGGTGCTAACACCTTCCCTTTCTATAATCTACCTCCTGAACCCGAGAAACATCTCGAAAAGGAATTTTGTTGTGCTTTTGTCCTTTCCTTGTTGGATAAAATAAAAGACAGTGGCGACTCTTGCTTACCGCGACATCTTGCGAAACGCAAACGCGAACCAGCATTCCAAAACAGTCAGTTCTCATTCCCACCAATCACAGAACTGGTGACTCTGCTGGGGAATCCTCTATAAGTGAGGTGTACCTTAGGATTAGATCACTTGTGTTTTCAATTGTATTGCTTTGTATGCTTTTAATTTTGTGGGCTTGTATCGGAATTCTATAGATCCTAACCCGGATCTGGGGTACCCTTTTTAGGTAAGTAGCAGTAAACTGTGAGGGATCTGTCCGACGTAGACCAACACGGATGAAGCAGTAGCTACGTTGATGTGGCACCTTAGTCTGTACCGATATCCCTTGTGTTGAAACGAGGAGGATATGGGTCTTCTAAGGAGTCATTAAGCACCAACTGAACTTAGAACCTTAAATTGACCAACTTGGCCATAGAACAGTAGCAGTATGCTACACTCATTGAGACTAAACTCTCGCGATGGTTCCGGCCGCAAGAAAAGGTTGCTAAGCTGGAGTTATGAACGATTGAGGGTAGTCAGTGATATTGAGATCCTCTAGAACCCGGTTACTATTTTTTAGGACAGGTCTTAACCAACTGAAACTGAAAGAGGGTAATGCCTAAACTCCATGCCAGCCTAAACTTAAGGCTATTTGTGTGACTTGTGTGCCTTCAAACTTGAACTACTTGCACATTCTTGTTATCTGACAACACGGATCCCCTGCAAGTTTTGTTTACAGTCCTTATCCAACATTTTGGACTTATTGCAGGGTTTACTTACATCACTTCACGGTTTTGCTTAAACGCATAGCATACACATCATAACATCATACCTTAACATTTCCTTAACCATTTTAAGGATCTCAAGGGTCTGTGATGTAGGTCATGATGAACCAAATGTCTAGCAAGGGGATTTATTTTCCTCTAGCCAATGTCGTCTAGAAATCAAAACATGATAACTTGAGTCAGGGGCTATGACCCACTCGATATGGTGAGCTTGACTCTTGAAGAAGGACTCTCAGCAACATGAAGTTCCTTCAACCAAGTTACCAGATTCAAATTCTAACAAGTTTCTTGTTTACCCCGCGAGATCCTTGAAAACATTGCATACATATATCATACATATCATTGCATAACAGGTCTCCCAGTACAAGTCTCTTATCTTCTTCGTTGTTTATTTCAGCAATCATCATGTCTACTGAACCTTCAACGGAGCAAGCTATCAAGGCCCTCCAGGCCCAGAATGCCCAATTTCAAGAGTTGGTTATGAGCCTAGCTAAGGGTCAGTAGGACCTGAAGACCCTGATTATGAAAGAGAGGAAGAAGAAGAAAAAAAGGACCGTCCTGTTCAACACCGAACGCAGGTCTGGAAACGGGCTGCAAAATGAAGTTGATCTGACTACCTCATCTGGAGGGAAACACAATCCACAAGAAAGGAGGGCTCCTAGCCCTATAGTCTCCGACAACGAGACGGACTATGATGAAGAACAATATCCTCCTGCTGAGGATAAGTACAAACAGCTGGAAGACCGTTTGAGCGCTATGGAAATACAGAAGGTGCCCGGTCTGGACTTTGGGGATCTAGGTCTATCCTCTAGGGTGGTGATTCCCCATAAATTCAAGGCACCTGCCTTTGCCAAGTACGACGGAGTATCCTGTCCAAAACTCCACCTCCGGTCATATGTGAGGAAGATCCAACCATATACTGCTGATAGAGATCTTTGGGTTCATTTCTTTCAAGATAGTATGTCAGGGACTCAACTTGAATGGTTCTGTCAACTGGAAGGAGCTAACATCCGCAACTGGGAGGACCTTGCTGCCGCTTTTTACAAGCAATACCAGTATAATGCCGACCTTGCTCCCACGCGTACTCAGCTTCAGGGTATGTCTATGGGTACAGGCGAAGGCTTTAAGGACTATGCTCAGAAGTGGAGAGACCTTGCTGGAAGAGTCCAACCCCCTCTGTCTGATAGGGAGTTGGTGGATATGTTTCTTGGGACTTTGTCTGGTCCCTATTTTAAACACTTGATCGGAAGCTCTTCAGCCGGATTCACCGAGCTAATACTGACCGGCGAAAGGGTCGAAGCTGGCATCAGAAGTGGGAAGATTCAAGAAGAAACACCTTCTGATGATCAGAAAAAGCCTTTTAATAAGAAGAAAGAGTCCAATGCAATGACTGGTCAAAAGAGTCGTCATGATCAACATGTAGAGGAAACCCTGATCTTTGATCCCACGCCTGTTCAGCAAAGACAGAGCAATAGGCGTAGGGTAAGATATCAAGAAAGGCAGTATACTAACATCAACATGCCTTTGTCTCAAGCGTTACAACATTTGCTAAAGTTTAAGCAAATCACGCTAAAGGATCCTCCTCAAAATCCTGATACTTCCTCTTCTAAGTATAACCCGAGTGTGAGATGTGCCTACCATTCTGACAGTCCTGGACATGACACCGACGACTGTTGGAGTTTGAAGAACAAGATTCAAGACTTGATTGATGCCAAGGAGATCAAGTTTGATCACTGACCCTATGCTAAATCATTGATAATGTCTTTGTTTCATCTGAATTTTCAAGTTGTAATTTCTTTTGTTATTCAAACAATTATCTATTAATGCCAAACTTTGTTTCATTAATGCATTGCATATGTTTGTCTTGAATTCATCCTTTAATTACATTTAAACTATGCTTTTTACTCGCTTTATGACATTCAACTCTTTCTAAAAGTTACAAGCCTTTAGAGGGAGGATGACGAAACAATGCCATAATCTCATACAATATGCTTTTGGATAGACCTTGCTGACGATGTACATGCATTTCTTTCAAATCCTAAACACTAGAGTTATAAGGAAGATAATCCCTAGTCAACCCCTTCGAGCCAAAGAAGTAGGAGTTTTCTGTTTTAAACACAAATTGAAACCTTTAATTTAAACCTGGGGCAGGGTAGTCTCTCAGTTAATTCAAAAAGATGCGCATTGAAGTCGCAAAACTCTCAGTTCATAATACACAACGAACGACATCAAAAGCATTCCTCTGGAATCAAAAGACAGTGGTGGTTCCTTATCTCATAGGCAGTCAATCTCTCAAAAGAAAAAAGCCCACTGAGCCAAAACCAATAAAGGAGGCTTAAGAAAGCTGGGGCATCCCGCTGACTGTAATCTCGAAAACAGGAACAGTCAGGCAAAAGTTAGGGATAATAAATCAAAAGAACGAGGTCGCTAAAAATCCTCAACAACATGAAAAATGTTGCAAAAATGAGTGCCTTCCAACAAATCCAACTTGTGTGAACCATCACCAAAAACGTCGTTCCAGACTCATTTGGAGTTCAAATGCACAATTAACTGAGTTTAGGATTGAAGAACATCACGAAGAGCGGGTGGGTACAAATATACTTTGAGCCTTTATCCTTTGTTTCTTAAACCGTGAACCAAGCCACGTTACAACCCTTCAAAGTCCTAACTGAAGCATGGGTTAGTTCGAAAGCATACTGTTACAAAAGGTATCCTGACTCCTGTAAGGCTTTGCCCTAAATCTTGTGTTGAATTTGTCTTAAAAAAAGTTTTCTGCTAAAAAACGCATTTTTCAAAACTTCGAGACAAGTATAAACTTTGCATTATTTGAATATCACTGTTTGCGTTTGGCTATTTGTTTGACAGCGGAAAAATTCACACAACGAATATCCGATGAACTAAAGCCCTCTCAGTGAACAGAATCACTTCAAAAAGGATGACACTTCCATTGACAAATCTCCTTCCAATCAACAAGGGGCGTGACATGTCGCAATTCAGTTAACCTGGGGGAGTCCAGTCAAGGTCCAACAGATCTTTCAAAGTACAGTTAACCTGGGGCAGTCCAGTCAAGATTTCAAGAAATCTCTCAATATGCAGAGTAATCTGATTCAAGACTCCTTCACAACCACTTGGGGCATTCGAATGTCAAAAGTGTTCAACAAATCAACTATTACATTTCCAGGCTCGATTCCTGTATCTAGCCAGGGCACGTCTGAAGAGTTCGAAGATTCGATTCCTGTATCCAGCCAGGGCATATCTATTGACTACATTTCCAGACTCGACTCCTGTATCTAGCCAGGGCATGTCTGAAGAGTTCGAAGATTCGATTCCTGTATCCAGCCAGGGCATATCTATCAACTATCACCTTTCCAGATTCGACTCCTGTATCCAGCCAGGGCATGTCTAAAGAATTCCAGATCAACACCTGCAACAACCCAGGAAACATCTGTGAACGACCGATTGTAGACCAACACCTGTAATAAACCAGGATTTTATCTACATCACCACTTGGGGCATTCGAATGTCAAAAGTGTTCAAAACCCGATGCAGTTTTACATAAGCTCATCATCAGGAAACCCTACACCGGTTCCCCTTCAAGCTTTCTGAAAACAGTTTACGGATTCTTCCCAACAGCGGACGCTAATCTACCGACTTGTTCAGATTCTTCTCAAGACTTCTGAAAACAGTTCATGGATTCATCCCAACAACGGATGTTAATCTATCAACTTGTTCAGATGCAACCTTTGAATTTAGTTTACGGACGCTTCCCAACAACGGATGCGGCTCTATTGCTGATTCAACCTCAAGCTTTCTGAAAACAGTTTACGGATTCTTCCCAACAACGGACGCTAATCTACCGACTTGTTCAGATTCTTCTCAAGACTTCTGAAAACAGTTCATGGATTCATCCCAACAACGGATGTTAATCTATCAACTTGTTCAGATGCAACCTTTGAATTTAGTTTACGGACGCTTCCCAACAACGGATGCGGCTCTATTGCTGATTCAACCTCAAGATTTCTGAAAACAGTTCACGGGTTCTCCAAGTAAACGGATGTTAACCTATCGCTTGTTCAGATTCTTCTCAAAGCTAACCACCACGGAAGATCGCTCTCGGCAAAGTTCCTTCAATCCCCAGCGAAGTCTATCTTTGGTATTCCCAAGCAGAGTTTATCTTTGGAGTTCCCCAGCGGAGTTTATCATCATTATCCTCAGCGGAATCCGTCGTTAAAGTCCTCAGCAGGCCTCTCATCAGAACTTCGGCCAAATATCTCTTCCACAGAGCAATTCTCCGGCCGTTCGTCAAGGATTTATTTTCCTAAGATGAAATTACATTCATAAACATTTCATATTTGCATACATCTTACTTACATACAGGATGAAACGCATACAACATCTCATGTTGAACATCATGACATCATGCATATCATACATCATGACATTGCATACAACTTATGTTTTTGCCTTTCCAGGAAAAAGACAATCCCAAAAGCGACTACCTTCAACTGTCACAATTCCAGATTCGGTTCCTGTATCCCGCCAGGGCATATCTGTTGACCACGTTTCCAGACTCGATTCCTGTATCTAGCCAGGGCACGTCTGAAGAGTTCAAAGATTCGATTCCTGTATCCAGCCAGGGCACATCTATCAACTACAACGTCTCTAGATTCGATTCCTGTATCCAGCCAGGGCATATCTGTTGACCACGTTTCCAGACTCGATTCCTGTATCTAGCCAGGGCACGTCTGAAGAGTTCAAAGATTTGATTCATGTATCCAGCCAGGGCACATCTATCAACTACAACGTCTCCAGATTCGATTCCTGTATCCAGCCAGGGCATATCTGTTGACCACGTTTCCAGACTCGACTCCTGTATCTAGCCAGGGCACGTCTGAAGAGTTCGAAGATTCGATTCCTGTATCCAGCCAGGGCACATCTATCAACTATAACATTTCCGGACTCGATTCCTGTATCTAGCCAGGGCACGTCTGAAAAGTTCAAAGATTCGATTCCTGTATCCAGCCAGGGCATATCTGTTGACCACGTTTCCAGACTCGACTCCTGTATCTAGCCAGGGCACGTCTGAAGAGTTCGAAGATTCGATTCCTGTATCCATCCAGGGCACATCTATCAACTATAACATTTCCGGACTCGATTCCTGTATCTAGCCAGGGCACGTCTGAAAAGTTCAAAGATTCAATTCCTGTATCCAGCCAGGGCACATCTAACAACTGTCACGTTTCCAGACTCGATTCCTGTATCTAGCCAGGGCACGTCTGAAGAGTCCGAAGATTCGATTCCTGTATCCAGCCAGGGCACATCTATTAACGACTATTTCCAGATTCGACTCCTGTATCCAGCCAGGACACATCTGTGAACAACCGATTGTAGATTCGATACCTGTATCTAGCCAGGGCACATCTGCATAAGGAGATTGAAGATCAAACACCTGTAACAAGCCAGGAAAACATCCGTCTTCCTCAAATATACAAATTTCTCGCTAAGGAATCTCTTATGCGATCGACACCTCCAAATGGCATCTATAAGCCCATTCCCGACAAGGTTCTCTCACGTCTTCAGATGGCATCTATAAGCCCATCCCCCTATATGTCACCTCTCCAAATGGCATCTGTAAGCCCATTCCTAACATCACATTGCTGATACTTCAACATGCGAGTGCAAATTTCAGGGCACTCTGGTGTCCAATCTTCTTTTACCTTCGAGTCGCGAAAGGCAAGCTCGCCAATCTAACTCTTCAGGTTCAAGAAGATTGAACAGGGGCAACTGTTGTACCCCAAAATTTGCCCTCCCTTTCTTTAGGAAACCATCTTAGATTCTTCAAAATCCCCTGGAACAAATCCAAGTCCTGAGTTATCCTTTTGCCCAAGCAAGTCACTTACAAGAGCAAGATGATCTCACAAACTCCAAAAACAATGCTTTCATCTTGAGGAAAATCAAATTCTAAGTGCTTAGAATGTTTCTTTAAAATAAATGTTTTCTGGAAAAATCAGCGCTTCAGAACTTCTGGATCCATTCCAGATGAAGACGGTCAGAAGTTGCAAGCTTGGCTCAGGATGGTCAGAAGTTGTCTCTTCAGCAGCTACATCAGTTCAATCAGAAGTTATAAACGTGGTTCAGAGTGTAAGCCTCAAACAGAACATACCCCTTCAGCAGTTACACAAGCTCAGTCAGAACTTGCTAAAGGAATGCAAGAGAAATATGAAAGTACAAAGGCTCCTTCAGAACAGGTTGAAGACAGAAGATGAAAGGTCAGAGGGATAGGTGTCACATTGATACAGAATCTCTAAGTCCAGATTGTCCAGAAGTAGATCCAAGGAACGTACCAGAAAACCAGGAGAATCTCCAGAGTTTACTAAGACAACAGGTAGCCAAGGCCAGAGCGTGGTTTACGCTGCTGATTCAACAACCAGAATGTTGGTATTGACAGGTCTTGTCACCATTTAATGCCCATTAATGCTTCCAACCACTCCTGAGCATTCACGTGTGGCTTGGAAAATGCTTTGCACAGATTCTGGCATGGGTCTTCACGCCACCGCCCATTTCAGAGGTCACTTCCCCCAATCTACGCCTGCTGCTGCTACCTAGGCTGAAAGATAGCTGTTATCACAACTTCCCAGGAATTTCTGTCAAAGAACAAATTCAAACTCTGTTGGCGCCTTAAATGTTCAAGACATCCACAAGAACTTTGCCTATAAATAGAGAGCTTTCACCACTGCAAAAGATGTTCAAGAAGTTCAAGAAAAGAAACAGAAAATTGATAAGAGAGAAACGAAACTCCTAGCAACACAGCATTCTGAAACTCTGCCAAAATTTCCAGCTTTGTTTCATAACTTTAAGTTTCTCACCTTCAACTTCATCAAACACCCAGCTCTTTTCTGTAAACCAAAAACGTTCTTTCCAAACTTCTGACCCTATATACGTATACACCTTCACTTCCCCTTTTCCAAATCTGTCCAGAATACCACCAGAACCAAAAACTAACTTTCACCCACCATTTTTCCAAAAAGTCAGGTAAGCACCTGCTGACCCTCACCACACTGTTAAGCATCATCAGCTGTGCATATTCAAGTAACATAATGTAAATATTCATGTTATTGCTGTTTATGTTCTGAGGACTCTTATACCTCAGAACGTTCTGAGCCAGTTTAGGACTCGCCTGTGACCTTGGTGATTCTGACCTCTGAGACATTTTGCTATTTTGCTGGATCTGTTCCAAATATGTTTTCTGTTTTGTGGAGTAACAACAGGATTGCAGATGTTCTGATTAGTGCAGGAAAAAGCCAAGTGCTGATTTTGACGTTAGCACATCTGAAGCCTGTTTTGCTGTCAATGACATCAGAACCTCTGAGAGTTATTGCCTTTTCAGCAGAATCTGAACTTCTGGGTTCTCCACTAACAAACTTCTGTCTTGCAACGCAGGGAAATCAGAACTTCTGGTTTCCCCACTAACAAGGTTCTGTTTTGCAGGTTCTGGAGTCAGAAGTTCTGACTCATCCAGTTTCACCAACAGGTTGATCATCTGACAGCGGATCTGGGTCAGAACTTCTGATGGCCTCCCAACAGCGCGCAGGCTCCCTCTCTCTCTATATATATATTTTGTTTTCCGCTATTTTCTTTTTTGTCTATTTTTCTCGTTGAACCCCCCATGTACAAATGTGTATCCCCCTCCCCTAACTATTGTAATAGCGTAGGATTTTACATTTCCGCTTCTTATTGCTAGTAATTAGGATGTGTATGGCAAGATAAAATCAATGAAATAGAAAAACCTAATTCAAAGAAAAAACTCTTGTATGCAATAAAACACACTTACACACCAACACCCCTAGGGTACTCCACTTTGTTGCCTTCAAATAAATGGACCATATTGTATGTTGAACTTCTTTGGGCAAAGCAAACAGTTTGAATGATCATAGTCCCTCGATAAAACTTTTCAAAACAAACAAAAACAAATGATCAAGTCCCTTAAAGAAATTGCCCAAAGACATTTAACGCTGTTGCAATTATGGTCTAAACGATGACCCGCGCCTGTCCCTTTCACATCCTAACACAAGATTGTCCACCAAATTCAATGGTGGAACGAACTTGTTAAAAGGGTTAAAACATAGCAATAAATCTTTTGAGAAATTTAGGAGTAGACAACCTCTTAGTTACTTGAATCAAACTTGCAAAACAAAACACTTGCCTAATTTCAAAATCACACATCACTACACTTTCAAAACAACTTTCAAAAACAAATGAAAACTTTTTCAAAAGACATACATCTTTGTATACATCCCCACATGGATCATTACAAAGATTGCCACCACATTGGCCTCTTTTCAAAACATTTTCAAATCCACACACTCAAGCACCATTTAAGACAATTGAAAACAAAAGGCAAGTGATCTAAGCAAGTAACTAAGAGCCCATGGATAACCATGGATAGAAAGGGTGCTAATACCTTCCCTTTCTATAATCTACTCCCCGAACCCAAGAAAACATCTCAAAAGGTTTTTGCTGTGCTTTTTAACCTTTCCTTAGGATAAAATAAAAATTCGGTGGCGACTCTTGCTAACCGCAACATTTGCGAATACAAACGCAAAACCTCAAGTCAGTTCTCCCACCGTATCACCAGAACTGGCGACTCTGCTGGGGATAATTTTTTTAAGTGGGGTTACCTTAGGGTTTAGATCACCTTTACTTTCAATTGATTGCTTTGTTTGCTTTACATTCATGGGCTTTGTATCGGAGTTTTATAGATCCTAACCCGGATCTGGGGAAACCCTTTTAGGTAGCAACAAGGCTGTGAGGGAACTGTGCGGGGTATACCGACATGGTTGAAGCAGTCTGCTACGTTGATGTGGCACTTTGGTGTGTACCGGTAACCCTTGAGTTCAGTCAAGGAGAGTACGGGGCCGCCGCGTGGTGTCATGAAGCATCAACTGACCTTAGGAACCTTAATTGAACCATCTTGGCCTTTTAGGGGTAGTGAGATAACTGACTTTGGTGCAGTCCGAGGTTGGTTGATACTCGATACTACACTCAATTGAGGGTTGCTTTCCTGGAATATTTCGGTCGCCAGTTCAGTGGCTAAATCGAAACGATGAACAATGAAAGCAATCCAGTGATATTGGGACCTTTAGAACCCGGTTACTTTTGATAGGACAGGTTTTAACCAACAAACTGAAAGAGGGTAGTGCCTGAACCTCATGCAAGCCTAAACCTAAGGCCTTGTGTGCTTTGTGTGAATATTGTTTGCCTGTATATACACTTACTTGCTTGTGCATACATGCACATAACATCATGACATCATACCATAGCATTTTCAATAACCATTTCAAGGATCTCGAGGGTTCTGTTGATGCAGGGTTACGTTGAACCAAACATCTATCAAGGGGCAAGAGGTCTCTCCTCTAACCAATCCAGTCAAAGTTCAAGTGCAACAACTTGAATCAGTGGCTATGACCCACTTGACATGGTGAGCTTGATTCTCGTGGAAAGACATCCGCCGATACAAAGTTCTCCAATCAAAGATCAAGTACAACAACTTGAATCAGTGGCTATGACCCACTCGACATGGTGAGCTTGATTCTCGTGGAAAGACATCCACCAACACAAAGCTCTCCAAACAAAGATCGAGAACAACAACTTGAATCAGTGGCTATGACCCACTCGACATGGTGAGCTTGATTCTCGTGGAAGGACATCCACCAACACAAAGTTCTCCAATCAAAGATCAAGTACAACAACTTGAATCAGTGGCTATGACCCACTCGACATGGTGAGCTCGATTCTCGTGGAAGGACGTCCACCGATGCAGAGATCTCCAATCCAAGAGCAGAGTTCAACCTCTAACATTTTCTTGTGTTTACCCCAAGAGATCCTTGAAAACATGCATCCACATATCATGCATTGCACTTTGACAATCTTTCCTTTTTCAGGTTTCCTTACTCTCCTGCTGTTTATTTCAGCAAGAGATGGCTCTAGAACGGTCTATCAAAGACATCCAAGACCAGACTGCTCAGCTGCAGGAGATGTTCCTGAACTTGTCTCTGGGGCAAGAAGAGATGAAAGCTCTCCTCACCAAGGACTTGGGGAGTTCCAACAATGCCAGAAATGATCAGATTGTGGAGCTGCAGTTTGATCTGACAACACTGAGGACTCAAATGATGGGACAGTTGGTGGGCCAGATGGCTCTCATCCAAGACTTATCCCAAAGACAAGAAGAGCTCAGAGTTCTTGTCCGCCAACTGCTTCCAAACAACCAACTGGGGCAAACATCTGAGGTCGAAGAGCAAGTCACCGCTCAGCCTCCACCCACTCAAGAAGACAAGGGGAAAGCTCCTTTGCTAGCTTCAGGGTCACAAACCCATCAACAACCTCGCCAGCGTCAACGGGGCAATCGGCGTAAACAAGAAAAGTCGGGAAGACAGTTTACGGAGACTGAGATACCATCATTCTTCATACTGAAGCGCCTGTTGGAGGTCAATTTGCTCACCGTAAAGGACCCTCCTCAGAAGCTCAATATCTCCTCTCCTCGCTTTAATCCCGACGAATTTTGTGTTTACCACTCCTGCAGCCCGGGACACAGTACCAACGACTGTTGGGCCTTGAAGAACAAGATTCAAGATCTGATTGACATTGGGGTGCTGGAATTCATGCCAGACGGCGAGATGAAGATCTTCCGTTAAAGGGTTCTCCGCTTGAAGTGACGAAGCTCGAATTGAAAGACTTTTGCTTCTTTTTGAATTTTTAAAGTTGTAATTTCTTTTGCTGTCAAACAATTATCTGTTGGTGTTAAACTCTGTTTTCATTAATGCATTGCATATGTTTGTCTTGAATTCATCCATTCGTTTCACTACTTTTATGCTTTTCTTTATGATATTTGACTCTTGATAAAAAGCTGCAAGCCTTTAGAGGGAGGATGACGAAACAATACCGTGATCTTATACAGTATGCTTTTGAACAGACCTTGCTGATGATGTACAGGCATTTCTTTCAATTCCCAAACACTGGAGTTATAAGGAAGTTAATCCCTAGTCAACCCCTTCGAGCCAAAGAAGTAGGAGTTTCCTGTTCTGATACAATCAAAACCTTTGATATAAACCCGGGGCAGGGTAGTATCTCAGTTAATTCAAAAGAAAATGCGCATTGAAGTCGCAAACTCTCAGTTCGTAATACAACGAACGACGTCGAAAAAGAAAGCGTTCCTTCGGAATCAAAAGACCAGGGTGGTTCCCTATCACATAGACAGTCAATCTCTCAAAAGACAAAAGCCCACTGAGCCAAAACCTATAAAGAAGGCTTAAGAAAGCTGGGGCATCCCGCTGACAGTAATCTAGAAAACGGTAACAGTCAGGCAAAAGTTAGGGATAACAAATCAAAATCAAAATAGTGAGGTCACTACAAAATCCTCAACAACATGAAAAATGTTGGAAAAAGAAAAAGGAGATGATGACTGTCTCCCAAAAATTCAACTGGTGAACCATCGCCCAAAAGTCGTTCCAAACTCAAAACAGAGTGCGACGCACAATTGACCGAGCTTAGGTTGGAGAACATCACGAAGAGCGGGGGGGTACAAATATACTTTGAGCCTTTATCCTTTGTTTCTTAAACCGTGAACCAGGCCACGTTACAACCCTCCAAAAGTCCTAATTGAAGCATGGGTTAGTTCGAAAGCATACTGTTACAAAAGGTATCCTGACTCCTGTAGGGCTTTGCTCTAAATCTCGTGTTAACTTGTCTCATGAAAAGTTTTCTGCTAAAAACGCATTTTTCAAAACTTTGAGACAAACATAAACTTTGCATTGCTTGAATATCACTGTCTGCATTTAACCCTTTTGTTTGACAGCAAAGAAGTTCATACAGCGAATTTTCGGAAGAACGAAAACTCTCTCAGTAAGTCAAAATCACTTCAAGAGGATAACACTTCCATCAAATCTCCTATCAACAAGGGGCATGACATGTCGCAATTCAGTTAACCTGGGGGAGTCCAGTCAAGGTCCAACAGATCTTTCAAAGTACAGTTAACCTGGGGCAGTCCAGTCAAGATTTCAAGAAATCTCTCAATATGCAGAGTAATCTGATTCAAGACTCCTTCACAACCACTTGGGGCATTCGAATGTCAAAAGTGTTCAACAAATCAACTATTACATTTCCAGGCTCGATTCCTGTATCTAGCCAGGGCACGTCTGAAGAGTTCGAAGATTCGATTCCTGTATCCAGCCAGGGCATATCTATTGACTACATTTCCAGACTCGACTCCTGTATCTAGCCAGGGCATGTCTGAAGAGTTCGAAGATTCGATTCCTGTATCCAGCCAGGGCATATCTATCAACTATCACCTTTCCAGATTCGACTCCTGTATCCAGCCAGGGCATGTCTAAAGAATTCCAGATCAACACCTGCAACAACCCAGGAAACATCTGTGAACGACCGATTGTAGACCAACACCTGTAATAAACCAGGATTTTATCTACATCACCACTTGGGGCATTCGAATGTCAAAAGTGTTCAAAACCCGATGCAGTTTTACATAAGCTCATCATCAGGAAACCCTACACCGGTTCCCCTTCAAGCTTTCTGAAAACAGTTTACGGATTCTTCCCAACAGCGGACGCTAATCTACCGACTTGTTCAGATTCTTCTCAAGACTTCTGAAAACAGTTCATGGATTCATCCCAACAACGGATGTTAATCTATCAACTTGTTCAGATGCAACCTTTGAATTTAGTTTACGGACGCTTCCCAACAACGGATGCGGCTCTATTGCTGATTCAACCTCAAGCTTTCTGAAAACAGTTTACGGATTCTTCCCAACAACGGACGCTAATCTACCGACTTGTTCAGATTCTTCTCAAGACTTCTGAAAACAGTTCATGGATTCATCCCAACAACGGATGTTAATCTATCAACTTGTTCAGATGCAACCTTTGAATTTAGTTTACGGACGCTTCCCAACAACGGATGCGGCTCTATTGCTGATTCAACCTCAAGATTTCTGAAAACAGTTCACGGGTTCTCCAAGTAAACGGATGTTAACCTATCGCTTGTTCAGATTCTTCTCAAAGCTAACCACCACGGAAGATCGCTCTCGGCAAAGTTCCTTCAATCCCCAGCGAAGTCTATCTTTGGTATTCCCAAGCAGAGTTTATCTTTGGAGTTCCCCAGCGGAGTTTATCATCATTATCCTCAGCGGAATCCGTCGTTAAAGTCCTCAGCAGGCCTCTCATCAGAACTTCGGCCAAATATCTCTTCCACAGAGCAATTCTCCGGCCGTTCGTCAAGGATTTATTTTCCTAAGATGAAATTACATTCATAAACATTTCATATTTGCATACATCTTACTTACATACAGGATGAAACGCATACAACATCTCATGTTGAACATCATGACATCATGCATATCATACATCATGACATTGCATACAACTTATGTTTTTGCCTTTCCAGGAAAAAGACAATCCCAAAAGCGACTACCTTCAACTGTCACAATTCCAGATTCGATTCCTGTATCCCGCCAGGGCATATCTGTTGACCACGTTTCCAGACTCGATTCCTGTATCTAGCCAGGGCACGTCTGAAGAGTTCAAAGATTCGATTCCTGTATCCAGCCAGGGCACATCTATCAACTACAACGTCTCTAGATTCGATTCCTGTATCCAGCCAGGGCATATCTGTTGACCACGTTTCCAGACTCGATTCCTGTATCTAGCCAGGGCACGTCTGAAGAGTTCAAAGATTTGATTCATGTATCCAGCCAGGGCACATCTATCAACTACAACGTCTCCAGATTCGATTCCTGTATCCAGCCAGGGCATATCTGTTGACCACGTTTCCAGACTCGACTCCTGTATCTAGCCAGGGCACGTCTGAAGAGTTCGAAGATTCGATTCCTGTATCCAGCCAGGGCACATCTATCAACTATAACATTTCCGGACTCGATTCCTGTATCTAGCCAGGGCACGTCTGAAAAGTTCAAAGATTCGATTCCTGTATCCAGCCAGGGCATATCTGTTGACCACGTTTCCAGACTCGACTCCTGTATCTAGCCAGGGCACGTCTGAAGAGTTCGAAGATTCGATTCCTGTATCCATCCAGGGCACATCTATCAACTATAACATTTCCGGACTCGATTCCTGTATCTAGCCAGGGCACGTCTGAAAAGTTCAAAGATTCAATTCCTGTATCCAGCCAGGGCACATCTATCAACTGTCACGTTTCCAGACTCGATTCCTGTATCTAGCCAGGGCACGTCTGAAGAGTCCGAAGATTCGATTCCTGTATCCAGCCAGGGCACATCTATTAACGACTATTTCCAGATTCGACTCCTGTATCCAGCCAGGACACATCTGTGAACAACCGATTGTAGATTCGATACCTGTATCTAGCCAGGGCACATCTGCATAAGGAGATTGAAGATCAAACACCTGTAACAAGCCAGGAAAACATCCGTCTTCCTCAAATATACAAATTTCTCGCTAAGGAATCTCTTATGCGATCGACACCTCCAAATGGCATCTATAAGCCCATTCCCGACAAGGTTCTGTCACGTCTTCAGATGGCATCTATAAGCCCATCCCCCTATCTGTCACCTCTCCAAATGGCATCTGTAAGCCCATTCCTAACATCACATTGCTGATACTTCAACATGCGAGTGCAAATTTCAGGGCACTCTGGTGTCCAATCTTCTTTTACCTTCGAGTCGCGAAAGGCAAGCTCGCCAATCTAACTCTTCAGGTTCAAGAAGATTGAACAGGGGCAACTGTTGTACCCCAAAATTTGCCCTCCCTTTCTTTAGGAAACCATCTTAGATTCTTCAAAATCCCCTGGAACAAATCCAAGTCCTGAGTTATCCTTTTGCCCAAGCAAGTCACTTACAAGAGCAAGATGATCTCACAAACTCCAAAAACAATGCTTTCATCTTGAGGAAAATCAAATTCTAAGTGCTTAGAATGTTTCTTTAAAATAAATGTTTTCTGGAAAAATCAGCGCTTCAGAACTTCTGGATCCATTCCAGATGAAGACGGTCAGAAGTTGCAAGCTTGGCTCAGGATGGTCAGAAGTTGTCTCTTCAGCAGCTACATCAGTTCAATCAGAAGTTATAAACGTGGTTCAGAGTGTAAGCCTCAAACAGAACATACCCCTTCAGCAGTTACACAAGCTCAGTCAGAACTTGCTAAAGGAATGCAAGAGAAATATGAAAGTACAAAGGCTCCTTCAGAACAGGTTGAAGACAGAAGATGAAAGGTCAGAGGGATAGGTGTCACATTGATACAGAATCTCTAAGTCCAGATTGTCCAGAAGTAGATCCAAGGAACGTACCAGAAAACCAGGAGAATCTCCAGAGTTTGCTAAGACAACAGGTAGCCAAGGCCAGAGCGTGGTTTACGCTGCTGATTCAACAACCAGAATGTTGGTATTGACAGGTCTTGTCACCATTTAATGCCCATTAATGCTTCCAACCACTCCTGAGCATTCACGTGTGGCTTGGAAAATGCTTTGCACAGATTCTGGCATGGGTCTTCACGCCACCGCCCATTTCAGAGGTCACTTCCCCCAATCTACGCCTGCTGCTGCTACCTAGGCTGAAAGATAGCTGTTATCACAACTTCCCAGGAATTTCTGTCAAAGAACAAATTCAAACTCTGTTGGCGCCTTAAATGTTCAAGACATCCACAAGAACTTTGCCTATAAATAGAGAGCTTTCACCACTGCAAAAGATGTTCAAGAAGTTCAAGAAAAGAAACAGAAAATTGATAAGAGAGAAACGAAACTCCTAGCAACACAGCATTCTGAAACTCTGCCAAAATTTCCAGCTTTGTTTCATAACTTTAAGTTTCTCACCTTCAACTTCATCAAACACCCAGCTCTTTTCTGTAAACCAAAAACGTTCTTTCCAAACTTCTGACCCTATATACGTATACACCTTCACTTCCCCTTTTCCAAATCTGTCCAGAATACCACCAGAACCAAAAACTAACTTTCACCCACCATTTTTCCAGAAAGTCAGGTAAGCACCTGCTGACCCTCACCACACTGTTAAGCATCATCAGCTGTGCATATTCAAGTAACATAATGTAAATATTCATGTTATTGCTGTTTATGTTCTGAGGACTCTCATACCTCAGAACGTTCTGAGCCAGTTTAGGACTCGTCTGTGACCTTGGTGATTCTGACCTCTGAGACATTTTGCTATTTTGCTGGATCTGTTCCAAATATGTTTTCTGTTTTGTGGAGTAACAACAGGATTGCAGATGTTCTGATTAGTGCAGGAAAAAGCCAAGTGCTGATTTTGACGTTAGCACATCTGAAGCCTGTTTTGCTGTCAATGACATCAGAACCTCTGAGAGTTATTGCCTTTTCAGCAGAATCTGAACTTCTGGGTTCTCCACTAACAAACTTCTGTCTTGCAGCGCAGGGAAATCAGAACTTCTGGTTTCCCCACTAACAAGGTTCTGTTTTGCAGGTTCTGGAGTCAGAAGTTCTGACTCATCCAGTTTCACCAACAGGTTGATCATCTGACAGCGGATCTGGGTCAGAACTTCTGATGGCCTCCCAACAGCGCGCAGGCTCCCTCTCTCTCTCTATATATATTTTGTTTTCCTCTATTTTCTTTTTTGTCTATTTTTCTCGTTGAACCCCCCATGTACAAATGTGTATCCCCCTCCCCTAACTATTGTAATAGCGTAGGATTTTACATTTCCGCTTCTTATTGCTAGTAATTAGGATGTGTATGGCAAGATAAAATCAATGAAATAGAAAAACCTAATTCAAAGAAAAAACTCTTGTATGCAATAAAACACACTTACACACCAACACCCCTAGGGTACTCCACTTTGTTGCCTTCAAATAAATGGACCATATTGTATGTTGAACTTCTTTGGGCAAAGCAAACAGTTTGAATGATCATAGTCCCTCGATAAAACTTTTCAAAACAAACAAAAACAAATGATCAAGTCCCTTAAAGAAATTGCCCAAAGACATTTAACGCCGTTGCAATTATGGTCTAAACGATGACCCGCGCCTGTCCCTTTCACATCCTAACACAAGATTGTCCACCAAATTCAATGGTGGAACGAACTTGTTAAAAGGGTTAAAACATAGCAATAAATCTTTTGAGAAATTTAGGAGTAGACAACCTCTTAGTTACTTGAATCAAACTTGCAAAACAAAACACTTGCCTAATTTCAAAATCACACATCACTACACTTTCAAAACAACTTTCAAAAACAAATGAAAACTTTTTCAAAAGACATACATCTTTGTATACATCCCCACATGGATCATTACAAAGATTGCCACCACATTGGCCTCTTTTCAAAACATTTTCAAATCCACACACTCAAGCACCATTTAAGACAATTGAAAACAAAAGGCAAGTGATCTAAGCAAGTAACTAAGAGCCCATGGATAACCATGGATAGAAAGGGTGCTAATACCTTCCCTTTCTATAATCTACTCCCCGAACCCAAGAAAACATCTCAAAAGGTTTTTGCTGTGCTTTTTAACCTTTCCTTAGGATAAAATAAAAAGTCGGTGGCGACTCTTGCTAACCGCAACATTTGCGAATACAAACGCAAAACCTCAAGTCAGTTCTCCCACCGTATCACAAATTGCAATGAACACGATATTTTTATCCTGGTTCGTTTGATCTCAAACTACTCCAGTCCACCCGTCAAGGTGATTTCGCCTCTCTCCAATGAGGTCTTAATCCACTATATTCAACTGAATATTACAATCTGCTTTAACAACTGCTAAAGCCTTCTTGATGCAAACCACAACCCGGATTGTCAAGGAAACACTTTCTTACAAAGAAGAGAAATCTAGGTGTGTGAATACTTTCTACAAAACTGTTTATCACAACTGTGATATTACACAACTTAAGCTTATGATACTAGATTGCTAAAATATAATTGAGTAAGGAAATATGGAGCGTTTAGCAAACTGAGAGAAGGAAGATGATGATTAGCTTTTAGGCGTGTAATATGATGTAGAGCATTAGCCAATTCAATCTTCATTGTCTTGTTCATATAGCACTGATATTGTTGAACGTTGGAGCAATAATCTTGATTCAATGCCAATAACAAACTTTCCTTATTAAGCAGATCTTGTCTGGAATGATGCCGTTGGTAATAATTCTCTTTGAATGCACAGTACCGTTGCTACTTAAGGCATATTCTGGCTTGGCTCATTCTGACTCTGCTTAAGTGCTGATGAACTGTTATTGTCTTTATCAGAGTGTTGAGCGCAGTTCTGTTCATCAAGCTTCAGCATAAGCGTGAGTTGTTCTTCTGATTCTGGTATTCTGATATAACATCTTCTGATGCTAACGTTAATAACCAATATTCTGATGCTGATTAAGATGTACTTTTGCTGATACCTATCAGAGTTTCTGCAAAATAGAAAGTAATATTTTAGGTAGAAAATAGTTCTTATATGAATCACATAATTAATATATCCTTTCATTTTGTTATCATCAAAACTTAAACTTAGGGTAGTAGATTCAAACTTTGTTCTAACAATCTCCCCCTTTTTGATGATGACAAAAACTAGATATTTTTAATTGAAAATAGCGTGAAAAAGTATCAGAGATAACTAAATGATAAGATGTATCAGAGTAAGAGGTTATCACAGATAAGGGACAAAGAGATATCAGAGTTGAGAGATACTCCCCCTGAATTTATTACTTCCCTTTTTAATTCCAAGAGTTCTTCAGGATCAGATCTTTGTTGTCTTTCTTTGAACATCAGAATATCAGAGCTTTGACTATCAGAAGCTTTAGATCAGAATGTCAGAGCAGAGCTTCAGATCAGAATATCAGAGCTTTGCTTTGGGTCAGAGTATCAGAGCTTTAGTCTTCAGAATATCAGAGAGCATTCTTGTACCTGTAGACTTAAGCAAAAAGCAGAAAACATATTCAAGTATATCAGAGTTAGAATGTTTGAGATTTTCTGTCTTAGTAATCCGTTATTGAAAAATATCATTCTTGTTCTCCCCCTTTTTGTCAGCAATCAAAAAGTGTAAGTGATGTGCTAAAACATTTAGATCAGAAAATAAAACTTGTCATATTAAAATAGTCAAAAACAGATAAAACAGTACAGAAGATATGCAAAGAAAACATGAAAATAGCATGAATGAAAATCTAAGGTTGGGGAGGAAGGCGTGTGAACAGGTTCTCCAGCATTGCCTTGATCTGATCAGTAGTCTCATTCTGCTTGTGCACCATGCTGACTACTGTATCTATCTTGTTATCCTGCACATCCATCCTTTCTTTTATCTTCTGGTCATTTTCATCCATCCTTTGCTGCAGACGAATGTCATTCAGCTTCAGCTCTTCCAGAGTCTGCCTGTCCAAGGCAGCTTGAGAAACATCAGAAGCAGGGAGCTTTTGAGAGCTTTCTGCAACATCTTCAGCTTGACTGGCTTCAGCTTGAATAGTCTGATCTTCTTCTGGCTGCACCTTTGAAGCTGGACGCTTCTCAGACCATGGCTCACTATCCAGAAGGAGCACGTCTTCTTTCAGCAGCTGACTTCCAACTTCATTCAGAAGCTTGCTGAAATTCTGCTGTGCTTGCTCGTAGTTGATGTCTTGCAATTTTAGAGCTTCAGCACGTACCCAAATTCTGAATTGTGACCAGAGCTGGTTAGAGGCAGCTGGATCAATCATTCCAGGACAGACTTGCTTCAGAGAAGCAATCCACTGCTGCAAACCTGTTTCAAAATTCATAATACCAGAGCCAACATCTGGTTGTTTTGGTTTTGGAATGGTTATTTTATTTTTCAGATCAGCAAGACGGTCAAGGATTGTTAAATCTATGAAGGTCCTGCTGGGGTCTTCTGTGGTTTGTTTGGGAGCTGTTTGTTTGGGAGATGGAGTGGGAGAATCAGAAATAATGATTAGACTGTTTGGGGTTTTGGGAGTATTTGGTGGTGTGGTTTCAGGCGAGGATGGCAGCTGGGCCATTGTTACTGTTGTTCCACATGGCAGCTGGATTGCCAGAGGTTGTGGTTCAGAGGATTGAGGAGAATGAGGTTCAGAATGTGGAGGAGTTGGAGTTTCAGAGTGATGAAACTCAGGTTGAGGTGATGGTTGAGGTGATGGTGGATGGATTTCTGGTTGAGGAGAGGGGGAAGGAATTGCTGGTTGTGGAGAAGGAGGAGGAATTTCTAGTTGTTCAGGGATATGTGGTTCTTCTGGAATGGGTGAGAGAGGTTGTTCTGGTTGAGGAGAGTGGACAATTTGTGGTTCAGAGTTTGGATTGTTGGAGGGGTGATCAGAAGCATGATGATCAATGTTAGACAGAACTTTGTCAATTGCTGATGTTGTTGAAATTGTTGGTTTGGGATGTTTGGTGCGGGGTCTTCTGAGTTGTAGTGCCTCAGAAGGGTCATCTTCTGGTTCGGTTTCATCTATTGTTGGGATGGGGATTGGGATTCTATGAGAAGCTGGAGTTGGGATTGATGTTGGAATAGTAGAAGAATTTAAAACAGAAGCAGCAGATAAATTACCTCTTTTCTTGGGTGTCTGTTGGGATGTTCCTTCTGAAGGGGCCTTCCTTTTCTTTGTCTTCTTCAGTGTAACTTCTGGTTGAGGTTGGTGCAGATCTTTGATATTCAGCTTGGGATCTATACCATCAGCCTTGCATGCGTCCAAATATCTGAGAACCACCACTGGTTTAGATTCTATATCAGAAAATAAGGGAAAGTCACTCAGTGGGACTCTTCTGCTGGTGATATCAGCAATAGGAGTAACGCTGGGTTCCTTTCTGATATTCTCTATTAACTTCATTTTCTTCAGATTCTTCGCGTTCAGAGGCTTGCCAACAGTTAGTTCAATGGTGCTTAACTCTTGAGCTTCTATCAGGTGCTCTATCAGCCTATTCTCAGTCAGAATATCTGATATTAACCTTCCAAAGGGTATCCAATCCCTCTTGGTTCTTTCTTCTTCCCTGGTCTCCTTCACGCTTGTTCTGAGGTGATTAAACAGAAGATGAGCCAAGTTGATTTTTACCTTCTGATTGATAAAATAGATCAGAAACTGCTGATCTATATTTATGTAATCAGGGGAACTGGTTGGCTTCCTATGGTTAAAACACCCCAGAATTATCTTCGCCCAAACTCTGTGGTGATCCTTGAGATCTCTGATTTTGCTGCTGGGCAACCCAAGGGTGAAAATCCTTTCTACTATGACGCCCACGTCAGCACATCTTTCAGCCATATCAATACAGCGGACGCCACCGCCACTGTAACCAATTAACCTTGCTATGTGATCCTCCGTGATCACAATCTTCTTGCCCATTATGTAGGAGGTGACTTGATGCGTTGAAGCAGTTGCATGAATCCAGAACTCCTTGACTAACATTGGGAATGTTGGTCCAACCAACCTGTCAAAATACCTTTCCCATTTCTGTGCCCTAACTTCTTCTGTCAAGTCAAAGCCATTCTCTTTCAGACTGCCAAAGTCAATGATCAGTTCAGATAACACTTCAAGATTCTTCACTGGAGTGAGGAGTGTTCTGAATGGAACTTGGTACTGTTCAGAGGATGCTTTCTTCTGAGAACCTGCAGAAGCACTGCTGGAGGTTGCCATGTTCACACTTAGGGATTTTGAGAAAAACTGAGAAAATGGGTTTGAAAGAGATGAACACAGAGAAAATGCAGAAAATATTTGAGAGATAATGAGAAACGGTAAAAGATTAATGTGAGAAGTTAACGTGCTTAAATAGGCTTCAGAATATTTTGAAAGTGTAAACGGTTTCAATAAAGAGGAATGATTACGTTTTAAAAACATGATTACTTTCATTTAATGCTTGCTGATTTTGGGGGATTTGAGAAAGATACTTGAAACGGTTACCAGACATGTGTCTCAATGCACCCAATCAGCGTTTTGCCTTCTCAGAAGCGTGCACGCGTGTTCTGCTTCAGAGATATGCTGATGATTGGATGACACTTGTTTGATTTGGTGATCAGCACGTCTATCCTTGAGCTTAAACTCTCAGATCTTTAAGACTAGCATCTGATACAATCTGCATGTTCTTTCTTTCTGAAAAGAGATTGATCAGAAGTTCACAGTAAAACATATACATTCTGAAGATAAATATATGGAATTAAAACATTTTAACTCTGGGCAGATTTTCATGCTGAGATGTTTCAGAATGAAATTGAACCTATCTTCAGAAAGGGGTTTAGTGAAGATATCAGCCCATTGATGGTCTGTATCTATAAATTTTAAGTTCAAAATTCCTTTCTGAATGTAGTCCCTAATGAAGTGGTGTTTTATTTCTATATGCTTAGCTATAGAATGTAAAATGGGATTCTTACTTAAGCAAATAGCAGAAGTATTGTCACAGAGTATAGGAATGTTACTCTCAAAAATCTGGAAGTCTTCAAGCTGACTTTTCATCCAGAGCATTTGTGTGATACACCCTGCTGCTGCTATGTACTCAGCTTCTGCTGTTGATAGCGCAATTGTTGATTGTCTTTTGCTGGACCAAGAGATCAGATTTTCTCCCAGAAACTGGCAGCTTCCAGAAGTGCTTTTACGCTCTACTCTGTCTCCAGCAAAGTCAGCAACGCAGTAGCCTACTAAACTGTAATCACTAGATTTTCTATAAAATAAACCCAGATTAGTAGTACCTTTCAGATACTTGAAAATTCGCTTAACAGCTGTTAAGTGAGATTCTCTAGGATCTGATTGGAATCTAGCACAAATACATACGCTGGATAATATATCAGGTCTTGAAGCTGTCATATAAAGGAGAGAACCAATCATACCTCTGTAGACTTTCTGTTCGACATTTTTGCTTACCTCTTCTCTTTCCAGAATGCACGTGGGATGCATTGGAATCTTTGATGGCTTACATTCTGAGAGGTCAAATTTCTTCAGAAGATCTCTGATGTATTTGCTCTGATGAATGTAAGTTCCCTCTGGAGTTTGATTGATCTGAATTCCTAGAAAGAATTTCAGTTCCCCCATGAGGCTCATCTCAAATTCTGCCTGCATACACTTAGCAAATTTTCTTCCAAGAGAAGGATTAGTAGAACCAAAAATAATATCATCAACATAAATTTGACAGACTAAGATGTCATTCTTAACTGATTTACAGAATAAGGTAGTGTCCACCTTCCCTCTGGTGAATTCATTTTCTAACAGAAAGTTACTTAGTCTTTCATACCAAGCTCTGGGAGCTTGTTTCAGACCATATAGTGACTTCTTTAGTTTGAAAACATGTTCTGGATGTTTTGTATTTTCAAAACCAGGGGGTTAGTGCACATAAACCTCTTCTTCTATATAACCATTTAAGAATGCACTTTTGACATCCATCTGATACAGAGTGATGCCTCTATTAACAGCAAATGAAATTAAAAGTCTGATAGATTCTAACCTGGCGACTGGAGCAAAGGTTTCTGTATAGTCTATCCCCTCTTGCTGACTATAACCTTGTGCAACCAGTCTTGCTTTGTTTCTGATGACTTCACCTTGTTCATTTAGCATGTTTCTGAACACCCATCTTGTTCCAATGACGTTGAATCCTTTTGGTCTAGGAACAAGATCCCATACGTTATTTCTGGTGAATTGATTCAGCTCTTCTTGCATTGCCA
This sequence comes from Vicia faba, assembly GCA_948472305.1. Taxonomy (NCBI): domain Eukaryota; kingdom Viridiplantae; phylum Streptophyta; class Magnoliopsida; order Fabales; family Fabaceae; genus Vicia; species Vicia faba. Next base: position 1,035,845,150 of record OX451736.1, read on the forward strand.
GAATCCAGTCATTGTCCAGAAGTGCTTCATCAATGGAAGAGGGTTCAATCAGAGACACAAGTCCCATGAGGGTTTCTTCAGAGTTTCTGAAGCTTGCTCTTGTTCTGATTGGATCTTCCTTTCTTCCTAAGATAGTTTCTTCTGGGTGATCCAAGCTGCTTCTGGGTAATCTCTTCTGAGGTTGATCAGCAGCTGTTGTAGGATTGCTAGCAGTGCTCCTTTCAGACGTTGAAGGAGTGTCTGTGTTGAGAGCTTCTGATGACTTGTCTTCAGAACCTGTAAATTCAATTTCCATACCTGCAAAAACTTCATTCTGCTTTGACTTTTTAGAGTCAAGCTTATCATCAAAACGAACACTGATTGATTCTTCCACAATCTGTGTTTCTGTATTGTATACTCTGTACCCTCTTGAGCGTTCAGAGTATCCTAACATGATACACTTCTGTGCTTTAGAGTCAAACTTGTTCAAATAATTCTTTGTGTTTAACATAAAACAGGTACATCCAAATGAATGAAAATATGAAATGTTGGGCTTTCTGTTCTTCCACAATTCATATGGAGTCTTTTCCAGAATAGGTCTTATTGAGATTCTATTCTGAATGTAGCACGCTGTGTTTAATGCCTCTTCCCAGAAGATCTTAGCAACGTTTGTCTCATTGATCATGGTTCTGGCCATTTCTTGCAATGTTCGGTTCTTTCGTTCTACAACTCCATTTTGTTGGGGAGTTCTAGGACAGGAGAAATCATGCAGAATGCCTCTGTCATTAAAGAATGACTCAAAATCTTTGTTTTCAAACTCTCCACCATGATCACTTCTGACTTTAACGATTCTAAGATCCTTTTCATTCTGAACTTGGTTACAGAAGGTAACAAACACAGAGTGTGACTCGTCCTCGTGTCTTAAGAACTTTACCCATGTCCATCTGCTATAGTCATCTACGATTACTAACCCATACTTCTTGCCACTGACTGAAGCAGTTTTAACTGGTCCAAACAAGTCAATGTGCAGAAGTTCTAATGGCTTAGAGGTAGAAACAACATTTTTAGATTTAAAAGAAGGTTTTGCAAACTTGCCTTTCTGATATGCTTCACACAGAGCATCTGAATTGAACTTCAAATTAGGAAGTCCTCTGACCAGATTGAGTTTGTTAATCTGAGATATTCTTCTCATACTAACATGCCCAATCTTCTGTGCCAGATCCATTGATCGTTGTTAACAGACAGAAGGCACTTTACATTCTGACTTTTTAGTTCAGAAAGTTTGATTTTGTAAATGTTGTTTTTCCTCTTTCCATTAAACAGGATAGTCCCATCTTTCTGACTAATAGCTTTACATGATTTTTGATTAAAGATTATATCATAACCGTTATCACTTAATTGACTTATGGATAACAGATTATGCATTAATCCATCTACTAGCAGAACATTATCAATAGAGGGAATATTTCCATTACCTACAGTTCCATAGCCAATGATCTTTCCCCTCTGATTGCCTCCAAAACCAACGTGGCCTCCAGGCTTAAGTTCCAGGCTTTGGAACATATGCCTTGTTCCCGTCATGTGTCGCGAGCAGCCAGAGTCCAGGTACCATGACTGGTGTTTCTGACTTGCTGCTAAAGATATCTGCAACATGTATTATTTTATCCTTAGGTACCCAGATTTTCTTGGGTCCTGATTTGTTAGATTTACCAAAACTCTGGTTGAATTTTGGTTTCACAGAGTACTTACTGCTAGTGTATTTAATATCATGTGTGTGACCATACACAAAATGTGAATTCAGAGGAGTGTGTTTAATGGTTAAATCCATGACATTATTTGGTGTAGGAACCTTACCTTGGTATCCTATTCCCTTCCTGCCATTTCTTCTAACTCCATAGATCATTGAAGCCATTTTGCTTCTATCTATTCTTTTAGCGAGGAACTTCTGGAAACTGTGATCATACTCCTTGATGATCTCATCAGCGTTGCTGGGAGTTTCAGAAATTGGTTCCTTCTGAGAGTTTTGTAAAGTATTTTCTAATTTTGAAATTTTATTTCTCAGCTCAGAATTCTCCAATTTAAGACTCTCAGTCTTATTAGAGTCAGATTCAAGATTCCTTTTCAGGTCTCTGAATTTAACTCTAATTTGCTGATATCTTTCCAGAATTTCATTAAGGCTTTCAGCAAGTTCAGCCTTGGTAAAATTAACAGCAAAGTTAGGAAATACCTCTTCAGTATCTGATTCTGAGTCTGATTCAGAAACTTCACTATCTTCTGAAATGTTAGCCATGAGAGCTATGTTTGCTCTCTCATCATCTGATTCTGAGTCAGCTTCAGACGAGTCAGAGTCATCCCATGTAGCCATGAGACTTTTCTTCTTTTCTCTTCCAAACTTCTTTTTGGGCTTTTCCCTCTGAAGCTTTGGGAAGTCACTCTTGTAGTGTCCTTGCTCATTGCACTCATAGCAGATGATGTCCTTGGTGTTTGGCTTTCTGCTTCCTGAGGAGCCTTCAGATCTTCTGTATCCAGAGGAAGAATATGTCCTTCTGTATCTGGAAGAAGACTCGTTCTGATCAGATCTTCTGGGATTCCTGAACTTCCTTTGCCTCTGCTTCCACAGTTGATTCACTCTTCTGGAGAGGAGGGAGAATTCGTCTTCTTCTGATGAGGATCCATCAGATGTTTCTTCAACTGCCTGCAAAACTTTAGACTCATATTTTTTGTTAGATTTTAATGCTAAAGGCTTACCTTGCTTCTGGGGTTCATCAGCTTCTAGCTCTATCTCATGACTTCTGAGGGAGCTGATAAGTTCCTCCAGAGAAATTTTGTTGAGATCTTTTGCTAGCTTCAGAGCTGTAACCATTGGCCTCCACTTCTTGGGTAAGCTTCTGATGATTTCCTTGACGTGATCAGCAGTAGAGTAACCTTTGTCCAGAACCTTGAGACCAGCTACCAGAATCTGGAATCTTGAGAACATTGTTTCAATGGATTCACTTTCTTCCATTTTGAACACCTCATACTTCTGAATGAGTGCCAGAGCTTTAGTTTCTTTGACCTGAACATTGCCCTCATGCGTCATTCTGAGTGAGTCAAACATGTTCTTTGTTGTGTCTCTGTTAGAGATCTTTTCATATTCAGCATACGAGATGGCGCTGAGAAGGATGGTTCTGGCCTTGTGGTGATTCTTGAAGTCACGCTTTTGTTGGTCAGACATTGTTTTCCTATCAATCTTCTGACCGCTTGCATTCACAGGGTGCGTGTATCCATCTGTCACCATATCCCACAGATCAGCATCATGTGCCAGAAAGAAGCTTTCAATTTTGTCTTTCCAGTAATCAAAGTTTTCTCCATCAAAGACTGGAGGTTTGCCGCTGAATCTGTCTCTGTCCTCATGGTTGTCATTGCTGGTGTGAGAATAATTTCCTGCCATTGTGTTTTTCTGACGCTGGATCTTGTACTGACACGGTTAAGTGTTTTAGCTCAGAACCAGGCGCTCTGATGCCAATTGAAGAAGTGAAAAACACAAGAAGGGGGGTTGAATTGTAAAACTGAAAATCAATTGTAATGAACACGATATTTTTATCCTGGTTCGTTTGATCTCAAACTACTCCAGTCCACCCGTCAAGGTGATTTCGCCTCTCTCCAACGAGGTCTTAATCCACTATATTCAACTGAATATTACAATCTGCTTTAACAACTGCTAAAGCCTTCTTGATGCAAACCACAACCCGGTTTGTCAAGGAAACACTTTCTTACAAAGAAGAGAAATCTAGGTGTGTGAATGTTTTCTACAAAACTGTTTATCACAACTGTGATATTACACAACTTAAGCTTATGATACTAGATTACTAAAATATAATTGAGTAAGGAAATATGGAGCGTTTAGCAAACTGAGAGAAGGAAGATGATGATTAGCTTTTAGGCGTGTAATATGATGTAGAGCATTAGCCAATTCAATCTTCATTGTCTTGTTTATATAGCACTGAGATTGTTGAACGTTGGAGCAATAATCTTGATTCAATGCCAATAACAAACTTTCCTTATTAAGAAGATCTTGTCTGGAATGATGCCGTTGGTAATAATTCGCTTTGAATGCACAGTACCGTTGCTACTTAAGGCGTGTTCTGGCTTGGCTCATTCTGACTCAGCTTAAGTGCTGATGAACTGTTATTGTCTTTATCAGAGTGTTGAGCGCAGTTCTGTTCATCAAGCTTCAGCATAAGCGTGAGTTGTTCTTCTGATTCTGGTATTCTGATATAACATCTTCTGATGCTAACGTTAATAACCAATATTCTGATGCTGATTAAGATGTACTTTTGCTGATACCTATCAGAGTTTCTGCAAAACAGAAAGTAATATTTTAGGTAGAAAATAGTTCTTATATGAATCACATAATTAATATATCCTTTCATTTTGTTATCATCAAAACTTAAACTTAGGGTAGTAGATTCAAACTTTGTTCTAACAGTATCAACCTGACGACTTGGTAATAAAGCGCGTCATTCTTCCCCAAGGCGACCCTAGGGGAAAATGGACTCCCACTTACGAAGGATCATTTGTTGTAAAGAAAGTTTTCTATGGTGGTGCCATGATGCTGACTACTATGGATGGCAAAGACTTCCCACATCCCGTAAACGCGAACATAGTTTAAAAATACTACGTATAAAATGACCCACTAGGTTGACACACCTAGGCAAAAAAATGGGCATCCCGGTGAACTAAAGTTGTTCGACAAAAGTTAGGGATATATGCAAAAGATTATACACCTAGCGAGTCAAAAACCTGAAAGGGCGACTTGGGCAAAAATGGGTATCCTGGTGGGCTGAAAACCCGAAAGGGTGGTCCAGGCAAAAGTTAAGGATTAAAGCGTATGACTATGTCACGTGGGATCTCTACAGCCAGCTTTATTACCAAAATCCGAATTTCAAATGGTCCAAAATCAATCCAATCAACTTCGTTCAACGACAAGGGTTTGCTCGAAGACATAGAGGCAATAGCAGAGTTAGGACAATGAGATCACTTCCACATGCTATTATTTTAGTTTTCACTCTGTATATTTTTCATTTCTTTTGACGATTTTCTCTTACTAGGATCTGTGTCTCTTTGTACAAAAACGCCTATTCATGGGAAAAATATCAATACAAATATACTTTGAAGTACAAACTTTTGTTTTTTCTGTTTTGAGTGCAAAGGTGCCCAATAACTAAACTTGAATGAACATATGCATATGAACATGATTAAACTTTTAGCAAATGACGAGCATCTCCCTAAATGCAATTGAGATATCCACACAGAGTTATTTCAATGACATTATCTCCATAGATTGGGATTCATAAACTCCCCAACCAGAGTTTCAATCTTCGGAAGGTCCTCTCCCCAACTGAGTTGGTCGTAAAAGGGAGCCTTGTGGAATTTTTATTAAAGAATATCCTCCCCAACAGTTCATCCAATATCCTTTTCAACATGGTTTATTTCCCCAAACGACAAAATTCCCCAACTTGAGTTTGTCTCTCTGACTATTACAAATCAAGGGACCACAACCCCTAATCCTTAGTGAAGTCACCAACGGAGTCGCTACTATCCCCGAAGTGACTATGAAGCCTGGACCCAACCAGATACTAGTTCAACTCTATCAAGTTCCAATTACTGAAACCTGGACCCGAACATATAACAGTTAATCTCAATTTTAAGTTACTAAAGCCTGGACCCGACCAAATAATAGTTCAACTTCTTCAAATTGCTGAAACTTGGACCCGGCTGGATAATAGTTTGAGTTTCTGAAGCCTGGACCCGACTAGTTAACAGTTCAAGTTACTGAAACATAGACCCGACCAGATACCAGTTAACCTCAAGTTTAAAATTGCTGAAGCCTGGACCCGACCAGATAATAGTTTAATTCCTACAAAATCACTAGTAAAACTCCTCTTCCCTAGTAGAATTTTCTACAATCCCCAGTAAGTTACTGTAAAGCCTGGAACTCGACCAGATAACAGTTAACTTCATTATCCCTAACAAGTTGGTGTGAAACCTGGAATCCGACCAGATAACATCTAACCTTCAAGAGATAATTCCCCACTAGAGCAACGGACGACTAGAAATCCTGGGTTCTCTTCCCCAAGCAGAAAACAACACTCTCCATAGAACCTTCTCAAGCATAGTCAATGCTCCCCATCAGAATTCTCCTCAAAAATAACAAAGCATGATTCCCCAGCAGAAACACTCTAAACAAGGTTTAAAGATGCACATACTCTTCATCCTCAACAGTGATCCGAGATTTAACTTCCCAAAACTCCCCAGCAGCGGTCAGGGATTTATTTTCCCAGACAAATATGCATTACAGTAACATTTCACATTCATACATCATATAACATACACATACAACATAATCTCATTTATTTTGAGAACATAATCACGCCATGCATACTTCCGCATGCAACTAACCCTCTTCCTTGCAGGAAAAGTCAATCAAATCAAAGACCTCTTCTGGGTGAGATTTATTCCTTCCATTTAAAAACAGGCGTATCAAAGACCTCTTCTGGTTAGATTTATTTCTTCCAGTTAAAGACAGGCGAATCAAAGACCTCTTCTAGTTAGATTTATTTCTTCCAGTTAAAGACAGGCGAATCAAAGACCTCTTCTGGTTAGATTTATTTATTCTAGTTAAAGACAGGCGAATCAAAGACCTCTTTTGGTTAGATTTATCTCTTCCAAAATAAAGACGGGCGAACAAAGACCTCTTCTGGTTAGATTTATTTCTTCCAGTTAAAAACAAGTGAATCAAAGACCTCTTTTTGTTAGATTTATTTCTTCTAGTTAAAGACAGGCGAATCAAATACCTCTTCTGGTTAGATTTATTTCTTCCAGTTAAATACAGGCGAATCAAAGACCTCTTCTGGTTAGATTTATTTCTTCCAGTTAAAGACAAGCAATCAAAGACCTCTTCTGGTTAGATTTATTTCTTCCAATTAAAGACAAGTGAATCAAATACCTCTTCTGGTTAGATGTATCTCTTCCAGATTAAAGACAGGCGAACGAAGACCTCTTCTGGTTAGATGTATCTCTTCCAGATTAAAGACAGGAGAATCAAAGACCTCTCCTGGTTAGATTTATCTCTTCCAGATTAAAGACATGCGAACATAGACCTCTTCCGGTTAGATTCATTTCTTCCATATTAAAGACATGCGAATGAACACCTCTTATGGACCAGAATTAATTCTCCTAGTTAAAGACAGGCAAGACATCTAGTTTTAGTATGAATCGACCAAAGATTCATGCTGATATTTACTCAAGTTTCTACCATCATCCCTCCAAATGGCATCTATAAGCCCATTCCCAAATCAATACACCATCAAGTGCAAATTTCTGGACACTTTAGTGTTCAATTATCTTTCACCTTCAAGCCACGAAAGGCGGATCCTCCAATCTAACTCTCCAGGTTTAAGAAGATTGAACAGGGGCAGTTGTTGTACCCCAAAATTTTCCCTCTCATTTCTCAAGAATTTTCTCACAAGATCTCTATTGGTTCAAGACTGCACAAGGTTTGATCAGCTCAAGATACCTCCTCAATACTGATGGCTCAAATTAAGGTTTGTGTTTGGACAAGTACAATTAGAATTTTAATGTCCCATATAGTTTCCATGGATCATATTGGACTCTCAAGCATCAGGTAGAAGATGGAACTTTTGAATCCTCAAAAGGAGGAAGAGGAAATTGTCGAAAGGGCAAAGCAGATAAAAAAAGGTGTGCAGCTACAGATAACCATGTCGATATCAAAATTTGGTTCAGGCTATTCGAACCACATGACTGATCGAAAGGAGTGGTTGGAAGATTTTGACAAGTCGAAGAAGAACAAGCTTGCTTCAATCCCCAAGCTTTGACTGGGCAATAGCTTCCTTCGAATAACCTGCTTCGATCCACCTCTAAACCCTTCGACACACATAGTTTCGACACAATGAATTACAATTTAGCACGCCACCTAATTCACTGTGTCTAAACAATCTATATTCATCATGGTTCTTAGTCTTCTGAATACTTCAACCTGCACTCCCTTTGTCATGATGTCTGCAATATGATTCTTAGTTTTGCAGTGTTCCAAATTCATCTTCCCATCTGCTACCTGCTCTCGGAGATAATGGAACCTCATTTAGAAGTGCTTGCTTCGACCATGTACTATTGGGTTATTCGCAAGATTGATAGCTAACATGTTGTCTATCTTCATGCTTGCTTCAATCCACATGCTTCGACTGCGCAATGGCTTCTTTCGAGCAACCTGCTTGGATCCACCTCTAAACCCTTTGATACATATAGTTTCGACACTATGAATTACAATTTAACAAAAAACATGTTGATAATAGTTCTTGCAAGAAGAAGGTATTGGTAACATAGTCTTTCAAATGAGTAATGGAGGGAAAGTTATGACTAAATATGTGCTCTATGTACCTGGAATAAAGTGCAAATTTCTAAGTGTTGGACAACTAGTCGAAAGAAGTTTCTCAGTTGCCATGAAAGAAGGAGTTTTGAGATTGTTCGACACCAAGAACAATTTGGCCTTAAAATCTCCTTTGTAAAAAAACAGGACATTTAAGACAATGATCAATTTGACAGAAGTTCAATGTTTGAAAACTGTTCGACCACAAGGATAGTTGGTTGTGGCATTTGAAGTTTGGACATTTGAACTTTCGACCACTTAATCAACTGATTACTCAAGATATGGTTACTGGTATTCCAAGTCTTGAGATTCCTGAAAAAAATTTGTGAAGTTTGTTTAGTAGGAAAGCAATCTAGAAATTCTTTCGTTTTGACTATGCCAATAAGATCATCTTGCATACTCATTCAGATGAACGTGGTCCATTCGAAAAACATACAATTGTTGGAAACAAATATTGTTTTGTCTGTTCATGAGTTTGGTCGAAATTTGTGGATCTATCTGATCAAAACGAAAGGATGGAGTATTCAACATCTTTAAGAGATTCAAGATGCTTGTCGAAAACTAGAGTAAGAAAAAGATCGAAGTTCTACAGAGATTCAAGATCTTTGAAAAAGGAATAAAGTTGAAGACAGAATTTTGAATAACATTGATCAAACCCTTATGCCATGCTGCATAATCTTGTGTTGCATGCCTTCTTGCTTGCAAATCTCATCATAATTTAATGCTTACACCCACTCTTGAGCTATTACCTAAGTTATTAAGCCATTGTCCAAAAGATCTTTCCATAAAGTAAGCTTGTTGGTACAAAACTTGTCTTGAACCCATACCTTGTTTGTTTTTGATTTTACTCCACCATAAACCATGGAAATCAGCCCCTTTAAACCAAAAACTTTGGTACTTCATCTTAGGACCATGACATAACTTTATATTTTTAATCTAACCTAGTCATAACTTCATAGTTTGTAAATCAAATCAGCTTTTTCACAAACCTCTTTCCTATAAATAGGAGAAGCATTTGCAAGAGACAAAAAAAGGAGAGGAGAGAGGAGAGAACAAGAGATTACCAGCCTTACAACACTCCCAAAGCTCTCAAAAAACCTCTCAAAACTCCTCGAACTCAGAATCTGCATCCAAAGCCATATTGCTTGCCATTTCTGACTTTGAAGAGCCAACTCCAAAATCCTTCATGTGTTTTCCATTTTTTTCCATTCAAACATCATCTATACATCATATAAATCTCATCCATACCCTTGGCACATTTCTGTAACCATCCATCATCATACACTATTTCCATTTTCTACCATTGCACCTTGACTTGGTTAAATTGAGGAAGGTCCCTGGAAACTTAATCCATCATCAAGTCATTTCTGGAAGTCATATAGAGGTCATTCGATTTTCACTTCAAGAGGTAAGATTTCTTAACTGTGATATCTTAATACAAGCATTTTCAGCACATACAAATAAAAGAAAAGATGTAGATATCATATCTAGGAAGTTGACCATACTCTTATTTTTTTTTATTGCTTGTGTCTTAAGAATTTCAACTCTGACCAGTTAGGTTTTGATTTTGGTACCAAACAAAATTCGTACTAACCTCTGATCCATAGCTTTTGAAAATTATGTGGTTAGATTCGAATTCAAACTTTAGGCATGTTTAATGTTTATATATTTTTGATTTGGCTAAGAAATGAAGCTTTTAGAAGCTTAACAATGGAGTTATCATGGCCTGTACGCGCAAGGAAGAAGAAGCTGGGCATTTCAAATTTTTAGAAATGAGTTTATTTTATATTTAATGCAAGTTGGATAACTAATGGATGAAAGAGACCACCCCAGTGGTACAAACAACGCATGCGTAAGGCATTTATGTATAAGATCCTGGGTTCGAGCCCCAGTGAGAGCTTTTGTATTTATTTTGTCATTTTTTTTTCAAACTAACATGCAGGTTTATAACATATTGAGTGTTTTCTATTTTGAATGGAAGGTGTGGAGAACCTGGGTTCAAACCTCGGCAGGACCAAAACAAATTTTTATCACTTGTTTATTTTCATTTTTAACAAACTTCAATATTTTTTACAACCAATCAAAACAACTTCTTTTGAGTTGATTTCTTCCACACTATTTATTTACAATATCTATTTTATGAATATATAAAAATATCACAAAAAATATTTTATTTTCATATTTATTTTAATTAACCAAAATCCTTCCATAAAAAAACCTTAAAAAATGATTTCTTGATTAATTTGATTTCCTTTTAACTTAGGATTAATTTACCTATTTTTTATTAATCACATCCCTTTAAGTTAATTAGGTCAAAACAATTTCCCTAACAAAAATCTAAAGCAAAATCCATTTCTTTTTATATTCCTTGTACATTATATTCATGTCATTTCTTGTTCAAATTCAATATGGTTGTAATAGATAATTAGGGTTTAATTTCTTGCAATATCCATTTTTAAATGTGTATCCCCCTCCCCAAATGATGTAATAGCATAGTAAATTTACTTTCCATAATTTATCACTTTCATATCAATGCTAGTATATTAGGGCTTGTATGGAAAGATAAAATCAATACTTAGAAAATCATAATTCAAGATAAATCAAGCATGAAATACAAACACTTGCACACTTGTGCCTCTAGGGTTAACTCAACTTGTTGCCTTATAAAAAATGGCCATGTTATGCATGTGAGACGTCTTAGAAAAATTAATAAAAAAATACAAGATCATAGTCCCTCGATGACTCTTTGAATGTTGCCTTATAAATGATCCTAGTCCCTCAAGAGAAATGCTAAGATATCTCATAACATTGCTATTCATGACTATATGATGACCCATGCCCATCGCTTTACATCCAAAGATAAGACTTCTTACCAATCAATGGTGAGATAGCAATATCAAAGGAAGAGAGAAATGAACAAAAAGACTTTTGAGTAGGTAGAACGTTCTTAGTTGCTTCCTCACAATCCATCTTCAAAAATACAAACATCTTTTCAAACACACCAAACACTTTCAAAACATGAAATGTTTTCAAAAAGTCCAACACTTTGTATGCATTCTTATAGAGACGAGAATCATTACAAAGTTTTCCTAAACAAAGACGCTTTTCAAAAATACTTTCAAAAAACACCACAAACACATTTCAAACAAAGCAGTTTCAAAAGTGATCTAACAAGCAACTAAGAGTCCATAGATAACTATGCATGAAAAGGGTGCTAACACCTTCCCTTTTCATAATCTACCTCCCAAACTCAAGAAAACATCTCAAAGGTCTTTCCTGTTCTTTTCACCATTTCCTTATTGGATAAAAGAAAAGTCGGTGGCGAGTCTTGATATCCCAACAATTGCGATCAAACGCAAAACACCCAAATTTGTTTTCCCACCGTATTACACATGGTGAGTAATGTCATTGTGATTAGACAAAATGTTGTAGACGTGTATTTTTTGGATAATATCTTGATGGTTATTTAAAGTGGTACTATTAAGTATCACATCTTAACATCATCCATTCTGGCGCAACTGAGCCTACATATGATGTTGGGCCTTCGTATGTTGGATGACATTCATACGACATTACGACGCCTCTTCCACCTGGTGTGGTTGATCGACAATAGATGATATCTCTTTTATATGATAACCTCACAGGGATGGTAAACTCATATGATAAGGTTTATGCTTTGGAATCACAGATATCACACTTGGCCTATGGTGGACCAATTTAGTTTTGTTCTGATTACTTATTGTTACATTGTATGATATTATTTTATTTTATTATGAATTATTTTATATTGTTGTGATTTTATTTGGTGTTTTTGAAATTAAAATAACATTACATAGCGAAACATGTCATAAATTAAGATAACATGAACTTGACATATAACTTAACATAAATCAAGCATAATATTACATTCACATAGATTAAACATAATAATAGTTTAACATAGGATAAATATAAAACTAACCTAACCTAACTCTAACATGACATTTCATCACCAACATATAGTTTAGGACATTTCATCATCTTTAGAATGTCTTAGCTGATCTTGCAAGTGTCGCATCCACTTCAATTGGACCCTTGGTTGCATGACAGTGAAATGTACTTCACATAATCCTTACATTTGCATTGGTCTTCAGCTCAAACTTACTGAATCTAATCTTCCCTTCATTGTCAATCGTGGGTAACGATACTCAATCCATGCCATTCTTCGATTGTTAGTGTAGTGTAAGAGGTTCTCTAGTTTAAATTTCAAATCTATCGGAGGTGTGTTCTCTATGACTCTAAATTCAATAGGAGGTCTCATTTCGTTGAAGTAAAACAAATGCTATATACCAATATTGAATCATTTTGAAATGTTTTTGTTATCAACATATGGTACATATTTATATATGTTTTAAATCATTATAAAGCATACAAAAGTGTCGGTGTAATCCAGATCATACGTATTATGTAATCCTAATCATACAAAAATATCGGTACAATCCTAACTATAAAATCTCATATGAACTTTTGACGAAAAATTATGTAAAATCTAATGAAGAATCACTTATCTCATATGTAATCCTTTAGAGTAGTTTTTTTAGAGTAGTTTAACAAGATATTCAACACCATCATATTTTGAGGGAGAAAGACAAAAATTCATTATATTGAATTTTTTCAAAAAAATCTAATAAAGACAACACGCGCATCAAATTTTTTGATAAATCCAATATAAATTCACATTGGGTGTTTCTATCAAATTTTGTTATTAATCGAATTTTTTTTTTAATAACTTTTTGGAAGTAATTTTTTTCGAAATTCTATAAAAATTGAAAATTAAATTATGCGAGAGGTATTATAGACATTATAAAATTTTATAGGGGTGGTAAGTATAAAAGTATAAAGTGAGGGGTGCCAAAACATTTTATATTTGAACAAGTATTACAAAGGCATAGGCATCAGATTTTTATAAGATACTACCAACAATAATAATTGTTCATAATAGTAAAGTCAAAATTGAGTGGGGCTATTGGCATGCTATGGATAACGATTAGATTTTGAAGTATCCACATACGATCATAATAAATATCGAAGAGAATAGTAAAAGATGCAGCACGTGCAACTGAGAAGTTTGTTTCTTTTTTTTGCTGGATCCAACTTATTGTTGTGTTCTTTTCTACGAAATGTCAATCACCTAACCAACTTATTGCTGGATACAAAAGGATTTTATATGCTTTGCTGTAAATTATTTTCTCTCCTAGAGTAGCGGCGCAATCGTTGATAAGGAAATGTTATTTGGTAATGAGTTTGGAGGGTGTGATAGAATGAGTTGTTCTTGTTTTTTATTCGATCAATTATTTTGAATTAAATGCGGCTATATTTTTTTAATTAAACTCAAAAGTTAATGATTAAACAAGATTATAAGGTGAATGATTACTAACAAACTAATTTATAAGAAGTTTTAGGGCATGATTAGAATATTTTACAAAAGTTAATGATTAAACAAGATTATAAGGTGAATGATTAGATTTTGGAGTGAGGACCATTCGATAGTACTCGATCTGAAGAATGTGGTTTCTGATATAGATAAGTAGGAGTTTGAATCCTTTGATCAAATTAAGAGGTTGTAGAAAGTGGTTATGAGGAGGTTAGAAGGAGTCCAGCTCAAGTTGTAAGTTCGAGATAATTCTGGTGGTATGAGAAGGTTAGAAGTTCAATTGCAACAGGAACTAAGTAACCTTTTGAATAAGGAAGAGGTTATGTGATTTCAACGCTCGCGGACTATGTGGTTGTCAGATGACGATAGAAATACAAAATATTACCATATGAAGACCTTAGCTAGAAGGAAGAGGAATAAGATATTGACGCTCAAAGATGAGAATGGATAGTGGATTAGTGATCACGATACCTTAAAGTTACATGTTATTAATTTCTATAAAGATTTGTTTGCTTGTCCTAAGAGTTGGTGCAACTCGTCTCAATCTCAAGTGAGTTTTCCGAGGATTGATGATGATAGGTTGAAGGCTTTGAAAGAGGAGGTGAGCTCAGTGGAAGTTAAGAAAGCGCTCTTCTCCATGAAACCGTGGAAAGCGTCGAGTCCAGATGGCTTTCCAGCGGGTTTCTATCAAAAAGCTCGGGATATCGTTGGCTCAAATATGGTTAAATTTGTTAAAGAAGTTTGGAGAAGCCCTAGCAGCATGGTTGATACAATAAGATAGACATGTGCCTCATTCCAAAAATTGATCAGCCTACGACAATCTCTCGGTTCCGACCCATATCTCTGTGTAACACCATTTATAAGGTGATTACCAAGGTATTTGTTGGGAGGTTAAAGCCAATCATGACGCATATTGTTTCTCCCTTCCAAACGGGTTTCGTTCCAGGTAGATCTATACATGAAAATATTTGTTCCTGACTGGCCCGGTGACTAGAATTGGCTCAATCCGCTTTTATCCTTTGTGTGGCCCAAAGAGCTTTGACCCACTAACTCTGATCTCCTGTCAAACATACTTGATCGCCACTTGTCGAGCAGACAACTAGGAAGGTGCTTGAGATGCATCTGCCGTCATCTTACCCTTGCTCGAAGCAATGCCTAGTTACGGGCACGACTTCCCATTTTGACCAAGTCTTGACAGTTACCTATGGGAAATTATCTTCCTCGTCTTCCTTTTCCTCAAATCTGAAGTTCAAAGATACTTTCACTATTTTTGTCATGGTTGACCATGATGACCACCATATTTCTGGAAAGACTTTACTCTCCTCCGTCCACAAGACAGGCGGGAGCTAAGAACTTCCTCATCATGAGGATATTCCTGATATTAGAGATGGTCAGACAACATCCCCATATTCTATCAATGTTGAACGCGACAACCTCTAACTCTTGGATGATCAGAGGTCCAAGAACTCCAACAAAGAGCTTCTAGAAGTCCTCCAACCAGTTCTTATTCCACCAAATATTGACCCACCATGGCACCGCTGCTCGCTTCCCTCAATCAAACCAATGCCTTAATCCTACAGCAGAGCAAGAGGATTAGGGCCTGGGAGAAGAAGTAGTCAAAGTCTCCTCCTCAGAGACACCGGCATTATGACTCACGCATCCCATCTCCGTTAAGGCGTAGCCGCCCCCCCGCACGGGAGAAACAATAGGTATCTTTCTTCAAGAAATGAGGTCGCACACCTCCCCATAAAGATTGTCGCTCCCTAATCTCCAAGAAGACAAAGAGCAATCGGTTTGACTGCGACCACTCACCATCATCCAAGCAGAGGAGGAGCGCCTCTCCCCATCGAGACAACAACCCCAAACGATGAAGGAATCACTATTCCCCATCACCATCTCCTTATAGAAGTGACGATAACGATCCCCGTGTCCCATTATCAAGAGAAATCATGGTGACCACACTCTTTGTAGGTCTAGAGAAACCTCCCCACCTAGAGACCTACGATGGGACCACCGACCCGGACGAGCACATCAAAAACATCGATGCACTGCTAAACTACAGAAGAGTCCGTGGAGCGATCAAATTCTGGATTTTTCCTACAACTCTCAAGATGGAGGCCATGGCATGGAAGAGCCTTCCAGAAGAGTCCATCACATCATGGAAGAACCTGGGAAGAGAACTTTCTAGGCATTTTACGACGTCTCGCCGACATCTAAAATCCAAAGCATCTATGGAGGCGATCATCCAAGGGAGGGATGAGTCCCTTTGAGCATATATTGAATGTTTTAACTAGGAGGTCGTACAAGTCTCCACGAATGACGGCATGAAAAAGTATCTCCTTGAACGCGGGCTCCGTCCTCGCAACGATTTTTCCAAGGCAGTTGGCATCGAATCACCGGCCACTCTAGATGCTCTCCTGCTCAAAGCACAAGTGTATATCTAGTATGAGGAGAAATAGGCAGCTAACAACACGCGGGACTCACGACATAGGGAAAATGTGAAGGCCTCAAAGAATGAAGAACCCCTGACATCTCATTGGGAGGAGAAAAGAAAAGAGAGGATAAGTCCTGGGAGTCTCGAAACTACAAGGGTCCACCTGGTCGCTTCCATGACTATACTCCCCTCAATGTCTTACGCGAGAAGATTTTGACCGACTGCACAAACGTAGAATTCAAGCAAGTTAGGATTCGCTTCCCCCGACAAATATCGTCTGAGCCAGGGACTGACAAAAGCAAGTATTATTGGTTTCATAAAAGTCACGGGCATACAACGGAAGACTGCAACCACCTCAAGGATGCCATTGAGATCCTCATCTAGGACGGGTGTCTCAAACAATACAGAAAGAATGAATCTCCTTGGGGAAGATGTCTCTGAATCCAAACAAGTCGAAGAAACCAGTGAAGGTGTGGATAAAACACAAGAAATAGGGGTTTGAATTGGTTTTTCCTTTCTCGAATAACTTTTTATTCTAAGCATTATTCGTTAAACAATTCTTATGAATGTTACTTCTAAGTAATGCTTCTAATTTAGTTAAGAAAACATAAACTCTAAAGCATAAGAAAAATTAAAGAACACGCGATATATCCTGGTTAACTTGAGAAACCCCCAAGCTAGACCAGTCCACCCTTCCAAGGTGATTTAGCCTTGAACTCAAGGACTTAATCCACTATAACAAATCTAATTACAATCACACGGGAAACTTCCTATAACTAACATCCAGACTCGTTCAGCGATCCAGGCTGGATATAATGTTCATTGACCCAATAGAATCCGATCCCTCAGAATATCCTACCAGTATTTCCTTCCAATAATATCCATCAGTGATATAACAAGGTTGACCTTCACTCAGTCCTCTTTGAGATATATATACCATTGACCCAATATAATCCACTACAAGGATTTCATCTACGATGACCGCAGTCAAAGTCTTCTTGAGAATCCTGACGCAATCGATTCTCTCAAGGAACCATCAAACAACTGTTTGATTTATATTTGTTTACAATAATAATGCTTCTACACAAGTTGGATGTAAACATAATTAAGTACATCAAAAGAACCTAACACGCACTAAAAATATTATATTGTATTATAGCTTGATGTGTGGTCTTCTTTTCTTCAAGTAGCTTCTTCACGGACAACAGCCCAAGCACTTAAATCGCTGAAGTTTTCTTCTTCATAAGCTTCTCAAAGCTTTGTTGGTCTTGATGTAGTAAATAGAAGAACTTCTTCATCTTGATTCACCTTAGAACATTCTGGACAATATCCCTTGTAATATTTTCTTCAATGATCACTTTAGAGCACAACATTTATGTTATGGATTTGTAACTGGAGCTTTCATGATCATCTTCTTTATCTTCTGCGGCTTAGCAAGCTTTGTGCAGCATATGAAATTAAGCACATTGTGAATCAATGATTTCATTGTACTCAATATCAAAATAATTGAAGAATAGTTGTTCTTGTTGTTGTTATAGTGGTTAATAGATTTTTGGTTGTGTTCCAATAATGGCAGCTTTCATTTTTTACATTGAATACCAACACATTGCAACTAGAAACTTACAACATCCAATAACCAGCAACCTTTAAACATATGATTCATTTCTTATATAGCCAAGCAAAATATATCTGTTGGCTATTTGAAAAAGATTCGTTACAAATAGTATTGCTACATCCTTTTCTCTTTCACAATTCAAGTTAGTGGAGAGGTAGTGGAATAAGGCTTTTTTGTACTATGTACTATTGTACCATGTTATCGTTTTATTCTTTCCTTTTGTACTTTAGAGGCTTCTGCGAGCATGAGTTTAGAAGCGGAAACATAACATAAGGTTTTCAAAACTTCAAGTCTTCAGAGTCTTCAGCATTGCATCTTCAGAGTCTTCAACACTTGGTCGTAAGAATCCTTATAGAGAACCCTGGATCAGAATAGCTTTAAGTCTTTAGAGTCTTAAGAGTTGCGTCTTTAGAGTCTTCAGCACTTAGTCTTGAGAACCCGTTGTAGATAACCTTGGACCTTCAGAACTTGAAGTCTTTGAAATATTTATAACTTATGTCTTCAGAGTCTTTTGCACTTGGTCTTTAGAACCCTTATCTTTATAACCATGGGCCTTTAGAAACTTGAGTCTTTAGTATCTGGACATGAGTAGAAACTTATGTCTTCAGATCTTCTGATTGGTTTCTTTAGAACCAGTTGTCTTCAGAAACATGAGTCTTCAGCATCTGGACTTAAGTAGCCACTTATGTCTTCAGATCTTCTGACTGGTTTCTTTAGACAAATATCATAACTTACACTTCAGACCCTTCTGGAGTATCTTGCTACTGTTCAACAGAACTTGTGTAGCGCCAAAGCAAAACTAATTCTCTTCTAGTTTCTTGGCCACGCCATCCATCAGGAGCAGAACCTGTTTATTAAGTACTCAACAATAAAAAACATTAGAGTATCAAAATTGTTCATACAAACATACTCATTTGTTATCATATAAACTCAGAGATAATATTGCAGAACTAAATCTTGTTCTAACAATCTCCCATTTTTTAATGATGACTAAACTATGTATTTTGATGATACAATTTTTTTCATATAATAAGAAAAATTGAAAATAGAAAGGTAAGGAATACTTATCCTTTTTATGATACTCCCCCTGAGTCAATGACTTGATGAAGATCGAATGTCCTAACTCTGAACCATTTGAGTAAAACTGCCCCTGGTTCCAATAGATCAGATATCCAGATCTTGAGAGTCTTGACTTTGGATGCCAATGGAAAAATTGAGATTTTAATGCCAATAGAATAGTTGAGATCTTGATTTCATAGAACTTCTTCTTATTGAATCTTGACTTTAGATGCCAATGATAATGAAATCAAATTGAAATCTTTGAAACGTTAATGTCACTAAGACAGCTTCCAGATTCTTAGTTCTTTGGAGTCTGATTCAAGATTTCACTTCTTGGAGTATGATTATGAATTGAAAAACATATGCAAAGTCTGAAGCCAATAGGTTAGACATAAGCCTTGCACAATTCTTTCATATCTTTGTCTTTAATCAGTGTTGGCGGCGGAACCTCTTCGGCTTTTCACCGGAGCTTTTACCGTCTCCTTCTTCTTTTTACCTTCTTCTTACTTCACCACATTTAATTAATCTGACAGAAACTGCGTGATTCAATCTTCAGATACAGTTCAGATACGCTCCAGACACGGATGTCATCCTGATACTCATTCAGATTCAATCTTCAGATACAGTTCAGATACGCTCCAGACACGGATGTCATCCTGATACTCATTCAGATTCAATCTTCAGATACAGTTCAGATACGCTCCAGAACCGGATGTCATCCTGATACTCATTCAGATTCAATCTTCAGATACAGTTCAGATACGCTTCAGACACGGATGCCATCCTGATACTCATTCAGATTCAATCTTTAGATACAATTCAGATATGCTTCAGACACGGATGTCATCCTGATACTCATTCAGATTCAACTTTCATATACTGTTCAGATACGCTCCAGACACGGATGCCATCCTGATACTCATTCAGATTCAATCTTTAGATACAGCTCAGATACGCTCAAGACACGGATGCCATTCTGATACTCATTCAGGTTCAGCTTACAAATATGGTTCAACAATCATTTTTGGATGGCATCTACAAGTCCATCTCCAACAACTTTCCATCATCCCTCCAAATTTCATCTTTAAGTCCATTCCCTATACCATTAACCATCACATCACCGAGTGCAAATTTCTGGGCACTCTAATGTCCAATCATCTTCCACCTTCGAGTCATGAATGGAAAAAACTCATCAATCTAACTCTTCAGGCTTAAGAAGATTGAACCGGGGCAGTTGTTGTACCCCAAAATTTTCCCTCTCATTTATCAAGAATTTGCTCACAAGATCTCCTTTGACTCAAGACTGCATTAGGGTTGATCAGCTCAAGACACCTCCTTGAGCACTGATGACCAAAATTAGGGTTTGAGATTGCACAAAGATATTTGAACTTCCAATGCCCCATATGACTTTCATGGATAATTATGGACCCTCAATATTACTCATGTCAAGTTTCAAGCTTTGGATCACACTTTTGCTCAGTCAATTGAGCAGTTGACCTAAAAATCAACTGTATTGGGGAAAAAATCAACTATGGCCAATTCACATTCAAACTTCATAATTTTTTATCCACATCAGCATTTTAAACTCATATGTATCATTTGATCAATTTTGGACCATAATTCCTCAAGAAATTTGATCAAATCTTCAAAAGGGCAAAATGGTCAAAATTAGGGTTTTGACTAGGAAAGGGCAATTTCTGATTTTTGACCTAGCAAATGATAAATTGGTTTAAGGAATGATTTCAATAGTCCAATTGCATCATTTTGACCTAATGACATGGCTCAAAACATTGCTCAAGTCCAATGGATTGACGGATGAATTTTCAGTCAACTTATCAAAAGTCAATTGTATACTAAAAAGTCAAACTTTCACTTTTTGGTCAAAATCAAAGGTCAAAGATCATAATTCATCAAGGCATGCCAAAATATGAAACTTATTCATCAAGAAATAAAAAATTCAAGATTTCATTTTGTAAAATGTTAAAATATCTAAACTTAGAAATTTTTCTAAAGTGTTGGAAATTTCTTATTTTTTCACAACTTTGAGCAAAATTTTCACCATGATGAAAGATGATTCAAAAGAAACTTACAACATGAAAGTTGCATATATCTATGAAATCTACAACTTTTATTCACACAACTCCTTCCAAAAGTGCTTGGATCTCAAGTTATAATTTTAAGAATACATGGTCATGAAACAAAAACACTTAGTGAAATTTTGCCCTACTTTGGTCAGGATTTTGACCTAACTTCATGGCACTTTTTCATATAGTTCCAAGGGGGATTTTCAAAAGTGATACAAATATGGCTTGTAGAGCACATTTCAATATTTCTAAAATGTCCAAGAACTCCTTGAGATCATTTTTGAGTAGGGATAATCGAAGAGATGAAGTTAGGGTTTTATCACTTGAATTACAAGTCATTTTGTGATGAACAAATTCAAAATTCAAACTTATGATGCATAACCTCTACTTTACAGGCCTCAAACTTGTTAGGCACTCCATAATTAATTGCTTGCACAGCTGTTAGAGGTCTCATTTCAAGCATTCAATGCAAGGCCATGCTTTATATCCATTTTGGGAAGAAAATGCACATTGCCATTTTGATAAAATGACTTTTTGCACAAAACTTGTTCTTGAGCCTTGCACTTGTTCTCTTCTTATCATACAAGTCCAATAACTCATAAGAAACTTGTTAGACACTTACAATCACTCAACCCATGCTTGTACTTCCCCTTGAAACTTGTTTTCCCACTTTTCTTGAAAATCAAGTAACATAGCAAATAGCTTGTAACTTGTACTTATGACTTTCAAAACCACTCAAGACCTTTTGCTTATACATACACAAGCCATTTGCCACAAATCCCACGCATGCTTAAGCCCTGAAAACACCAAGAACACAAAATCACCAAAAACACCTCAAAACTTGTCATTTCTGAGTTTTGAATCCAATCTCCAAATTTACTCGTGCGTTTCTTGGCCTTTTACTTTCAAAAGCTTCTAAACAACATACACAAACAATCCCAACACCTGCAACACCACTGTAACACCTCTATCCTTATCCCCCATTTTCAAAAACAGCACCTTGCACCTTGACTTCTCCAGAATTCCTCAGGCACTTTCAGCTCAAACTAAGCATCCCATTAGCTTCCTAGGAACTTGCAGAAGCTAACCCAATCATTAGAACTCACTAAAAGCTACTCAAACTCCAAACATGATACCCTCTTGCAAGGTAAGTTTTCTGACTTTTGAACTCTTCATGCAGGCACCATTAATGGTTTATTTGTGAATGAAAAATGTAGATATCATTACCCTAAAGATAACCATGTCCATAGTTTTCATTAATTTTGTTTGAGCTTAAAGAATTTTAAGATTGAAGTTTCTGAAATTTTTAGGGTTCTGATTAGGGCCATTAGAATTCATGCTTATTTTTTATCTTTAATTTTATTGCTTTGCGTTTCTGAAATCGTGAGGAAATTTGCTACAAGTTTCCTGTTTACAGTTTTCATTTTTGTTGAGATTTGAATAAGATACAGAGGCTCTAGCTGGGCGTGAGGTTGAAGATGAAGTTCAGGCCATGGACTTGTTTACTATCATATATTTGTTATTTTGATTATATAAACGGATATATGGCCACCCTAGTGGTAGAAGCGCGCGCCTGTGACTATAGGGACCTGGGTTCGAGCCCTAGTGGTACCCTTTTGATTTTTTTTACACATTTCTCACATTTTAACTTTTTTGGACAGGCGCCTGGGCCTCCTTTAGGCTTTTAATTTTTTTTCTTACTGCTAACCCCCCTTGCTGGCTATCCACACCCCTGGCCCATTTTATTTTCTTTTTCTTTTTTTTATTTATTTGTTTTCTTAAATATATTTTACTTAATACAAAAATCATGAAAAAATAGATTTAGGCTTTTATTTAATTAAATTAATTTTTTACATAAAAATAAATTTATTTTAATCATCTTTTATTTTATATTTGATAATTAATTTGTAAATTAATTAAAAGTTAGGGTTTTGATTATTATTTTCACACATTAAAAGTATTTTCTTAAAACAAATTAGTTTCTTTTCTCAAAATAAATTAACATTAGAACCAAGTTTGTTTTCTTTTATTAAAAATTTAATTAAAACCTTTTCACAAACAAAACCCTAAAAAAACTTGTTTCTTTAGTAAATTAATTTATTTTATTAACTTAATTTTAATTTTCTTATTTTATTTAATTATTTTCTTTTAAGTTAGTTAGGTCAAAACTATTTTTCTTAACAAAATCCAAACAAAATTCATTCCTTATCCATTCATACTTGTACATTATATTCATTTAATTTTTTGTACATTATATTCATTTAATTTTTTGTACATTTATCCAAATTCAATATGGTTGTAATAGATAAATAGGCTTTATTTTCTTGCAATCCCCATTTATAATTTGTACCCCCTCCCACAAGTATTATAATAGAATAGTAATTTTAAATTCTGCAATTTATCGCTTTATATACAAATGTTAGTAATTAGGGTTTGTATGGAAAGACTAAAACCAATCAATTAGAAAACTCTAATTCAAGACAAAACCAAGCATGAAAAACAATACACTTGCACACAAGCACCCCTAGGGTAAATCCACTTGGTTGCCTTACTAAATGGCCATATTACGCATGTGAGGTATCTTAGCAAAAACAAGTAAAATACAAGATCATAGTCCCTCGATGACGCTATCCATGTTGCCTTTCAAATGATCTTAGTCCCTAAAAAGAGAATTCTAAGATACCTTGTAATATTGTTAATCATGGTTATACGATGAGTCACGCCCGTCCCTTTTACATCCAAAGATAGGGTTACTTACCAAATCAATGGTGAGATAACAATGTCAAAGGAAAGAGGAAATGAACATGAAAGACTTTTGAGTAGGTAGAATGTTCCTAGTCACTTGCTCAATTTCAAAACAAAAACATCCTTGCTATTTTCAAAACAAACACCTACACTTTCAAAACATCTTTCAATCTTGAAAACATTTTCAAAAGATCAACACCTTTGTATACATTTTTACGAACGATAATCATTACTAAAGTTTTCCTAAACAATGGTCTCTTTACAAAATACTTTCAAAAACCACACAAAAGCACAATTTCAAACAAAAGCAAGTGATCTAGCAAGTAACTAAGAGCCAATGGAAAACCATGGATGAAAAGGGTGCTAATACCTTCCCTTTTCACAATCTACCCCCCGAACTCAAGAAACAATCTCAAAGGTCTTTCCTGTGCTTTTTCACCTTTCCTTTTGGATAAAAGAAAAGTCGGTGGTGACTCTTGCTAACCGCAACATTTGCAATCAAACATAAAACACCCAAGTCAATTCTCCCACCGTATCACACATACGATGGCAAAGAAGATCCTACGGGCAGGTTATTACGGGTCTACCATGGAAGCAAATTGTTATCAACATTCACGAACCTGTCATAAGTGTCAGATCTATGCTGACAAGGTGCACGTGCCTCCGGTTCCTTTAAATATCTTGACGGCTCCTTAGTCGTTTGCTATGTGGGGTATATACATGATTGGGGAAATCAAACACACAGCCTCTAATGGACACCGCTTCATCTTGGTAGCCATTGACTATTTCACAAAGTGGGTTGAGGCGACTTCTTTCGCTTCCGTTACCAAGAATATTGCTGCCCGGTTCATCAAACAGAAACTCATATGTTGGTACGGTATCCCGGAGAGGATCATCAAAGACAATGGTACGAATCTCAACAATACTATGATCACCGCATTGCGCGAGCAATTCAAGATCCAACACCATAATTATTCCCCTTATCGACCAAAGATGAATGGTGTTGTCGAAGCCGCAAATAAGAACATCAAAAAGATCATACAGAAAATGACAGTAACCTACAAAGACTGGCATGAGATGCTACCATTCGCTCTCCATGATTACCGTACCATGGCGCGCACATCAACCGGGGCAACACCTTACTCTCTGGTATACAACATGGAGGTTGTTTTGCCTATTGAGGTCTAGATCCCTTCTCTGATAATCATGAAGGATGTAGGGCTGAATGAAGATGAATGGATCCAAACTCGACTTGATCAACTGAACTTGATTGATGAGAAAAGGCTTACTGCTGTCTGTCATGGTCAAATGTATCAAAAATGGATGATCAAGGCTTTCAACAAAAAGGTCAGACGCCAAGTGTATCGAGTCATGGATCATGTAATCAAGCGCATCATACTGCCGCAGGGTGATCCCAGGGGCAAATGGACTCCTACATACGAAGGACCGTTTGTGATCAAAATCATATTCTCTGGTGGAGCAATGATCTTAGCCACTATGGATGGCGACGACCTGCCGCACCCTGTGAATGCGAACATAGTCAAAAGAGACCCGCTAGGTTGACACACCTAGGCAAAACAAGGGCGTCTCGGCGAACCAAAAAGGTTTGGGCAAAAATTAGGGATAAAATAAAAAAAATTGTACACCCGACAAGTTGAAAACCCGAAAGGGCGACTTGGGCAAAAAAGGGTATCCCGGTGGACTGAAAACCCGAAAGGGCGGTCCAGGAAAAAGTTAGGGAATTAAAGTGTATAACTATATCTCGTTGGATCACCTTGCAAACAACCTTTGGCTTCGACTGACAAACTCAACGGGTCTAATCAATTCAATCAACTTCGGACAAGGCGGCAAGTGGACAAGACGTTCATAGACATGAAGGCTATATCAGAATGGGAACCCCATGGGATTATTGCACATAGCTATCTTTTCTTTGTATCAAATTTTCATTTTTTACGATGATATTGCATTACTAGAATGTTTGTCTCATTGTACAAAAAAAAGATTTATTCAAGTTAATACAAAGATACCCCTTTGAAAGTGGAAAACTATCTATTTTTTCTTTATTTCTGTGTTTTGTTTACAAAAGCGTCCAATGATTTATTTTTGAACATATGCATTTGAATGTAACTATTGTTTACAAATGAACAAAAATAGAAAGACAATCACTAATGGATTTAAGAAATAGGGTAATATCTTTAGACTATAAAATCCCCCACAGTGTGTAGCTTAATGATATCAAGCTCCCTCACATCCCCGGCAGAACAAAGCTTCCAGTTATCAATCCATAGTAAAGGTCGCCCAATTTCTCAGGATTCTCCAACAAGATTTCACAAACAATACACGACGTTCCCCTTACAACAGAGTTTATTTCTCTAACAAATAGAAGTTCATCAACTCATCAGCACTTCAAAGCATGAAGACTTACACTCCATGTCCCCAACAGCAGTCAGTGATTCATTTTTCCCTAATCCAACAGTATTACGGCAACATAGCTTACATGCCCATACATCACATCCATACATCATAAACATCTATGACACAAATGCATACGACATAATTTCATTCATTTGATAGAACATCATTGTACAATGCATTTCATACATCATGATATTGCATATAAATAATCTTCCATCTCTTCAGGAAAGATCAGTCAGCGGATGGCTATCATCAATAATTTACAAAGGGTCATAGATTAATACTTGAAACAAGCTAGGAAAATTATCTACACGACCAGCTAAAGCAATCCTGCATGGGTTTCTTCTCATTCAACTCTCAGATACAGTTCAGATACGCTCCAGACACAGACGTCATTCTAATACTCATTCAGATTCATCTCTCAGAAATAGTTCATATACGCTCCAGACAAGGACGCCATTCTGATACTCATTCATATTCAGTTCTTAGATATAGTTCAGATACACTCCAAACACGAACGCCATTCTGATACTCATTCAGATTCAGTTCTCAGATACAGTTCAGATACGCTCCAGACATAGACGTCATTCTGATACTCATTCAGATTCAGTTCTCAGATACAGTTCAGATACGCTTCATACACGGACGCCATTCTGATACTCATTCAGATTCAATTCTCAGATACAGTTCAGATACGCTCCAAACACGGACGCCATTCTAATACTCATTCAAATTCAATTCTCAGATACAGTTCATATACGCTCCAAACACAGATGCCATCCTGATACTCATTCATATTTAGCTTTCGAATACAGTTCAAATACGCTCCAGATACAGATGCCATCCTGATACTTATTCATATTTAGCTTTCAGATACGCTCCAGATACGGATGCCATCCTGATACTCATTCAGATTCAGCTTTCAGATACAATTTAGATACGCTCCATACACGGACTCCATTCTGATACTCATTCAAATTCAACTTTCATAAACGAGTCAAATACAATCCATTTATGGATATTATTCTAGTACTCAGCCCAACACATCCACTATTCCAGTGTAAATCAACCAGAGATTTATTCTGACACTTCTTCTATTCCTACCAACAATTATTTTGGATGGCATCTACAAGCCCATCTCCAATAATTTTCCATATCCTCTCTAAATGTCATCTTTAAGCCCATTCCCTACACCATCAACCATCACATCCTCGAGTGCAAATTTCTGGGCATTCTAGTGTCCAATCATCTTCCACCTTCAAGTCACGAATGGCAAATCCGCCAATCTAACTCTTCAGGTTTAAGAATATTGAACAGGGGCAGATGTTGTACCCCAAAATTTTCTCTCTCACTTATCAAATATTTTCTCACAAAGATCTCTCTTGGTTCAAGACTACACTAGGGTTGATCAACTCAAGACACCTCCTTAAGCACTGATGAGTAAAATTAGGGTTTGAGATTGCACAAAGATAATTGAAATTTTAATGCTTCATATGACTTTAGTGGATCATTATGGACCCCCAATATTACTCATGTCAAGTTTCAAGTCTTGGATCACATTTTTGCTCAATCAATTGAGCAGTTGACCTAAAAATCATCTGTGTTGGGGAAAAAGTCAACTGTGGCCAATTTACAGTTAAACTTCATAATTTTTTATCCATATCAACATTATAAACTCATATATATCATTTGATCAAGTTTGTATCATAACTCCTCAAGAAATTTGATCAAATCATCAAAAGGGTAAAATGGTCAAAATTAGGGTTTTGACTAAGAAAGGGCAATTTCTGATTTTTGACCTAGCAAATGGTTAATTGGTTTGATGCATGATCTCAATAGTTCAATTGCATCATTTTGACCTAATGGAATGACTCAAAACATTGCTCAAGATCAATTGGATTGATAGTGAATTTTTAGTCAACTGATCAAAAGTCAACTGTATACTGAAAAGTCAAACTTTGACTTTTTGGTCAAAATCAAGTGTAAAATATCACAATTCATAAAAACATGTCAAAATATGAAACTTATTCATCAGAAATCAAAAAGTCAAGATTTTATTTTGAAAAGTCAAAGTTTTCAAACTTAGAAATTTTTCTAAGTGTTGAAAACTTCATGTTTTTTTACAACTTTGAGCCAATTTTTCACCATGATGCAAGATGATTCAAAAGAAACTTTCATCATGAAAGTTGTAGATCTCCATGATATCTACAAAATTTCTTTAAACAACTTCTTCTAAAATTGCTTGGATCTCAAATTATTAATTCATAAAGTCATGGTCTTGAAATTAAACACTTAGTGAAATTTTACCCTAATTTAAGCAGGATTTTGACCTAACTTCATGGCACTTTTTCATATAGTTCCAAGGGGAATTTTCAAAAGTGATTCAAAGATGGGTTGTATAGAACATTACAAGCTTTCCAAAATGTCTAAGAACTCCTTGAGATCATTCTTGAGCAGGGAGAATCGAAGAGAGGAAGTTAGGGTTTCAAACTAAAATTATAGGTCATTTTGTGATGAACAAAGATTCAAATTTCAAACCTATGTTATATAATCTCTACTTTACAGGCCTCAAACTTGTTAGGAACTCCATAATTAATTGCTTGCATAACTGTTAGAGGTCTCAACTCAAGCATTCAATGCAATGCCATGATTTATATCAATTTTAGGAAGAAAGTGCACAATGCCATTTTGAAAAAATAGCTTTATGCACAAAACTTGTTCTTGAGCCTTGCAATGGTTTTCTTCTGATCATACACGTCCCATAACTCAAGAGAAGTTTGTCTCAAGCCTTACAATCACCCAGCCCATGCTTGTACTTCATCTTGGAACCATGCTCCCACTTTTCTTCAAAATCAAGTAACAAAGCAATTCGTCTAGAACTTGTACTTTTGACCCTCCCAAGCACAAAAACCTTCTCATTAATTATGTACAAGTCTTTGGAAACAAAACACACGCATGCTTAAGACCTAAAAACACCAAGAACTCAGAACTGCGTCATATACCTCCATTCTTGTATAACCTGACCAAAAGTTTGAAACTCATATCTCCCTCGTGCGTTTTCAAGCCTTTTTGTTCCTAAAGCTTCTAAACATCATTTATAACTCATCCCTCACCTTGCTACAAGACTGTAACATCATTAACACCATCCTCCATTTTCAAATAGTTTTGCACTTGGACGTCTCTAAAACTCCTCAGGCACTTTCAGCTCAAGCTAAGCATCACATTAGCTTCCTGAGAACTTGAGGAAGCTAATCCAATCATTGGAACTCACGAAATGTTGCTCAAACTCAAAACACGATACCCTCTTGCAAGGTGAGTTTTCTGACTTTTGAACTCTTCATACAAGCATCATTAATAGTTTATTTGTAAATAAGAAATGTAGGTATCATTGTCCTGAAGCTAATCATGTCCTTAGATTTCATTTATATTGCTTAAGGAGTTAGAATTTTGAATCTGAACATCCTGGAAAAGTTAGGTCAGAATTTGGTACCATTCAAAATTCATGCTTATTTTTTAGAATTAGTTTAAGTTGTTTACATTTCTGGAATCATGGTGAAATTTTACACAACTTTCATGTTTACATTTTTGCAAATGGTTGAGAAATGAACAAGTTGCAGGGCTTCTGGCTGGAGGTTAAAGATGAAGTACATTTAGGGCAAGACTTAGATTATATATTTGTTGTTTTACATAAGTTAATGGATGTATCACCACCCCAGTGGTTAAAGCGCGCGCCTGTCACCATGAGGTCCTGGGTTCAAGCCCCAGCGTGACCTTTTTTCATTTTTGACATTTTTTGACCCTTTTTCCCTTTGGGCTTTACTTTTTTGCTGCTTCTGACCCCCTCTGTCTTGTTATTCACACCCCTGGCCCATTATTTTATTTCCATTTTTTATTTATTTTTCCTTCATTTTATTTTTATTTCATATTTTTCTTTTATTATTTTTATTATTATTATTATCATTACTATCATTTTTTCTAAAAATATTTATATTTTATTATTTATATCAATTTAGTTTATTTTTCTTTACAAAGATAAAAGAACAAAAACCCTTTCTTTAATTAATTTCTTTTTTTTACTTAGATAATTTAATTTTTATTATTATTATATTATATTATTTATTTTTCTTGTAAAATTAAAATCAATTTAGAACTTAGGATTTTTATCTAATTATTCTTATTTTACTAGTTTAATTAAATTCACAAAAAACCCTAAAAAATTTGATTTCTTTAAATTAATTTAGTTTACTATTTTAATCTTAATTTCCTTATTTTTCTTAGCTAATTATTTTATTCTATTTGGTCAAAAAACCCTTTTCATAAAAAGACAAAAAAAAGCCATATTTCTTTACATTTACATTCTTGCATTTTTATCTTTATTTTTGTACATTTATTCAAATTCAATATGGTTGTAATAATTATTTAGATTTAATTTCTTGCAATATTCCCCATTTGTAATTTGTACACCCCCTCCCCTAAGTATTGTAATAGCGTAGTAATTTTAATTTCCGTAATTTATCGCTTTATATACAAAATGATAGTAATTAGGATTTTGTATGGAAAGACTAAAACCAATCAATAGTAAACCATAATCAAAGATAAGTCAAGCATGTAAATCAATACACTTGCACACAAACACCCCTAGGATAAATCCACTTGGTTTCCTTACAAAAATGGTCATATTATGCATATGAGGTATCTTAGCAAAGACAAGCAAAATACAAGATCATAGTCCCTCGATGACGATATCTATGTTGCCTTTCAAAATGATCTTAGTCCCTAAAGAAAATGCTAAAGATATCTTACAACATTGCTAATCATAGTGATACGATGACCCACGCCCGTCCCTTTTACATCCAAAGATAGGGTTACTTACCAAATCAATTGTAAGATAACAATGTCAAAGGAAAAAAGGAAATGAACATGGAAGACTTTTGAGTAGGTAGAATGTTCCTAGTTACTTGCTTCATTTCAAAACAAAACATCCTTGCTATTTTCAAAACAAACACCAACACTTCCAAAACATATTTTAAAACTTGAAAACATTTTCAAAAGATCAACACCTTTGTATACATTCTTACGAACGAGAATCATTACAAAGTTTTGCCTAGACAAAGGTCTCTTTACAAAATACTTTCAAAAACCACACAAAGCACATTTTTCAAACAAAAGCAAGTGATCTAGCAAGTAACTAAGAGCCCATGGAAAACCATGGATGAAAAGGGTGTTAATACCTTCTCTTTTCATAATCTACCCCCCAAACTCAAGAAACAATCTCAAATGTCTTTCCTGTGATTTTTCACCTTTCCTTTTGGATAAAAGAAAAGTCGGTGGCGACTCTTGCTAACCGCAACATTTGCGATCAAACACAAAACACCCAAGTCAGTTCTCCCACCGTATCACAAGTTCAGAAGTCGTCAGGGAGAAAACTGTGATTGTTATGTGGGCAAAACTTGAATCATTGTATATGAAAAAGTCTTTGACTCATAGGTTGTATCTGAAACAACAACTTTATTCATTCTGAATGATGGAGAACAAATCCATAGTTGAGCAGATTACAGAATTTCACAAGATTATTGATGATCTGGAGAATATTGAAGTGAGGATTGAAGATGATGACAAGGTTTTACTCCTTTTGAGTTCACTACCCAGATTCTTTGAGCACTTTAAGGATTCCCTTATTTATGGTGAGGAATGTACTATTACTTCGGATGAAGTCCAGACGATGGTGAAATCCAAAGAATTTTCAAAGTCGAAAGATTTGAAGATTGAAGATAATGGTGAAGGCTTAAATGTGTCAAGAGGAGGAGGTGAGCATAAAGGGATGTCCAAATTAAAGAGGTCTTACAAGTCAAAGATAAAATGTTTTAATCGTCAGAAAATCGATCACTTTAAAAGGGATTATCCTGAGAGAAAGGTCAATGAAGATTTTGTTCAAGCTGCAATTGCCTTTGGTGAAGAAAGTTATGAAGATGTCGGTACACTAGTAGTATCGAGTTTGGAAACTGAAGATAGTTGGGTCATTGACTCAGGTTGCTCTTATCACATGTGTCCAAGAATAGAATACTTTAAAACTTTGACGATGGTTCAAAGTGGAGTTGTCCGCCTTGGTGATAATAAGGCTTGCAAGGTTCATGGTATTGGTACGATCAGACTTAAAATGTTTGATGATCGTGAACTTCTTATTCACAATGTGAGGTATGTTCCATAACTCAAGCAATTTTTATTTATTTATAAGTATGTTTGATGATCTAGGCTATTTTACTATAGTTGAACATGAAGTGTTGAAGATTTCGCGTGATGAATTGATTATTACTAAAGGGTCTAAAATATGTGGTCCATATATTTTAGAATATTCAAATATTGTTATTCATTCATCATTAACTAGTGGAGACTTTTATGATAAAGAAGAACTATGAGATTTGGGTTTAAGACGTTATGAATGCCTTGAGAAAGTTTCAAAGGAGTATAATGAATTTTGCATAAATCAAGGGATAAAAATGCATGTTGCCACTGAGTTACTATTGAGTTTTTTGGAAAAAGTTGAGGTTAAAACAACTTATTTGGCTGGTAGAGAATTCTTCAGAAGGAGAATAGTGAAAACCAAGGGAGAAACCTGATAAAAACTATAACGAAGAAAACTCATTGAGGCAGAGTTTCTTACTATGGATGCTAGCATTAGTGAGGGAACGGTTACAAAGATATTTGATTATCATTTGATTCATGATAAGGTAAGAAGAGTTATTATAGCATCTTAAAGGGACGATTATGCTAGCATTTGATATTATGTTTTTAATGTGGCTGAAGGACTGCAAAATAAAAGAAGAAAAACTTTCAGGGAGGCATTTGAAAACAGGTGGAGTCAAGGGTGGTTGAAAAATCATACTTGTAGGCTTGTTAAATTACCTAAGCAGAAAAGTGTAAATGCTAATAAGTGTATGCAAGTGGCAAGATCAAGATTCAAGGGTTGTTTGAATTTGATAAGGGTTATTGATTAGAGTTTCAACCTGGTAGAGAGCAACAATATTGTTGATGGTTAAATTTAAATCAACACGGTTTAAAGTCAAGATGAAGATTGTTGGAATATGCCTTAAATTTTTTGTTGATGAAGAGAATAAAACATGTTTCGAGGTTGCCAAAAAATAATATGATCTAAGCAATTTACGTGTATCAGGTTTGGTCGGTTCGGTTCATCGATCAATTCATTATTAAAATATTTTATATTAATTTAGAGATCATATAAATTAATATAAAAATATATTATAAAATATTTATAATATTCTAAAAGATATTATAAAATATATATTTATAAAAGATATATATTTATAATATTCTAAAAGATATCATAAGATATATATTTATAATAGTCTAAGAGATATTATAAGATATTTATAATATTGGAGAGATATTATAAGTTTAAAATAATATCTTTTATTTTAATAATTAAGGAGATATTCTTTGATATTTGTTATAGATTTGTTGGATTTTGGCTATTATAAATGCATATCTTGTATTATTATAGTGTGACAATATCAGTGCTTAGAATAAGAGAGAACAAAGGTTTAAGGTATAGCATATATTTTATAATAAGGGAGAGCAAAAGTTTAAGGTATAGCATATAATTTTGGTTATTCCCAGAGAAATCTTAGAAAGACAACGATTTTGGAAACCTTTTTGAACGCCTTTGTTTTTGGGAAACTGAAGGTAAATGTTGTTTTCTTGTAACTCATCTGTAATTTGTTGTAACAACTTTTTGAGTATAGTGAATTATGAAGTTGCCCTCTCTCCCAGAGTAAATCGTTTGATCGGGTAAACAAACCTTCATCTTTTTCTCGTCTCTAATATTATTTATGTACAAATTATTATTACCGTACACATTTATTTTAATTGCTACTATTATTTATCTCACAAATTTATATTAAATTTTATCGTAATTCACTACAAGATTCACAACAATTATTTTTTTTAAAAATAATTTTAAATATTTCATCTTTTTTCTACCACTTTTTTAAATAACAAAATTTCAAAAAACATAATATTTTAAAAACAAATATAAATTTATTATAATGTTAAATTTTTACAACGACTATTTAATTTATTAAAATTAAAATTATTATTTTTAATTTATGAAAAATAAATTTGAAATATTATTTATGTTTAATTATACTTTATTTCATCTATTTTATTTCATTTACGGTCATAATATTTTCTTAAATTCAAATAGTTTTGTCTCTATTTTTAAATCTTTGCTAATATTCGACGACATGTCTATTTTTAACGGCATACAATTTATTTATTTTATTTTTAAAGTTATTTATAGATTTTTTTAACCTCTTTTTCATTGTTTTTCACTAAAAATTTATAATTTATCAATTTTCCAATGACATTTTATTTATATTTTATATTTTTAAAACTTTTATATGATTATTTACCACATTTTATAAGCGATGCATAATTTTTTAAATACTATCATCTATTTTAAGTACAAAAATGTAAAGGAGAATCAAAACTATTTTAATTTAAAAGGGTATATATATATATATATATATATATATATATATATATATATATATATATATATATATATATATATATATATATATATATATATATATATATATATATATATATATATATATATATATATATATATATATATATATATATATATATATATATATATATATATATATATATATATATATATATATATATATATATATATATATATATATATATATATATATATATATATATATATATATATATATATATATATATATATATATATATATATATATATATATATATATATATATATATATATATATATATATATATATATATATATTATTCTTAAAAATGTGAAATTAGAATTCATATTTCTTATATTATTTTATGATTCTAACCGAAATATGAGTTGTTAAATTTTTTATTTTTTATTCTAATTTCAGAGGATTTAAATCTCACATACCAATTAAAAAATAATAATTTTGCAAACTTTATTATTTTAAATTAAATTTTTAGATTAAAATTATTTTTTTTAATAAAAAATTTAGAGGTTAAAGTAATGTTTTAAAAACCGAACTAGAGAAAGAATCATTAAAACATGCGGGTTAAGGTTCAATTGATTCAATCGATTCAATCGATTATCTGTGATTGAACCGTATATTAAATTTAAATCAAATAAATAAATAAATAAATATATTATTAAACATCCTAATAAAATTTATATCATAATTTATAAAATAAAGTTCTCAAATAAACACGATATTAATAAACAAGCTTAAAAAAGAAGAAGAATGTAATGTAAGACCCAATCAAAACTCAGAAAATTAGTTAAAGACCAATATTTATATGTTTGTTCTAATTGTTTAACTCAAAGCCACAAGTTCTTCATCAGTATAAATTTTCACATCTCTTCCAAGACCAACATCAATTATCCCGTGTACACAAACATTATATTATTTCTTCCCTTTCTATTTGCATTTACATTGTCTCATGTTTTTCAATTTTATTCTTTATTTTACATCTATACAATTTCAAATGTTTGCTATAATTATTTTTTAGATTTAAACAAATAAGTAAAATGAAGTAAAACATAAAAAAAATTATCTTTATTTTTTTGAACCGTTTGATTCACGAAAACCGGTTCCGATTTTACGGTTATTTTAGTTTTTCGCGATTGAAGAAATTTTATCCTAATTTTTTAGACCTAACAGTTTATTGGTTCAAACCAGACCAGATTAGACAGAGATTCAAGTTTAACCGGTTCAATCGACTGGTTCAATTCGATTTTTAAAATATTGGGTTAAAGGTAGTACGCTGAAGGTGTAAAATTGTTTTACTCCACCATCCAATTGAATTTTATCATTCCTCCATGTCAAATCACTATTTTTAAAATTAAACTGTGATTTGACGGAATACATGATAGTAATTGATTGACAATGTAAAAATATTTTACACTGTCGGTGTGTTGTACCCCAAAATTTGCCCTCGTATTTTTTCCACAAGAAATCACAGCCTCGGGCGTTTCCTGATTTTTCAGATTGGCATAAGAATCAGTCAAATAGACTTTTTCTTATCAGTCTATCCAAATTAGGGTTTTCATGGCTCTGGAACAGTTCACACAGTTTGCTTAGGGTTTGGTTGATTTTGGCTCAGGTTTTGATCAGGCAGACGTTTCTTTGACATTTAACCAAGAACCAGGGTTTTGTGCGTGCATTCTCAGAAAGAATTAATTTTGCAGTTCTTTTCAGTTTACTCTGATATTTGGATTGAGGCATTTGAGTTGAGAACTTGCAGTGTTTGACTAAATCAGTGAAAAGAGGCATATGGACGTTTGTTTGATTTGACTGTGCATTGCTGTGGCTATTTGAAACGCCAGGTTTATTAATTGATCGATGCTAAAACCACTGTGTTTATTAATTGTTTATTTATTCTAAGTTAGGATAATTGGAATTTATTTCCATTTATTATAATTTAAGAATTTATAAGTAATTAAATAAACAGCTAAAAAAAAAGAGGGAATTAACTGATCAAAAGGATTTTTATTTATTCATCTTTAAATTGTTTTGTTACAAATTATTATTTGAACAACGGTAAATTTATTTACATTTTTGTTTACAATAATAATTTTACAAATGATTAAATTTGAAATAAAACTATCCTAAATATTCCTAAGTCTTCAAATCTTCAATTTTTACTGCTACTCCTCTCCATTTGATTTTTTATCTACAAATAAGAAACAAAAGAAAAGTCAAAGCAGATAAAATAATTAAAGGTAGACAGATAAAAAATAAATTCATCATTAAAGGCGACTGGCCGGAATCAGTTTGCTCTCTCTGCAAATCACGAGATTTCTCCCGGTTCACAAAGAGGGATGGAATGTCTTTCAATTT
This sequence comes from Vicia faba, assembly GCA_948472305.1. Classification (NCBI taxonomy): domain Eukaryota; kingdom Viridiplantae; phylum Streptophyta; class Magnoliopsida; order Fabales; family Fabaceae; genus Vicia; species Vicia faba. The sequence goes on from OX451736.1 coordinate 1,035,882,220, forward strand.
AAGAATGAAATGCACAAAAGTATGATTGCACAAATTCAAAATTGTCACACATGCTGCCTAGTTTCAAGTTTTCAACCAAAGGAATCAAATCAATTGAAAAGGGCACAAAGCTGCATAGTTCATAAAATGCCAAACAAAATCCAAAGGCAAACTGAACTGAACTAGAACTACAAAGTTCCAATTTCAAACTTTCCACAAGCTGCCAAAAGCTACCCAAAAGTTGTCAAGAAGTACAAAGAGGCATAAAATCTGGAAAAAGAGATAAGAGATATGCAGAGTAAACCAACTAGTGCAAGCAACATCAAGGTTACATCATTTTCAGACCAGTCACCTTTTCAGAATAAGGACATCATAAGCAATAAAAAAATGCTTAAAAACTGTCAAGAGAGAGAGAGAGAGAGAAGAGGAAAAGAAGATAGGATTACAGGCTTTAGGCTTGAAGAAAGAAAGATATAAAACAAACTGTAATAACACAATACAAGGAAGGCAGAAATATCAAAAGGCCAAGAACACAAACTATATCATAAATATACAGAATTGCCTCCAAAAACCATAAAAAGCTTTCACTTGTCCAAAACCTGCATTAAAAGAGCTCTAAGCCTAAATCTGCATAAAAGATTCAAACATAAACTGTGTCAAAGCTTCAGCATCAAAAGGCCAAAACCTGTGTTAACCTCACAACAAAAACATAAAACCTGCCTCAAAGCTGCTTCAAGCAAGCCTAAGCATCAGCCTGCATATGCCTTAAAGCAAGACCCTGTAACAAAAGCCATGAGCCTACAAAAACTCTCAACCCATGACCTGCAACCTGCATAAGCCTTTCAAGCCTTGCATCAACCAAACACAAATTCACAACACCGGCCTGTAAGCACACCAAGCCTCAAACACACCAAGCCTTACTATTCAAAACACCTACCATGTCCAAGCCAAAAAAAACAGCATATCCAAACCTCACCAAAGCCTTACCTGATTCAAACCCTCAACCTTTTCAAAACCTGCTAAAGCCTAAAACTTCAAAGGCCTGTAACCATTCAAAGCTCCTAGCCTAAAAGCCAAAAGCCCTCAAACAATACAAACTATCAAGCCCCAAACTGAAGCAACCAAAGCCCTCAGAACTGTAATTCATCACGGGGCAGAAATCATCAATTAATCTCAGGGCAAACCATGAGCTAGGCAACAGAAGCAAGCCAACAAGAAGAGGAGGAAAAGGCAACTCAAGCATACTCAGAAACATACCAAATATCTCAGCATACCAGAAACACACAAGCAATCCCAAAGGCCCTCAGAGGAAGCCTCATCACAGGGCAAGCATACAACGCAATAACCAACATCAACAGGTATCTCAGCAAGCAAACCATGAGCTAGGCAACAGAAGCGAATAAAAGAGAAGAAGATAAAGAAGTTCGTTTTCAGATAGTCATCATCAAACCCAACAAAAGGCAAAAAAAATAAAGATACCAGGAAGAGCAAGTTCACAGCATCATGTGTATCCTTCCGTCCGGCCACCATAGGCGCCTCCGACCCCCTCCTCCTCCGTCTCCAATAAAGGTAGTATTTCTTCTCCCTCCTTTCAAAATCTCATGTGAACAACAACATAAAAGAAATCAGAAACAGAGCTAAAACATACACGATATGAACTAAAACCCTAACGCGAACGACTCAGAAATCGCTACCTTGTATAAACCCTCGCTGGAGCGATCCATGGAGGGAGAAGAAACGGGTGATGGCGCCTGGTTGGCCTTAGGTAGAGGAAAGTTCAGTAACTTGGCCGGAGAAGATGAAGAGGAAACGAAGAGAGTGAACAGCGCCTCTGTCTCACGAACCCTAACCCTTTTCCAAATGACATAAAACATTGCAACCCTAAACGAAAAGATCAAACTTGCACAATGGGCCTTGCCCTTTTCCAGTAGCATAAGCCCATTAAACGCGCACCTACCTTTTGTTGTTTCTCAGTGAGTTTTGGTTGGGCCCATAATCCACCCTTAAGCCCATTCCTTTTTTATACACAACTTAACTTCTTTTTTTCTTAATAATAATAATATTACTAACACTAACATTAATACATAATACATAAAACTTAAAACTTTGTTTTCTTTTATTTTATTAAAACTCTTTTTTATTTAAATGTAAATCTTGATTAAAACATTTATAAAAGATACATAAAGAAATAGATTTTTAGTTTGAATATTCTTTTTTTAACTAAAACATTTTGTACATAAAAATACTAAATACAGATACACTAACATTAATACATGAAAAAATAGAATTTCTTAAAACCATTTTCTTTTCTTTTATTAAAACCTTTTGTTTTGTACATAAAGACAAAAATACAAGAATACAAAAACAAATTAAATAAACAAAACACTTAATTTTTCATTAAGTTCACATCTCAACCTGTAAATAAATCACATACACATTTACACATACACTTACACATTTACAATACACATCTGATTATCTTTATACATTGACACATTTTACATTGCCTTTATTCTTTGTACATTGCTAAATATTACATTTGAGATCGCAATTCGATTTGGTTGTAATTATTTGAACACTACTCCCATTTAAGTCTCATCCCCATTTGTAAACATTTGTACCCCCACTCCCGGATACTTATTTGTAATAGCGTAGACTTTAAATTCCCGCAATTTACCGCTTTCAAATATACCATGGTTAGACCTAGGGTTTGTATGTACATAAAATCAAACACTAGATAACCTAATACAAGACAAATACATGAAATCAATACACAATCACATTCGCACCCCTAGGGTAATCCCACATGTTGCCTTCCAAAATGGGCCATGCTTGCACGTTGAGTATCTTTGGCAAAACAAAACAAATCCAAATGATCATAGTCCCTCGATGACGCTTTCGAAAGTCGCCTATCAAAAATGATCAAGTCCCTTCAAACAAATTGCCAAAGACACTTGGCATCATTGCATTCATGGTCCATACGATGACCCGCGTCTGTCCCGTTAAACATCCTAATGCAAGATTGTCCACCAAATACAATGGTGGAACAAAATTGTTAAAAGGGGTTAAAACATGAGAAAAACCTTTGAGTAAATTTAGGGGTAGACAAACTCTTAGTTACTTGATCAAACTTGCAAAACGCTTGCCTACCTTTTCAAAATCCACATTCCACAAACACTTTCAAAAACAAATTTTCAAAAACATTTGAAACATCTTTTCGAAAAGATACACACCTTTGTAAAACACTCAAACACGAGTCATTACATTGGTTGCCTAAGACAAGGCATCTTCTTCAAAAACATTTTCAAAACACACATACACACCACAATTTCAAGCAATTTGAAAATCAAAGGCGAGTGATCTAAAACCAAGTAACTAAGAGCCCATGGATAACCATGGATGAAAAGGGTGATAATAACTTCCCTTTTCATAATCTACCCCCGAACCCACGAAACATCTCAAAAGGTTTTTCCTGTGCTTTTTAACCTTTCCTTTAGGATAAAATAAAAAGTCGGTGGCGACTCTTGCTAAACCGAACAAGTGCGAATAACAAACGCAAAACTCAAGTCAGTTCTCCCACCGTATCACAGAACTGGCGACTCTATTGGGGATTGAATCTAAAAGTGGGGTTACCTTAGGGTTTAGATCACATTTACATTCTTGCTTTGATTGCCTTGATTGCTTTACTTTTTTGGTCCTTGTTTGGGTTTGTTATAAATCCTACACCCGGATTTGGGGGCACCTTTTTAGGTAAATAGCAAAAAAACTGTGAGGGAACTGTGCGGGGTATATCGACACGGTTGAAGCAGTAAGCTATGTTAATGTGACATATTTGTGAGTACCGATAACCCTTGAGTTCAGTCAAGGAGAGTACGGGGTCGCTGAGTGATGTCGTGAAGCACTAACGAACTCTTAGAACCTTAATTGACCATCTTAGCCTTTTTAAGGGTAGTGAGATGACCGACTTTGGTGCAGTCCGATGTTGGTAGATACTCGATACTACACTCATTGAGGGTTGTTTTCTTGGAATATTTTGGTCGCCAGTTAAGTGGCTAAACCAAAACAATGAACACATAAAACAATCCAATGATATTGAGCTCCTCAGAACCCGGTTTCTATTTTAGGACAGGATGAGCCAACTAACTTCAAGAGGGTACTTACCTACAACCCCATGCAAGCCTAAACCTAAGGACTTGTTTGCTTTGTGTGAATATGATTGCCTGTATATACACTCACTTGCTTTTTTGCATACATGTACATAACATCATAACATCATACCATAGCATTTTCAATAACCATTTCAAGGATCTCGAGGGTTCTTTTGATGCAGGGTTACGTTGAACCAGACGTCTACCAAAGGGCAAGAGGTTTCTCCTCTAAACAAATGCCATTAAAGATCAAGTGCAACAACTTGAATCGGGGGCTATGACCCACTTGACATGGTGAGCTTGATTCTCGTGGAAAGACATCCACCGGCACAAAGTTCTCCAATCAAAGATCAAGTACAACAACTTGAATCGGGGGCTATGACCAACTTGACATGGTGAGCTTGATTCTCGTGGAAAGACATCCACCGGTGCAAAGTCCTTCGATCAAAGATCAAAGTTCAACCTCTAACATTCTCTTGTGTTTACCCCAAGAGATCCTTGAAACCATGCATCCACATATCATGCATTGCATCTTGACAATTTTTCCTTTTTCAGGTTTCCTTACTCTCATACTGTTTATTTCAGTAAGAGATGGCTCTAGAAAGGACTGTCAAGGATATCCAGGACCAGACTGCTCAGCTGCAGGAAATGTTCTTGAACCTGTCACTGGGGCAAGAAGAAATGAAAGCTCTCCTCACAAAGGGCTTGGTCCAGGAGAATTCAAACAATGCCAGGAGTGACCAGCTGGGGGAACTACAGTTTGATTTGGCAACATTGAGGATCCAAGTGATGGGGCAGCTAGTGGGCCAGATGGCTCTCATCCAAGACTTGTCTCAAATACAGGAGGAACTCAGAGTTCTCGTCAACCAACTGCTTCGGAACAACCAACTAGGGCAAACATATGAGGTTGAAGAGCAAGTTACCACTCAACCCTCATCCAGACAAGAAGACAAGGGGAAGGCTCCTCTGCTTGATTCAGGGTAACAAGCCCAACAACAACCTCGTCAGCGTCAACGGGGTAATCGGTGTAAGCAAAATACGTCGGGAAGACAGTTCACTGAGACTGACATACCGTCATCTCTGATCCTAGAGCGCTTGTTAGAGGTCAATCTGACTGCTTTGAGGGATCCTATCCGGAAGCCCAATACCTCTGCTCCTAACTATCATCCCGATGCATTTTGTGTTCACCACTCCTACAGCCCGGGACATGACACCGACGGCTGTTGGGCCTTGAAGAACAAGATTCAAGATCTGATTAACATTGGAGTGCTGAGGTTCACGCCAGACGGCGAGATGAAAATCTTCCGTTAAGGGTTTCTCCACCTGAAGTGACAAAGCTCAAACTGAGAGATTCTTGCTTCATTCGAATTTTCAAAGTTGTAATTTCTTTTGATTCAAACAATTATCTATTGATGTTAAACTCTGTTTCATTAATGCATTGCATATGTTTGTCTTGAATTCATCCATTTGTTTTCACTACTCTTATGCTTTCTTTATGATATTTGACTCTTGATAAAAAGCTGCAAGCCTTTAGAGGGAGGATGACGAAATAATACTGTAATCTCACACAATATGCTTTTGAACAGACCTCACTGATGATGTACATGCATTTCTTTCAATTCCCAAACACTGGAGTTATAAGGAAGATAATCCCTAGTCAACCCCTTCGAGCCAAAGAAGTAGGAGTTTTCTGTTCTAAACAATCAAAACCTTTGATATAAACCTGGGGCGGGTAGTATCTCAGTTAATTCAAAAGAAAATATGCATTGAAGCCGCAAACTCTCAGTTCGTAACACAATGAACGACATCAACAAAAGAAAGCATTCCTTTGGAATCAAGAGACAAGGGTGGTTCCCTATCACATAGGCAGTCAATCTCTCAAAAGAGAAAAGTCCACCAAGCCAAAACCTGTAAAGGAGGCTTAAGAAAGCTGGGGCATCCCGCTGACTGTGATCTCGAAAACAGAAACAGTCAGGCAAAAGTTAGGGATAACAAATCAAAATCAAAATAGAGAGGTCATTACAAATCCTCAAAAACATGAAAAATGTTGCAAAAGAAAAAAGGAGATGATGACTGTCTCCCAAACTCAACTGGTGAACCATCACCCAAAAGTCGTTCCAAACTCGAATAGAGCTCGACGCACAATTAACTGAGCTTAGGGTTGAAGAACATCACGAAGAGAGGGTGGGTACAAATATACTTTGAGCATTTTATCCTTTGTTTCTTAAACCGTGAACCAAGCCACGTTACAACCCTTCAAAGTCCTAATTGAAGCATGGGTTAGTTCGAAAGCATACTGTTACCAAAGGTATCCTGACTCCTGTAAGGCCTTGCTCTAAATCATATGTTGATCTGTCTTATAAAAAGTTTTCTGCTAAAAAACGCATTTTTCAAAACTTCGAGACAAACATAAAGTGTGCATTGCTTGAATATCATTGTTCGCATTTGGCTACTTGTTTGACAGCGAAGAAATTCATACAGCGAATGTTCGGAGGAACGAAAACTCTCTCAGTGATTTAAAATCACTTCAAAAGGACGACACTTCCATTACAAGTCTCCTATCAACAAGGGGCATGACATGTCACCATACAATTAACCTGGGGCAGTCCAGTCAAGGTTTCAACAGATCTTTCAAAGTTCAGTTAAACTGGGGCAGTCCAGTCAAGATTTCAAGAAATCTCTCAATTGCAAAGTAACCTGAAGAGACTCCTTCATCATCACTTGGGGCATTCGAATGTCAAAAGTGTTCAAACAATTCCTTCATCACCTGTTGGAAGATACGGTCCAGATGTGCTCCAGACACAGTTGCCATTCTGTCACCTTATAGGTGTTTAGGTATTGGCTTGCATTTTTGGTAAATCCCAAGTGTATGTGTGAATGTCATGACTGATGTCATAACATTCTAGTTCAGTTTGTACTGACTCATTAGGTACCTTTGCAGAAAAATATTGTAATTCAAATACTGATGTTTATAAGTGTGTATCTGAGCATTTTGCAAAATGATCACATTTTGCTAAATCAGTAGACAAGTTTTCTCAGATGTCATAACAGATGTTATGACATTCTGTTCTGAACTAACATGATTGCAGGATTGGATAAGTCTGAGTTTTTTCAGGAAATAACTCAGTCCTTCCTGAACAGAATCCTGCGTTTTCTGAGGGGTAACCTAGCTCAACCCTAACCTGGTTAATAAAGTCCTGTGACCTGGTCTTTAGGTCAAACGGAACTAACCCTAGGTTTTTAGAAACCCTAACTGAAGTTGCAGCTGCTATATATTCAACAGAGCTGCTGTTTTTCAAGGATGGATTTTATTGATTAGAAGATCATTTGTAATCTGTATAGATTTGATTATTGTACTCCAAGCAATTATCATTGTGATAAGTGCCTTGGAATAGGTTTCTAATTGTAAGGGTTGTGTAGCACTCTAAGCTTTGAAGCAAGAGTGTTTGAATGTTCCTTGACTAAAGCTGTGAAGCAGAGTCAAGATAGTTGTGTACATCACTCAAAGCTGTGAAGCAAGAGTGATTGTGTTGCTTGATTAAAAAGCTGTGAAGCTTAATCAAGTGTTTGTTTTTGAAGAGTGTCTTCATCAATTCTTAAGTCAAATTGGTTTATGTATCACTGCTGTGATTGAGGGGGAGTGAGTAGGAACTCAGGTTTAAGTTGTACTTAGATTGGAATTGCATTGGGTAGGTCTTAAGTGAAGGAGATAAACTGGTTGGTTTATTCCTGAATTAAAATCTCTTATAGTGGATTTCCTCCCTGGCTTGGTAGCCCCCAGAGTAGGTGTTGTTGCACACTGAACTGGGTAAACAATTGACTGTGTTCTTTATTGCTTTTGTATTTACTGTCATATAGTAAGTCAGATACGGTGTCATAACATTGAACGTGACATTAAGTATCTGCAGCCAGAATTTCAATTGGCATAAGAGCAGGCACCCTGCCTGTATTACTGGGTGAGATCTAGGGATATCACTTTCTGGCACTATGGACAAAGAAGGAGTTTTTGGAAATAGACCACCCATTCTGGACGGAACCAATTATGACTACTGGAAACCTCGTATGATTGCCTTCCTAAAATCTCTGGACAAAAAGGCTTGGAGAGCTGCTGACAAAGGATGGATTCATCCCACCATAACTGAGATAGATGGGACAATCAGTCTGAAGCCTGAGAAAGATTGGAGTAAAGAAGAAGATGAGTTAGCTCTGGGAAATTCAAAAGCTTTAAATGCCTTGTTCAATGGAATTGATAGAAACATTTTCAGACTAGTACATCAATATGAACTGGCCAAGGAAGTTTGGGACACTCTCAAAACTACTCATGAGGGCACTTCCAAAGTAAAAATGTCAAGGCTTCAGATGTTGACTACCAAATTTGAGAATCTAAAAATGATGGAAGATGAAACCATTCATGAGTTTCACATGAACATCTTGGAGATTGCCAACACCTTAGGAGCACTGGGAGAAAAGATGTCAGAAGAAAAACTGGTGAGGAAGATTCTCAGATCCTTACCTAAAAGATTTGCAATGAAGGTAACTGCCATAGAGGAAGCCCAGGACATTAGCAAGTTGAAAGTGGATGAACTTATTGGGTCTCTTCAGACTTTTGAGATGGGAATCACTGAGAATGGTGACAAGAAGAACAAAAGCATAGCACTTGTATCCAACACTGATGTTGAATACAAGGAAGATGAAGAAGAAAACATATCAGAAGCTATTGCCATGCTTGGAAGACAGTTCAACAGGCTCATCAAAAGAATGGACCCAAAGTCAAGGTCTAATGTTCATAACATTCCCTCTGACATTGACAGTTCCAGCAGAAGACCAAGGTCAGAAGATAAGGGAAACCAAGGCAGAGGTATTCAATGCCATGTATGTGAAGGATTTGGACATATTCGAGCTGAATGTCCTACCTTTCTTAAGAAACAAAAGAAAGGAATGACTGTTACTTGGTCTGACTATGATTCAGAAAGTAATTCTGAAGAAGAATCTGCCAAACTAGTTACTGCCCTAACTAGTGTTTGTACTTCTGAAAGTGACACTAGTGATGAAGAAGTGACATTTGAAGAACTGGCTGATACCTACAAGAAATTGTGTATCAGAAGTGCTGAAGTCTGTGTGCAGAATGAGAAACAATCAAAACTCATTATAAAGCTGGAGGCTGAAAAAAGGGCAAATCTTGAAACTATAAGTCATCTAGAAGAAGAAGTTCAATTGCTGAACTCACAACTGAATCAAATGACCAAATCTGTCAAGATGTTGACCAATGGAACAGACAAATTGGAAGAGATCCTTCAGGTTGGACAAAATGTGGGAAATAAATTTGGACTAGGATTTATGGAAGCAAAGAAATCTGGTACTGGTAAGCAAATGTCAAAACGGATGTCTCAACACAACTCTCAACATCAGGAACAGAGACATATGAAGAAAAGGTACCAAAGATGGAAATGTCATCATTGTGGGAGATATGGTCACATAAAGCCCTTCTGCTTCAGACTACATGGATATCCTAATCAGAACTCAGGTGTCAAACCTAAGTCTAAAAAGGTACCACATGCTCCTAAATGGAAGAAAAAGGCTACTGCACTGATAGCTCACACTTCCCTGAGGGTCTCTGCAAAGGAAGATTGGTACTTTGACAGTGGATGTTCCAGACACATGACTGGATTCAAAAATCTCCTCAATAATGTTATGCCTCACACCACCAGTTTTGTGACCTTTGGAGATGGTGCTAAAGGTGAAGTCAAAGGAGTTGGTAATTTGGACTGCCCTGGAGTTCCAAGTCTGAATAAAGTACTGCTGGTAAAAGGGTTGACTGCTAATCTCATTAGTATCAGTCAATTATGTGATCTAGGATTCAAGGTCAACTTCTCAAGATCTGAATGTCTAGTAATTAATGAAAAACTAGAAGTTGTAATGAGAGGAATCAAATCCAAAGATAATTGTTACGTGTGGCAGCCTGAGAACACTGTTATCTCCACTGTGTGTCAAATCATCAAAGAAGAAAAAGAGATGAAACTGTGGCAGCATAAGCTTGGTCTCCTTCATCCAAGAAGAATGAAAAGAGCTATTTCTATGGAAGCTGTCAGAAGAACTCCAAAACTACAGGTTGATAATATCTGTGATGTGGCAAATAAACTTGAAGAAGAATGTGTTATCAGAACCTTAAGTCATCTTGACAAGGATGTTGGAAATAACAAGTCAAATAAATTCTGTTCTCAAAACATCTGGTCAAAACAGATGCTCCCTGAGTACAATGTTACACAAGATGTTGTGACATTGTGTTGTGACAATCTGAAAACAATCAACATTTCCTTGAACCCTATTGACTTTGAAGAGAAGAAGGCATTTAAACTGGAACATAGTTTCTCTAAGCTTCAGCTAACTGATTCTTCTACCAAGGCTCTTGTTGGAAATAAACTTGAAAATTTGAGGGGCAGGTTGGGTATTCACCAACATGAGAAATTATAGCAATTAATTTTGCTTAAAACAAGGGTTGAAGGGATTAATTTTATTAAGTCTATATTTAGTGGGTTAATCATATTCTTTCACAATTCCTTCAAAAGCTTTAAGAAGTTGAAGAGACTCCCTTTTATCCCCTACCTCTCAGTTCCTTGCAACCTGTTTCCTCCTCCCAATCAAAGATTTTTCTCAAACTGCTACCATTACTCAAAGTCAATCAAAATGTCTCAGACATCGTCTTCAACCATGGCGACTTCGTCTTCCTCATCATCGTCATCATCTGACCAAGATTCTAGGGCAATCACTACATGCATAGAATCTGAAGTTCTTGAGGTCACTCCTCTCGGGGAGATGGCAACTGACCCAGCCAGAGTCAAAAAGCTCAGAACCAGACATGCAGGAAGAGCTCAAGCTACAGCCTCTGGTAATTCTTCTCATCCTTCGTCTTCTGTACCTAATAGAGAAGGATCAGTTCAAGTACACCAAGCTATTGCTAGGCTGGTTACTAGTATACTGAGTGGCAACCAATCTGTACCGGGGATTTCTATCCCTTTAAATCAATCAGAAAGTCCAAATGTGGAAGGTTCTGAAAATGTAGATGTCACTGAGAATGTTGTGACACCAAAAGACAACATTCAGAACCCCTCTGAAAAGGCTGCTGATCCACCTATCATTGATGTGGATGAAGATTACTCAGATAATGAACTGATTGCTAATGTGAACCCTAGTATAGCTAGGAGATTGATGAAAAGAAAGAGTAGTCAGAATGATAAACCTGATGCTAAGAAATCCAAGGCTGAAGGCATGGCTGAGAAAAGTATTCAGACAAAAGGGAAGAAGGCCCAGGTGCATACTGCTAGACAACCAATCTCTAAGAAGAGTAAAGAACCTGAAACTTCTGATTCTGATGAGGAATCAGAATTTGAGATTGATATTGAAGAAACTCCCATCAGAAGGAAGCTCCCCTCCAGCAAGATTGCTAGAGTGCCTGAAGTGCCAACAGACAACATCTCTTTTCATCATCCTGACAATGCAAACAGATGGAAGTATGTTTGCTTAAAGAGAATAGCCTTAGAGAGAGAACTCAACAATGATGCCTTGGAGTGCAAAGACATCATGGATCTGATCAAGAATGCTGGGCTAATGAAGACAGTAATAAAGTTTAACAAATGTTATGAAAATCTGGTCAAGGAGTTTGTAGTGAACTTGTCAAATGATTGTGCTGATGGAAGGTCAGCTGACTTTGAAAGTGTTTTTGTTAGAGGAAGAAGGGTCAAGTTCTCTCCATCAGAAATCAACAAGTTTCTTGGAAGAACAAATAAGGACTGTCCTGATCTAGAGGCAACTGACAATGAAGTTTGTCTAACCATCACAGCCAGGCAAGTAAAGTGCTGGCCCTTAAAAGGGAAGCTGAATGCTAGTAAACTCAGCATGAAATTTGCCATCTTGCATAAAATAGGTGCAGCCAACTGGGTGCCTACAAATCACAAATCAACTATCTCCACAGGATTGGGGAGATTTATCTATGCTGTGGGAACCAAGACTGCTTTTGACTATGGGAGGTACATCTTTGAACAAACTTTAAAGCATGCTGGCAGTTATGCTGTCAAAGGACCAATTTCCTTTCCCTCCCTCCTTTGTGGAATCATCCTTGCACAATACCCTGATATCCTTGTGGCAAGAGATACAGTCTGCAAAAGAGCTCCTGCCCTTGGCCTGCACTACAAACTGTTTCAGGGATCTCATGCTCCAGACATTGTCATAACATCAGCTGAGACATCGTCTGTAAAGACCCAGTCCAAGACATCAGATGTCATAGTTGTTTTAAAAGAAACTTGCAAAGAGCTGGATGCTAGAAAAAGGACCCTAGAAATTATAATTGCCAGGCTAGAAAAGGAGGGAGTTGAAGAAAGCAGAAGGGAAGAAGGTGTAGAAGCTGAAGGACATCTCAACATTGAAGAAACTAGCTCCTCTGAGTCTGATGACAGTGCTTGAAGGTTGATTGCTGTTTGATGGTGTTGCTGGTTGGTTGCTGATATCTGGTGGAGTTTGGAAGTGTACTCTGTTGTTTTCTGCTGCTGATCTTATTATTTTGTTTTGGATAACTGTATAATTTTCTGAACATGTATCTTTGGCCCATTTGTGGCTAAAGAGGGGGAGAATATTTTGGTACTTACTTAATTAGTACTTGACATTCTATTTTTCTGCTGTCATTTATTTCTGCTGCTATCTATCTCTGATTGTTTAGGGTCTTTAGCCAAAAATCTGCCAAAGGGGGAGTTTGTAGGTGTTTAGGTATTGGCTTGCATTTTTGGTAAATCCCAAGTGTATGTGTGAATGTCATGACTGATGTCATAACATTCTAGTTCAGTTTGTACTGACTCATTAGGTACCTTTGCAGAAAAATATTGTAATTCAAATACTGATGTTTATAAGTGTGTATCTGAGCATTTTGCAAAATGATCACATTTTGCTAAATCAGTAGACAGGTTTTCTCAGATGTCATAACAGATGTTATGACATCCTGTTCTAAACTAACAGGATTGCAGGATTGGATAAGTCTGAGTTTTTTCAAGAAATAACTCAGTCCTTCCTGAACAGAATCCTGCGTTTTCTGAGGGGTAACCTAGCTCAACCCTAACCTGGTTAATAAAGTCCTGTGACTTGGTCTTTAGGTCAAACGGAATTAACCCTAGGTTTTTGGAAACCCTAACTGAAGTTGCAGCTGCTATATATTCAACAGAGCTGCTGTTTTTCAAGGATGGATTTTATTGATTAGAAGATCATTTGTAATCTGTATAGATTTGATTATTGTACTCCAAGCAATTATCATTGTGATAAGTGCCTTGGAATAGGTTTCTAATTGTAAGGGTTGTGTAACACTCTAAGCTTTGAAGCAAGAGTGTTTGAATGTTCCTTGACTAAAGCTGTGAAGCAGAGTCAAGATAGTTGTGTACATCACTCAAAGCTGTGAAGCAAGAGTGATTGTGTTGCTTGATTAAAAAGCTGTGAAGCTTAATCAAGTGTTTGTTTTTGAAGAGTGTCTTCATCAATTCTTAAGTCAAATTGGTTTATGTATCACTGCTGTGATTGAGGGGGAGTGAGTAGGAACTCAGGTTTAAGTTGTACTTAGATTGGAATTGCATTGGGTAGGTCTTAAGTGAAGGAGATAAACTGGTTGGTTTATTCCTGAATTAAAATCTCTTATAGTGGATTTCCTCCCTGGCTTGGTAGCCCCCAGAGTAGGTGTTGTTGCACACTGAACTGGGTAAACAATTGACTGTGTTCTTTATTGCTTTTGTATTTACTGTCATATAGTAAGTCAGATACGGTGTCATAACATTGAACGTGACATTAAGTATCTGCAACCGGAATTTCACACCTTTCTTAAGTTCCAGATCAACACATGTAACAAGCCAGGAAAACATCTGTGGACGACTGATTATGGATTAACACCTGTAACAAGCCAGGAAATTATCTACATCACCACTTGGGGCATTCGAATGTCAAAAGTGTTCAACAATTCCTTCATCACCTGTTGGAAGATACGGTCCAGATGTGCTCCAGACACGGTTGCCATTTTGTCACCTTTCTTAAGTTCCAGATCAACACCTATAACAAGCCAGGAAAACATCTGTGGACGACTGATTGTGGATTAACACCTGTAACAAGCCAGAAAATTATCTACATCACCACTTGGGGCATTCGAATGTCAAAAGTGTTCAACAATTCCTTCATCACCTGTTGGAAGATACGGTCCAGATGTGCTTCAGACACGGTTGCCATTCTGTCACCTTTCTTAAGTTCCAGATCAACACCTGTAACAAGCCAGGAAAGCATCTGTGGACGACTGATTATGGATTAACACCTGTAACAAGCCAGGAAATTATCTACATCACCACTTGGGGCATTCGAATGTCAAAAGTGTTCAACAATTCCTTCATCACCTGTTGGAAGATACGGTCCAGATGTGCTCCAGACACAGTTTCCATTCTGTCACCTTTCTTAAGTTCCAGATCAACACCTGTAACAAGCCAGGAAAATATCTGTGGACGACTGATTGTGGATTAACACCTGTAACAAGCTAGGAAATTATCTACATCACCACTTGGGGCATTCGAATGTCAAAAGTGTTCAACAATTCCTTCATCACCTGTTGGAAGATACGGTCCAGATGTGCTCCAGACACGGTTGCCATTCTGTCACCTTTCTTAAGTTCCAGATCAACACCTGTAACAAGCCAGGAAAATATCTGTGGACGACTGATTGTGGATTAACACCTGTAACAAGCCAGGAAATTATCTACATCACCACTTGGGGCATTTGAATGTCAAAAGTGTTCAACAATTCCTTCATCACCTGTTGGAAGATACGGTCCAGATGTGCTCCAGACACGGTTGCCATTCTGTCACCTTTCTAAAGTTCCAGATCAACACCTGTAACAAGCCAAAAAAATATCTGTGGACGACTGATTGTGGATTAACACCTGTAACAAGCCAGGAAATTATCTACATCACCACTTGGGGCATTCGAATGTCAAAAGTGTTCAACAATTCCTTCATCACCTGTTGGAAGATGTTAGTTTTACACGGACTCATCATCAAGAAACCCTACACCGGTTCCTTCTCAAAACTCAAAAGATTCTTGTAATCCCCAACCAGAGAGCCTTACAGAATCTAATTCCCCTCAGAATCAAGTTTCAAAATCCCCAGTGGAGCCAAAACTATCAATCCCCAGCGGAGTTCATCAAGTTCCCCAACTTAACTTATCAACGGTATCCCCAGCGGAGCTCTCATCAAAACCTCAGCGAAGTATCTCTTCCTACAGAGTAATTCCCTGCAGAGTAATCTCTCCAACAAGTTTATTCCCCAACGGAGTCATCTTCTCCTACCGGTTTATTCTTGCAACCATCATCCCCAGCGGAAGCGAAGAACTCTACTCTTTAACATCAACCCAGGATCCCACAAGCTCTCGGCAGTCGTCAAGGATTTATTTTCCTAGTCGAAAACACATTCATAGACATTTCACATTTTATACATCATGACGCATGCATATATGCATCATATCACACAATCTCATTTATTCTTGAAAACATCATGACCTCATGCATCTCATACATCATGACATTGCATACAACTGATGTATTGCCTTTTCAGGAAAAAGGACACTCCAAAGATGATTACTATCAACTGTCACAATTCCAGATTCGATTCCTGTATCTAGCCAGGGCATATATGAAGAGTTTGAAGATTCGATTCCTGTATCCATCCAGAGCATATCTGTAGACGACTAATTCCATATTCGATTCCTGCATCTAGCCAGGGCATATCTGTGAGTGTTTGATTGTAGATTCGATACTTGTATCCAGCCAGGGCATGTCTGCATGAAGAGACTGAAGATCAACCCCTGTAACAGGCCAGGAAATTATCTTTCTTTCTCAAGTACGCAAGTTCTCGCTAAGGAATCTCTTACGCGATCGACACACAATTCCAAATGGCATCTATAAGCCCATTCTCGACAAAGTTCCGTCACACCTCCCGATGGCATCTGTAAGCCCATCTCCACAACTATCCATTACACTTCCAAATGGCATCTATAAGCCCATTCCCGACAAGGTTCTGTCACATCCCTAGATGGCATCTCTAAGCCCATCACCAAATGGCATCTGTAAGCCCATTCCCTCTACCATCACGTCATCGAGTGCAAATTTTTGGGCACTCTAGTGTCCAATCTCCTTTTACCCTCGAGTCGCGAAAGGAAAACTTGTCAATCTAACTTTTCAGGTTCAAGAAGATTGAACAGGGGCAACTGTTGTACCCCAAAATTTACCCTCGTATTTTTTCCACAAGAAATCACAGCCTCGGGCGTTTCCTGATTTTTCAGATTGGCATAAGAATCAGTCAAATAGACTTTTTCTTATCAGTCTATCCAAATTAGGGTTTTCATGGCTCTGGAACAGTTCACACAGTTTGCTTAGGGTTTGGTTGATTTTGGTTCAGGTTTTGATCAGACAGACGTTTCTTTGACATTTAACCAAGAACCAGGGTTTTGTGCGCGCATTCTCAGAAAGAATTAATTTTGCAGTTCTTTTCAGTTTACTCTGATATTTGGATTGAGGCATTTGAGTTGAGAACTTGCAGTGTTTGACTAAATCAGTGAAAAGAGGCATATGGACGTTTGTTTGATTTGACTGTGCATTGCTGTGGCTATTTGAAACGCCAGGTTTATTAATTGATCGATGCTAAAACCACAGTGTTTATTAATTGTTTATTTATTCTAAGTTAGGATAATTGGAATTTATTTCCATTTATTATAATTTAAGAATTTATAAGTAATTAAATAAACAGCTAAAAAAAGAGAGAGGGAATTAACTGATCAAAAGGATTTTTATTTATTCATATTTAAATTGTTTTGTTACAAATTATTATTTGAACAACGGTAAATTTATTTACATTTTTGTTTACAATAATAATTTTACAAATGATTAAATTTGAAATAAAACTATCCTAAATATTCCTAAGTCTTCAAATCTTCAGCTTTTACTGCTACTCCTCTCCATTTGATTTTTCATCTGCAAATAAGAAACAAAAGAAAAGTCAAAGCAGATAAAATAATTAAAGATAGACAGATAAAAAATAAATTCATCATTAAAGGCGACTGGCCGGAATCAGTTTGCCCTCTCTGCAAATCACGAGATTTCTCCCGGTTAACAAAGAGGGATGGAATGTCTTGCAATTTAAGAATGAAATGCACAAAAGTATGATTGCACAAATTCAAAATTGTCACACATGCTGCCTAGTTTCAAGTTTTCAACCAAAGGAACCAAATCAATTGAAAAGGGCACAAAGCTGCATAGTTCATAAAATGCCAAACAAAATCCAAAGGCAAACTGAACTGAACTAGAACTACAAAGTTCCAATTTCAAACTTTCCACAAGCTTCCAAAAGCTACCCAAAAGCTGTCAAGAAGTACAAAGAGGCATAAAATCTGGAAAAAGAGATAAGAGATATGCAGAGTAAACCAACTAGTGCAAGAAACATCAAGGTTACATCATTTTCAGACCAATCACCTTTTCAGAATAAGGACATCATAAGCAATAAAAAAATGCTTAAAAACTGTCAAGAGTGAGAGAGAAGAGGAAAAGAAGATAGGCTTACAGGCTTTAGGCTTGAAGAAAGAAAGATATAAAACAAACTGTAATAACACAGTACAAGGAAGGCAGAAATATCAAAAGGCCAAGAACACAAACTATATCATAAATATACAGAATTGCCTCCAAAAACCATAAAAAGCTTTCACTTGTCCAAAACCTGCATTAAAAGAGCTCTAAGCCTAAATCTGCATAAAAGATTCAAACACAAACCGTGTCAAAGCTTCAGCATCAAAAGGCCAAAACCTGTGTTAACCTCACAACAAAAACATAAAACCTGCCTCAAAGCTGCTTCAAGCAAGCCTAAGCATCAGCCTGCATATGCCTTAAAGCAAGACCCTGTAACAAAAGCCATGAGCCTACAAAAACTCTCAACCCATGACCTGCAACCTGCATAAGCCTTTCAAGCCTTGCATCAACCAAACACAAATTCACAACACAGGCCTGTAAGCATACTAAGCCTCAAACACACCAAGCCTTACTATTCAAAACACCTACCTGTCCAAGCCAAAAAAAAACAGCATATCCAAACCTCACCAAAGCCTTACCTGATTCAAACCCTCAACCTTTTCAAAACCTGCTAAAGCCTAAAACTTCAAAGGCCTGTAACCATTCAAAGCTCCTAGCCTAAAAGCCAAAAGCCCTCAAACAATACAAACTGTCAAGCCCCAAACTGAAGCAACCAAAGCCCTCAGAACTGTAATTCATCACTGGGCAGAAATCATCAATTAATCTCAGGGCAAACCATGAGCTAGGCAACAGAAGCAAGCCAACAAGAAGAGGAGGAAAAGGCAACTTAAGCATACTCAGAAACATACCAAATATCTCAGCATACCAGAAACACACAAGCAATCCCAAAGGCCCTCAGAGGAAGCCTCGTCACAGGGCAAGCATACAAGGCAATAACCAACATCAACAGGTATCTCAGCAAGCAAACCATGAGCTAGGCAACAGAAGCGAATAAAAGAGAAGAAGATAAAGAAGTTCGTTTTCAGATAGTCATCATCAAACCCAACAAAAGGCAAAAAAAAATAAAGATACCAGGAAGAGCAAGTTCACAGCATCACGTGTATCCTTCCGTCCGGCCACCATAGGCGCCTCCGACCCCCTCCTCCTCCGTCTCCAATAAAGGTAGTATTTCTTCTCCCTCCTTTCAAAATCTCATGTGAACAACAACATAAAAGAAATCAGAAACAGAGCTAAAACATACAAGATATGAACTAAAACCCTAACGCGAATGACTCAGAAATCGCTACCTTGTATAAACCCTCGCTGGAGCGATCCATGGAGGGAGAAGAAACGGGTGATGGCGCCTGGTTGGCCTTAGGTAGAGGAAAGTTTAGTAACTTGGCCGGAGAAGATGAAGAGGAAACGAAGAGAGTGAACAACGCCTCTGTCTCACGAACTCTAACCCTTTTCCAAATGACATAAAACATTGCAACCCTAAACGAAAAGATCAAACTTGCACAATGGGCCTTGCCCTTTTCCAGTAGCCTAAGCCCATTAAACGCGCACCTCCCTTTTGTTGTTTCTGAGTGAGTTTTGGTTGGGCCCATAATCCACCCTTAAGCCCATTCCTTTTTTATACACAACTTAACTTCTTTTTTTCGTAATAATAATATTACTAACACTAACATTAATACATAATACATAAAACTTAAAACTTTGTTTTCTTTTCTTTTATTAAAACTCTTTTTTATTTAAATGTAAATCTTGCTTAAAACATTTATAAAAGATACATAAAGAAATAGATTTTTAGTTTGAATATTCTTTTTTTAACTAAAACATTTTGTACATAAAAATACTAAATACAAATACACTAACATTAATACATGAAAAAATAGAATTTCTTATTACCATTTTCTTTTCTTTTATTTAAACCTTTTGTTTTGTACATAAAGACAAAAATACAAGAATACAAAAACAAATTAAATAAACAAAACACTTAATTTTTCATTAAGTTCACATCTCAACCTGTAAATAAATCACATACACATTTACACATACACTTACACATTTACAATACACATCTGATTATCTTTATACATTGACACATTTTACATTGTCTTTATTCTTTGTACATTGCTACATATTACATTTGAGATCGCAATTCGATTTGGTTGTAATTATTTGAACACTACTCCCATTTAAGTCTCATCCCCATTTGTAAACATTTGTACCCCCACTCTCGGATACTTATTTGTAATAGCGTAGACTTTAAATTTCCGCAATTTACCGCTTTCAAATATACCATGGTTAGACCTAGGGTTTGTATGTACATAAAATCAAACGCTAGATAACCTAATACAAGACAAATACATGAAATCAATACACAATCACACTCGCACCCCTAGGGTAATCCCACATGTTGCCTTCCAAAATGGGCCATGCTTGCACATTGAGTATCTTTGGCAAAACAAAACAAATCCAAATGATCATAGTCCCTCGATGACGCTTTCGGAAGTCGCCTATCAAAAATGATCAAGTCCCTTCAAACAAATTGCCAAAGACACTTGGCATCATTGCATTCATGGTCCATACAATGACCCGCGCCTGTCCCGTTAAACATCCTAATGCAAGATTGTCCACCAAATACAATGGTGGAACAAAATTGTTAAAAGGGGTTAAAACATGAGAAAAACCTTTGAGTAAATTTAGGGGTAGACAAACTCTTAGTTACTTGATCAAACTTGCAAAACGCTTGCCTACCTTTTCAAAATCCACATTCCACAAACACTTTCAAAAACAAATTTTCAAAAACATTTGAAACATCTTTTCGAAAAGATACACACCTTTGTAAAACACTCAAACACGAGTCATTATATTGGTTGCCTAAGACAAGGCATCTTCTTCAAAAACATTTTCAAAACACACACACACACACACACCACAATTTCAAGCAATTTGAAAATCAAAGGCAAGTGATCTAAAACCAAGTAACTAAGAGCCCATGGATAACCATGGATGAAAAGGGTGCTAATACCTTCCCTTTTCATAATCTACCCCCCGAACCCACGAAACATCTCAAAAGGTTTTTCCTGTGCTTTTTAACCTTTCCTTTAGGATAAAATAAAAAGTCGGTGGCGACTCTTGCTAAACCGAACAAGTGCGAATAACAAACGCAAAACTCAAGTCAGTTCTCCCACCGTATCACACGGTGCATATTCTTTTTTCTCAAAAATCTAAGACAAACATACTCTTAAGTTTTTCATTCAAACTTAAACTTTATAACATATCATGAAAATCGAAACAAATTTTGAATGGAGCATTAAAGAGTATTACCAAATCATCTTGGGAATTTCTTTTCCCACCCTTACACCTTCTTAGCCATCTCTGGCAGAATTTTGTTTTTACCTTCAGAATTTAGAGATGTATCTCCAAATGCACCATATTTTATTTTTTCTGGAGTATTTTCGAAGATGTATTGTCGAAATATTTTTTTCTTCTAAAATCAGGAGTGTTTCAGAGATACATATCAGAATTAGGACATTATATTAACAAATACGAACAACCACTCATCATTCTCATTTCTTCCAAATTCTAACTATCAAACACCCCAAAAACCTCCAAAATCTCTACTTTTAAAACTCATTCAAGTTTGTCTACTCATTTGCACTTGTTACAACTCACTCCAACTCTCAATTTCAACACATTTCAACAACTCTAAAAGCTTCATATTTGAGTAAGTTCTCCAATCCCTTTTAATCTTTGCATTTGTATTTTAAGTTGTTTAGATTATGCATAATCTGTAAAAAGCTTGCTTTTATGTGTAAAAATTGGATTTTGGTGTAAAAATGAAGCTATTAGGTTGAAGCTTTGGTTACGGAAGTCACGTGTGTTTTTAGAGATACATCTCCGAAAACCCCTCTGAGGAGTTTTGGAGATGCATCTCCGAAAATATGCTTGAGTTTATGTTTATTTTTTAATTTTCAAACATGTTCTTATTCGTTCGCCTTCCTTTGATTAACGATTATTTGTTTTTTTAGAAAAATGACAGAGAACCCCAACAAATTGAGACTTGGTAGGCCTAGTCAAACTACATCCGCTCGACGAGAAAAAGCTGAGCAGACTACGAGGTGTCGAGGATGCGATCGGATACCGCAGAAGGAAGTGGAGGGAACATCAACTTCTGCTCCGAGGAGTCGCCTTTCACGTGCGTCCTCATCTAGGAATTACGTGCGTCCTCACACCTGGATCGGATTGTCCATAATGATATCTTATAGAAGCCGTTCGAGATCACCGAGAGATTATCCAATTCGACTCCATCTCACTCTATTCTGGGTGGTTGGTATGTGGGACTAATACCGTGGTCAGGTATCTGTCTGAGCGATGCATGCGGCAGTCTGACTATGTGCAGACCATACCCAAACTCCCTTTCAATCTGCTCCTGACACCATTGTCTGTCGGAAGCTCGATGACATCTTTCAGGATTAGGAGAATCATATGGTACCAGATGAGTGTCAGATGATGCAGACATCTAACAGTTGCCATTGTGTTGAGGGATACGTGACATAGTTTTATACAATGTCACATTCTATCATGACATCAGATGTTCCTGGACGTCCACGTAGGCAAGCTCACGAGGAGATCTTAGAGAATCATAAGGTCGATGATTATCATATGTATCATTGACTGGGGCAGTCCTGAGGCGGTGACCATTGTAGAGAGGATGGTTGGAGAGATAGAGAGTGCGGCAGAATGCAGTAGACATAGGATGGGCCAGAGAGTGAGGATCAGACATACGTAGTACACTATGTCTTCTTCTTTTTTTCAGAACAATTAATGAATAATTATTGTGTTTTTTATTTTAAACAATCTATTGTGTCTATTATCGTTTTTTTATGCCTTATCATTTTTCATTTGTGTTTTTATTATCGTTTTCATCTAATTATTTATCATCACATTGATAATTTTTTTTTAAAATATCACTGTCCAGGGTTTCAGAGATGCATCTCCGAAAATATCATTACATATTTAAATATAATGTCCAAGTCCAAACAAATTATTTTCAAAAATGCATCTACGAAACACTTTGATTTGTGATGCGTTCAGAGATGCATCTGCAAAAGATATTTTCAAATTTTCAAAAATTTTTCTCCACCCATAAAAGATGTACAAAGACGTTCTCAATCCTCTTTTCACGAATACAAAAATAATCATATTGTTGAGTATATTCAATAAAGCAATACAGATCAATAAAAAATTCCTTTTAAAATTTAAACCTTTTTAATTTAACAAATTTTAAATATTGTAAAAAGCATGAACTTGTTGCTCTTTCCATATCAACATAAAGAAAATTCAAAACATGATAACATATTAATACTTATTTTATCTATAAAATTGACTTATTTGTAAAAACAATTATTTCAAAATAAATAATTTCTGCAACGTTATTTATTTACTAAAATACTAAGATTTTTTAACATAAATACGTTATTAAATTGATAAGATTGAGACAGGAATACGTTAATTACTCCAAAAACCAAATTTATAATCTCGAAAACAATGGGACAAGGCTGCCACGTTTCAGAACGTAGATTTAGGGAGCAAAGTAGATTATGGTACTGGATTCCCTCCAATAATATAATATAATAAAAATTAATAAAATAAAATAATAAATTATGGTTCGCTTTCTGCAACGTTATTTATTTACTAAAATAAGATTTTTTAAACATAAAAGAGGCTGGATCCGATTCATGCCACGCCATTCCGGTTACAAAAATTCTTATACACGGCGGTGTTGGCGGCGGAACCTCTTCGGCTTTTCACCGGAGCTTTCACCGCCTCCTTCATCTCCTTACCTTCTTCTTACTTCACCGCATTGAATTAATCTGACAGAAACTGCGTGATTTTCGGCTCCTGTTTCTTCGATTTGTGCTTCCTGTTGTCTATGGATCCGGGCTCTAGAAGCTTCATTTCTCGCTGTTTTGAAGTCTCTATCACGGTTCTGCTTCCGGTGATTTGAATTTGGTAGCTGATTTGGTTTGATTGATGCTTTTGCAGGTGTTGGTTCGTTTTAATACCCTAATTTTGAAGATAATGATTTTTTCTGCATTTTTGTTAATTACTATTGGAATTTGTAGATCTTTGAGACCACGGTGTATGAAATTTTTTTCAACTCTTGCTTTTTTTAAAAAGTAAAATCTTTGCTGTTTATATTTTGGGGGTGGGAGAAGATGAATTAGGTTATTTACTTGTTATGCTGTTGCTGTATTGAAAAATGTGATAATTTTGTTGCATAAAAATGAAGACTTTGCTTAAAGTCAAGTTTTTGTGATGAGGGTAAACCTTTTTAATAATGGGTTATGAATGTGACGTTGTTTTTATTTTTTTGCTGTGAATGTTGGGTTAAAAATTTTGTTTTTGCGTGGAATTGTGTAGTTAGTGTTTCGATGCATTGAATGTAGAGATATGTCTGTATCCAGTGTATCTGTGGCGAGAGGAACTTTCTGTTTGTAGTTATATACAATATCAGCATGTGTATAGGTATTAGCATTATGAAAAATTGGATTAGTTTATGTAATCGTAAGTTAAGTATGTTTTCTGATTTTCAGAGTGGAGAATGATTTTGGATCTGTTTTGATGTTTGCAGATTTTGTGGTGGAAGTAAAATTGATATGCTGAGCAAAAATGTCGTTGAGAAGTATAGTAAGGGAACTCAAAGAAATGAGGGATGGGATTGGTAACACTTCGAGGCGAGGTGTAGGAAGTAGGCATTCACAGCGTCGGACGAAGTCACACATTGTTCCTGATATCACTTTAACATCACTTGAACCTATTCAGCAAGGACAATGGGCAAATATACCATCTGAATTGCTTCTTGATATAATTCGGAGGGTAGAAGAGACCGAGACTTCTTGGCCTGCACGTGCGGTTGTCGTTTCTTGTGCTTCCGTGTGTAAATCATGGAGGGCTGTTACCAAAGAGATTGTCCAGACTCCCGAGCAGTGTGGAAGGTTGACATTTCCTATTTCGCTAAAGCAGGTGATTAATTCTTCACTCCTTTTTTGGCCCATTTATTTTTTGCTTTTCCATTTAGGTTGTTCCGCATCTTATGTTCTCTACTTTTTGTGTATGAATAGCCGGGTCCTCGTGACTCTCCGATTCAGTGCTTCATTCGGAGGGACCGAGAAACTTCTGCATATCTATTGTACTATGGATTGGTGCCATGTAAGTTTGCTTTAATGCTGATGATGTTGCAGATTTACTCAATTTCTTTAATTTTTTTCTAATCAGGGTGTTGTCTTGTTTTTGGATCATTCTCGAAAACTTGGAATTAATGAATTTAGATCATGAACTGCAATTTTCTTGCACTAAAAATATGTAGTGTTTTTCATATATTAATTATTACACAGTGATCACGTCATCATCTTGAGAACTGTTCTCAAATTAATTACATGGTATTCACACATGCGCCGGCTTTGTAATATATTTGAAATTCTAAATACTAATAATTATACAAAATCTTTTTTTTAATGTTCTAATAAATTGTACTGCAAATTCTATGGTGTAGTCCATGTTAGACCGATACTTGAAAAGTTGTTTGCAACTATAATGCGATTGACGTTGCCTCATAGTTGAGAAACTACTCGTTTAATGTCGATTTGACAAAAAAAGGGAGCCCGGAGTCCGGGTGCCTCAAAACATCATTTTTTCCCCTTAGTCTGAGTTATCAATCCTGGATAGCGGAGCGGAGCGGCCGACCCCAAAAATGGGATAGCCGAATTACCGCTATTTGACTATTTTTTAGACTAATTTTATGAATAATCTATTAAACATATATATAATGTAAAATCAAACAAAGAAGAGGAATAATCTATTAAATGACCATTCCTTAAAAGACCAGAGGTAATAAAAAACAAATATAAAATACAACCAGATTTATTTATTTTAAGGGTAAATCTGG
This sequence comes from Vicia faba, assembly GCA_948472305.1. Classification (NCBI taxonomy): domain Eukaryota; kingdom Viridiplantae; phylum Streptophyta; class Magnoliopsida; order Fabales; family Fabaceae; genus Vicia; species Vicia faba. Next base: position 1,035,907,865 of record OX451736.1, read on the forward strand.
GTTTTGGTGTTCAAAACAATTCAAACCCACTCGGGCTGGGAAGTGCCCTGCTCCTGCTACCTGCTAAACATCAAATAGCGGAGGGTCACCGCTCCAGGCCGATATCCTGGGATAGCGCCGATAGCGTCCACTATCATAACTCTGCCCTTAGTTTTGTCAAACTAGCACCAATCAAGTCACTGTCCCAGACGTGGGCAGAAGAGGATTGCGAGGTTATACTTTGAGGAGTGGTGTTAGTTTTGTCGGAGGTTTGGGTGATTTAATATGCTGGTCTACCCTAGAGGCTGCTAAATTTTAAATGAAATGAACTTTTCTTCTTTCAATGACAATAGAAATGCATTTCTTTGAAGTCATAATTAAACTAAATAATGAGTCATAAATAACTACGAAAAGATGTTCTTTTTTATTGTTGGATTGAAGTTAAAGCGGTCTAGTTCCTGTTTCCGCTGTGAGTTGACAGCTTTTTATTTTTTAAGTTCTCAAAGGCTATTTGAATAGAAGAACCTATGGGTAAACCTCAACCCATTTGTGTGTTGTTTTCCTCCGTTCAATCCATCTTGATGAATTATATAGATTGAACTCTTGAGACTGATAATTTGAGAAACTTGTTTTGTTTTTTCTAATACAGCTGAAAATGAGACTGATAAGCTGCTACTAGCTGCCAAAAAGATAAGGAGGGCAACAGGCACAGACTTCATCATATCTTTGGTTGCCGACGATTTTTCTCGGACCAGCAATGCCTACGTTGGAAAACTCAGGCATGTTTTGGTTGATAGAAATTTTACTTGCCCACTTTTCAAATTTCCACCGTTCTCTTATTTCCATCTCTAACCTATGATAAATTAACAGGTCTAATTTTTTGGGCACCAAGTTCACTATATATGATAGCCAACCTCCACATGGAGCTGGAATTCAACCAAATAGTCGGTCCAGTAGGAGATTCCATTCTAAGCAGGTATCTCCAAGAGTTCCAGCATGTAACTATATTGTTAGCACCATTGCCTATGAGCTGAATGTTCTCCGCACGAGAGGGCCTAGAAGAATGAACTGCATCATGACCTCGATACCTGTCTCAGCTGTTCAGGAAGGGGGCAATGCTCCAACTCCTACATCTTTTCCTCAAATTACTGATGAACATTTTTGTTCCGCACCAGCACCGAAAGGTAAAGGTCCAATTGGAGATTTAAGCAATTCAACCTTCTTAGAGATGCCGCCGGTGCAGAGCCAAGGCCCTATTGATTCTCTGGTACTTAAAAACAAGTCTCCCAGATGGCATGAACAGCTGCAGTGCTGGTGCCTAAACTTCAAGGGTCGTGTTACAGTGGCTTCGGTTAAGAACTTTCAACTTGTGGCTGCTGTTGAGCCATCTCATAATGTTTCCGCCGCAGAGCAAGAAAAGGTTATCTTGCAGTTTGGAAAAATTGGAAAAGATATATTTACTATGGATTACCGTTATCCACTCTCTGCCTTCCAAGCCTTTGCAATATGCTTGAGCAGCTTTGATACAAAACCAGCCTGTGAATGAGACCCATGCCACTGGGTCATTGTCTGATGGTTTTTCTCCCCATTTATATATATGTAAAATTTGCTAGACACGGCATGGTGAGATGCAAGCTGACTAATGCGGTCGTTAGTATTTCCCCTTTATGTTAGTTGTTGTATCTGTAATTTTAACCTTTATGTTGTTTCATAGCCCTGTATCTGTAATTTTAACCTTCATGTTGTTTCATAGCCCTGCAATTAAAGTTATGTTAGTTGATGTATCTGTAATTTTAACCTTTATGTTGTTTCATAGCCCTGCAACTAAATTTAAGTTTATTGAATTTTCAATCCTAGAATATACAGTCTTGTGATATTTCTCACCAATGGATGTCTTTTTTCATTTTTGTAGTGTTTTGTTGTTGTAGATACTCTTTTATTATGATCTCCGTTTTTACTCAATTGTCATTAGCTGTCATTCAAATATGCAAGTATAATTTATACTATACTTTCAATTGGTAATTTTCTAATTTTGGTTCCCTTCAATAAGAAATGATTGCACTTGCTGCATTCACAAATTTTGGCCATTTGAGATTGAATGGCTTTAAGGTTGAATTTTTGAATAAGTAATTAAATAGAGTTTGCAAATAGGATGATTGGTTGCTGACAGAGAATAGAGCTTTCTGCAAGCCAATAGGTTTGGAGAAGAAACACCTTTCTCAGTCTTTTGGTGCTGCTGTTGCTGTAAAGCCTTCTGACTCATCTAATTTCTTCTGGTAAAGTTCTTCTTATATCTCATCTGAACTTGTATTGCAGCTTAAAGTTCTATGCCCTTTCTCAAAACTCAAAAGGCTATAGGGGATTGAACTGGAGTATTTGGCTTCAAGTTCAATACTGCTTATGCTTAATAAACCAAATCACATTCATTGGCTTGAAAAAAGTAAATATACAACAAGAATAATACTATTAACTAGCACAAATGCAGAAGTGTTTAATATATATACAATAAGAATACACAAAAACAATAGGAAAGTGGTCACTAGAATGTTGACAGGAAAAGGAAAAAAGGAAAACAATCAACTATACCATCAATTAACAAGCCCTACTGTTATAGTGCCTACTATAAACATAGCACTGCTATATATTACAATTGCAAAACTTGCTGTTACAGTGCAAAATTAAGCAGCAGTGTTTTGTGAATGAATATTTAATGCTAAAAATGCTACAAGTTTGAGATTAAGTATTAAGGCTAACAACGGCAAAACTTATATATTACACATCTATAAAGATTGAGGCACCATGCATAAATTATATCTGCTACCCATCAATCCAAAATGGTTCTTGTGAAGCATGTGATATGTACTCCCCACAATAGTATCATAAGTATTTTGAGAAATCCATGTTCACCTTTTGGTTTTTAATGCATGTGAACTAGGCTTTGAGAACAATCCTAGTTTCTTCAGAAATTTTGATCTTTTTGTTGTTCTATTTTCTTCTGTGTGACTGTTGGAATCTTCAAAAGTGTTGTTGGTAATTGGTTGAGAGGGCCTGTTATTCTCATTCTCAACATACTCTGCATCTCGCAAAAGATGAAGCAATTCCACGGCACTTTCTTTTCCTTTATCATTTCCATTCTGTGAGATATAGAAAAGAGGAGCAATAATCTCTTCATCCAAAATCAACTTACAATAATCCACACTTTTAGAGCATGAACATAGAGATAGAAGAACAGAAAGTGCATGTTCTTGCTCCTCATTACTTCCAGTCTCAAGTATTTCAGCAATAGAAGCTATGCATCCCTTTGTTTCTGCAATTGAATTTCTACCCTCTTCTGTGTCACATATGTTTTTCAATATGTATATGCAGTATCTCAAGACGGCTCTATCTTTGAAAAATGGAAGCAATTTCTGGATGCAATTGTGCGATAACATGTGCAGACAAACTTCACTATTGAAGGAAAAATTGTATAATATTCTTATAGCTTGTTGTTGGAACCCTCTGTTATCAGAATCAAGTAATTTTAAGACAGAAGTGAGTGCACTTGATGCTTCAATTTTGGATTTGCTATTTCCAGATAGTTCTTCCATTATGGCAAGTACTTCTCCTATCACTTCTGAATTAAGAAGACTTGCCAACATGATGAATGTATCTTCACTTAAATTATCCATACCATTTCTGCATGAAAATTACACACAAAATGTGTCATTGTAATATCAAAAGCAGGTGCTAAGATAAAGCAATCAAGCAGGCAAATTTTCAGGTTTGCGAGAAATTATGAATATTTCAAAACAGACTTTGAAATTCAGAACACTCTATCATATTAACCCGTGTCAGACAATTTTAGGAACTAAATTGTCCGGCCCTAAATAATGGGATCGGAGATTTTCTATTTCAGACACTATTTTGAAATTTATATGATTTCAGGGATTAAATTGATACTGTACTACAGTTTCCGAAACTATTTTGGTGATTTACTCTAGGACAAGGCATCAGATAGATAAAGACATTGATTTTTGAACATGAATAGGACTGCTTTTACAGGTGAATATAGTTTTATATTGGGTAGGGGAAGAAGAAATCATACCTGCAGCTATTCACAAATTCCAACAGAAGCTGAGTTCCAGATCTCAGTGCTTTTTCGTCCTGCAGATCATTTGCATTGCCCAAAAATTTGACTAGTGGTTCAACTAATTTTTCAGCTGACACAGACAAAATAGCTTGGCTATTGCTTTTCAAACGATCTTTCAAATCTTCAATGACCTTACATTGAGAATCCCATTGAAGATCATGAAGTTTAGGCAAGAGCATCAAATCTGTATCAGGTATCTCTGGTGCATGATCTCTATGCTTGTGAGAGTCTTCACTAGCCTTGCTCATCATCAAATTCAAGTCATGATTGGTCTTACCTCGTGACGCATCTGAAGTAAAACTAGTATCCAATGATCCAAGTGACATGATACTAAGATCCAGTGGCAAGTTCAAATCATTGAAATAACTTCCTAAACTCTTAATGGAGGTGATTGAAGCATCCAACAACTGAAAATCTTCTGCGTGTCTGCTTGGATCAGGAATGGAAACACCACTATTCTTGCACCACTTTGATATTAAGTCCTTCATGGCAACATTTGGAGTCGATGTCATATGAGGTAGTTCATTTTCTGTTTTTGGACATGTAGTTTTACCCTCATTAAACCACTTTGTTATCCACATTCTTTCATATGTTACTCCAGAAGCAATGATAACAGGATCATACATCAATCTTGAGGATATTGGACACTTATATTCCTCGGGTGGTATCCCTGTATCCAACTCACTCATGTGAGTTCTACACTGATCATATTCCGAGTTAGGATCCAGCTCAACACGATTGCTTCGTAGCGAATGGCAATTAGAGTTATTATCCTTTGCAGTCGGTTCTTTGCTACGAGAATAAACCTTCTCCATGTGTTCTCCCACCACCATGGATTTTCCATGTTTTTTCAATAGATACATAAGATATCTCAAGATCGATGTCTTTTTCTGGTCATTTGGTCCAATTTTATCTAGCAAATTTTTAATAGACCGTCCCTCGATTAATAAGGCCTTTTGTGATGTTATATTCAGCCTCGGTGCTGCAAACTGAAGAGCTTTAAGTTCAAAATCTTCCGCTGAAACCAAGTTCGAAGTACCTTGCTGAAGCAATTCTGTTAAAACTTTCCCAGCCTCTTCTTCAGCAGAGTCCAGAACAAATGTAGCACGCTCAAGATCATCGACTATTCTAGAAACCTGCAAGTCACATTTCAGGAAAGATAAAACTCAGTTTGGATTAACTTGTTTATAAATTTTTTTCCACTACAATAAGTCATTAGTTTTTATGAATAATCACTGACTTATAAAAAGTCAGATTAGACAACATTTGAAGAAAAAATTGACTAACCTCAACAGCCAACACAACTGGAACCATACCCTGAATGGGAATTAAGCTTTGTTCTAATGACTTTTTTGCTTTTTGGCATCTTAAAAGTACTGTATCTCCTGTCACTGCCTGAAAGTAGTGGTCATATTTAGCTTACTTGTTAAGAAAGTTATACAAAATTATTATTGAGATATGCTTTAGAGAAGAAGAAAACACACCAGGTAGAGTTTGCTACATTCAGAGCAATGTTGTAGAAGTAGTTTAGCTTTCTGAATTGAGTTGTTCAGATAAACCAGAGATTCTATTCCTGATGAACATTTTGGTCTTGCATCCTCTATATCTGGAAATATCCTCATGATATCATCCAATATTCTCATCAATTCCATGCATATTTTACTATGTACCTGTTAATAGAATCCTTAGTTCTAAGTTCTAACACCTTTGATAAACATAATAGTGAAATCAAATGCTATTCATTTATATGTATATACCTGAAAGGATCTTGGTAGAGTCTCCACTATTTCACCACTAGTAGTTCTCATTAAAAGGAGTAGTATCCTACAACTACATAACAGATTTGTGAATCTCTGAGTATAATGAAAGAGAAAAGTCTACTAGAGAAAGACAAGGTTATTTTGGAATATTCTAGATAGTAAAATAAAACAAAAAAGTAATTTTCATCACCTAAATTTAAATTAGGAAGATAGAATAGAACCAATCATCTTTGAACATAAATAATTTGAAGCTAGAAATAGAAATTTTAAAAGTAAGGAGAATGAATAATTACCTAGAATTATGGTAGTGATTATAAGCAACTTGTTCCTGTGGTTAAATGTTGAAGAACCAAGTATTAAAGAACCAAGAAACCAATAAGTGCTGATGGATTCAGTTGTTAAAACAGCATTAGTTGTTGATTCACTAGAAATCAGTTTGTTTTTGTGCAGACATTGTGTAGATAAGCAAAGGGAAGAAAAAGAAGAGGTTGAATGAAAATTTGATTGATGTAAAAAAGTGACATATTTGAGAGCTGATAATAGATTCTTCTGCAAGAGAGAATTGAAGAGAATGATGTTGTAGTGAAAAGAAAGGAAGCATGAGAATGAAAAGGATAATGAATGGTTTGTATGTGGTGGCGAGGTTTCAAGGAAAGAGAGTCTGGTCAACGTGTTGGGATTTTGTCGTATGACCAAGTCGACCAAACTAGAAACAAAACAAACCAACCTTATTATTTGTTGCGGCTTTCTTTGTCTGCCAATATCAAATATAATTTGGCCTTTTAAGTAGAAATTTTTACTCATTATAACGTGAAAGAAAGAAACATTCTCAATAAATAAAATGAAAAACTCACTTCCAACATAGGACTCGGTTAAGTTCAAAGATATACTTTACCATGATCTCTCATCTAAGTGCTTATCTTAATTTTGTTATAAGCATTCACAATTATTATGGAAGATACTAAGATAAAAAATGTAATGTGATTACGAATCTAAGTTTATTTAAATTGCCATTCTTTCACAATATTAACTAATTTAATATATAATGTAAATATTTTTATAAGTTATTTAATTAATGTGAAAATTATTGATATTTATAAATTAACAATTTTTTAAAATTAATTAATATAAGAATAATTTTGAAGTAAAAATATTAAATATTGATAATTAGTTAAGATTTGCTTTAGAGATAACAAAATTATTGATTTTTGTTTATAAAAAGGTGATAAGGATTATCACATGTTTCTAAAACACAATAAAACTAGTTGATTGATGATAGTTTAAGTTAACTTTGATTTTTATGGGAAAATTTAACAATTAGAAATTATAAAAGTAATATGCAATAATAAAAGAAGGTTTAGGGTTTAGGGTTTAGACATGTGAGGATTCACAATAAAATATATGAATGTAACTAAAACAAATAAAGGTTATACTATTTCCTCTAAATTTAAGGGCTTAACTGGGATGAAGTTGAAACAAATAATGAGAATGTGTATGAAGGTTATACTAAAGGAGATTTTGTTGCTACAAACTCTAAGAAAATTTTGTTGTGAATTACGATAAAATTCAATATTAATTTGTGAGATAAAGAATAGTAGTGACTAAAATAAATGGTCTATAGTAATAATAATTCGTACAAAAATAATATAACAAAATAAGGCGAGAAAAAGACGAAGGTTTATTTATCCAATTCGATCCAACGATCTACTGTAGGGGAGAGAGCAACTCTTCTATTCACTATACTCAGAAAGTTGATGAGTTACAAGAAAATAACCTTCACTTTCCGATTTCTAAGAAAAACTCTGAATGCGTCCAAGAACAACTCTATTTTCTACCCAAATGTTTCCTAACTTCTTCAACCTTCAATATATAAATAACCTAAATCCAATGTGTAAACAAATATTTCTCAATTCTCTTAGATAACTCCAAAGGTTTCCTAAAGTCCTTGTCTTTCTAAGGTTTCCTGTCAGAACCCTATGTTATACCTTAAACCCTTGCTCTCCCTTGTTGTTGTAAGCTCTAAGATGGCCACACCTACAAACATATAAGAGATTCATATTTATAATAGCAAATATCTAACAAACAAAATCCAAAAACACAATCCAATCACACATGCATCCATGAACCGAATCGAAAGAGCCCGAATCACACAGAAGGAAAAATGGTCGAAAAAGTATGAAAAACCCGAAATCATTATTCACCATAAGAACAACACTATTCACCGTACGAATAACTATTCATCATACAAACATCACTATTTATCGACCAATTTTTTCATATTTTAATTTTTTTTCTTTTCGTCTAACTTTCTGAAACTTTTGATTTTTGCGGTATATGCAATCTTTAAAATATATTTTCTTTCTCTTAATCAACAAAGGTTTTAAGACATATTTCAACAATCTTCACCTTGACTTTAAATCGTGTTGATATCAATTTAACCATCAACAACCTTGTTACTACTCTCTAACAGGTTAAAACTCTTAATCAATAACTTTGATCAAATTCAAGAAACCCTTGAATATTGATCTTGCCACCTGCATCCATTTATTTCTAATTACTCTTTTTTACCTAGGTAATTTAACAAGCCTACAAGTATTATTTTTCAAATACCCTTGACTTCATATATTTTCAAATGCCTCCCTGAAGGTTTTTCCTTTTGTATTTTGCAGCCCTTCATCCACATTCAAAACATAATATTCAAGGCTAACATAATCGTTCCTTTGAGATGCTATAATAATCCTCATTACCTTATCACGAGTCAAATGATAATCATAGATCTCTATAATCGTTCTCTCACTACTTCTAGCATCTATAGTAGGAAATTCCACATCAAACTGAGTTTTCTCCGTTACAGTTTTTACAAGGTTTCTCCCTTGTTTTTCACTATTCTCCCTTTGAAGAAATTCTCTACCAACCAAGTAAATTGTTTTAACCCCAACTCTTTTCCAAAAACTCAATAGCAACTCAACGGTAACATGCATTTTTATCTCTTAATTTCTGCAAAATTCATTATACTCATTTGAAACTTCTTAAGGCATTCATAACGCCTTAAACTCAAATCTCATAGTTCTTTCTTGTCATGAAAGCCTCTACTAGTTAACAATGAATAAATAACAACATTTAAACCTTCTAAAATATAAAGACCACATATTTTAGACCCTTTAGCAATAAATTCATCACACAAAATCTTCAACACTCCATGTTCAACTCTAGCACAATAGCCTAGATCATCAAACATACTTATAGATGACAAAATTCGTTTGAGTTCTGGAACATACCTCACATTGTGAATAACAAGTTCACGATCATCAAACATTTTAAGTCCGACCGTACCAATACCATGAACCTTGCAAGCCTTATTATCACCAAGGTGAACTATTCCATCTTGCACCATCTTCTAAGTTTCAAAGTATTCTATTCTTGGACACATGTGATAAGAGCAACCTGAGTCAATGACCCAACTATCTTCAGTTTCCAAACTCGATATTACTAGTACATCGCCATCCTCATAACTTTTTCACCCAAGACAATTATAGTTTGAACAGAATCTTCATTGACCTTTTTCTCAGGACAATCCCTTTTAAAGTGACTGATTTTTTGACAATTAAAACATTTTACCTTTGACTTGTTAGAACTCTTTGATTTGGACATCCCTTTATGCTAACCTCCTCCTCTTGACACATTTAAGCCTTCACCACTATCTTCAATCTTCAAATCTTTCCACTTTGAAAATTCTTTGGATTTCACCGCCGTCTGGACTTCATCTAAAATAATAATACCTTCCTTACCATAAAGAAGGGCATCCTTAAAGTGCTCAAAGGATCTGGGTAACGAACTCAAGAAGAGCAAAGCCTTGTCCTCATCTTCAATCTTCACTTCAATATTCTCAAGATCATCAATAATCTTGTGAAATTCTGTAAGTTGCTCAACTATGGATTTGTTCTCCACCATCCAGAATGAATAAAGTTGTTGTTTCAGAAATAACCTGTGAGTCAAAGACTTTGTCATATACAATGATTCAGGTTTTGTCTACATAGCAATTGTAGTTTTCTCCCTGGAGACTTCTCCTAGAAATTTATCCCCGAGACACAAGATAATGGCACTCCTGACCTTATCCATCATCTCGATCTTCTGTTCATGTTTAAGCCCTGCAGGCATCAATGTTTCACTCTTTAAAGTATCGATACACTTCTCTTGAATTAAAATTGCTTGCATCTTAATTTTCCACAACCCGAAGTCACTGTTATTGGAAAATTTCTCGATTTCCCATCTAACCATGGTGCTCACTTGTAAACAATTCTCTTTGCTCCACGCTCACCCCACCACTTGTTGTGAATCTTGTGGTGAATTACGATAAAATTCAATATCAATTTGTGAGGCAAAAAATATTAGCAACCAAAATAAATGGTTTACATCAATAATAATTCGTACTCAAATAATATAACAGAATAAGGCGAGAAAAAGATGAAGATTTGTTTATCTAGTTCGATCAAACGATCTACTCTATGGGAGAAAGCAACTCTCCAATTCACTATACTCAGAAAGCTGTTACAAGAGATTACAAATGAGTTATAAGAAAATATCATTCGCCTTCAGGTTCCCAAAAACAATGTTTCCCAATTCCCTTGGATAACTCTAGAAGTTTCCCAAAACCCTTGTCTTTTTAAGGTTTTCCTTGAGAATAGCCAAAACTCTATGTTATACCTTAAACCCTTGTTGTTGCTGTAAGCTCTAAGATTGTCACATCTACAAACATAAGAGATACATATTTATAATAGCAAATATCCAGCAAACAAAGCCCAAAAACACAATCCAATCACTCATGGATCCATGAACCAAACCGAAAGAGTCTGAATCACGCAAAAGAAGAAACTATCGAAAAACCTGAAATCACTATTTACAGTACGGACAACACTATTCACTGCATATACAACACTATTCACCGTACGAACATCACTATTCACCGACCGATTTTTCCAGATTTCTATTTTTTACTTTTCGTCTGATTTTCTAAAACTTCTGATTTTCGTGGTACATGCAATCTCCAAAATATATTTTCTTTCTCTTAATCAACAAAAATTTTAAGACATATTCCAACAAATTTCACTCATTTAATTTATAACCAAATTATGGTAATTCAGTTGAAATATGAAGTAAGGATGATTCAATGGATTCTCGTGAAGAGCATTACTCCTAAGTCGGGTAGTCACGCTAATGGATGATGGAGACTAGAGATGATGTGGAGTATTATGAATAAAATTAAGGTTAAAAGCTGGTGATCTTTTTTTTAATGGAAAATCATTGTTATTATGTATATATTCCACATTAATTTATTTGATAAATTAAAAAAAAAAAAATTTACTTATTATATAGGGTCCACCTGTTTAAGTTTTTTTTTTAAAAATAATTTTTATAATATTATATATTTTTGTTGACTTTTTATAAATTAAAAAAAAATTCAAATGAAAAATTGGTTCAAATAGTTATTTTTGAAATATTTGAAATATTTTATCTTTTTGGTATAAATTTTTTTAGATATTAAAATTTTAAAAAGTTGATTAAATTTGAAGATATTTCAAATAACTTTTCATAAAAATTATTTTTGATTATGTTTTAATTTTTAATAATTTATATTTATGTTATAGAGAATTAAAATTGGTTTTTCAATTTATAAATAATGATTTAAAAAAAATAATATTTAAAAAAAATACTTTTATAAAGATCACTTTTTTAAAATACAAAAATAAATCAATATTTTTAAAATTAAAATAAGCAGATCCATAATTACTAGAGATAACTTCATTTTACAATTTGTAGAGCCAACTAGTAGCAACAATTCATTCATATAGATATTAAAGGGTAATTTAGTATTTGCTATATTTGGAAGTTTATCCACTTTTAGGGCCTATGTGACATTCTTATTTTTGCTATCTATGTGTATAAATAGGTGTACCTAGGTCTCATAAATATAATTCAATTCCTTTTCAATCATTAGCAGCCGCCATCTTTATTTCTCTCTTCTTCCTCAATTTCATCACCTTGCACTAAAAAATTGATATCTAGAGCTCTTGGTTCTTCTGAATTTCTGGGAAACACGAGTGAAAGTGAGCTGCGTGTTTGATTTTGGTTCTTGATTTCTATTGAATCTTTAATAAAATCTGAACAGAATCACACTGATTCTGTGGGTTTGGGAAATACTGAGTGAGATCTGAGATTTGTGCAAGGTTTAAGATGAGTGGAGGTAGTAGTTTGAACACTAAACTTCCAGTTCTTTATGGAAAAAGCTAGAACAGATGGATGATACAGATACGTGTGTTGTTTGGTGCTCAAGATGTTCTGAATATTGTTACCAATGGTTATGTTCCAGTTGTAGCAGATGCTACTGAAGAACAGAGATCTGCAGAAAGAGCTACGAGGAAGAGGGATCAGAAAGCTCTGTTCTATATCCATCAGTGTGGGGATGAAAGTGTGTTTGAGAAGATTACTGATTCGACGATGTCGAAAGAGGCATGGGATATACTGGTCAGATGTTACGGTGGTGACGCGTCAGTAAAGAAGGTGAAGCTTCAGTCCCTGTGAAAGCAATATGAGAATCTCAACATGAAGAACTGTGAGAAAGTTTCTGAGTACATCTCTAGAATGATTCTGATCACTAATGAGATAAAAGCTTTTGGAGAAATACTTTCTGAACAGGTAATCATAGAGAAGATTCTGAGGTCACTTACTCCTCAGTTTGATTACATTGTTGTTTCTATTGAACATTCTAAAAATCTGAAAACCATGATAATAGAAGAGTTGCAAAGCAATCTAGAAGCGCAGAAGTTACGTCTGACTGAAAGAACTTCTGAGAGGAAAGTTGAGCATGCTCTGAAGGCTTATTTTATCAAGAAGGACCAGAAGAAGAATAGACGTGGTAATAAATTTCAAAAGTCAGAAACCTCAACTTCTGATGAAAAGAAATATCATAAGGGAAAGGAAAGGTATGACAAGAAGAAGGTTCAATGTTACTGTTGTAAACAGTTTGGCCATTTTGTCAGAAATTGTAGAAACAAAGGAAGGAAATCAGAAGAAGCAAATATAGCCAGAGGAGATTCTGATGATGAACCTGCGCTACTGATGGCTTCTGATTCTTATGGAAAGTGTTCAGAAGATTAGTGGTATATGGACACTGGCTATTCAAACCACTTGAATGGGAACAAACAATGGCTGATAGACTTTGACTCCAGAAGGAGAACAAAGATCAGATGTGCTGATGATAAGTATCTTAATGCAGAAGGTATGAGAAATGTCAGAGTCAGAGTGAAGAATGGAAAAAAAAATTTGATCAAAGATGTATGGTATGTTCCTGGAATTAAAAGCAATTTGATGAGTGTGGGTCAGCTCGTTGAGAAAGGTTTCTCGGTTGTTATGAAGGACAACCTCTTGACATTATATGATTCCAATTAGAAGTTGATTATGAAGTCTGAGCAGCGAAGCAACAGAACATTCAAGGTGAATGTAGAAACAACTGAAGCAGAGTGTCTTACTGCAGAAGACGCTGAAGGTGACAGTATGGCACAAGAGGTTGGGGCACTTGAACTATAGAAGCTTAGGGCATCTAAGTTCTAAGAAGCTTGTACATGGCATCTTGAAGATTGTGAATCCTGATAAGTCATGTGAGATATGCATGAAAGGCAAGCAACCCAAATTGCCATTTGCATCAGAAGTAGCCCCTAGAGCAAAGCATGCTTTGGGAGTAGTATATTCTGATGTGTGTGGACCATTTCTAGTATCTTTACTTGGAGGAAACAAATATTTTGTATCTTTTATGGATGAGTTCACAAGAATGACATGTGTAACACTCATCAAGTTCAAGCATGAAGTGTTTACTGAGTTTCAGAAGTTCAAGGTGAAGGCTGAGAAGCAGAGTGGTTAGAAGTTGAAGATTTTGAGAACGGATGGTGGAGGTGAGTATAACTCTACAGAGTTCCAGAAGTTATGTGAGGAGAATGGAATATAACATGAGGTTACTGCTCCATATACTCCTCAGCATAATGGTCTTGCTGAAAGAAGAAACAGAACTTTGCTTGATATGTCCAAAAGTATGCTGAAAGAGAAGAAGCTATCTCACATGTTATGCGGAGAAGCTATTGCCACATCAGCATATGTTCTGAATAGGTGTCCAACAAAGAAGCTGAAGGAAATTGTTCCTTTAGAAAAGTGGACTGGAGATAAGCAAAGTATTAGCCATCTAAGGGTGTTTGGTTCTGTATGTTACAAAGACGTTCCAGAAGCTAGAAGGAGGAAACTGGATGATAGAAGCAAAGTAATGTAACTGGTGGGGTACCACAGTACAGGCGCCTATAAGATTTATTGTCCAGAAACTAAAAAATTTGAAATCATCAGAGACATTATTGTGAGAGAGTCAGAAACACGAGATTGGAACAAGTCTCAATCAGATTCTGGTGTAGCGCCAACCAGAATTAGTTTCTGAAGATTATTTAGAAAGTTCTAAAGACGAGTCAGAGTCAGAAGATGAATCTGATTCTGAAGACTCTGAAGATGAGTTAGAATCTCAGGGAGATTTTGATAGTGGATCTGATTCAGATTCAGATTCTGGTGGTGATTATATTTCTGGAAGGGAAAACTCTGAAGACATAGGGTCTGGAGGACAAGCTTCCAGAAGTAGCTCTGAAGGTGGTAATTCTGAAGGAAGTAGTTCTGGAAAAGGTCCAGAAGCTAGCACTGTTCCAAGTTCTGGAGAAGCTTCAGAACAAGTTCAGAGGACATAGATAATCAGAAAAATACCAAGTAGGTTTGCAGATTTTAGCATGTTGCATGACACTGAAGTAGATTCTGAAGGAGAAGTCATTCAGTGTGCCATGTTAGTAGATTCTGAACCAGTGGGTATTGAAGAAGCTCTCAAGAAGAAAGTATGGTTGAATACCATGAAAGAAGAACTTGAGGCTATTGAAAGAAAAAAAACTTGGAAGTTGACAAAGCTTCCAGAAAAGAAGAAAGCCATCCGCGTCAGATGGGTTTTCAAGGTGAAGCTGAAGCCAGATAGATCAATTGGAAAACACAAAGCGAGACTAGTGGCTATAGGTTTTCTTCAGAAACCCGGGCTAGATTACTTTGAAGTGTTTGCACCTGTAGCTAGACATGAAACAATCAGACTGATGATTGCTTTAGCTGCAAACAGAAATTGGCCTTTGATACATCTGGATGTGAAGTCTGCATTTCTGAATGGTCCATTACAAGAAGAGGTATATGTATCACAACCTCCTGGATTTGTGAAAAAGAATCAGGAAGGGATGGTATACAAGTTACATAAAGCATTGTATGGATTGAAACAAGCGCCCTGAGCTTAGAATCTGAAAATTGATTCGTTTTTCAAGAGGCAGAAGTTTCAAAAACGTGAGATGGAATATGACGTGTATGTGCAGCATTCTGGTGGCAATATGATTCTGGTGTGTCTATATGTTGATGATATATTTCTAACAGGAAGTTGTCCAGAAGATATAATCAAGTTCAAAGAAGTTATGATGAATGAATTTGAGATGACATATCTGGGAAATATGGTATATTTTCTAGGAATGGAGATTCTGTACTCAAAGAAGGGTATTATTCTACGTTAGCTGAAGTATGAACTTGAACTTCTTAAGAGATTTAAGCTGCAGAATTGTAAAATTGTTGTGACACTATCAGAAACCAATCATAGATTGGATTCTGATGGTGATTTTATGGATGCTACGACCTTCAAACAGTTGGTTGGTTCTCTTAGGTATTTGTGCAATACCATACCTGACATTTACTATGCAGTTGAAATGGTTAGCAAATTCATGAGTAAACCAAAGTGGTCTCATTACCAAGTTGCTGTCAGGATTCTGAGGTATATCAAGGAAACTCTGAAATATGGAGTGCTATTTCCTTCTGGAAGAACGACAAAACCATAATTAGTGAGTTATTCTGATTCTGACTGGTGTGGAGATAGAGTTGACAGAAGAAGTACTTCTGGTTACTTGTTCAAGTTTCTGGGAGGTCCTATTTCTTGGAGTTCCAAGAAACAACCTGTTGTGGCTCTGTTAATGTGTGAAGCTGAGTATATTGCAGGTGCTGTAGCTGCATGTCAAGTTGTTTGGCTTCTGAATCTTCTGGAGGATTTGAAGATTGAGATAGAGAAACCTCTGAAGCTGTTGATTGATAACAAGTCTGCAATCAATCTTGCCAAGAATCCAGTGTTGCATGGAAGAAGCAAGCATTGAGACGAAGTATCATTTTTTGTGAAGTCAAATGCAGAAAGGAGTGTTAGAAGTTCTACACTATAGCATCCAGAAACAGCTGACAGATGTTCTAACGAAGACAATCAAAACAAACCAATTTCTTCATTTGAGGAATGAAATTGGTGTTGTTAGTTTCTTATAGATACTAAATTAAGGGATGATATTAATGGGTAATTTAGTATTTGCTATATTTGGAAATTTATCCATTTTTAGGGCCTATGTGGCATTCTTATCTTTGCTATCTTTGTGTATAAATAGGTGTACTTAGGTCTCATAAATATAATTCAATTCCTTTTCAATCATTAGCAACCGTCATCTTTATTTCTCTCTTCTTCCTCAATTTCATCACCTTGCACCAACAATAGAGTCCTATTTAATTTTTAGAGTCATTGAAATTGTTAGGGAGTATATCTTAAGTTTTGGATTGAGAGTGATTTTTTTATCGCGGTTCAATTATTTTAAAGGATTTCTTAAGAACTTAGAAATAGATGATTTCACGGTAGGAGTGTTCGCAATTTGATTTAAATCAATTTTAAATTGAAAATTCGTCCAATTTAAAGATAATTTTTTTATGATTTAATTCTATTTTAGATATTTAATCTATTTTTAGATATTTAAATTATAAATTATATTTTTTTATTAAAATTAAAAGTATATTAATAAATAGTAGATTTAATATCGTATGTAATATATAATATAAAAAAAATTAATATTATAAAATAAAAATGATCGATTATAATTGATACAAATAAAATAATAAAAATAAATAGATTAAATAAAATTAATAAATAATTTTAAAAATAAGTGTTATTGAATAATAAATTAATACAATATATATATATATATATATATATATATATATATATATATATATATATATATATATATATATATATATATATATAAATATATATATATATTTATGGTTTTTGATTTTTTTATATTGATTTTAAAAAATTTCATTTAGATCGATTTAAAGTAAACAATTATTATTCCTACGTTATTTGTCATTCATTACACATATTTTTTAGGAGAAAAACTCTACTACATTTTTTTTCCTTCTAATCAAGATTGCACTTTCCACTCTATAACAATTTTTGACTCAACCTCTTTAACAATTAGAAATGACTTTAAAAAAATTAGGTTGAGATTGAACTTCTTTAAATTTGTTTCTTTTTTTGGAGGATTTTAATATAATCTCCTCTTCTTTTTTTTACCACCATTTCTATTATCCAATCTTTATTTAAAAAAAACGCGCCCATAAATAAAGAATAGAGGAGTAGAAATAATCATATTTTCCTTTTTCTAAAGGTGGTTGTTGTGACATTGTTTTGTTGTGTTTGTCCTTGACTGGAACAAAAGCAGCTGACGTAAACCATAACAACCAGCGGACTTCATTGAATATGCTGAGACGATCATTGCATTAATAAAATAACTTTATACTAATCCAGTACCAGTACTTTTTTTATAAGTCAAAAGCCAAACCTTATAGCTTTGGAAATTATAAACCTAGTAGGTTGACCACTGAATAATTTTCACGCGTTTTTTAATGCAACTTATGTTACAATTTTTTGCGACAAATTCAGCATATTACTTAGTCTCATATATATTTAGAAAAATGAGTGAAATTAAAATAACTTAGTTATATTTGAAAACTAATACACCACTCATTGATTTTTCGAACTTGACTAAAACCACTTCTTATTTTGATTTGGACGTGAGCAATTATGTAGAGGATATGGACAAACAATTCTCTCGCTTTCTAATTCATTTCTTCCTAATGCATCTGCGTCTTTAACTTGGATCCACATAGTTTTTATCCTTTTCCGCCCCAAGAATCATTCCATCTCAATAAATTAATTGAAAAATGTTAAGATAAGTAAACAAGAAAAAGTAAACGGTCTCAAATCATTGATAAGTTAAGAGGGTGTATGCGGGTTCCGGTGAGCCGTTTGAGATAGGGATATAATGGTATTCAAATTTAAATCGATTTAAATAAAACATATAGATTTATAAAAAAAATTGAAAAATTGCAAAAAAACAAATATTATTGGACGAATTTGTTGTGAGAGTTTATTAGGAGCATTGAAACACACACCACTTGTTCATCTAAAATTTTAAAGTGATAGATAAGTGAGTTCTCCCACTTACAAATATTCAAGTCACACATGTATTATTATTCTAAAGGTATTTGAATGTTATTTTGTAAAAAATCGATCAATTTTGATCGAATTTCAAATTGATTTTTCAAAACAGATTCAACCTGAACCAAACCGTTTATATATATTTTTATTTTTATTTATTTTTTATTAATATAATACGCTGTGTTAATTTATTATTTATTATATTTATTTTTTTAATACTATTTATTAGTTTAGTTTAATCTATTTATTTTTATTATTTTATTTTATTTAAACGATAATCAATTATTTTTATTGTGTAATATTATGTTTAATGTTTATATCTTATATATTATATCAAATATATTACTTATTACTCCATTTGTTTCTATATTATTTGTCACAATTGATTATTTCACACAGATTAATTAATAATAATAAATGAAAGAAAGAGAATAGTAATTCTATTAAATTATCCTGATTAATTATTGGTGTATATAAATAAAGATTAATATTAAATGAAAAAACAATAAATTAAGAGTATTTATTAGAGAATATAATTGGAAGATTAAATATAAAATTGCATTGATAATCTAAAGTGACAACTATTTCGAAACAATTTTTTTTCTAAATATGACACTTATTTTGAGACAGAGAAAATAATATTTTTATAATTTTATTAAAAAAATATAATTTATTTTTTAAATATTCAAAAATCGATCCAAATTAAATTACATAAAATTAAAATCAGATCGAAATTAATTTTTTAATCAATCATCTAAAATCAAATTGAACAGCAAATAAATTTATTTTTATATCAGATGAATTTTTATTTAAAAATTCATCCAAACTACACCATAAATAAAACCGACCGAAACATTGTAGGAGTCTTGTTTGCAATTTAAAAATAAATTTAAAATGAAGCTTTAATAAAAATTAAAACTAAATTTAGAAGAAACAGGCTCTAATAATTGATATTTAGTGGAGTGGTTGAATAAAACCTTTTAAAGTGATAAATGTTAGTTCAAGTTTTTGTAATGCCATTCTTATCGATAAAACAATTAAATTTACGAAAAAAACATACCATAAGAATCAAAGTGAAGACCCTTCAACTATCAAGTATTTATCTATTAAAATTAATTATTATCAAACTATCAATAATATTTTATATTTTAAAAAATTTACACTTACAAAAAAAACTTAAAATAGTAAAAACATAATTTCTCAAGTAATCATTAAACTTCAACTAAATCTACAAAGAAAAATATTAGAAAAATATCCATCTTATTTTAATTAATAATTTTCATTATTTAAGATATAATTATTTTTTTAAATATCAAAATTTTATTTTTTTCTCTCTTACGGATTATTATTAACAAAATACCTATTTTGTTTTAATTAACAATTATCTTTATTTGAAACACAAAATTCTTATTTGTAAATATCAAAATTTCTTTTTTTTCTAACGATTCACTATCAGGAAAATACCTATTTTATTTTAATTAACAATTAATTTTATTTGAGACACAAAATTTTTATTTTCAAATGTCAAAATTTCTCTTTTTTCACGGAACACTATCAACAAAATACTTATTTAATCTTAATTAAAATTGTCTTTATTTGATACACAAAAATCTTATTTTTAATTGTTAAAATTTCACTTTTTCTAATAGGACACTATCAGCAAAGTACCTATTTTATTTTAATTAAAAATTGAGACAAAAAATTCTTATTTTTCAAAAGTGAAATTTTTTCTTTTTTTCATAGGTCATTATTAACAAAATATATATATTTTATTTTAATTAACAATTTTTTTTTATTTAAAGACATAAAAATAAAATGAAAAATCTTTTATCATTTTAGAGACATTTTTTATTTATTTATTTAATATAGTTGAATTTATATTATTATTATTATTATTCATTTTATAATCAAATTAATCCTTTTAAATTTATATGTATATCTAAATAAAATTCATATTGTATTAAATTAATTTACTCGTGCGTCGAGTATTTTGCTAATTACCCACTAAAGAAATGTTATCGGCTAGGAAAGTTTGTCAATCATATTAAAATTTGCAAAATATTATATATATTAACTAAATTATATAAATATTAATTAAACTAGAGTTGTCAAGATTGGCTAGTCCATATGGGCCGATCCGCCATGCCCAAAAAATATAGGGTCTGAGCCTTAAAATTAGAGTTCATGTTTTTCAGGATTTTTAGTCCTGAAAAGTCTGCTACTCATTAGAGCTAACTCATATGGATCGTGGGTAGTCCGTTAGACCCGTATATTTGTTGAAACATACACAAAAATCAGTTGGTGAATCAATGGTGAAAAACGATTAATTAGAGAAGATGAAGTTTAGAGAGAAATTGGAGATTATTAGAGAGAGAGAGAGAGAGAGAGAGAGAGAGAGAGAGAGAGAGAGAGAGAGAGAGAGAGAGAGTAATTGATGAGAAAATATCAAAATTGGCATTTGTTAAAATACACATTACAAGAGAGTATTTATAGAATATATCTAAAATAAGTTGGAACCAAAAAAGCTCAAAAGCAGCTAAAAAATTTCAAACTGACGCGCCAAAAATCGATTTCCTGAACTAAAAATGCAACTTTCAGAAAATCTCAACCGGTGGAAATCGATTCTCCACTTTGTGGAAATCGATTTCCTCTACGAAAGTTCCAATTTTTTTTATTTCCAAAAGTGCTTCTTAAATAAGCTGTTTCGACGAAACGATTCCTGAAGCTTCCAGAATGCATTTGAATTATTATTAACTTCTAATACACAACCTTAATTCAAATGCTCAATATTCTTCATACCTAAACTCCTCACAAGCTTCTTGAACACATCATTTGTGACGTCTTTCGTCAACAAATCCGCAAGTTATTCTTCGCTTATAGTATCTTAACTTCAGCTAGCCTGCACACACTAGTTCCCTCAAGCAATGAAATCTCATCTCTATATATTTTCTCCTCCCATGTGCTATGAGATTCCTTACAAGATTAATGGCTGGAATGTTATCAACCAAGAGCATAACAACCTTTTCTGCATTGCTACCCATCTCCTTCAGTAGATTCACAAGTCACACAGCCTGACACACACACACATCGACGCAACAATATACTCGGCCTCACAAGAGGAGAGTGCAACCACAAGTTCCTTTTTGGAGCACCAAGAGATTGGAGCTCCTTCGAACATAAAGACATAACCAGCCATAGAATTTCGATCATCCTTATCACCGTACCAATTGGAATCCGTGTAATCGAGTAACTCACAATTTCTGCACATATCAACTGTGGGAAAGAGAATTCCGCAGTCAAGAGTTCCTTTGATGTATCTTAGGATCCTCTTAACTACTGCCAAGTGAGACACCTTTGGTCTCTCTATGAATCTACTTGCAACACCGATACTAAACGCCAAATATGGCCGCATATTGCACAAGTAACATAATGATCAAATCAACCTTCTATATTGATTTGGATCCACCTCTTACTCATAATTACTTTTGGAAAGCTACAACCTTGCTTCATCTGGTGTTATGGCAACATTACAATTCTCCATATCATATCTTTTCAATATCTAAAGTGCATAATTCCTTTGATGCATAAGCAACCCCATTTTTGACTTATGAAACTCTATGCCAAAAAAATATTTCATTAAGTCAAAGTCACTCATCTCAAATTCTTCCATGATCTCACTCTTGAATTTAGAAATATTCATTTCATTGCTGCCCATAATCAATAAGTCGTCCACATATAAACAAAGTATGATCACATCCTTGCTTGCATTCGTCTTCACATAAACACCATATTTGGACACACACTTCTTGAATCCAACCTCAGCTAGAAAAGCATCGATGCGTTTGTTCCAAGATCTAGGTGCTTGTTTCAAACCATAGAGTGCCTTCTTCAATTTGTAGACTCTTCCCTCTTGATTATTCACCACAAAACTAGGGGTATACTCTACATAGACTTCCTCTTCATGTGGACCATTAAAAAATGCAGATTTTATATCCATTTGATACATTGACCAATTATTGCTATTCGCAATACCAACAACCAGCCGTATAGTTTCTAATCTAGCCACAGGTGCAAACACCTCATCATAGTCTATACCTTCTCTTTGCAAAAATCCCTTCATAACTAGTCGAGCCTTATGCTTGACAATTTCTCCTTTTAGATTTGCCTTCACTTTATAGACCCATCTCACATCGATTGGCTTTTTCCATTCTGGTAAATCGACCAACTCTCACTTACTATTTTTCTCAATCGATTCCAGCTCTTCCTTCATCGCACACACCCACTTTTAATTGCTTAATGCCTCCTCCGTGCTCACAGGCTCGGATTCGGACATAAGCCCAAAGTGAATAAGATCACCTTCATTGTTGATCTCATTATCATGGAATATGTAATACGGTGGGAGAACTTACTTGGGTGTTTTGCGTTTTATCGCAATTGTTGCGGATAGCAAGAGTCGCCACCGACTTTTCTTTTATCTAATAAAGGAAAGGGTGAAAAGAACATGAAAGACCTTTGAGATTATTTTCTTGAGTTCGGGGGGTATATTATGAAAAGGGAAGGTGTTAGCACCCTTTTCATTCATAGTTATCTATGGGCTCTTAGTTTCTTGCTAGATCATTGCTTTTGTTTGAAAGTGTACTTTTGAATGTTTTTGAAAGTATTTTTGAAAAGCGCCTTCGTTTAGGAAAACTTTGTAATTATTCTCGTCTCTATAAGAATGTATACAAAGTGTTGGACTTTTGAAAATATTTCATGTTTTGAAATGTTTGGTGTGTTTGAAAAGATGTTTGTTTTGAAGATGGATTGTGAGCAAGCAATTAAGAACGTTCTACCTACTCAAAAAGTCTTTTGTTCATTCCTTCCTTTGATATTAGTATCTTACTATTGATTGGTAAGAAGCCTTATCTTTAGATGTGAAGGGACGGGTGTGGATCATCGTATAGTCATGATAGCAATGTTGTGAGATATTTTAGCGTTTCTCTTGAGGGACTAAGATCATTTGTAAGACAATATTCGAAGCGTCATCGAGGGACTATGATCTTGTATTTTTTGATTGTTTTTGCTAAGACGCCTCACATGCATAACATGACCATTTTGTCATAAGGAAACAAGTGGAGTTAACCCTATAGATGCAAGTGTGCAAGTGTTTGTATTTCATGCTTGATTTATCTTGAATTAGGGCTTTCTAAGTATTAATTTTATCTTTCCATATAAACCCTAATTACTAACATTTATATGAAAGGATAAATTGCGGAAAATAAATATCCTACGCTATTACAATCACTTGGGGATAGGGTGTACAAATTTACAAATGGGGGTTGCAAGAAATTAAAGTCCTAATTATCTATTACAACCATATTGAAATAATGTACAAGAATTGAAATGTAAAATAGACTTATTTTGTTTTTATTAAGAGAAGAAATAAATTTGCTTAAGGAAATGTCTTTAGTCTTTTTGTTTTAAAAGAAATAAAGTAAAGTATATGAATATAAAGTATTTTTGATGTTTTTGATTAATAAAAATAAAAGTGATGATAAAAATAGTTAGAGAATAAGAGTTAGAGTCAGCATGTTGTTGAAAGAATAAAAATAAGAGAGAGCAGAAGTTCTGACTCAGGTGCGCTGCAAATCAGAAAGAAAATGTTAATAGAAATGGGGGAAAGCCAGAAGTTCTGGATCCAGACACGCTAAAGTTCCGGGGTTGCTGGAAACAAAGGAAAGCCTAGAAGTTCTAATTGTTGAGAGAGCCTAGAAGTTCTAGTGCAGCTGGAAACCTAAAAGTTCTAGTGTTACTGGAAGGCTAGAAGTTCTGATTGTTGAGAGAGCCTAGAAGTTCTAATGCAGCTGGAAACCTAGAAGTTCTAGTGTTACTGGAAGGCTAGAAGTCCTGATAATGGGTAAGTGAGGTGACGATGCTGTTGGATGAGAATATCTAGAAGTTCTGGTCCAAGAGTACTATTTTGACAAACAAATGGGGGGTTTATCTAGAAGTTCTGGTCCAGGAATATTGTTTAACAAATAATGGGGTAAAATGTTAAGAAATAAAACATAAAAGGTGCTCCTGGGACTAGAACCCCAGACCCTTAACAATAATGCCTTATGCGCGCGCTCTCTATAACTAGGGTGGCTATACATCTGATATTAGAAGCAAAAACATAAACATATATTACAAAGTAAGTTCTGATGATGAACTTCATCTTCTTCTTCACGTGAGCCAGAGTGTCTGCAACTTAGTCATTTCTCAACAAAAATGGAAAATTCAAACATAGAAGTTATGACAAATTTCATCATGGTTTCAGAAATACAAAGCATCAAAATTGTAAACCAGAAGCAAGCATGAATTTCGCTAATCCTAATTCTGAACCCTAATTTTCTCAAGAAGTTCTAATTTGAAATTTTCTCTACTTAGGGCATATAAATGAAATCTATAAATATGTACAAATTCAGAGCCATGATATCTACATTGTGTCTTTGAAATTGCAAGCCTAACAATACCTAAGTAATGAGATGAAAAACCGAAGAAACTTACCTTGCAGTTGGAAATTGTTCTGTGAGTTAGAGCCTGGTTCAGATTGCTGTGATGTTCTGGTCAGCTTTCTCAAGTTCTCAGAAAGCTAAAGCAACCCTTAACTTGAGTTATGGATGGTTGGAATGCTCTGGAGCAGTCAAGGTGCAAATTTCTGATTTTTGAAATGGAGATTGGTGAAAACTGTATTACAGTTTGAAAATGGAAGTTGGGAAAGCTTCTACGTGTATACCAGAAACTGTGTGGATGATTTGGCCAAAAAACACACAAGAAAAATTAGAGTTTGGATGCAAAAATTAGAAACTAGCAGGTTTTGTGTTTGTGCTGCAGTTTCAGGTTCTTGGGAATTTTTAGCAAGGTTTCAAGGTTTTTTCTTTTCAATCCCCCATTTTCAGTTTGCAAATGAAGTTTAATTTCTAGGCAAAGGATTTAGAAGTCTGGAGAAGTCAAGAGTACAACCATCATGGGTTATGGATCGTTGACTTGTTTTTGAAGCAATTTTAGAAAAGCATGGTTTCAAGGCAAGGTAGGGTGGTTAGAAGCTTTAAACATGCCTAATATGAGTTTGTAGGCATGATTTGTAGGGAAGTACACTCAGAAACAAAGTAAAGTATGGGCTCAAAATAAACTTTGTACAAAAGTTTGCTTTTCAAGGACAACAATGGTACTTTTATGCCACACGTGGGAAGATCTTTTGGATAAAGGCTTAAACACTGGAATACAGACTCAAAAGTTGGTGTAAGAATTAAATTATGATGAGATTTAACAAGCAAGAAGGCTTGCAACATGAGATTATGCAGCATAGCTTGAAACTGGATCAGAAGTTCAGCATAAACGTAACTTAGATTAAGAACACATGTCCAACTTCTGATCTCTGAATCTCCCTGCTCCAGAATGATCTGAAGGAGTTCTCAGACTTTTCAGAAATCTTATAACATGATTTGTAACCCCTATTTGAATCATTTTTGAAAACTATGATTGTACCTACATGAAAACTGGCCCAGAAGTTCTAATCAAATTCTGACTTGGAAATGCTCAGAACTTACTAAGTGTTTTAGTTTCATGAACGTGTCTTCAAGGATTTATAACTTGATATCCCAACATTTATAGGAGGAGTTTTGTTCTGCAATGTTTTGGATCTCATTGAGATCTACAACTTTTGTGTCATAAGTTCTTCCTGAATCATCTTGCATCATGATGAAAATATGGTCAAAAGTTCTAAACTTATCATGTTTTCTTAACACTTAGAAAAATTTCTAAGTGTTTAGAGCTTTGACTTTTCCAAAGTAATTTTGACTTTTGATTTTCTTGATGAACCAACTTCATATTCTAACATGTCTTGATGAAATGTGATTCTTGAAACTTGATTTTGATAAAAAAGTCAAAGTTTGACTTTTCAATATGCATTTTGACCATTTTGCCCTTGTGCCAATTCCAAACCTAAATTGATGTATCAGTGCTGCAAAATTGAGTCATGGAAGATATTGTGAGAAAATTCTTGAGAAATGAGAGGGAAAATTTTGGGGTACAACAACTGCCCCTGTTCAATCTTCTTAAGCCTGAAGAGTTAGATTGGCGAGCCCACCATTCGTGACTTGAAGGTAGAAGATGATTGAACACTAGAGTGCTCAGAAATTTGCACTCGATGATGTGGTGGTTGATTATGTAAGGAATGGGCTTAAAGATTCCATTTGGAGAGATTATGGAAAGTTGTTGGAGATGGGCTTACAGATGCCATCCAAAAGTGATTATTGGCATAAATGGAAGACGTATCAGAATAAATATCTGGTTGATTTATACTGAAACAGTGGATGTAATGGGACGAGTACCAGAATAATATCCATAAATGGATTGTATCTTACTCATATCTGAAAGATGTACTGGATGAGTGTCAAAATGACATCCGTATCTGGATCGTATCTGGACTGTATCTGAAAGTTGAATCTGAATGAGTATCAGAATGGCATCCGTATCTGGAGCGTATATGAATTGTATTTGAAAGGTATGCTAAATGAGTGGCAGAATGACATCCGTATCTGGATTATATCTGGACTGTATTTGAAACGTATGCTGAATGAGTGGCAAAAATGATATCCATATATGGATCGTATCAGGACTGTATTTGAAAGGTATGCTGAATGATTGGTAGAATGACATCTGTATCTGGATTGTATCTGGACTGTATTCAAGAAGAGAATCTGGAGTAAGTATCAGAATAATATCCATATATGGATCACATTTGAAATGTTTCTAGAAGAGAATCTGGAGTAAGTATCAGAATAATATCCGCCTATGGATTATATCTGAACTGTTTCTAGAAGAGAATCTGGAGTAAGTATCAGAATAATATCCGTCTCTGGATCGCATCTGAACTATTTCTAGAAAAGAATCTGGAGTAAGTATCATAATAATATCCGTCTCTGGATCGCATCTGAACTCTTGACCTCATGAATTCAGAGAAGGCGACCTCGTGCTCATAAAGATCATGTTTTTCAACGCTGATTCTAGGGGTAAGTGGACTCCCAATTTTGAAGGCCCATATGTTGTCAAGAAAGCCTTCTCTGGTGGTGCATTGATTCTTGAAACAATGGATGGTGAAGAGTTCCCACGTCTTGTGAATGCTGATGCAGTCAAGAAATACTTCGCCTAGAAAAGTAAAAGAACAACTCGCTAAGACGAAAACCCAAAAGGACAGCTTAGGCAAAAAGGAGCGTCTTGGTAGGCTGAAAACTCGAAAGGGTAGTCTAGGCAAAAGTTAGAGACATAAACAGAATAAATGATTCCCAGTAGGTTGAAAACCCTCAAGGGAAACCTAGGCAAAAGTTATGGATTTTCTAGCAAGTAATTGCGTCACACAAGACTTGATCAAAGGAGGCAACAATCTGCTTGGATCTTGATACTTTTCAACCAAAGTTTCAGCTCGGGGATTCAAAGTTTCTAGAAAGAATGGTGGTCATTGTAATCCAATGTATCTTTTCCAATATATATTACCATGTTCTAAACTTTGTAATCATCCATGTAGTCTTGCCATTTGCAGGCTACCATTCTATTAATAAAGTTTGAGCCTTTTATCCAATTCTTTGCAATTCTTATTTTATTCAGCTTATAAAGATTTCATTTATTATTGATAGAAATGATCAAAGAAAACAGATTAAATAAAAAAATTATTTTTTGAAAAGAATTTACAAATTGCCTTAAATCTTGTGATACAAGGAGGACAAAGTTAGTGATTTTCGGGACGGATAAAACTCAAAGATTTGTAGAAAATGAGGACTCTATCCAGATTTTCCCAATTAAGGCTTCACTCATTTGGTAAAAAGTCTTGTCTCCCTGTACCTGCTGAGATTGGACTCATTCACGAAGCGTCTCCTTTCGGTAGCATTAGCATTTTGTCGATCTGCTCGGCAGCCAGGCAAGGGCAGTATTTTATTGAAGAAGTGTTGAGATAGTTATCAACTTTTTGGGTTTTCTCCCGCCGAGTGTTGGATTGTATTTAAAATCTCCAAAAGTTTTTCTTGCCATAATGTGTGAAATTCTCCAGGTGATGCTGAGACGAGGTATTTTTCTGAAATTGTTGCCCTGTGAGGTTTTTGTACTTTCTCCCCAGAGAAGTTGGTGCAATTATCACTCTCGTTATTGAAGATGTATCTTGAAGTATTCTTCGCCAATATAGTATTATCCTCCCCATTGAAGTCAGTATGTTACCCCAACTGACGACTCAACGAGATGATTTTGTTCTTCTCTAGTGAAGTCAACCCTGGAAAAATTTTGAACTTCAAACTCTCCTTTGGTGTCCAGTTTGTTTGGTTTCCAGTTAAAGCTCAGAGGAAGATGTTACATCGCCGTTTAATTTAATATTGTTCTTCCCCAGTAAAGTTAAGCTATGAAATAGGAATTTGTTCCTCAGTTGATGCTTACTTTTCTTATGGAAATTCCATCCTAATTATGATTTAGTCGAGTATTGATTATGCCCATTTGTGGCCTTGCCTGGTTATCCCTAGTGTTCTGTGTCTGTTTTGTCAGCATACATGGTGACTGTTGTACCCCAAAATGTTCCCTCTCTTATTTTCAAGATCTTCTCTCACACGGGTGGTTACAAACACTTGCTTAAAGAAAAAGAATTTTGAAGATGGATAAGTGCATTTCGATGGGCATCTTAAACAAGGCAGCTTCGATGAGCATCTTAAATAAGGCAGCTTTGATGGGCATCTTAAGTAAGGTTGTCTTTCGTTTGGGGAATACAAGGTATCTTTCGTCAGGAATGTCAACCAAGTGATGCTTCGATGGCATATCAACAGGGTGACATTTTGATTGTCCAAATTAAAGAAAATGAGATTGAAAAGAGCAAGAACTGAGAGGTTTCTAGAAGCTTTGATGATGGGCCATTCAAATTCATGCAGATTGGAGACAAAACTGAAGGAGCTCTGATAAGGAAAACTCTGAGCCTTTCGAATTCATGCAGATTGGAGACAAAATCGAAGGAGATCTGATAAGGAAAACTCTGAGCCTTTCGAATTCATTCAGACCGTGGATAAAACGAAGAAGCTCTGATAAGGAGAGCCTTGAGCAATTCGAATTGGAACCCAGAGCCATCAAGAAGAATAATGTTGGGGTGCTGATCAAAGAAACTTTAATGCTAAGAATATGAGCAATTTGAATCAGGACTCAAAGCCATCGAAGAGAGCAGAGTAACACTTCAACCAATCAATAAGATAATGCTTCGATTGGTCAAGTTCAAAGCCATCGAAGATAGCAAAGCTTGAGAATTAATTGAAGGAACCATGATGAAATCCTTGAGCCAAATTCGAACAAAACACCTATCATAACCTGTCCAGGTTCACTCAATGTTCAAAAGGGCATGTTTTCCTTACAAATATGGCAAGAATTCAATTTTTATCGTGGCTTCAATTCCCGAGTTAACGACCAGATTTTTTCCTTATTTGTTCTTAACTCCACAAGAGCTAATTCGACTAGGGTGATTTTCTTCAAATCAAATGATCGAAGCAGAGGGTGGCTCAATCGAAGGAGCCATGATAATGAAGCTGGTGCAATTCGAATTAGAATTCAGAGCTTTGAAGGAAACAATGCTCCGATGAGGAAGACTCTGAGTAATTTGAATTAGAGCTTAGAGCCTTCAAATAGAACAAATTTGAAGGGAAATGGATCTGTAGGGGCATGTCAGCTTTCGATTTGCATCATATTGGAGGCCCAAACAACTCATAACAGGCTGGCAGTAACGCTTGAAAATAGATTGGCACCTGATTGAATCAAATATAGCAAGTTTTTATGAAGAAATCAAATCAAACCTCTTCATCATAATGGACCAAGATTTGATACACAAATGTTGACCTAAAATCTATTGCCTATATAAACCTCATAATCTCAGAGAAAAAGGACACACATATACTACCTCACAAAAAATGCAGCCTGCCCCACGAAGTTCCAGAAAGTAGCATCAAATTCCAAAGTTGTCAAAAATACATACCTTTGCAGGCACCTTCCTTCCAGATTAATACTTCGATCATGTTCTTGGGGTTCACACAGACACGCACTCACTCGTGCCCCAGCCATCTCACACCTAGGACTGCAGATCAAGGCGCCTCCAGTGGTAAAAATATTCAATCTCATTTAATCTTAAATTAAACTCATGATTGCATGTTCATGGTTTTTGTTGTTACTTGTGAGCCATTTAACAAAATGTATGCAAGTTGCAGTGTTCAAATGTTCGAACACCATGGAAAGGGTTTTCGAAGCTGGTTACCTTCGAAACCCATGATACAAGCTCTTGCAAATCGAAACAACCCCAGATCCGGGTTCAGGGATTGATTTTGAATGGAATGTTTTCTGTTTTGTTTTGTTTTGAACTAACTAATTTGCAGGACCCAAAGCAGGTTTCATGTATTTCGAATGAACAAGCAACTCAGATGGTGAAAGGGAATTCGTGCAATCGAAGGGACCAGGGTTCGAATCCCAGGCCTTAAAATTTCAATTTCTAACGAATTTGCTTGCAGATCTAGCGCCCCAAGGCCCTCGAACGATGCCTTCGATCATCCCTCTGGATCGAAAGGCAACTCAGGCTCTTTTCGATCCAGGCTTGCCTTCTTTTCAAAATTGCACCCTTTTATTCACTGCCTATTCCTTCAATTGTGTTGTTTTACTTATGTTATCTCTTCTAGATTTTTTTAACATAACATCAAAATCAAAAAAATAATAAAAAGGAATTAGGTTTAATTTTTTTATTAAACTAACTTTGTAAATTAATTATTTAATCATTTTAACCCTTTTTTCTAAATTAAAGTTAATTAGGAATTAGGTTAAAAATTTCAAATCTTTTCTTAATAAAATACCAAAAATATTTTTCAAAATCAATTAGATTTTTTAGGTTTTTTCAACTTGTTCCCGTTTTAATATTCGCGTGTTTATTATTCTTCGTTTTATTATTCTTTTCAATTATTGTATCTGTACACAGTTTGTAATAGCTTTTAACTTAGGGTTCATTTACTGTTTTTATCCCCAAAGTTTTGGTTATGCATCCCCCTCCCCAAAGCCCTGTAATAGCGTAGGATATTTCTGTTTGCTTTATCGTTTTTACTACTGTTAATTGCTTAGATTAATAGGATTGCATGAAAAAGACTGAAAATTAAAACGACTAGATAACCCTAAATACGTAAGATAAATGAAATGAATCAATACACTTGCACATGCTCACCCCTAGGGTATCTCCCACTTTAGTTGCCTTCGAAAATGGTCACAATTCTCGAAATGTGAGAACTTTTAGTGGTTGTCCTTTAGTTCAAGAGATCACAAGTCCCTCGATGAACCTTTCGATGTCGCCTCTATTAAAAAGTGATCTTAGAACTTTAGGACAATTACTAAAAGTTCTTGCCCAGTTGCCTTAGTGACTGTAAACGTCCCTTTGATAGTCCCTCAACATCCAAACGATAAGGCTACCTACTCACTAATAGTAGGATAGCACTATCTAAAGGAAAGGAGGAAAATAACTCCTTTTTCAAGTAGGTAGATAACTGTTAGATACTTGCTCAAAAACAATTTTTTTACACTACACTTTCAAAACATTTTTCAAAAATGCTTTATCAACACTCTTGAGGACTGATACAAGAGTTATCATAAAGCAAACAAACTTTTCAAAACACACAAACACGAAAGAAATTTTCAAAAATGAGCAAGTACCTAAGAGCCCGTGGAAAACCGCAGATGGACAGGGTGCTAACACCTTCCCTTTCCATAATCTACCCCCTTACGCAAAAAATCTCAAAAAAAGTATTTTTCTGTTCTTTTCACCCTTTCCTTTGTTGGATAATAGAAAAGTCGGCGGCGACTCTTGCTTACCGCACATTTGTGAATACAAAATGCAAAACCAATATAACAGTCGGTTCTGCCACCGTATCACAGAACTGACGACTCTGTTGGGGAAATTTTAAAAAAGTAGGGTTTACCTTAGGGTCTAGTTCATTTCTAAATTGCTTTCCTTGTTTATTTTGATTGCTTTACTTTTAAAGGTTTGCTTGGGATACTATAGATCCTATACCTGGATTTGGGGCATCTTTTTAGGTAAACAACAATAGATCGTGGAGACTGTACGACATAGACCGATATGGTTGAAGCGATAGCTATATTGGTGTGACACTTTGGTTGGTACCGATATCCCTTGTGTTGAATCGAGGAGAATACATGGCCTCCGCGTGGTGTCGTGAAGTACTAACGAACCTTAGAACCTTAGTCGAACAAACTTGGCCATTAGAAAGTAGTGAGATAGCCAGTCTCGGTGTAAAGTTGGGAATTGGTTGATACTCGATACTACACTCATTGAGATCAGACTTTCAGGATGTTTCGGATGCAAGAAAAGGTTGCTAAGCTGAAATAATACCGATAAAGAAAGATCAATGATATTGAGATTCCTAAGAACCCAGTTATTATTTTTAAGACAGGTTGAACCAACTGAACATTCAAGAGGGTACTTACCTTAAACCTCATGCAAGCCTTTGAACCTAAGGTCTATTATCTGATTTGCTTATGTTTATTTGTGATTTAAGCATAATCATGACATCATAAACATCATAACATCCATTTTTAATTTCACTAACCATTTCAAGGACCAAGGGAATTTATCTTTGTTCTATTTTGCAGATCATGGCTTCCGCTCATAGAAACACTATCCGAATCACCTTTGTGAGAATACCTCTCCAACTCTTTTAGAGTGTAAAATTCTTCTAGAGTCGATGCTAGATGAAAGTCTTGAAAAGTGAAGCACCTCAAT
Organism: Vicia faba; assembly: GCA_948472305.1. NCBI lineage: Eukaryota > Viridiplantae > Streptophyta > Magnoliopsida > Fabales > Fabaceae > Vicia > Vicia faba. Next base: position 1,035,940,942 of record OX451736.1, read on the forward strand.
GAAGGGTCGTAGAACTGAATTAGGGAAGAAACAACATCCAATTAGACCTCTACTTTCATTAAGTCAAGGGTATCCCCATAGCAACGAGTGAACATCTTCAAAGATCTTTTAGACAATTTTCCTTTTATAGCCTTAATTTTTGTCATAGCTGGCTTGACGACATTGATACAGACAAGTTATTTCCCTTTGATATTCATTTTTTAAGGATACTTCACAAAAACCTTTATTATTTTCTTTTTACCATGTGAATAAGACAAACAAAAATAAATAGAGGGTAATGAATATATGAAATGCAAAAATGTATGAATGCATGAATGTAGGGCTTAGTGACGAGATTTTATGAAAGGTACCCTTAGAAGGTAGGCTCCTAGTTTTGGCCTACGGATATTCTACCCTCCCCATGAGGAGGTTTCTTTAATATCATGAATAACACTAGAGGGAAAGGAACAATGGCCTCCCTTAAGTGGAGCCTCTTTGCAGACCGAAACTTTCGTCTCTAGGTTAAGAAAGGTCTCGTAATGAGATTTTGGTTTAAGGGTTGTACAAAGAGTCATATGTTTCATTCCAAAGTCCTACCCCCTGAGAGGATGTCTCTTGAGACGTATTCCTTTCATGGAATTCCACCGACTCTAGGTAAAGTCGTCACATAAACTCATAGGGCTTATGTATCCCCTTGGCTAATAGAAAAACCTTCTTTCTAAGGGTTTTTGAAAATAATTTTTTTGAAATGTTAAAATCCCACCATAGATGAATAAAAATAATAAGCATAAATAAATAAATAATTAAATAAGAAAATATAAAAAACAAAAAACCCTAAAAACCCTAAAACCAAAAGACAAGGCTTTTAAACCTAGGGTTGAATCCCCAACAGAGTCGCCAACTGTTGTAACTGGTTTTAAATATAGAGTCCCCACCCTTAATTTTTATCCTAAGGAAGAAAATATAAAGGATAACCCTAATATGGTCAGAGATTCTAAGTTGTTGGACTCGTTCTTAGACGAAGGGAAGGTGTTAGGCACCCCTCATCTACCTTGTTCACAAGGATACTAGGGTTTAGAATCATAATCTTTAAGAAATAGGGTTTTAATTTTTATTAGGGGAAGTCGCCACAATTTTAGTCGTATGCCTACGTATCCTCTTATAAGGAATCAGAGTCCCAATCCGTAGTTCGCAGTGGGTTGGTGTTTTTTTATGGATTACAAAGATACTTGAATTCCCCTTGTACTTAGTCTAGGTGTGGGTATAACAGAGTTGTTAGACGAAGTGCACAATTGATTAAAATATTTTGAAATCCTTTTTGAAAATTAATTGTTGAGTTAATTGATTTAATAAAAATAGTTTATTGTTGGTTGAATATTTTTTAATGTGTTAATGCATAAAAATATCTTATTAGTGCATGATAAAAAATATTTTTAATGCAATAAATAAAAAATATTTTGAATGAGTTTAAAAAAATAATATTGATTTTATAATAATAGTATTATAATATTTAAATATAAAATATAAAATAAAAAAGAATTAAATTAAAAACGCAGGGGTGTGTGAATTATAACGGGCTAGTAAAATAGGAGGGTGTATCTAGCAGGACCCTTAATTCATATATTGAATTCAGGTCGAACGCATGGGGGGGGGGGGTGAATTTGTGCTGCACAAATTTTGTACTTGGCCCATCAGTGCTAAGGGATGAGGTTTTGTGCTGGTTAGCAAAACAAAAATAGTGGGTGATTAGACATGGGCCAGGCCCAAAACAACAAACATTGGGGATGAGGTCCGTTTGGACCCTACGCGGGAGGATATACGGTATTATGATGAGCGCATGTTTTTTGAATGCTTGATTGGGATCGCACGATTATGATTGAGGGTACATGGTGAAGATCGTAGAATCACACGTACTAGATTATTGGACATAATATATTTTTGTTTTTTACAAAAACATTTCATCACTTCCTTCCTCTCTCTCTATCAGCCCCTCGTTCTCTCTTCTCACCCTTCTCACCAAACAGAAACGCTAATCACCCTTCTCAACCCTAATCCCCGACGGCGCTAAACCAAACCCAACCCCAATCGTAAATCCAAACCAATCAAACCTCAAATAAACCCTTAAAGCTAAGTTCTAAATGTTACCTCCAATCGTGATTTCTTTGAGTCTCTCCGATTTCAACCCTTTTGATCTCCTCTTTTTCTTGTAGGTAATGGCTGATGGGGATGATAGCGACGATAGAAGATTTGAGAGGAAGAGGATGAAGAACTTAGGGTTTCAGATATTGAAACCCTAAGCTTGCACGTAGCAGTGATGAACAAGAGTTGACAGCGACGACCCTCAAACCTTATTCTTCTCTTAGACTCTCTTATCTTAGTGAAATTCTCCCTTTGTAAAGATTTCTTTGTCAAATATTCCTCCTCCTTCTGTCTTAGAACCCTAGACTTTTATAGTGTTAGATTTTGATATATTAGGAAGGTTTTTTATAATTGTCGTTTTTTTAGAGAATTGGGGATTCACAGATTAGTTTTGATTTGTAATTGATCTGGTTGTAATTTGATTGTGAATTTGATTGTGAATTTGTATAAAGAGTTTCAATTCAATTTGATTCAGTTTTGATTTTTTTATGGTTAGTTATGATTTGATTCGTTTTTGTACCAATTTTGACTGTGTTTGCGTTCTGGATAATTTAATGTATAAAGATTTGTTTTGAATTTTGACTTGGATTTGAACAATGTTTTTTTACATTAAAACATGCATTTATTTTTCATTTGATCTGAACAGTGAACATTTTCCTATTTGGAACAAATCATTTTTTCTTAATTGAACTGGGGCTGCTTAGGTTTTGGGTCTGTGATTAGTAAAGGTCCTTTTTTTTTGTTTCTAATCGGACTTTATAAGTCAACGTTTTTTTTCTAAAAACAATAAAAAATTTTAAATTCAAAAATAGTAACATTAATAATAAAAGTTTTAGTAATAATGAATGTAAAATATAAATATATTTCTCAAAACAAAAACCTAAAATGGGCCACATCGTATCAATTATTGGGCTTTCATGAACGAGTCACTATGTGCCTTCCTGATTTAAACACACACACCCTAACTTATTTAAAAACAGGCCTCAATAATTCAGTGGGCCGGTCCTCATTAATCCCTAAACTCCTTAAGTAAACGACATACCCCCTTCTATAGAACTCTAAATGGGCCAACATAATTTAACCTAACACCCCCTTGCAAGGGAGAGCGAATGGGCCCTTCATTCTACATAGGCCTTTCTGATTTAGAAATGTCCAAGGATTTTTTAATAATATAAACCCTTCAATATTTAAACTGGGCTAAAAATAAAACCTTACTCCAAAAAGGCAATGGGTTTATCAAATTAGATGCTAAGCCCCCTTAACCTAAGATGCACCCTTTTTATCGAGTGAAGCTTTCATGGACTTAAAATTTTACATGGGGTTTTCTGATTTAGCGAAGCCCATTAATTCTCTAATAGGATAACCCCCCCCCCCCCCCCCCCCCCCCCCCCCTTTTATAAACGTAAACCCCCTGTAAATGATAACTCTGGAAATTAATAAGTGATAGAAACCTAGTAGGGAAAATTTGGGGTATGAAAGTGTGGAATATAAATAATATATTCTTTTGTGAAAGGTTTTCAAAAGAAAATCCATAAGGCAAAAGAAATTTGAATTTGTTAGGATCATAGGAAATAACTCCCAATGCAGGGGCACACACTATTTCTCCACTTATTTGTGAAAAGATTTATGAATTGAATTATACTAAAGACTATGTATGAAAGAAATAAATAGGTTCGGAATGCACCGCCTCATTCTTTTTCCACTACTTAAGTCTCATCGCATATGATTCTCATCTTTATTTGTTAAGTGTTTTTTGAGCTTTGATTAAGAAAGAGTTTTTGTTTTAAGAGCATGCAACGTAAAAGAAGAAAAGGACTAAGGGAAACTAATCCTAATGTTGTCATGCATCATGGCCCTAAAGTCAAGAGAAAAAGGAATCCTAACTATGTTAGCATGCTTGGATATCAATCCTAAGGTCTACCTCAATTCAAATCTTAAACAAGATTGAACCAAAAGACCATAAGGGTGCATGCTATCAAACAAAACAAGAATGTAAACAACACATCAATATGTAAAGGTAACAACCCCTAATGGAAGCTCAAGTTCAAAGATAATAACCCAAAATTAAACTCAAATACCTAAGAAGGAACCCTACACTTCAAACAAAAAGGTAACAACCAACCCACATATCAAGTACGAAACTAAACACTCAAGACAAACATACTTTAAACATTAGAGGTAACAACTAACGAAAGAAATATCAAGCATTTAACCAAACACTCAAGACAAGATTACTTAACATTGATAATCAAGCAAAAAGGTAACAACTAAACAAGTATCTCAAATACTTAACCAAGCATCAATAAGAAACACACTTAACCAAGTGAACATGCAACATACTTTATCGAGTACACATGCATTAGAGGTAACAACCAACATGCATCTCAAACACTTAACTGAGCATCAAGAATAAACATACTTAAGCAAGTGAACATGCAATGTACTTAACCAAGTACACATGCATTAGAGGTAACAACAAAACATCTTAAGCATTTAACCAAAAGCTCAAGACAAGATCAATCTTACAAGCCAATGCTTAACATTAACTTAAACCTAACAAGATTCAACATCATCACTTTTCTTCTCTGATTGTTTTGATACAGCACCACCGTAGCCACACCATGAGCAGTGATTCTCAACTTATCTGCTCTGTCTCGTTTCGTTCTGATTTGTCATTGTTCTTTTATCTATCTCTTCTCCGATGATCTCTGATGTTGCTGCTTCACCACCATCACCGTCTCACTCTGACTCCAGCTTCACCTCCATTGACTTCGACTCAACCTTATGCATATGATGCTTCTTCATTTCGCAACTTAGGCACATTCATGTTTACACTTCTTTCTTATTCTCTCTAATTCTGTGAGTTTTTCGGTTCTTGCATTGATGTTGTTCTTGCATTTCTATTGTATTGTTTATTGTTGTTCTATTGCAGTAAGAAACGTGATGCAAAGTTGATGATGATTGCAGTTGAAATTTTCAATGTAGATGTTGCATTTTTGGTGAAGATCAAAGTGGAAATGATGAAGTGAAATAGAGATTTGAGAGATTGCAGAGAGGTGGGTTTTTGATTTTTCTTTGAATTTTTGTATAATAATGAATCGTGATCCCCTGTCAAAAAAATAAGAAGTTTTGTTTGTAGTTACGCAAGTTTGTCAGAGGTAAGTAAAATCTTAGCCTTTGATCTTGAAAGTTGGTTAGAAAATAGACGGTGAGGATTAATTCTTGTTAGAGAAGTTTTGGTTATATGCTGAATTGTCCACTATTTTGAGTTTCAAGGTTTTCATTTTTACTTTGCATATTTTTCTTCTGATTCTATTCCTCATAATTTATTCTATCTCTTTATGTCTTTTCCTCATTTTTGTATTGAAGCATGGTTTTAATTTATGTTGTGCGCAACCTATTTCTGTTTAGTAGCAAGTTTTATTCTTCATTTTGGTACTGACTTTTGTTTGGTTTTCAAATGGTGATGTTATATGATTGTGTAGGTTTTTTGCATTGGTTTCATGGCATGAATATTGGCAAAGGATTTGGAAATTTGAATATTAGTAAAAAGGCTTAAGGGACTTTCATGTATTGCTTGTAATTTTCTTGTAAAATTTGCAATTGTACCTTGAAACTTGATTGAATATTGAATGTAATTTGGGTATTAACTTGAAATTGAAAATGATGAATAATGAGTGATGTTAAATAAGCTTTGAATCAATACTTGAATGAATATTAGAAACCATGAATTAATCTTGAGAGAAACTTGAATGAAACTTGCAATTGAAGTTGAATGAACATTTTGAATCTTGTATGAAAGCCCTTGAACAATCCTCGTGTGAAAGCTCTTTTGATTTCATGATTAAAGAACCTTGAAAGATAATTGAAAACATGAACAAACCTTTCAATCTTGCATACACGATCCTTACTTTATGTCCAAATCCAAATAAACTTCCTCTGGAAGCTAACTTGTCGTACAAAACCTTGGCTTGATGTATCAAAAGAAAAATGACTCCATCACTTGCACAAACCATGATTCTTGCCTTATAGCTCAAAAAAGATCTTGAATTTAACACCTTTAAAAGATATAATCAAATAATGCCATGCTATAATGCCTTACAATCCAAGCCTTAATCGATTAGAGAATTCCCCAAACCCTAATTTGATAGATGATGAAAAGATGAACCCTTGATTCACACTTCGATCAATAAAACAAAAATAAACCTCTTGACCTGATGAAAGGTTGAATAAAAGATCTTGACCAATTCTAAAGAATGTGACTTGATCCACCAGCTTCAAGGAAATTCTCAGATGAAGATTAAGAAAAGATGATCAATATGGACATGAAAATAAACCATGCACCTTAGTTGATGTAGCCTTAAGCATAAAGATAGAAAACCTAAATCATGGTTGATGATTCCTAAAGAAGAACCTCAATTGGAGCAAAATAGTTGGAAAAAACCCTAACTTTGATCAAACATAGGGAAATAAATCCTAATCCCACACTTCACTGCTTGAAGAACCAGAAGAATTAAACTTTATTTGATATGTACACCTCAAAATACCATGAACCCTTGCTTGAGATGGGCTTGAGAAGCCTTGAAATGAATAATGAACTTGAGACTTGAGATTATAACCATGATGATGATATTTCAACCTTGACTTGCCTTGAGTATCATATCTTCCTATTTGAATTAAGAAAAACTAAATCACAAGGAACCTTGACCCCATATCTATATAACCAATGACATGTATGAGTGTGTATGGTAATGAAACACAAGCCAATTAGAGGTTAGAATCAAGAGGGAAAATTTTGGGGTACAATAGCTTCCCATATTCAATAATATTAAACTTGAAGGTGGGAATTGCAGTGGCTTTCAAACATTGAAGGTGGAAGAGGACTGAATACCAAAAGAACCATAAAATTTGCACTCTGGAGATAAAAGAAAGGTATACCGAATGTTTTTTTCAATTATAAATAACGAGCAAATGATATCCCCGCCGGGATTCCACAAAGGATAAGGGAATGCTTAACCTTACAAACTTGTCGACTGATCCCCAAGACATAACTTAATTGGGAAATAAGACTCCTCAATCAATACTACAAAGAAAGATGATTTGATAATGTGCCAACTGAGATAGTACTTTTAGAAAAGGTTCCACCTAAAGGTAGAGTTTAGAAAGGAATGCGGCTGAAGGAGGACTTTCAAAGAAAAGAAAAATTCGAAGAGGAACCTTATCAAAGGCACCAGCTGAAGGTGGATTCAGAAGCAAACATCGGTCGAGGGTGGACTTGTAAAGAAAAGAGACCAAACTAAGGGTGAAGAAGTGAAAAACACAAGAGGGGGGGGGGGGGGGGGGGGGAGGGGTTGAATTGAAACTTAAAAAACAAAAGCAGTAGACACAATATTTTTATCCCGGTTCATTTGATCTCAAACTACTCCAGTGTACCCGCCAAGGTGATTTCGCCTCTCTCCAACGAGGACTTAATTCACTAATCAAAACTGATTACAATACTACTTTGACAACTGCCAAAGTCTTCTTGAGTACAACCACACTCCGATTTATCTCAAGGAAAACTAGCTTAATTAAAAGAAAATAATTTACTGTGTACTGTTGTTTTTCGTTACAAAAACTATATCACTACTGTGATTTTACACAATTTGAGCGTATAAGAGAATATGAATATTTGCAGTGTTTAAGATGTATGAGCAGTCCTTTTTCAAAAATCGTCAGTGATTTATCCCTTAAGCTTGTTTATATAGCGTGGAAATCTTGTCCAAAATAAAGCGTGATGATGGACACTTAATGCAATTTCCATATTGAGAAGATTCTTGTCTGAATGAAGCCGTTGCATATGATACTGTCTTAATTGAAAAGTAACGCTTCAGAACTAGAATCTTGCATGCTGCTTTTACTTTAGAACTTTGATGACTCAGATGTGAAGATCTGATGGTATATTAGACTTCTGCTCAGAGTCAGAGTATTTTTACTTTAACACAGATTCTGATCATCATTCTTCAGAACATTCTGATTAGCTCAGCTTGAAAGCTTCTGTAGCTTAACTTCTGATGTTGTTTCAGTCAGAACTTCTGCATACAAAATAACACAAATTTAGAGTGCATATTTATTCTTTGTGTTTGTTATCATCAAAACTCTAATTAAGGGTTGTAGAATCAAACTATGTTCTAACAATCTCCCCCTTTTTGATGATGACAAAAACTAGGATTTTCAATAAAAAATATAGAACAAAACGCTTAAGAGACTCTCCCCCTGAGTTGATTACTCAGATAGAGATGAGTTACTTCCCTGAAGTTCCTTCTCATCAGAGATTTTGATGCATCTCCTTTTGTCTTTATCAGAATATGTTCCTGTTCAAGCTTTCAGAAAACATAGAAGTTAAGATATTCAAAATGTTTGAGACTTTGTCCCGGTATACTGTTATTGAAAATATCTTACGTTCTCCCCCTTTTTGTCAGGTATCAAAAAGCAATATAATCAGAGTCAAAAAGATGATTTATATTGAAAACAAAATACAATGACATTTTTCAGAAATAAAGAGGATAAGATGAAAAATACAGATAAAAAGTTAAATAAAATTTAAGAAGGAGGGGGAAGGCGTGTGAACAACGCTTCGAGCAAGCTCTTAATCTGAGTGCTTGATTCTTCCTACTTTCCCAGAATGTCTTTGATTTGTTTTGTTGTATCTTCTTGTTTGTCCAAAATATCCTTGATCTCTTTGTTTGTGCCTTCTTGCTTATCCAGTCTGGCATGGATTAAAGCATTCTCCTTCTTCAACTCTTCCAGAGTTTGCATGACTAGAGACGAAGCTGGTGTATCTTCAGGGGTTGCATGTCGTTCAGAACACTCTGCAGCCTCTTTTGATTAAACAACTTCTTCTGTTGCAATTACCTTTTCTCGAGCAGTAGTCAGAGGGTTACTATCCGAATTTGGTTCAATGGCTTCTGAAGGTTGGTGCTCTTTCCAGGGAGCATTTTCGAGCAGAAGAATTTCTTTCTTGTTCTAGTGGCTTAGAACTTGATCTTTGAAGGCTTTCAGCTGATCATTGAAGTTCTGCTGAGCCATCTCATAGCTCAATTCTTTCAGCTTCTGGGATTCAGCGCTGAACTATTTTCTGAATCTATCCCACAGAGAATCAGAAGCAGCAGGATTAGAATTCTCTTGACTAGCTTGCTTCAAAGAAGTAACCCATTCCTGTATTTTTGTTTCAAAACTCAACAGGTTCTTACCAACATCTGATTTGGTTAAGGTTGGTTTGGGTTTGGGGATGGCAATTTTATTTGAGGTGGAAGCTAGATGGTCCAACGCTTCTAGAACAATGACAGTTCTAAGGTGATTAGCTGGACGGTTGATTGGTGAGGGAGTTGAAGAATCGGAAATCAGGATTGTTGAGTGAGGAGTGTTTGGTGGTGTGGATTTATATGGTGAAGGTATTTATGGAATATCATGAATGGAGAGAGGTAAACGAACCTTAAGAGGTTCTGTTATCCCAGGAATTGGGGTAGTGGTATCAGAGTCTGAAAGGGAGTCTTCTGATTGGTTTGCGGTAGCGTGTTGAATTTCTGGTTCAGGTGTTTCAGAAGATGGATTTTCATATTGAGGAGTGAGAGGGTTTTCATTTTCTGGTTGGGGGTGAGTTGAGGTTTTGATGTTCTGGTTGAGGAGAGTGTGGTTGTGGATTTTCTGGTTGTTGAGATTGAGTGTTTGGATTTTCTGGGATTGGTGAGGAAAAGTCTTGATCAAACAGTTCAATATCAGAGAGAACTCTTGCAAGTTCTGGTTGATGTTGTTCTGGATTTAGATTGGGGGAGTGAGGTTCATTTAAGAAATTTCCAAGAGTTACAGATGGGTCAAACTCTATGTTAAAATCCTCAAATGGTTGAGGTGAAGGATTTTCTGTTGGTTGAGGGGGAATGGTTTCAGATGTTAGAATAGCTATTGATTCTACAACAAAAACAAATGATGTGTTACCTTTCTTTTTCGCAGCTTTGGGTGTCTTCTGAGAGGATCCTTCTCCTGCTGCCTTCCTCTTTCTGGATTTCTTTAGCACAACCTCTGGAGCTGGCTTGTGCAGATCTTAGATGTTGATTTCTGGAATAGTCCCATCTTCCTCGCAAGCTTCAAGGTATCTGACTATAATCTCTGGAGAGGCATCTATCTCAGAGAATAGTGGAAAATCCTTCAGAGGGATTCTTCTAGAAGTGATGACCTCATGAGAAGCAATTGTTGGTTCCTTCTTAATGCTTTCAATAATCTTCATTTTCTTCAGATTCTTGGCATTCAGAGGTTTCCCAACAGTTTCTTCCAGAGTGCTGATTTCTTGAGCCTCTGTCAGATCTTCAATCAACCTGTTTTCTATTAGAATATCTGAAATCAATCTTCCCAGAGGAATCCAATCCCTCTTAGTTCTTTCTTCTTCTCTTGTCTCTTTCACACTTGTTCTGAGATGGTTGAAGAACAAATGTGGAAGGTTTATTTTGGTCTTCTTTGCAATGAAGTATATCAGAAACTGCTGATCAATGTTGATGTAATCAGGAGAGCTTGTAGGCTTCATGTGATTGATACATCCCAGAATTATTCTAGTCCAGATTATGTAGTGATCTTTCAAGTCTCTGATCTTACTGGATGGCTGTCCAGAAGTGAAAATGACCCTAGCAATGGATTTTAGGTCAGAACACTTATCAACCATATCAACGCATCTGACTCCGCCGCCATTGTATCCAATGAGTTTCCCAATCAAATCTTCTGTAATCCCTATCTTCTTCCCCATAACATATGACGTGACCCGGTGGTTGGATGAAGTAGCATGAATCCAGAACTCTTTAAGAAGAATGGGAAAAGTTGGACCCAACAGACGATCAAAGTATCTATTCCATCCATGTGCAGTTACATCTTCATACAAATTAAACCCATTTTCTTATAAGCTTTCAAAATCGACGATCAATTCACAGAGAACTTCAAGGTTGTCGACCAGAGTGAGTAGTGTTCTGATGGGCTCCTCATATTGTTCAGTTGATGAAGAACCAGGAACACTGTTGAGATTCTTGAGACTTGATGAGGATGCCATTATTCACACGGATTCTTTGAAGAAAACTAATAGAAAGGGTTTTTGAAAAACTAGAGCAAGAGAGAATTTTGAAGGTGGTAAAACGTGAATGAATGAAATAGTGAATTGAGTTTATATAAGCACTTTTGAAAACTTAATCAGTAAGAAAGAGAAAAATAAGTAATGATTATACTAAATTAATGAAACCTGAAATTAGGGGATTTAGTGAGATATTGAACATTTACCAATGACAAGTGTCTCAATGCATCCAATCAGGGCCTTGGATCCTTCAGAATTTGAACGCGTGTCCAGCCTCAGAAGGTAGCTTATGAAAGGATGACAAATGTTTGATGGTGTGAACTGCACGCCTCTATCCTTGAAATGAAAAGTTCAGATCTTCATAGATAGATTCTGAGGCAACTGTACTCCTAACTTCTAAAGACAAGTTGATCAGATGTTCACAAAAAACAATAAAATTATGAGGGTTAGAATATGCGAATAAAACATTTTATTCTGGACAAAATTTCATGGTGAGATGTTTCAGAATGAAATTGAATCTATCTTCAGAAAGGGGTTTTATAAACACATCAACCCATTGATGGTCTGTGTCAATAAATTTTAAAGTAAGAATTCCTTTCTGAATATAGTCCCTAATAAAGTGATGTTTTATTTCTATATGCTTAGCCCTAGAATGCAAAATGGGATTTCTGGATAGACATATGGAAGAAGTGTTATCACAGAAGATAAGAATGTTACTCTCAAATATGTTAAAGTCTTCAAGTTGACTTTTCATCCAGAGCATTTGAGTGCTACATCTAGCAGCTGCTATGTATTCAACTTCTGCTGTTAAGAATGCTATTATGGACTGTCTCTTGCTGGTCCATGAGATCGGGTTGTCTCCTAAAAACTGGAAGCTTCCAGAAGTGCTTTTGCGCTCTACTCTGTCTCCAGCAAAGTCAGCATCACAATATCCTACTGAGTTGTATTCATTGGATTTTCTATAAAACAAGCCCATATTAGTAGTACCTTTCAGATACATGAAAATTTGCTTAGCTGCTGTTAAGTGAGATTCTCTAGGATCTGATTGGAATCTAGCACATAAGCAAACACCGAATAAAATATTAGGCCTTGAAGCCGTCAGATAAAGGAGAGATCCAATCATACCTCTGTAGATTTTCTGTTCTACCCTTTTACTTACCTCTTCCTTTTCCAGAATGCACGTGGGATACATTGGAGTCTTTGAGGGCTTACATTCTGAGAGGTCAAATTTCTTCAGAAGTTCTATGACATATTTACTCTGATGAATGTAAGTTCCTTCTAGAGTTTGGTTTATCTGAATGCCCAGAAAGAATTTAAGTTCCCCCATTAAGCTCATCTCAAACTCTGCCTGCATGCACTTAGAAAATTCTCTTCTCAGAGAAGGTTTAGTGGATCTAAAAATGATATCATCTATGTAAATCTGACAAACTAAAATGTCATTCTTAAATGTCTTACAGAACAAGGTTGTGTCCACTTTCCCTCTGGTGAATTCCTTTTCTAACAAGAAGTTACTTAGCCTTTCATACCAAGCTCCGGGAGCTTGTTTAAGACCATATAGTGACTTCTTTAGTTTGAAAACATATTCTGGGTGTTTGGAATTTTCAAACCCAGGGGGTTGGTGCACATATACCTCTTCATCAATGTAACCATTTAAGAATGCACTTTTGACATGCATCTGATACAGAGTGATGCCATTATTTACAACAAAAGAGGTTAAGAGTCTGGTAGATTCTAACCTGGCGACTGGAGAAAAGGTTTATGTATAGTTTATCCCCTCTTGCTGACTAAAACCTTGTGCCACCAGTCAAGCCTTGTTTCTGATGACTTCTCCTTTCTCATTCAGTTTGTTTATGAACACCCACTTTGTTCCAATAATGTTGAATCCTTTTGGTTTGGGAATCAGATCCCATACGTCATTTCTGGTGAACTGGTTTAATTCCTCCTGCATTTCCAGAATCCAGTCATTGTCCAGAAGAGCTTCATCAATTGTTGTTGGTTCAATCAGTGAGACCAGTCCCATAAGGGATTCTTCAGAGTTTCTGAATGCTGATCTCGTTCTGATTGGATCATCCTTCTTTCCCAGGATCTTATCTTCTGGGTGAGCTATGCTGCTTCTGGATAACCTTTTTTGGAGTTGATCAACAGAAGGTACTGGAGCACTTGTAACATTTCTTTTTGAAGTTGTTGGAGTGTCTCTGTTAGGATCTTCTGATGAGTTGTCTTTAGCACCTGTGAATTCAACTTCTATATTTGCAAAAGATTCATTCTACTTTGACTTTTGAGGGTCAAGCTTATCATCAAATATAACACTGATTGGCTCTTCAACAATCTGCATTTTTGTATTGTATACTCTGTACCCTCTTAAGCGTTCAGGATATCTTAACATAATACACTTCTGTGCTTTAGAGTCAAACTTGTTCAGATGATCTTTAGTATTCAGAATAAAGCATGTGCATCCAAAAAGATGGAAATAACAAATGTTGGGCTTTCTGTTCTTCCACAATTCATATGGAGTCTTTTCCAGAATAGGTCTTATAGAGATTCTATTATGAATATAACATCCTGTGTTAATTGCTTCTGCCCAGAAGATCTTAGCAATGTTAGTCTCATTGATCATGGTTCTGGCCATTTCTTGCAATGTTTTATTCTTTCATTCTACAACTCCATTTTGTTAGGGAGTTCTAGGACAAGAGAAGTCATGCGAAATGCCTTTTTCATTAAAAAATGTTTCAAATTTTTTATTTTCAAATTCTCCACCATGATCACTTATGCCTTTGACAAATCTAAGATCCTTTTCATTCTGAACTTAGTTATAGAAGGCAACGAACACAAAATGTGACTCGTCCTTATGTCTTAGAACTTTACCCATGTCCATCTGCTATAGTCATCTATGATCACTAAGCCATACTTCTTGCCACCAACATACACAATTTTCATTGGTCCAAATAAGTCTATGTGCAGAAGTTCTAATGGCCTAGAGGTGGAAACAACATTTTTAGCTTTAAAAGCAGGTTTTGAAAATTTGCCTTTCTGACATGCTTCACACAGAGCATCTGAGCTGAAATTCAGATAAGGAAGTCCTCTGACCAAATTGAATTTGTTAATTTGAGATATTCTTCTCATACTAACATTCCCCAATCTTCTGTGTCAGACCCATTGCTCGTTGTTAACAGAAAGAAGGCATTTTACATTATGACTTTTTAGTTCAGAAAGTTTTATCTTATAAATGTTTGTTTTTCCTCTTTCCATTAAATAAGATAGTTCCATCTTTCTGACTAACAACTTTGCATGAATTTTGATTAAATATCATATCATAATCGTTATCACTTAATTGACTTATGGATAACATGTTATGCATCAATCCATCAACTAAAAGCACATTATTAATAGAAGGAAGATTACCATTACCTACTGTTCCAGAGCCAATGATTTTCCCTCTTTGGTTGCCTCCAAAGCCCATGTAGCCTCCAGGTTTAAGTTCAAGGCTTTAGAACATATGCTTTCTTCCCGTCATGTGTCGAGAGCATCCAGAGTTCAGGTACCATGACCGGTGTTTTAGCCTTGCTGCTATAGATATCTGCTACATATATAATTTTGTCCTTAGGTACCCATATCTTTTTGGGTCCTGGTTTGTTAGTTTTACCAAAATTCTGTTTGAGTTTTGGTTTGGAAGAATATTTATTACTAGTGTATTTAATGTCATGTGTGTTCCCGTATGTGAAGTGTGATTTTAGTGGTGTGCATTTTATAACAAGGTCCATGAATTTCTTAGGTGGAGATACCTTACCTTGGTATCCTATTCCTTTTCTGCCATTTCTTCTAACTCCATAGATCATTGAAGCCATCTTACTTCTATCTATGTTTTTAGCCAGAAACTTCTGAAAGTTGTGATCATATTCTTTGATGATCTTATCAGCATTACTGGGAGTCTCTGAGATTATTTCCTTCTGAGAGTTTTGTAAATCATTTTCTAATTTTAAAATCTTTTCTTTTAACTCAGAATTTTCTAATCTAAGACTCTCAGTTCTTTCAGAGTGAGAGACAAGATCCTTTTTCAGGTTCTTGAATTTGAATCTGATCTGCTGATACCTTTCCAAAATTTCATTCAGACTTTCTGCAAGTTCAGCTTTAGTAAAATTAACAGTGAAATCAGGGAATACCTCTTCTGTGTCTGATTCTGA
The DNA here is from genome assembly GCA_948472305.1 of Vicia faba. Classification (NCBI taxonomy): domain Eukaryota; kingdom Viridiplantae; phylum Streptophyta; class Magnoliopsida; order Fabales; family Fabaceae; genus Vicia; species Vicia faba. The sequence goes on from OX451736.1 coordinate 1,035,956,329, forward strand.
GTCTGAACCAGAGGCTTCGTTGTCTTCTGTCACATTTGCCATAAGAGCGATGTTGCCTCTTTCATCATCTGACTCTGAGTCAGCATCAGAAGTGTCTGAATCGTCCCATGTTTCCATGAGGCTTTTCTTCTTCTTCTTGAAGAACTTCTTTTTGGGCTTCTCCTTCTGAAGCCTTGGACAATCACTTTTGTAGTGCCCCTGTTTATTGCACTCATAGCAGGTGATGTCTTTGTTATTTTACTTTCTGTGACTGGAGGAAGCTTTAGATCTTCTATGTCCAGAGGAGGACTCAGACTTTCTGTATCTGGAGGAGGATTCATTCTGATTCTCTGATCTTCTGGGGTTTCTGAATTTTCTTTGTCTCTGCTTCCACAGCTGATTGACCCTTCTGGAGAGAAGAGACAATTCATCTTCTTCTGATGAGGATCCATCAGAAGTTTCTTCCATAGCCTGCAAAACCTTAGAATCAAATTTTTTGTTAGATTTTAATGCTAGAGGCTTACCTTACTTCTGAGGCTCGTCTTCTTCTAGCTCTATCTCATGACTTCTGAGGGAGCTAACAAGTTCCTCTAGAGATATCTTGTTGAGATATTTAGCCAGCTTAAGTGCAGTGACCATTGGCCTCCATTTCTTTGGTAGAATTCTGATGATCTTCTTTACGTGACCAGCAGTAGAATATCCTTTGTCAATAACTTTCAGCCCAGCAACAAGAATTTGGAATCTTGAGAACATTGCTTCTATGGATTCACTGTCTTTCATCTTGAATGCTTCGTATTTATGAATGAGCACAAGGGCCTTGGTTTCTTTAACTTGTATATTTCCTTCATGCGTCATTCTCAGAGAGTCAAACATGTTTTTGGCTGTCTCTCTGTTTGAGATCTTCTCATATTCTGAGTATGAGATAGCACTGAGAAGTATTGTTCTGGCTTTATGATGGTTTTTGAAATCACGCTTTTGCTGGTCAAACATCCTCTTTCTATCTATCTTCTGACCACTTTCATCCACAGGATGTGTGTATCCATCAATTACCATGTCCCATAGATCAACATCATGAGCCATAAAGAAGCTCTCAATTCTGTCTTTCCAGTAGTCAAAATTTTCTCCATCAAAGACTAGAGGTTTTCCGCTGATTCTGTCCTTGTCCTCATGATAGTTATTGCTGATGTTTTGGCTTGGTCCCACCATAGTGTTTTTCTAAAGCTTGGATCTTGTACTGACACAGTTAAGTGTATGAACTCAGAACCAGGCGCTCTGATGCCAATTGAAGAAGTGAAAAACATAAGAAAGGGGGGGGGGGGGGGGTGAATTGAAACTTAAAAAACAAAAGCAGTAGACACGTGTGATCGGTGGATCTGGAACTGACTGTTTAACGCTGGTTCGCGAAATATCGCGGAAGCAAGAGTCGCCACCGTCTTTTATTTTCTCCGAATGGAAAGGACAAAAGCACAGAAAAATTCCTTAAAGAGATTGCTCTCGGTTCGGGAGGTAGGTTATAGAAAGGGAAGGTGTTAGCACCCTTTCTATCCATGGTTATCCATGGGCTCTTAGATACTTGCTCATTGTGTTTTCAAAAATGGTTTGTTTGCTTTTCAACTGTGGGTTTTAAAAAGTTTCTTTGAAAATTCCAGTTCGACTCTTGTATCGGTCCTCAAGAGTGTTTGAAAAATTGCTTTCGAAAGCTTTTTGAAAAGGTGTCGGTGTGAAAAGTATTTTTTTGATTTGTTTTGAAATTTAGAGCAAGTATCTAGAGTCGTCTACCTACCCTAAGGAATTCGTCTGTGTAAATGTCCTTTAAAGTAGTGCCATCCCACCATTGAGAGGTAGGTAGCACCACCGTTGGAGGTGTTCGGGTCAATTCGAGGTTCGGGACATGGTGATCACCAGAGCAATGGGAAGATACCTTAGAAGCTACCCTCATGCCAGGTTCCCGGATCATGAGGACTTACTAAGACATCCTCTACTCGACGATCACCTTTCGAGGCAAGGCAACAGTGAGGCGTACCCTAGGGGTGGTGTGTGCGATTTGTGTGTCGTTTTCATTTGCATTTATCTTGTCATGTTATTGGTGTTCTACGCTTGTTTTTATTTTTGTCCATACATTCTTTCATGCCTTGATTTAACAGTTAAAATATTTGCGAGAAGTAAAAAATTCTAAGCTATTACAAAAGGCGCGGGTCCACATCGCCAAAATTAACCAGGACCCGATTTGACAGAAAAATAAAGAAAGTAAAGAAAAGTGCGAGAAAATTAAAAGGTTACATGGCCTTGGGAGAGATACATAAATATTATAAAGAAATAAAATAAATATGCGAATAAGAATTAAATCGAAACGAGGGCGTTGGACCCTTTTTGCAAAATTAAAATTACATGGCATTAATTAATTAAAAAAGAAAAGGAGATGCTTTTGGTATTTTTTAGTATTTTAGGATTTAAATAAAAAGAATTAATTGAAATTAAATGCTAACCCTAATTCTATTTGTTTTTTTTTAATTTATTAAGAAAACATTGAATTTAATATTAACCCTAATTAATTTACATGCAAATTTAATTATAAAAATAGATATTTAATTATTTAATTATTATGAAATAAAAAATAAAAAAAAGAGGAAAATTAATTAAACCTAATTCTATGTTTTTTAGATTTTTTTTATGAAAAGATTATAATTAACCCTAATTAATTTACTAAATGAATTAATTATATGCAATTTAATTACAAAAATACCTAAAATAAAATATTTATTATTTTTTTTCTCTTTTCTGATTTTTATGGGGTTTTTTATATTTTGTGAAAATAATAAATTAATTAAACACAATAATTAAAATAAAAATAGAAATAATGCAAAAGAAAATATTTAAAATGGCAAACCTAGGGGGGTATCAGTCCCCAATGTGGAGGTATAGCCCAAGCATTTGAGCCCAAACAAGCCTGGCCTTGTTGACTTTGGCACTAGCGTGTGATGCATTGACTAGGACTTATCATGTGCCTCAATTCTTGGCCTTTGATCCGATGCTCTGGGACACGTGGACGTTGATTTTTGAGGATGCATGATAGTCTTCAGCATGGGCGCTACATGTGAACGTTAATTGAAAAAAAACATATGGAAAGGGTGAAGACCTGGGATCGAACCCAGATCATTAACATCACCAGCCTACACGTATGCCACTAAGCCACTTTGTTCATTCTGATTATATTATACAAAAGAAAAGATATAAAATAAAACAATGTTAGTGGGGCCTCCGCGCGCGAAAGTTTGAATCTTCCTATCACCACTCCACACGTCATCATCTTCTTCGCGTGGTTTTCTTTTTCCTGAAACATATAAAACATTGGCAACGGTTTTCACGCGTTGCCTAAGACAACATATCAGAAAATAACGATTAAGCCATGGATGCTCATAAATTGAGCGCGAGGGTGCCGTCTTCTTCGTCCAAACGCGCTCGTGTCAATGTCTTTGGTCCCATGTCATTTTGATTTGCCAATCTCAAGTTATGGCCTTTGACTTAAAGTCCCTTTTTGTTGACTTTTAAAAATGACCTATAATGTTGAAATTGATAACTTTTTGTGAGAGCATTTCTTGGACTTGAAGTATGAAGATGAGTTGTAGGAAATGTCTTTCTATTCAAAATGAGCTTTGGATGGAATTTTTCTGATAATCCATGTGAAAGTTATGCCCTGGTCAATTTACAGTTGACTTTTTCAGCTGTCCAAATAAGGAAACTTTTGCATCTTGATGATTTTTGAGCCAAGTTTTGAGAATCATGATCAAGCATTGATCAAATGATGTTTGTGGCTTCAAAATGAGATGTTGACCAAAAATTTGAACTTTTGACTGTCAAATGACCATTTTGCCCCTACAGTTGACTGTAGTGCAATTAGGGTTTTTGACTGTGCAATTTTGTGCTGAAAGCCTTGAAACTTTGTATGAGGATGCTTGACCATATTTTTAGGCATGTGGGACTTTATTGGACCTTTAGAAACTTCATTTTCTTGATCAGAACACAAAACCCTAATTTTGACTGCTTAGGAGGCCCTTGAACTGTGCAACCCTTGGAGAATTTTTGAAGCTTGACTTGGCAAATCTTTGAAGAATATGGGAGGGAAAATTTTGGGGTACAGAAGTTTCCCCTGTTCAATCTTCTTAGACCTGAGGATGCAGATTGGCTGACGTGCCTTTCGTAATCCGAGGGTAGAAGATGATTGAACACTAAAGTGCCCAGAAATTTACGCTCACATAGTAGCAGTGTGGTGATGGGAATGGGCTTATAGATGCCATTTAGAGATTGATGGATAGGATGATGGGCTTATAGATGCCATCTTGATATTAATCGCGTAAGAGATTCCTTAGCGAGAACCTGCATACCTGCAAAAGAAAAATGAGTACCTGACATGTTGCAGGAGCTGGTTTTCAGATGCTTGATATAGATGTGTCCTGACTGGTTACAGGAGTTTGATCTGGAGCTTCATAAGATGATGAATGAACCAGGGATGGTTACTACCTCAGCATGAACGGTGAGAGAACCTTGGGTGACTTTAACTTCAACAACGCTCGTTGAGAAAATCTTGGTGGGAATTACCATCTTCGCAGTATCGGGAAGAGAACCGATAGGCAATTATAATCTCAAAAGCGGACGTTTGAGAAGAACCTGGAATGGAATTATCATCTCACGCACCGTCGGGGAGAGAACCATAGGAAATTATAATCTCAAAAGCGGACGTCTGAGAAAAACCTGGGCTGGAATTATCATCTCACGCACCGTCGGGGAGGGAACCATAGGAAATTATAATCTCAAAGAAAAACCTAAAATGGAATTATCATCTCACGCACCGTCGGGGAGGGAACCATAGGAAATTATAATCTCAAAAGCGGATGTTTGAGAAAAACCTGGGCTGGAATTATCACCTCACGCACCGTCGGGGAGGGAACCATAGGAAATTATAATCTCAAAAGCGAATGTTTGAGAAAAACCTGGGCTGGAATTATCACCTCACGCACCGTCGGGGAGGGAACCATAGGAAATTATAATCTCAAAAGCGGATGTTTGAGAAAAACCTAAAATGGAATTATCATCTCACGCACCGTCGGGGAGAGAACCAATAGGAAGTTATAATCTCGAACGTCTGAGAAAAACCTAAAATGGAATTATCATCTCACGCACCGTCGGGGAGAGAACCAATAGGAAATTATAATCTCGAACGTCTGAGAAAAACCTAAAATGGAATTATCATCTCACGCACCGTCGGGGAGAGAACCAATAGGAAATTATAATCTCGAACGTCTGAGAAAAACCTAAAATGGAATTATCATCTCACGCACCGTCGGGGAGAGAACCAATAGGAAATTATAATCTCGAACGTCTGAGAAAAACCTAAAATGGAATTATCATCTCACGCACCGTCGGGGAGAGAACCAATAGGAAATTATAATCTCGAACGTCTGAGAAAAACCTAAAATGGAATTATCATCTCACGCACCGTCGGGGAGAGAACCAATAGGAAATTATAATCTCGAACGTCTGAGAAAAACCTAAAATGGAATTATCATCTCACGCACCGTCGGGGAGAGAACCAATAGGAAATTATAATCTCGAACGTCTGAGGAAAACCTAAAATGGAATTATCATCTCACGCACCGTCGGGGAGAGAACCAATAGGAAATTATAATCTCGAACGTCTGAGAAAAACCTAAAATGGAATTATCATCTCACGCACCGTCGGGGAGAGAACCAATAGGAAATTATAATCTCGAACGTCTGAGAAAAACCTAAAATGGAATTATCATCTCACGCACCGTCGGGGAGAGAACCAATAGGAAATTATAATCTCGAACGTCCGAGAAAAACCTAAAATGGAATTATCATCTCACGCACTGTCGGGGAGAGAACCAATAGGAAATTATAATCTCAAAGAAAAACCTAAAATGGAATTATCATCTCACGCACCGTCGGGGAGAGAACCAATAGGAAATTATAATCTCAAAGAAAAACCTAAAATGGAATTATCATCTCACGCACCGTCGGGGAGAGAACCAATAGGAAATTATAATCTCGAACGTCTGAGGAAAACCTAAAATGGAATTATCATCTCACGCACCGTCGGGGAGAGAACCAATAGGAAATTATAATCTCGAACGTCTGAGAAAAACCTAAAATGGAATTATCATCTCACGCACCGTCGGGGAGAGAACCAATAGGAAATTATAATCTCAAAGAAAAACCTAAAATGGAATTATCATCTCACGCACCGTCGGGGAGAGAACCAATAGGAAATTATAATCTCAAAGAAAAACCTAAAATGGAATTATCATCTCACGCACCGTCGGGGAGAGAACCAATAGGAAATTATAATCTCAAAGAAAAACCTAAAATGGAATTATCATCTCACGCACCGTCGGGGAGAGAACCAATAGGAAATTATAATCTCAAAGAAAAACCTAAAATGGAATTATCATCTCACGCACCGTCGGGGAGAGAACCAATAGGAAATCATAATCTCAAAGAGAAAAAAAAACCTAAAATGGAATTATCATCTCACGCACCGTCGGGGAGAGAACCAATAGGAAATTATAATCTCAAAGAAAAACCTAAAATGGAATTATCATCTCACGCACCGTCGGGGAGAGAACCAATAGGAAATTATAATCTCAAAGAAAAACCTAAAATGGAATTATCATCTCACGCACCGTCGGGGAGAGAACCAATAGGAAATTATAATCTCAAAGAAAAATCCTAAAATGGAATTATCATCTCACGCACCGTCGGGGAGAAAACCAATAGGAAATTATAATCTCAAAGAAAAACCTAAAATGGAATTATCATCTCACGCACCGTCGGGGAGAGAACCATAGGAAATTATAATCTCAAAAGCGAACGTTTGAGAAAAACCTAAAATTTCTACTGAGTCTTCATCAGAAAAATCTGTTGGGAGTCGATTTAGCTGGACTAGAGAAGGCCTTGGACTGGATAAGAAATCTTTGGAGTCGATTAACTGAACCGGTCTAGGTCTTGAAATATGATGGAGAATTTAGCTGAATCTTTCCTGAAAGGTAAAGGTCAGTCATATGCAATGCATGATATGGATCAAGCAATGATGTTCTCAACATAAATGAGATTTGTATGATATGATGCGTCTATGCATGCTATAATGATGTATGTGATGTTTTATGAATGTGTTTTTCGTCTAGGAAAGTAAATCCTTGACGGGTGCCGGGAAGTCACTCCTGGGCTAATGTTGAAGAATAAATTTCGCTTCCGCTGGGGATGATAACTGCAAGAATACCGGTAGGAGAAGATGACTCCGTTGGGGAATAAACTTGGCGAGTGGAATAACTCTGCGGGGAGGAAAAGTACTCTAACGATCTTGCTGGGGAGCAATACTCTGTGGGGAGAAAGATACTCTGTTGAGTTGTTGATGATACCTTGCTGGGGATATCCTTGTTGTATTGGAAGTATTGATAGACTTCGCTGGGGATAAGAGGACTTCGTCGAGGATGCTCTTTCCATGGCTTTTGGCTGAGGATAACCCAGTTATATCCTGTTAAGGAAATAACTCTTTAAATAAAGCCGGACGACGCGTTCGTGTTTTGCGAGGATAAGCTTCCAGAATTTACTGGGGATAAGCTTACTGCTTGGGGATATGAATTCCAACCTTCCTATGGAACTGGATTGGACTCTCCTGGGGAAGTTTTTGAATTGCGGGGGAAGTGGTTCCTTTGAATGTTGATATGCCGCCTGGGAACAATCTTTAGACCAAGACTGTCGGGGATGCTTGTTAAGAATATATATGCTGCCGGGGAATGTTGAGATCTGCTGGGGTATACCCAACTTCTTTAAGGTTTGACAAAAGCTTTGCTTGGGGAGAGTGTACTGACTTGCTGGCTCACTCTCTGGGGGATTAAGATAGCTTGGTCATGTTTTTTTCAACCGAACCTACCTTGGTATCTTGGTGGACAGAGCAATTAGATTGCTTAGACAACTCATTATTGTCCTTGTTTCTGATGTTACCTGTGGAGGTGCTTGGTGACTGCCGATTGACAAATCTTCTTTTGGTAGGCGAGTGACAAGATAATTGGACATAGTCGTACGCTTTTGATCCCTAACTTTTGCCTGGACCGCCCTTTCGGGTTTTCAGTCCACCGGGATACCCATTTTTGCCCAAGCCGCCTTTTCAGGTTTTCGACTTGCCGGGTGTACAGATTTTTTCATTTCATCCCTTCATTTTGCCCGAACCCTTTTGGTTCGCCGGGAAGCCCTTATTTTTGCCTAGGTGTGTCAACCTAGCGGGTCTTTGATTATGTGTAGTATCTTTTCGACTATGTCCATGTTCTCAGAATGTAGGGAGTTGCCCCTGTTAGCAGTGTTTTGTCATGCCACCAGAAGGTGTTTGATCAGGCCAGATTCGTTGTTGAAATGCCCTAAGTGACTCAGGCGAAGATTTGCCCCAGGCTATTTGGCCTTTGAGAGATTCTCCAAATCTTGATTGGACTGCCCCAGATGGTGGACAATAGTCATGCCATGCCATGCCCCTTGATTGGAAGTGCTTTTGTTCACTAGGTATTCATCGTGCGAATTTCCCTGCTGTTCAAACAAAAAGTCATATGCAAACAAAGTTATGTTAAAAATGCAAAGCTTATGTCTGTCTTGAAGATTTTGAAAATGCATTCTTTCCATAAAACAAGTGATTGTTTGTAAAACGTGATGTCAACTCCGTATTTTACCGTGAGCCTTAAGGAGTCAGGATACCTTTCGTAACAATATGCTTTCGAACCAACCCATGCTTCAGCTAGGACTTTTAAGGGTTATAACGTGGCTTGGTTCACGGTTTAAGAAACAAAGGATAAAGGCTCAAATTTTATTTGTACCCACCCGCTCTTCGTGATGTTCTCCAAACCTAAACTCAGTTGATCATACGTTAGACCTTGTTTGAGTCTTTGCTCTGATTTTCCGGTGATGATTCGGATGTTGATAACTTATTTTGAATAGGCAGTCCTTCCTTTTTTGTTGAGGGTTTTTTGTTATCCCTTTCTTTTTTGCCTGAACTATTTCCTTTTTTGGAATTACAGTCAGCGGGATGCCCCAGTTTTGTAAGTCTCCTTCATGGGTTTTGACTTAATGGGTTTTTTTAATTTTGGTAATGACTGCCTGTCCTTCTTGATTATTCGGAACCATCACTGTCTCTTTTTTTTCTGTAAGGACCTCTTTGGTGCCATTCGTCATGCACTTGGATCAACTGAGAGACTACCCTGCCCCAGGTTATGGCTAAGGGTTTTAATTTTCGAAAAGAAAAACTCCTACTTCTTTGGCTCAGAGGGGTTGACGAGGGATTAACTTCCTTATAACTCCAGTGTTTAGGGATTGAAACAATGCCTGTACCTCATCAGCGGGGTTTGTTCAAAAGCATACTGTACATTGTGGTATCGTTTTCGTCATCCTCCCTCAAGAGGCTTAGAATTATTAATCGAGAGTTGACATCAGAAAAAATATGAAAATAATTTGCGTATAGTGAATACGAATATATTGCTTCAAAACAGACATATGCGATGCATTAATGGAATAACAATGTTTAACATGAATAAATGTTTGAACAATCAAAGCACAACACAACTTGAACATTCGAATGAACAAAAGTTTCCTAGTCTCAGAGCTTGTCACTTCAAAAGGTGAGCCTTGGAGGGATGGTAGAAAAATTCAGCCTGACCATCTTGTGTGAATTCCAGTGCTCCTTCATCAATCAGGTCCTGAATCTTATTCTTCAAAGTCCAACAATCCTCTGTAGCATGCCCCGGGCTATCAGAATGATAAGCGCAGCGAGCGTTGGGGTTATACTTTGGTGACGTTGTATTTTGAAACTTCGGAGCCTCTTTTAGAGTTACCAGCTTGATCTCCAGCAACTGTGTCAATATCTGGGATAAGGTCATGCTGAGCCGAGTGAACTGCCTTCTCTCGCTCTTTTGTTGGTTGCGATGTTGAATTTGCGACACTGGAGCCATTTGGGGAGCTCTCTCCTTGCCTCTTTGTCTCAAAGGTGGTCGAACGATGACTGGCTTTTTACCCTTAGACTTTTGCCCCAGTTGGTTACCCTGAAGCAGTTGGTTGACGAGAAACCAGAGCTCATCTTGTCTTTGAGCTAACCCTTGAATGGCAGTCACCTGCCCCAGCATCTGGACCTTCAATGCATCCACCTCAGCTTGTAGGTGTTTCAGCCTTTCATCCTCAGCACTGTTCCTGACAAAGGTCCCCATGAGAAGTGTCCTTAGCTCCTCTTGCCCCTTGGATAGGCTTAGAAAGATCTCCTTGAACTGAGCCTCTTGAGCAAGAAGGTCCTGGTTATCTTGTTGGGAAGCCATTGTTGAAATAAACAGCGGAGATGGTAAGTGACCTGTCAAAGGGATACCTGTTATGCAATGATATGTATGATATGCATGCAATGTTTTCAAGGACCTTGCGGGGTAAACAAAAAATTTGTTAGAATTTGGGTCCGGTAGCTTGATTGAAGGAAACCCATGTTATTGAGAATTCTTCTTCAAGGGTCAAAGGCTCACCATATCCAGTGGGTCATAGCCCCTGACTTTAGTCATCATGTCTGGTTTTGATTTCCAAACAACCTTGGTTAAGGGAACCTTCTTCAAGAGTCAGAGCTCACCATATCAAGTGGGTCATAGCCCCTGACAACTTTGTCTAGAGGAAAATAAATCCTCTTTGCCCCTTGTTGGGATAGCTGATTCACCATGACCTGCATCACAAGCCCTTGAGATCCTTGAAATGGGTTAGGATGTATGCAATGGTATGATGTTATGGTATGCATGGGGTAATGTAGGTAACCCTGTTATGAGTCCCAATTAAGGATTGCAAGCCAAAACCTGCAAGAAACTCAAGTAAAACCTGTTATGAGTCCTAATTAAGGACTATAAACGAAACCTGCAAGAAACTTAGCAAACCCTATTATGAGTCCCAATTAAGGACTAAAAACAAACCCTGCAAGTAGTTCATGTGTCAGATAACAAGCATACAAGTAGTCAAGTACGAATGCACACAAGTCACACAAGAGAAGCCCTTAGAGTTTAGGCCAGCATGGGGTCTGGGTATTACCCTCTTGAAGTTGGTGGGCTTAACCTGTCCTATTAGAAGTAACCGGGTTCTAAAGGTCCCAATATCACGGGATTGCTTTCATTGTTCATCGTTTCGATTTAGCCACTGAACTGGCGACCGAAATATTCCAGGAAAGCAACCCTCAATTGAGTGTAGTATCGAGTATCAACCAACCTCGGACTGCACCAAAGTCAGTTATCTCACTACCCTAAAGAGGCCAAGATAGTTCAATTAAGGTTCCTAAGGTCTGTTGATGCTTCACGACACCACGCGGAGGCCCCGTACTCTCCTTGACTGAACTCAAGGGTTACCGGTACACACCAAAGTGCCACATCAACGTAGCAGACTGTTTCAACCATGTCGGTATACCCCGCACAGTTCCCTCACAGTCTTGTTGCTACTTTCTAAGAAGGTATCCCCAGATCCGGGTTAGGATCTATAGAACTCCCGAGACAGTCCCACAATTTAAAGCAAACAAAGAAAGCAATTGAAAACACAGTTATAAACTAACCCTAAGGTACACCTCACTTTAAGTTAAATCCCCAGCAGAGTCGCCAGTTCTGTGATCGGTGGATCTGGAACTGACTGTTTAACGCTGGTTCGCGAAATGTCGCGGAAGCAAGAGTCGCCACCGTCTTTTATTTTCTCCGAATGGAAAGGACAAAAGCACAGAAAAATTCCTTAAAGAGATTGCTCTCGGTTCGGGAGGTAGGTTATAGAAAGGGAAGGTGTTAGCACCCTTTCTATCCATGGTTATCCATGGGCTCTTAGATACTTGCTCATTGTGTTTTCAAAAATGGTTTGTTTGCTTTTCAACTGTGGGTTTTAAAAAGTTTCTTTGAAAATTCCAGTTCGACTCTTGTATCGGTCCTCAAGAGTGTTTGAAAAATTGCTTTCGAAAGCTTTTTGAAAAGGTGTCGGTGTGAAAAGTATTTTTTTGATTTGTTTTGAAATTTAGAGCAAGTATCTAGAGTCGTCTACCTACCCTAAGGAATTCTTCTGTGTAAATGTCCTTTAAAGTAGTGCCATCCCACCATTGAGAGGTAGGTAGCACCACCGTTGGAAGTGTTCGGGTCAATTTGAGGTTCGGGACATGGTGATCACCAGAGCAATGGGAAGATACCTTAGAAGCTACCCTCATGCCAGGTTCCCGGATCTTGAGGACTTACTAAGACATCCTCTACTCGACGATCACCTTTCGAGGCAAGGCAACAGTGAGGCGTACCCTAGGGGTGGTGTGTGCGATTTGTGTGTCGTTTTCATTTGCATTTATCTTGTCATGTTATTGGTGTTCTACGCTTGTTTTTATTTTTGTCCATACATTCTTTCATGCCTTGATTTAACAGTTAAAATATTTGCGAGAAGTAAAAAATTCTAAGCTATTACAAAAGGCGCGGGTCCACATCGCCAAAATTAACCAGGACCCGATTTGACAGAAAAATAAAGAAAGTAAAGAAAAGTGCGAGAAAATTAAAAGGTTACATGGCCTTGGGAGAGATACATAAATATTATAAAGAAATAAAATAAATATGCGAATAAGAATTAAATCGAAACGAGGGTGTTGGACCCTTTTTGCAAAATTAAAATTACATGGCATTAATTAATTAAAAAAGAAAAGGAGATGCTTTTGGTATTTTTTAGTATTTTAGGATTTAAATAAAAAGAATTAATTGAAATTAAATGCTAACCCTAATTCTATTTGTTTTTTTTTTTAAATTTATTAAGAAAACATTGAATTTAATATTAACCCTAATTAATTTACATGCAAATTTAATTATAAAAATAGATATTTAATTATTTAATTATTATGAAATAAAAAATAAAAAAAAGAGGAAAATTAATTAAACCTAATTCTATGTTTTTTAGATTTTTTTTATGAAAAGATTATAATTAACCCTAATTAATTTACTAAATGAATTAATTATATGCAATTTAATTACAAAAATACCTAAAATAAAATATTTATTATTTTTTTCTCTTTTCTGATTTTTATGGGGTTTTTTATATTTTGTGAAAATAATAAATTAATTAAACACAATAATTAAAATAAAAATAGAAATAATGCAAAAGAAAATATTTAAAATGGCAAACCTAGGGGGGTATCAGTCCCCAATGTGGAGGTATAGCCCAAGCATTTGAGCCCAAACAAGCCTGAACTTGTTGACTTTGGCACTAGCGTGTGATGCATTGACTAGGACTTATCATGTGCCTCAATTCTTGGCCTTTGATCCGATGCTCTGGGACACGTGGACGTTGATTTTTGAGGATGCGTGATAGTCTTCAGCATGGGCGCTACATGTGAACGTTAATTGAAAAAAAACATATGGAAAGGGTGAAGACCTGGGATCGAACCCAGGTCATTAACATCACCAGCCTACACGTATGCCACTAAGCCACTTTGTTCATTCTGATTATATTATACAAAAGAAAAGATATAAAATAAAACAATGTTAGTGGGGCCTCCGCGCGCGAAAGTTTGAATCTTCCTATCACCACTCCACACGTCATCATCTTCTTCGCGTGGTTTTCTTTTTCCTGAAACATATAAAACATTGGCAACGGTTTTCACGCGTTGCCTAAGACAACATATCAGAAAATAACGATTAAGCCATGGATGCTCATAAATTGAGCGCGAGGGTGCCGTCTTCTTCGTCCAAACGCGCTCGTGTCAATGGTGGTACTCAGGGGTTCTAATTTTTCCTCATTCAAAAACCCCTAATTCCAAGTCCTGTAAACCCTAGAAAACAATAATGGCATCTTTGCATACAGTGCGTAAAACTTCAATCAAAGTACATGATTAGCTTGCAAACATTATTCTAAACACAAAAATAACAACAAAATATGTTAACAATGCATGTATGATAGAAACCGATTCAGAAATTTTCTTTACCAACTTCAATGGTGATCTTGCGTTTTCTTGAGTATGGGGCTTGGGGAATGATTGGAATATGTCCTATAATCCTCAAAGAAGCTAAAGGAATCACTATTTTGTCTTGAATCGCCTTGCAAAGGTGTTTTCAGAATTGAGATTTTTTAAGAAAAAGTGTGAGTATGATCTTCAGGTTCCTGCGCAGCTTAATGGTTTTTTTCATTAGGTTTTCGTTCTATGCTTATGTATGAATAAATTAGGTCAACAAACTTGATCAGAATCTCTTGCATTCATGGCTTTTGAGATTTGATTTTCAATCATCATGCTTTCAATCTTTTTCATGTGTTTTTGTACAAATCATGATCAATTCTCTCCAAATCTTTCCATATTTGATTAGGCACGAATTATTGAGTAGATTTCATGCACAAAAAGATTGTAAAACTTAGGTTAAATATTTTTCATGTATTTAATTTGATTTAAATGAATTATTATTAATAAAAATTCAAATAAATAAATAAAAAATGAAGAAATACTTCCCCTTTGGGCCAAGTGGTCGTGCACATGCTTGGGATGATGAATTGTGGAAGAAAAATGGGCCCATTAGCAATTTTAGGTCATTTGAGTCAATGTTAACTTTTCAAAATATCCAAAACATTCCCAACTTCCACAAGGCATAACTTGCTCAATTTTTAAGCTTTTCTCATGTTCTTGGACATTTTGGAAGTGTCTTTGAGTCCTCTAACCAATGTCTTTGGTCCCATGTCATTTTGATTTGCCAATATCAAGTTATGGCCTTTGACTTAAAGTCCCTTTTTGTTGACTTTTGAAAATGACCTATAATGTTGAAATTGATAACTTTTTGTGAGAGCATTTCTTGGACTTGAAGTATGAAGATGAGTTGTAGGAAATGTCTTTCTCTTCAAAATGAGCTTTGGATGGAATTTTTCTGATAATCCATGTGAAAGTTATGCCCTGGTCAATTTACAGTTGACTTTTTCAACTGTCCAAATAAGGAAACTTTTGCATCTTGATGATTTTTGAGCCAAGTTTTGAGAATCATGATCAAGCATTGATCAAATGATGTTTGTGGCTTCAAAATGAGATGTTGACCAAAAATTTGAACTTTTGACTGTCAAATGACCATTTTGCCCCTACAGTTGACTGTAGTGCAATTAGGGTTTTTGACTGTGCAATTTTGTGCTGAAAGCCTTGAAACTTTGTATGAGGATGCTTGACCATATTTGTAGGCATGTGGGACTTGATTGGACCTTTAGAAACTTCATTTTCTTGATCAGAACACAAAACCCTAATTTTGACTGCTTAGGAGGCCCTTGAATTGTGCAACCCTTGGAGAATTTTTGAAGCTTGACTTGGCAAATCTTTGAAGAATATGGGAGGGAAAATTTTGGGGTACAACAACACGATATTCTTATCCTGGTTCATTTGATCTCAAACTACTCCAGTCCACCCGCCAAGGTGACTTCGCCTCTCTCCAACGAGGACTTAGTTCACTAATCAAAACTGATTACAATACTACTTTGACAACTGCCAAAGTCTTCTTGAGTACAACCACACCTCGGTTTATCTCAAGGAAAACTAGCTTAATCAAAAGAAAATAATTTACTGTGTACTATTTTTTTTCGTTAAAAAAACTATATCACTACTGTGATTTTACACAATTTGAGCGTATAAGAGAATATGAATATTTGCAGCGTTTAAGATGTGTGAGCAGTCCTTTTTCAAAAATCGTCAGCGATTTGTCCCTTAAGCATGTTTATATAGCGTGGAAATCTTGTCCAAAATAAAGCGTGATGATGGACACTTAATGCAATTTCCATATTGAGAAGATTCTTGTCTGAATGAAGCCGTTGCATATGATACCGTCTTAATTGAAAAGTAACACTTCAGAACTAGAATCTTGCATGCTGCTTTTACTTCAGAACTTTGATGACTCAGAGATGCGAATATCTGATGGTATATTAGACTTCTTCCCAGAGTCAGAGTATTTTTTACTTTAACGCATATTCTGATCATCATTCTTCAGAACATTCTGATTAGCTCAGCTTGAAAGCTTCTGTAGCTTAATTTCTGATGTTGTTTCAGTCAGAACTTCTGCATACAAAATAACTCAAATTTAGAGTGTATATTTTTTCTTTGTGTTTGTTATCATCAAAACTCTAATTAAGGATTATAGAATCAAACTATGTTCTAACAAAGGGGACTCTTAACAAGGGTACTAACCAAAGGTGGATTTTAGAAATATACGCCGGTCGAAGTTGGACTAACAAAGAAAAGAGACCAACCTAAGGGGACTCTTAACAAAGGTACCACCCGAAGGTGGATTTTAGAAATAACGTCGTCCAAAGGAAAACTTACCAAGAAAAGAGACCATCCGAAGGGGACTCTTAACAAGGGTACCAGCCGAAGGTGAATTTTAGAAAGATACGTCGAGCAAAGGCGGATTTACATAGAAAAGAGACCAACCAAAGGGAAATCTTAACAAAGGTACCAACCGAAGGTGGATTTTGGAAAGGAACTTGCCAACCTAAATTGGACTTCAAGAGAATAATTACATTTGCAAAAGCAAAAGAACTACATTACCCCATAGGCTGAAGCAAAGTGTAATTCTTCAGGGATGACAATCATATATCTTGACATCCACAAAAAAATTATGGAAACCTGTTGGGAATACCATAGGGATAACCTGTGGGGATTAATCTTCTGAGGGATATACCATATGGATTGGGACTTAGGAAAAGACCCGAGTTTGGATTATGCTTCAATGCATGTTTGAATTTTTCTATGGGGTAATGTTCTGTAAGCAATGGAAATTCTACGCATTAGGGTAGATGCAATGTAATGATGTATGATAAGATACTTCATCGGGGAACTATAGAAGAAAACAATGAACTATTGAGGAGAGGGCCTTAATGTTCTGATTTTCTATAGGGAATAACAAACCGGATTGCTGGTAGCCACTGGCTACAAAATCTGGTGAAAAAGTGCAAATTAATAATGCAAACTCTAAGGGGATCTGCAAAAATAAATTGCAAACTCTAAACAGATATACCAATGAAATTTGGTCTTCACTGAGGGGAAATGCCAATAATCATTTGACTTGTAGGGGACATCATCAAATTCTGACCTGCGAGGAAGAAAGCTAACTTTGTCTTTAAATCATTTTCAAACGGCTTGAGGAATAATCCATCTTTCCTCCGCTAGGGATAAGAAAACTCTTCTTCACTGTTAGGGATAAGAGAACTCTTTGTGATACGGTGGGAGAACTGACTTGAGGTTTTGCGTTTGTGTTCGCAAATGTTTCGGTTTAGCAAGAGTCGCCACCGACTTTTTATTTTATCCTAAGGAAAGGTCAAAAAGCACAGGAAAGACCTTTGAGATGTTTTCATGGGTTCGGGGAGTAGGTTATAGAAAGGGAAGGTATTATCACCCTTTCTATCCATGGTTATCCATGGGCTCTTAGATCACTTGCTTAGATCACTTGCTTTGTTTTTCAATTGTTTGAAATGGTGCTTTGTGTGTGATTTGGGAAGACATTTTGAAAAGAGGCCATCATTGTGGCAACCTTTGTAATGATTCTTGTTTGAATGTATACAAAGGTGTTTTTGTCTTTTGAAAAGTTTTCAATGTTCGAAAGTAGGGTTTTGAAATTGTGTTGTGAAGTGTGTTTGAAGATAGCAAGGATGTTTTTGCAAGTTTTTGATCAAGTAACTAAGAGTTGTCTATCCTATTTTACTCAAAGATCTTTCTTATGTTTTTTTAACCCTTTTAACAGTGTTGTTTCACCATTGTATTTGGCGAACAACCTTGTGTTAGGATGTTAAACGGGACAGGCGCGGGTCATCGTATAAACCATGATAGCAATTGTGTCAAGTATTTTTGGCAATTTTTCTTAAGGGACTTGATCATTTTGTTTAGGCAACTCAGATAGCGTCATCGAGGGACTATGATCTTTTGTTTTGTTTTTGTTTTGCCAAAGTACTTAACATGCATACCATGGCCCATTTTTGAAGGCAACAAGTGGATTGTAACCCTAGGGGTGCAAGTGTGCATTGTGTTTGTTTTTTCATGCATTTTTGTCTTTGATTAGGTCAAACTATTTATTGATTTTGATTTTGCATACAAACCCTAATTCTCTAATCATGGCATAATTGAAAGCTTTTAAGTGCATAAAAGTAAAATCTAAGCTATTACAATTTTGATATAGGGAGCGGGTACAAATTTGAATAAGGGATTATTTTGCAAGAAACTAAAGTCTTAAATTATTACAACCAAATTGAATTTACAATGCATAATATTTAAATGTATAATATTTAAATAAACAAAAATAAACAAATATTAAATAACAAATGTATTATGCAAAAAAAGTTTTTTATGTATGCAAAGTATTTTTAAATGTAAAGAAATATAAATGAATAAATAGAATAAAAAGGATTAATTTTATTTTATTAAAGGGGTAAACCCTAATTTTCTTTAGGAAAATAATATTATTTATTATTTATATACAAAAATATGTTGATATGTACAAAAATGGAATATATTGAAGAAAATGTATTTTTTAGCATAAAAAATAAAAAGGGTAATATTTTTATATTTTACTCTAATTATTTAGAAAAATAAAGGTATATATATATATATATATATATATATATATATATATATATATATATATATATATATATATATATATATATATATATATATATATATATATATATATATATATATATATATATATATATATATATATATATTAAATATGTATAAAATAAAATAAAATATTTACAAAAAATAAAGTATATTCAAGAAAATATTTTCAATGTGAATAAAAGTACAAAAAAGAAAATATAAGTATTATTTACATTTTTTTTGGATTTAAACAAAATAATAAAAAGTATTAAAAGTGTTTTTAATATTAGAAAGAAAAGAATAAAATGCCAAATAAATGTAAAAAAAATGAGAAAATATTTTTAACCATTTTTTATATTTGGGGATAAAATAATAAAATCAGAAATGAAATAAAAATGCAAAAATAACAAAGTATAAATAAATTGGGCCAGGGGGTGCATTTAGCAAAAGGAGGGTGTTAGAAGCAAGAAACCAAGCCCAGCCCATCACCTTCTTCTTCTTCCTTGTGACACAGAAAAACTCGCGCCCTGTATCCATCTTTGAACATCCTGGAAACGTGACTTTTTGCCAAAACTTACAACATCAAACTTGTAGAGAATTTAAACACGAATCTAACCATATAAAACATTAAATCTAACTCTCAAAGACCAGAGAGAATTTCTCTGGCCCTAATTTCTAACCTAGTTTTTTCAGAAAGTTCATGGATGAAATTCTCTTAGCACGTTTAATATAAATGAAAACTGAGCATATGTATGGTTTCAGGGCAATGAGTACTACATCTTTCATTCACAAACCTAAGGCTAAATGTTCCTAAATAGAGATATAAAAGTTCATGAAAAAACCTGTTTCAGTTGGACACGAGTATGGCAATGCAACAACTTTCAGCGAGGCCTGAGATTCTTTTGAGCTTGCTTGATGGTCCCTGAACCTTTCCCAATGCTTAGTTTGTTTTGAAATGGCCTGAATCGTTCTACAGAACTCAACCTGCAAAGCTTCCAAACTAAAATGGTGAACAGTGTAAATGGAGTTACAGTTGGCAATGGAGGTTTGGGATAGCTTGAGTGAGTTGAGTGGAAGGTATTGGAACTGATTGCAAGCAAAACGCACGACTGGAATGTGATTTGGCTTGTGATTTACATGTCCTGCCCTGTTTTGCAAGAAAATGTGGTTTTTGAGTATAAGGGTGCTTTAGAGGTGAAAGGCTCGTGTTTCTGGCTTACAAGGATGTGTAAAACTTGTTTGAAACCTTGGCTTGAGTTTATTTTATCAGATGTGTGAGTTATGGACTTTTGGTACAATGCCTTGGTTTTGAAGCAAAATGTGAGAGTTGACAATGCAAGGCTGTACTGGCTTGGAACCTAGCTGCACAAATTTGTTGAACTTTGCCTGACGTTAGGGAGCCTTGTTTGCAGCAAAAGGCTTGGTGTATGGCTCAAGAAATGAAACTTGACATAAAGCATGCTTTATGTAAATGGAAGTGTGATCTTTATGCCCAAAATGGAAATGTTCATTGTATAATGCTCCCTTGATCAGAACAATGCCTCTAACTAATGTATTTGCATTCAATTTTTGAGTATAAATTGGTTTAGAGGCCTGTAATTAAGTACAAAGCTATCTTGGTCAGATTTTGCAAGTTGTATGAACATATATTGGCCATGGTTACAAAGTGAGTTTTTGCCAACTTCAAGCATTCGATTATCCCTAACTACAAAGGTGTTTGAGGAGTTCTTGGACAATTTGGAAAGCTTGCAACATGTAATATAATCCATCTTTGAAATTAAACTTGAGACTCCAAGTGGAACTATGTGAAAAATGGCCAAGAAGATGGGTCAAAATCCTGCCTAAACTAGGGTAAAATTTCTCTAAGTTAAAAGTTTTAGGGACCCTTGTTCCAAAAATCATAACTTGAGATCCAAGCTTCTTTTGAGAAAACTTTGTGAATAAAAGTTGTAGACTTTGTGATGTACTACAATTTTCATGTTGTAAGTTTTGTTTGAATCCATTTGCATCTTGGTGAAAATGTGGGACAAAGTTAGGAAAAATTAAGAAAATTTCATAACTTAGAAAATTTCTAAGTTATGAAATTTCTCAATTTCAAACCCTAATTTGTAATTTTGGGTTTCTTGATGAAAAAGTTTCATAATTTGACATATCTTGATGAAAAATGACCATTGACACTTGATTTTGACCAAAAAGTCAAAGTTTGACTTTTCAGTGTACAATTAAATTTTGATCAGTTGACTGAAAAATTCATCTGTCAATCCTATGCATTTGAGATCTTTTGAACTTGTTGAATGGGTCAAGATAATGTAATTGAGTCCTTGAGTCCATGGTTGAGCTTGATTTGCCATTGGCTAGGTCAAACAGTCAAAAATTGCCTTTGTACAGTCAAAATCCTAAAAATGACCATTTTGCCCTTTTGGTGATCTGATCAAATTTCTTGTGGAATTGTGATCAAAACTTGATCAAATGGTTCATATGAGTTCATAATGTTGATGTGGGTCAAAATTCATGAGGTTTGACTGTCAATTGGCCACAGTTGACTTTTTTCCCAATATAGCTGATTTCTAGGTCAACTGTCCAATTGACTGGGCAAAAATTTGATTCAAGGCTTGAAACTTGGTATGGACAAACTTATGAGTCCAACATGAAGTATGAAAGTCAATTTGGGCATTGTAGGTCAAAATATCCTTATGCAAACTCAAACCCTAATTTAGGTCAATAGTGCAAGGAGGTGTTTTGAGCAGAGCAAACCCTAGCTTGGTCTTGAGTTTCAAGAATCTTGTGATGAGAAAAATGTTGATAAAATGAGAGGGAAAATTTTGGGGTACAACAGTTTCCCCTGTTCAATCTTCTTGAACTTGAAGAGTTAGATTGGAAAGTCTTGCCTTTCGTGACTCGAAGGTAAAAGAGGATTGGACACTTGAGTGCCCGTAAATTTCCACTCGTCAAAATATTACTGAGGGAATGGGCTTAAAGATGCCATTAGGAGATGGTAGAATCTTGCTGGAGATGGGCTTAAAGATGCCATCCAAGAATGTTTGTTGAACTGCAATGTTGTAGGTCAGAAGAGTGAGCATCAAAATGGTATCCGTGTCTGGAATGCATTTGAACTGTATCTGGAGATTGAGTCTGGATGAGCAAAAGAACGGCGTCCGTGTATGGAGCGTATCCGAGCTGTAACTGAAGTTGAGATCCGTATGAGTAGAAGAATGACTTCCGTGTCTGGAGTGTATCTGAAACTGTAACTGGGATCTGAATAAGTGACAGATCGACTTCCGTGGCGACTGCACTGGGGAGAATCAAACTTTTGGTGTAAGGGCCAGAATGGCATCCTTGTTTGGAGCGTGTATGAACTTGAAGTTGATAGTTGAATCTGAATGAGAGATAGAATGGCCGCCGTGTCTGGAGCGTATCTAGTCTGTATCGGATTGCTAAAGTCTGAATGAGTGGTAGAATGACCGCCGTGTCTGGGGTGTATCCGTACTGTATTTAAATAACTGTTAATGATAGCCTTTTAATCTTATCCTGAAAAGGGTAAAATGTTAGCTAAAACATAAAGTTATGTTGCATGATATGTATGATGCAATGAACTGTGCTTGTAAGTCTAAGAGTGCCTAAGAAGGGGGGGGGGGGGGGGGTGAATTAGGTATATAAAAATTTATTCGGTTTTATGAGAATACTTGTAGTAATTTGTGGTTTAGTGTTTGAAGGTTTTTGACTATATCTTATCTTTTCTTGATTATGGTGATGAAAACGATAAAAGCGGAAAAGTAAAGAACACGACGATATATCCTGGTTCCCCTCACAATCCGAGAGTACTCCAGTCCCCTTTCCAACACGAAAGAGATTTCACTATAGTTTAGAATGATTGTACAACCTATGCTTACTATCTAACTGTGATATGGTGGGAGAAGTGACTATGGTTTTGTGTTTGTTTTCGCAAATGTTTCGGTTGAGCAAGAGTCGCCACCGACTTTTTATTTTATCCTAAGGAAAGGTTTAAAAAGCACAGCAAAAACCTTTGAGATTTTTCTTGGGTTCGGGGAGTAGATTATAGAAAGGGAAGGTATTAGCACCCTTTCTATCCATGGTTATCCATGGGCTCTTAGGTACTTGCTTAGATCAACTTGCCTTGGTTTTCAATTGTTTGAAATGGTGCTTTGTGTGTGGTTTTGAAAATGTTTTGAAAAAGATGCCTTGTCTAGGCTACCCTTGTAACAATTCTTTACTCGAATGTTTTACAAAAGGTGTTTGTCTTTTTGAAAAGATGTTTCAAGGTTTTTTGAAAGTTTGTTTTGAAAGTGTGGTTTGAAAATAGGCAAGTGTTTTATTTTGCAAGTTGACAAGTACTTAAGAGCTATCTACCCTAAAGTTCTCAAAGATTTTTGTTATGTTTTAATCCTTTTAACAATTTTGTTCCACCATTGCATTTGGTGGACAATCTTGTGTTAGGAGGTGAAAGGGACGGGCGCGGGTCATCGTTTAGACCATAATTGCAATAGTGCTAAGTATCTTTGGGCAATTTTCTTTTAAGGGACTTTGATCATTTTTTAGGCAACTTTCGAAAGCGTCATCGAGGGACTATGATCAATTGATTTGTATTTGTTTTTTGCCCAAAGAGACCTAACATACAATATGGCCCATTTATGGAAGGCAACAAGTGGAATACCCTAGGGGTGCAAGTGTGATATGTGTTGTCCATATTCATGCTTGATTATCTTGAAATTAGGTCAAAACTATTTTCGTTGTTTTTTCGCATACAAACCCTAAGTCTAACATGGTATAATTAGAAAGCAATAAAGTGCGAAAATAAATTTACTAAGCTATTACAAACCCATATATGGGAAGGGGGGGTACAAATGTTCAAATGGGGGGATATTTAGACAAGGAATTTAAACCTAGCTATTACATCAATTTTGGAATATTTACAAGACAATTAATTGCATAAATTAAATAGAAAATAAAAATAAATATGCAAAATGCAAAAAAAGGTTTTTCATATGTATGGAAAAAGGATATATTTTTTTTGTCCAATAAACAAAATGAATAAAAAAAAGTAATATTTTTTGGAGTTTTTGTGTTTTAAGGGTAAAACCCTAATTTCATTAAGTAAATATATATATTATTTAATATGTATAATATTTAATAATTATATACAAAAAATAAAATAAAATGGAGTATATTCATAAAAGTATCTTTCATGTCAAATATTAATAAAAATAAAAAATGTATGTATTTTGGTATTTTTGCCCTAAGTATATTAATATATATAAATATCTTTATTATTTACTAAATAAATATTATATATACAAAATAATAATATTTAATGTTTATAAAAAAAAGTATTTTTGATACAAAATATTTTCAAAAGAGAAAAATGAAATAAAAATCAGAAATAAACTATATTTGCATTGTTTTCTAGTTTTTTCTAAATAATGGTGTATATATATATATATATATATATATATATATATATATATATATATATATATATATATATATATATATATATATATATATATATATATATATATATATATATATATATATATATATATATATATATTTATATACAAATGTCCATATAAACAAATAAATACCTAAAAAATAGAAAAATGGTGTAAAAAATATTTTTCATGTTTTTAATATTATTAGCAAAAATAAATAAGTCAAAATGAAAAAAGAAAAGTCAAAAAATCATGAAAATAAACATAATGGGCTTGGGGGGTATGAAAGCAAATACATGGTGTGAAAAGGAAAATCAAAACAGGCCCAGCCCACGTGGCTTCTTCTTCAACCTTCAGACAGCAAAAACGTTCAAAAAAACGCGCGCCTGAACCTCCATTCAAACACCTGGATTCTTTGATCTTTTGCACAAACTTACAACATAAGAAATGTTAAGCATTGAATCACGATTCTAAATATATAAAGAACTCATCCTAACTCTCAGAAATGAGAGAGAATTTTGACATTCCTAAATCCTGACCTAACTTTTCTTCCATATTCAAACCTTAAATTCTCACAGCTCAAGCAAAATAAATGAAAAGTAAAAGCATGTACAGATTCAGGGGCATGAGTAGAACACTTCTTATTCACAAACTTAGAGCTAATGATGCCTAGACTAAGAGTTAGAAGTTCAAAAAGATACCTGTTCAGTTGAAGTTCTATCTGGAAATGGGGGAGCTTTCAGAGCAAGATGATGATTTGTATAGGTTGCCTGAAGTGTGGTGATGCTATTCCAATGCTTACTTTGCTTTGAAACACCTGGAATCGAGCTATGGACCTCCAACTGTAAAACAAGAAAGTGAAAATGGTGGAACTGGTTAGAGGAATTACAGGTCGTGTTTTATGTTTTGGTTAGCTTCAAGTGATGCTAGGGAATGTGTTCTATGAGCTTTGGGCAAGAAATCATGAAAGGAATGAGAGATGGGATTCAATCTGCAGACCCTGCCCTGTTTCTGCAGTTTGAGAGTGATTTTGGGAATGGGAGTGTTTGAGACCTTGTTTGCTCGTGTACTAGCTTATGCTTGATGATTAGAAAGTGTACAAAATAATTGCTTAAGTGTTCTAATGCTGAGATCAAAGTTATGTTCTGTTATGCTAAGTTTCTTAACACTTAAGCAAACAAAGGCCACTTGAGTTTCTAGGAAGGTAGAGGCCCCCTAAACATGCTGCTAACCTTGTCTTGATCAGTGTGTTTTTCTCATAGTCTTGTGCCAAAGTGATTTGATCTGTACTTGTGGATTTGCAATTTTGACATAAAGCTTGCTTTTGCAAAAATGGCTATTTCACTTTTTCCATTTATGGCCTAATCCAACATGTAATGCTTAAACTCATGAAACAAGACCTTAGCACAATGAACATGCATTAAATTATTGAGTGTTGGATGGTTTTAGGGCCTGTAATCAAGTGGCATGCTGGTTTGAGAAATTTGCACAAGTTATGAGCATGTACATGGTCATGAATCAAAGTGACTTTTTGCCATATTGCAAAATTCGATTCTCTCAAGTCATGAGGTTGTTTGATGAGTTCTTGGATATTTTGGAAAGCTTGGAATGTGTAATACAATCCATATTTGAAATGAAAATTGAAATTCCAAGGGGAAGTATGTGGAAAATGGCCTTGAAGTTAGGTAGAAAACCTTGCCAAAATAGGTTAAAATTTCACTAAGTTAAGAATGGTTTAGTACCCTTATTCCAAAACTTGTAACTTGAGATACAAGCTTCTTTTGGGAAAACTTTGTGAATAAAAGTTGTAGATTATACAACAAGCTACAACTTTCATGTTTTGACTTTTACTTGAATCCAAATGAATCTTGGTGAGAAAGTGGGGCAAAGTTGGGAAAAAATTAGGGTTTTTCATAACTTAGAAAAATTCTAAGTTATGAAAAATTCTCATTTCTAACCCTAATTTGCATTTTTTGATTTCTTGATGAACAAGTTTCATGATTTGGCATGTTTTGATGAAAAATGAATCTTGACTCTTGATTTTGACCAAAAAGTCAAAGTTTGACTTTTCAGTATACAGTCAAAATTGATCAATTGACTGGGAAATTCAACTGTCAATTTTGTGCATTTGGGATCTTTTGAACTTGTTGAGCATGTCAAGATAATTCCATGGGGTCCTTGAATCCATATGTGAGCTTGGTTTGCCATTGGCTAGGCCAAACAGTCAAAAATTGCTTTTGTGCAGTCAAAACCCTAAAAATGACCATTTTGCCCTTTTGGTGATCTGATCAAATTTCTTGTGGAATTGTGATCCAAACTTGATCAAATGGTCCATGTGAGTTCATAATGTTGATGTGGGTCAATTTTCATGAGATTTGACTGTCAATTGGCCACAATTGACTTTTTCCCCAATACAGCTGATTTCTAGGTCAACTGTCCAATTGACTGGGCAAAACTTGGAATCAAGACTTGAAACTTGATGTGGATAAACTTGGGAGTCCAATATGAAGCAAGAAAGTCATCTTAGGCTTTTTAGGTCAAAACATCTTTGTGCAAATACAAACCCTAATTTGGGTCAACAGTGCAAGGAGAAGTCTTGAGCAGATGAAACCCTAACTTGGATCTTGATCTCCAAGGGCTTTGTGATGAGAAATCAATGAGGAATGGGAGGGCAAATTTTGGGGTACAACAGTTGCCCATGTTCAATCTTCTTGAACTTGAAGAGTTAGATTGGCAAGTTTGCCTTTCGTGACTCGAGGGTAAAAGGAGATTGGCCACTAGAGTGCCCTTAAATTTGCACTCGTCAAAGTAATGGATGCGGGAATGGGCTTAGAGATGCCATTTGGAGATGGGCTTAACGATGCCATCTGGAAGAGTGACAGAAACTTGTCGGGGATGGGCTTAAAGATGCCATCTGGAAATGAGTATCAAGAAGGTGTCCATACTTTGGACCATCTCTGAACTAGGGGTCTGAATAAGCGATAGATTGACATCCGTTGTTGGGAGGAATCCGTAAACTGTTTTCAAAAGTTGCATCTGAACAAGTTGATAGATTAACATCTGTTGTTGGGAAGAATCCATAAACTGTTTTCAAAAATCTGAAGAAGAATCTGAACAAGCGATAGGTTAACATCCGTTACTTGGAGAACCCGTGAACTGTTTTCAGAAATCTTGAAATTGAATAAGCAATGGAGCAACATCCGTTGTTGGGAAGCGTCCGTAAACTGTTTTCAAAGGTTGAGAAGAGTCTGAACAAGCGATAGATTAACATCCGTTGTTGGGAAGAATCCATAAACTGTTTTCAGAAGTCTGAAGAAGAATCTGAACAAGCGATAGGTTAACATCCGTTACCTGGAGAACCCGTGAACTGTTTTCAGAAATCCTGAAGTTGAATAAGCAATAGAGCAGCATCCGTTGTTGGGAAGCGTCCGTAAACTGTTTTCAAAAGTTGAGAAGAGTCTGAACAAGCGATAGGTTAACATCCATTACTTGGAGAACCCGTAAACCGTTTTCAGAAATCTTGAAGTTGAATAAGCAATAGAGCAGCATCCGTTGTTGGGAAGCGTCCGTAAGCTGTTTTCAAAAGTTGAGAAGAGTCTGAACAAGCGATAGATTAACATCCGTTGTGGGGAAGAATCCATAAATTGTTTTCAGAACTCTTGAAGTTGGAGGAAAAACCGGTGTAGGGTTCCCTGAGGATAAGCTCGTGCCAAAACTGCATTTGGATGAATCTGGAATAAGCATCAGAATGTTGCCATGTCTGGG
This sequence comes from Vicia faba, assembly GCA_948472305.1. NCBI lineage: Eukaryota > Viridiplantae > Streptophyta > Magnoliopsida > Fabales > Fabaceae > Vicia > Vicia faba. The sequence goes on from OX451736.1 coordinate 1,035,984,145, forward strand.
TCACATCTGAACTATTCCTGGAAAGAATCTCGGAAGATAATGATTTTAGTCTGTCGACTGATCTTACCTGAAAAGGTAAAGAGTTAGTAATATGCAAGGTCATGATGCATGTATGTTATATGATATGAATGTAAATGGATGCGCATGTAAGCCGGAGAGCTGTCTTGCAAAGGATAGACGAATCCGAGATGGCTGAAGATAAAAGTAACCTGACTGCTGCCGGGAAGAATAATTCCTGGTTGTTGCTGGAGAAAAAGGAGCTTGGGTTGTATACCAATCTTCTGGGGAATTCCTGATGACTTCTACTGGGGAGTTCCAATCTAATAGACTCATGCTGGGGATGTAAGACTGAGAATCTTCAGTTAGGTGGGAAGTATCTCTGGCGACTTCATTGGGGAACTCAAGATTTGCCCTCCTCAAAACTCTGTGGGGAGAAGGTTCACGAGTCTGGCTTTGCTGGGGAGTGATAATTTTGAGGCCTTAGCTCGACTGGGGATACTGAAACTTAAACTCTGAGGGGAATTGAATTCCGGAGGATTCTCTGGCTGGGGATTGTATTGATAAGTTATGCTGGGGAACTCTGATGAACTCCGCTGGAGGTAGGAAGAATTTTGGCGAGTGCGATCTTCCGTGGCAGTTAGCTGAGGATAACCCAGTTATAAGTCCCGGTGAGGAATAACTTTGAATAAAACTCGGGAGAGACGTCCGTACTCTGCAGGGGATAAGCTTCAAAACTTGCTGGGGATATGGATTCCAAATTTCCGGGGGGTTTCCTTTGAAAGGGTATCAAGATATCCAACTGTATCTTCAACTCATCAGTAATCCTCTTTCTTGATTCGTAAGGAAATGATTATATTCAAATGCATATGCCTATTTAACAAAACATTGGACGTTTCTCAAAATAAAACAAATAGTGCAAGAGAAAAGAAAAGGGAACGACACAAATTTCTGGGAAAAGTATTTGTATTGACTTTCTATGAGTATATTTGTACAAAGGGGACAATCATCCTAGTAAGAGGATTTTGTCGTGAATATTTGAAAGATTTACAAAATAAAGATGGCTATGTGAAATAATTCCATGGGATTCCATTATGCTATAGCTTTCACAACTCTGAATATCTGTCCATTCAATGCTTCGTTTGCCGATGACTGGATTGATCAGAAGCCTGGAACTGGTTGATGAAGAGATTGTCTCTGAAGTGATCCGATGAGACATATTCATACGCTTTAATTCCCTAACTTTTTCCTGAATCGCCCTTTCGGGTTTTCGATCCACCGGGAAACCCCTTTTTGCCCAAGCCGCCCTTTCGGGTTTTCAACTTGTCGGGTGTACAATTTTTTTTATTTTTATCCCTAACTTTTGCCTGAACAGCCCTTTCGGGTTTTCGGTTCACCGGGATGCCCATTTTTGCCCAAGCCGCCCTTTCGGGTTTTCGACTTGTCGGGTTATTTTATGCGTAGTATCTTTTGACTATGTCTGCGTTCGCAGGGTGCGACAAATCGTCGCCGTCCATGGTGGTCAGAATCATTGCACCACCAGAAAATATGCTCTTGATCACAAATGGTCCTTCATATGTAGGAGTCCATTTGCCCCTGGGATCACTTTGCGGCAAGATAATTTGCTTGATTACGAGATCTCCGACTTGATACACCTGACGTCTGACTTTCTTATTGAATGCCTTGATCATCCGTTTTTGATACGCCTGACCATGGCATATAGCAGCGAGTCGCTTTTCATCGATCAGATTGAGTTGATCAAGTCGGGTCTGCATCCAATCATCTTCATTCAAACCTGCATCCTTCATAATCCTTAGAGAAGGAATATGAACTTCCATAGGCAGGACAGCTTCCATGCCATATACCAACGAAAATGGGGTCGCCCCGGTCGAAGTACGTGCCGTCGTACGGTATCCATGTAGAGCAAACGGTAACATCTCATGCCAGTCTTTGTAAGTGACTATCATTTTCTGAATGATCTTCTTAATGTTTTTGTTCGCAGCTTCAACAGCACCGTTCATCTTCGGCCGATAGGGAGATGAATTGTGATGATAAATCTTGAACTGTTCGCACAATGCAGTGATCATCGTGTTATTCAGATTTGTACCGTTGTCTGTGATGATCCTGTCTGGAACACCATACCGGCAGATGAGATTTTGCTTGATAAAGCGGGCAACCACATTTTTAGTAACAGAGGCGAAGGAAGCTGCTTCGACCCATTTGGTGAAATAGTCAATGGCAACCAGGATGAAGCGATGTCCGTTGGAAGCCGTGGGCTTGATCTCTCCAATCATGTCAATGCCCCACATTGCAAATGGCCAAGGAGCAGTCAGAACGTTGAGAGGAACCCAAGGGATATGGACTTTGTCAGCGTAGACTTGGCATTTGTGGCAAGTGCGGGAATGTTGATGGCAGTCAGCTTCCATGGTAGACCAGTAATAGCCTGCCCTTAGGATCTTCTTAGCCATTGTATGCCCGCTCAAGTGAGTGCCAAATGTGCCACTGTGTATATCAGTCATAATCAACTCTGCTTCAGCTTTATCTACGCATCGGAGTAACACACAATCATGGCTTCGTTTGTAAAGGATGCCGTTGCTCAGGAAGAATTTAGCAGCAAATTTCCTTAAGAACTTCTTGTCATTTACGGAAGCTCCTTCGGGATAATCTCTAGTCTCGAGATACCTTTTGATTTCATGGAACCAGGGTTGTTCCACTACTTCTTCGGTATTAATCTCATGACAATGCGCAGGTTCATCCATTCGCTCGATGGTGATTTGGGGAGCCTCGTTATCCCAGTTGAGTTTAAACATGGAGGACATTGTGGCTAGAGCATCTGCTAGCTGATTCTCTTCTCGCGGGAAATGCTCGAAGGTAATTTGCTCGAAATGAGGCAACAATGTCAGGACATGTTCTTTGTATGGGATAAGATTAGGATGCTTGGTATCCCACTCTCCGTTGATTTGACTGATAACCAAAGCCGAGTCCCCAAATATGATCAAAGATTTGATCCCCAAGTCTATAGCAGCCTTGAGACCAAAGATGCAAGCTTCGTATTCAGCCATGTTATTTGTGCAGCTGAAGCAAAGTCGGGCCGTGAAAGGTGTGTGACAGCCTTCCGGAGAAATGAGTACTGCGCCGATACCATTTCCAAGTGCATTTGAAGCACCATCAAAGTACAGGGTCCATCGGGATCCCTTTTTGGGTCCGTCATACGGTCCGTTACTTTCAATGTTGTCCAAGTTCATGATGTCCTCGTTCGGGAAGTCAAATCTCATGGGTTGATAATCTTCAATAGCCTGATGAGCCAGATGGTCAGCTAGTACACTCCCTTTTATAGCTTTTTGGGTGGTGTACTGGATGTCATACTCAGTTAGGATCATTTGCCATCTAGCTATCCTTCCAGATAAAGCGGGCTTTTCGAAGATATACTTGATAGGATCCATTTTGGAAATCAACAAGGTAGTATGAGTCAACATATACTGTCTTAGTCGACGAGCAGCCCATACCAAAGCGCAACAAGTTTTCTCGAGCAGTGAGTAGCGAGTCTCACAGTCGGTAAACTTTTTGCTAAGGTAATAAATAGCATGCTCTTTTCGACCAGACTCGTCATGCTGGCCCAAAACACACCCCATTGAATTATCCAAGACGGTCAAATACATGATCAATGGTCTTCCTTCGACGGGTGGCATCAGAATAGGAGGTTCTAGCAAATACTCCTTGATCTTATCAAAAGCGGCTTGGCAATCGTCGTTCCATTCGACTACCTGATCTTTCTTCAAGAGTTTGAAAATTGGCTCACAGGTAGAAGTCAGATGCGAGATGAATCTGGCAATATAGTTCAAGCGCCCCAAGAATCCTCTAACCTCCTTTTCAGTACGGGGAGCAGGAATCTCTTGTATTGCTTTTACTTTTGCTAGATCGAATTCAATGCCTTTGTTGCTTACAATGAATCCCAGGAGTTTACCAGACCTAACTCCAAAAGTGCATTTACTTGGATTCAGTCTGAGCTTGTATTCTTTCAACCTGGCAAACAACTTTTCTAGATGTTCAAGGTGATCCTCCTCTGTTTGTGACCGAGCTATCATATCGTCTACGTAAACTTCAATCTCATGATGTATCATATCATGAAATAAAGCTACCATGGCGCGTTGATAGGTTGCCCCTGCGTTCTTCAGCCTGAACGACATCACCTTGTAACAGAAAGTGCCCCATTGTGTGACAAAAGTAGTTTTCTCCATGTCCTCGGGGGCCATTTTGATTTGATTGTAGCCCGAGAATCCATCCATGAAGGAAAATACTTTGTGCTGAGCTGTATTGTCGATCAAAATGTCAATGTGTGGAAGTGGAAAGTCATCTTTGGGGCTGGCCCTATTCAAATCCCGGTAGTCCACACACATCCTGACTTTGCCATCTTTCTTAGGTACTGGCACGATGTTAGCGACCCATTGAGGATAGGACGTAACAGCCAGAAATCCAGCGTCGAATTGCTTCATTACTTCTGCTTTGATCTTTTCAGACATGTCAGGCCTCATTCGGCGGACTTTTTGCTTGATCAGTGGACAATCATCTCTTGTGGGGAGACGGTGAACCACGATGTCTGTGTCTAAACCCGACATGTCTTCATAAGACCAAGCGAATATTTCAACATACTCATTCAACAACTGTATCAGGCGTTCCTTGACACTTGATTCTAGATTGGCACCCACTTGCACCTCCTTCCGGTCTTCCTCGGTCCCTAAGTTGACAGTTTCCAATGACTCTTCGTGCAGTAAGATGGCCCTTTCCTCTTGTTGTAGAAGTCTGGCTAGTTCCCCTGGTACTTCACAACCTTCGTCATCTTCATACTCGGCTTGATTGACCAGATCTTCAGAGTTATTGAAGGATATAGCAAAATTGTCACCCATGGAATCCGGAGTGGATGGGTACCTGCATTGGTGAGTGTGGGTGTGTGTAAGGGATATCCATCCTTAAACAAAAATGCAAAAGGAAAGAAAATGAACACAAACAGTTTATCAAATGAAAAACGTCCAATGAATCATTAAACATGGCATATGGATATGGAAAATAATCAAAACCCTTACAAATGGACCTACATGCCCCGAGCAAGGCATGAGGTGAAAAGATAGTGTACGGATTGTTTGAAAGTAAATATTACAGACCAAATGGGAAATGTTTAACAGATAAATTACTGATGAATAAAAGTGATGGGGACAAAGTCTTTTGCCTCCCAGTTGCTCAATCCTCCTTTGACAGTTGGGTAAATGCATTCTTCGATGTTGCTCTCTTTGTCCTCGTCCTCCAAAGCATTGATTCTGTAGGGAGAAATTTTGACTGGCGCTCTTTCAATCTTCGACCGGTGCATAGCTTTTGGCCTGCGGTAGTGAACCCTAAACCGAATTTGTCTGTCTTATGCGGAATATCAGGTAACTGCCCCCATGCTGAATTCTTCCCCTCCTTTATTGCGGCCCTCACGTCCTCCAAAGATGCCATCCTAGCCATCTGCCTCGGTGTCTCAGCTGCCAACTTTGCTACTGCTATTTCAGGAAGGACCTCTTCGAAATGCTGAAAAGGCGTCTCAATGAACTCCCCTTCTACCTCCACATATCGGAAGGAATTCAAGTGGCTAATCATGTACTCTTCTTCACCATGGACAGTAATGATCTTTCCCTTGACAGGATACTTCAACATCTGATGTAAGGAGGAGGTGACTGCCCCAGCATGGTGTATCCAAGGCCTATCCAACAAGCAAGAGTATGACGGACGGATGTCCATCACATAGAAAGTGGATTTAAACACCTCAGTGCCTATCTTGATGGGAATTTCAACCTCCCCATGGACCATTCTCTTCGAACCATCGAAAGCTCTGACAACAATATCACTCAGCTTCAACTCCAACCCTTCACAATCTAGTCGGTCCAAGGCCTTCTTAGGAAATACATTCAGCGACGAACCAGTGTCGACCAAGACATGTGCGAGAGTAGTTCCTCGGCACTCGACTGAAATGTGCAAAGCATCATTGTGGTTTCTACCTTTAGGAGTTAGGTCGGCATCAGAGAAACCTAGTCCATTGTCCGCAGTCAGGCTAGCCACGCAATTTTGAAATTGATCTGCAGAGGTTTCCTGGGGCACATGGGCTGCCTTCAGGAATTTTATCAGGGCTTTAGCGTGCGCTTCTGAGCAAAGTAGTAGTGCCAGCATGGAGATCTTTGAGGGGGTTTGCCCCAGTTGTTCTACCACATCGTAATCACTCCTTTTGATTATCCTCAAAATCTCATCCATTTCCTTCTTGGAGGTTTCCGGTATGACCAAGGGTTGAGCCCTCGTCCTGACGAGCTCATCTTGGATTCCCTTACCTTTATCAGCAGCGGTAGGAGAGACAGTACTAGGAACAACAACATCCTCAATCAAAGGGGTTCTAGCAGAGAGTTTTATTGGTGCAGGGATGACCTTGTCGGCAAATGAGGGTCCAAAGATTGCTCTTGGAGGGGCAATCTCTGGAGAAAATATTCTCCCGCTCCTGGTGATTTTGCTCGTGCCTGCAATGTTACCAATGCTGGCTTCTTCATCATCCGAACTTTCTTCAGTTATTTCGATTTGTTTGATACCATGGTAGTAGACGTCACCGCCATAGTTCCATGGTATTGACTTCTTAGAAACATAGGGGACAGGCCCTGGCATTGTTATCTTCAAAGGAACAGATTTCGTAGCTGGTGTAATCTTAACAGGCTTTTTGACGACCTTGGAAAGATTGGCGTGAATGGTTATGATTGAGACATCTTCGATATGAGTTGGAACAGCAGAAACTTTTTCAAACAAAATTTGTCGACTATCCATAAGGCCTTGGATGCCTTTCTTCAGTAACGGACAATCAAACGGCAGAGAGTAACAACAATAGCAGTCTTCTTTACATCCCGGGAAGATCCCGGCCCTTAACAGATTCAACTTGATGGTTAACAATGGAGTTATCATATCATTGACATCAGCAACATACAAATCTTCTTCAATGGCGTTGACATTTCGGCCGTGCTTCGGCATGGGAGCAGATATCACATTAGGCTTCTCCGGAGCGTCAAACTCCAACTCCTTCGCCTCTATCAGGTCTTGGATTTTATGCTTGAGTGCCCAACAATCATTGGTGTCGTGCTCGACACTGTCAGAGTGGTAGGCGCATTTAGCATTAGGATGATAATGCGGAGAGGACGTATTCACATTTTTTGGTGCCTCCTTGATGGTGGCGAGGTTCAACTTCAACAGATGGGGAAGCACTTGCGCTGGAGTCATATTAATGCGGGTGAACTGCCGTTGTGGCCGTTCCACCCGTTGTTGATTTGGTCTGGACTGGTTATAGCGAGGCTGTTCACTTGAAGAGTTTTGAATCATTACGGCCCCCACAGTTGGCCGACGCTCCGTCTTCCCTGCTCTTCTCTGAGAATATACCACAGCTGTTTCCTTCTTAAAAGGCTTCTTCTCAACACTTGCAGCAACACCCTTCTGAATCTTTCCTGACTTGATCCAGCTTCTATTCTCTCGCCTGTTAAGATCAAATCGGTAAACCCCGCGGAAGAGTTACCAATTAGATGATTGAAAAATGGCCCAGATAGGGTCCCAAGAAACATGTCAACAAGTTCACGGTCGGTTAAAGGAGGCTGCACCCTGCCAGCCAAATCCCTCCATTTTTGTGCATATTCTTTGAATCCCTCGCCTGTTCCTAGTGACATACCCTGAAGTTGGGTACGAGTAGGAGCAAGGTCAGAATTATACTGGTATTGTTTGTAAAAAGCGGTGGCCAAGTCTTCCCAATTTCGGACGTTGGTTCCCTCTAGCTGATAAAACCACTCCAACTAAACTCCAGAAAGGATGTCTTGAAAGAAATGAATCCACAGGTTTTTATCTGCCGTATAGGGTTGAATCTTTCTCACGTAGGACCTGAGATGCATTTTTGGACAGGACAGCCCATCATACCTCACAAACACCGGCACTTTGAATTTTGGGGGAATCACAATCCCGGCGACCAAACCCAAGTCTTCAAAATCCAAACCCTGTACTCTCTGTAGCTCCATGGCGGCCAACCTGTCTTCTAGCCCTTTGTATTTATCATCAGCTGGAGGGTATTGCTGATCAGAATAATCTTCATCTTCTTCGACCTCCTCTTCTTCCGCATCAGACTCGGAAGGTACCGCAACTCCACCTCCTTTGCTGGTTCCCTCATCAGAAGTAGGAGGAAATTCAAGCACTCTCCGAGCTTCTCCGTCAAATCTTCTCCCTAAAGTAGCCACCCCGAGTCTCTTTTTCTTCTTTTTCACTGGGTCTTTGTTCCCCAATTGGGTCTTGATATCCTCCTGACCCTTAGCCAAGGTCATCAGGAGTTGCTGGAACTGTGGATTCTGAGCTTGTAGGTCTTTGACTGTTTTCTCGAGATCCATCCTACTGAAATAAACAGCAGACAAATAAGGAAACCTGGAGTGAGACCTGCTTATGCACATGATGAATGGTATGCTTATGTATGCAATGCATTCAAGGATTTAGAACATTCAAAATTGTTGCAGACAAAGAAGAACACACGTCATATTAATAAGAAGAAATTTATTAGTACATAAATGCCCCATGGGCCAAATATTACAAAATAACTTCTCAAGGCAAAAAGACATTGCGCATCCTCTTTGGTGCGATGTAGGTGTTGAGGGCCTCTTGCTCATGGAGTCGGCGGGTAAGCTCTAGAACCTTCTTCTCACTGGCGTAGAAGCTAGCTTCAAAAGTATTCCGTTCCTCCTTGAGCTGAATCCAACTTTTCTGCATTTCCTCCCACGATGTAGGCATGTCAGGATGTAGGATGGTGTAGGGAACCTCTCCTTCCTTAACAGGCTCTTTAATCACAGGGAGAACATGAGGATAAGGCATCATCAGACTTTGGGCTCGGGCTCGTACCCACTTGAGATAAGGCTCAAGAGGGATGGAGTTCTTGTGTCCCAGAGTCTTGCTATCAACCTTGTTGGGTCTTCCCCAAGCTCTGATGAATCTTTGGCGAAGTCCTTGCGCATCGTTGTCAAAGTCAAAAACTAGGTCAGGAATCAACATATCATGAGGGCCATCCCTCCGTGCATATCCAAATTGCCTCAAAGCTAGGCAAGGGTTGTAGGTGATACCTCCTCTGATTCCAAGTAAAGAAACACTAGGAAACTCTCCACAACGATCGACGATGATGACATTTTCTCTGGACCGAGAACACCAATGTACATCAGAGTGAGTAAGAGTCATCAACCGTTGGGACCACCTTGAGCCTTGGTCATCCTTCAAGACAAATTGTGGAAGGTGCGAAATAAACCACCTTGCAAGGAGAGGAGTACAACACATGAGAACACCCCTCTTTCTCATTGTTCGTGTGTAAAATGAGTGAAGAATGTCCCCAAGCAATGTTGGTATTGGATTTCTGGACAAGAAGATTTTGACGGCGTTGACATCTACTAATTGGTCAGGATTTGGGAACAAGACCAACCCATAGATAAGGAGTGCCACAATCTCTTCAAAGGCTTGTAGGTCCAATGAGTTCCAACATTCTTGTGCCTTCTCAAACAAGAATTTTGCTAAGAATCCTTTGACGTCGCTTCTGGTTTCCCAATGCCCCTTGATGTCGGATGGTTGTAGATGTAATGCTCGAGCAACATCTTCCGGCTTTGGTTCCTTTTCCGTACCGTTGAAGGGTAGTTGATTAAGGATAGGGATTCTCAGGAGTTGAGAAAACTCCTCCAAAGTGGGCACCAACTGGTAATCAGGGAAAGTGAAACAGTGGTGAAGAGGGTCAAAGAACTGGAATAGAACTTTCATCATGTCTTCTTCAATGTTGGTGTTGACTAGACTGAGCAGTCTACCATGTCTTTCACTGAAGGATGAGCTTTCCGGAATTCTTGAGGTGAGCTCCTTGAGTTGAGGAGAGATTCTCACAAGGTTGACTTGAATGGTGTTTCTGCGAGGAATTTCCATGACCTACAAAACAAGAACAAAGATGAAGATCCAAACCCTTGAAATGGTTAGTGAATGCATATGATGCTTCATGATGTTTATGATGTATGCACAAAACACATGTACAAGCAAATCACACCAAACCCTAGTTTCAGGCTTGCATGGGGTTTCATAGGTAAGTACCCTCTTGAGTGTAGTTGGCTTAAAAACCTGTCCTATAAATAGTAACCGGGTTCTAAGGAGCTCAATATCATTGGATTGTTTTCAATGTTTATTGTTTTGGTTTAGCCACTTAACTAGCGACCAAAATATTCCAAGAAAACAACCCTCAATGAGTGTAGTATCGAGTATCTACCAACTTCGGACTGCACCAAAGCCGGTCATCACACTACCCCTAATAAAAGGCCAAGATGGTCAAGTAAGGTTCTAGGTCATTAGTGCTTAGTGACATCACTCAGCGGCCCCGTACTCTCCTTGATTGAACTCAAGGGTTACCGGTATTCACAAATATGTCGCACTAATATAGCTATTGCTTCGACCGTGTCGGTATACCCCGCACAGTTTCCACAACGTTTTGCTATCTATGAATGTTTCCCAAAATCCGGGTGTAGGATTGCAAACCCAAACAATAGAGCCAAGATATAAAGCAATCAATTCAAACAATTAGTCATGCAAGAGGGTGATCTAAGCCCTAAGGTTACTCCACTTTTAAATTATATCCCCAACAGAGTCGCCAGTTCTGTGATACGGTGGGAGAACTGACTATGGTTTTGCGTTTGTTTTCGCAAATGTTTCGGTTGAGCAAGAGTCGCCACCGACTTTTTATTTTATCCTAAGGAAAGGTTTAAAAAGCACAGCAAAAACCTTTGAGATTTTTCTTGGGTTCGGGAAGTAGATTATAGAAAGGGAAGGTATTAGAACCCTTTCTATCCATGGTTATCCATGGGCTCTTAGGTACTTGCTTAGATCAACTTGCCTTGGTTTTCAATTGTTTGAAATGGTGCTTTGTGTGTGGTTTTGAAAATGTTTTGAAAAAGATGCCTTGTCTAGGCTACCCTTGTAACAATTCTTTACTCGAATGTTTTACAAAAGGTGTTTGTCTTTTTGAAAAGATGTTTCAAGGTTTTTTGAAAGTTTGTTTTGAAAGTGTGGTTTGAAAATAGGCAAGTGTTTTATTTTGCAAGTTGACAAGTACTTAAGAGCTATCTACCCTAAAGTTCTCAAAGATTTTTGTTATGTTTTAATCCTTTTAACAATTTTGTTCCACCATTGCATTTGGTGGACAATCTTGTGTTAGGAGGTGAAAGGGACGGGCGCGGGTCATCGTTTAGACCATAATTGCAATAATGCTAAGTATCTTTGGGCAATTTTCTTTTAAGGGACTTTGATCATTTTTTAGGCAACTTTCGAAAGCGTCATCGAGGGATTATGATCAATTGATTTGTATTTGTTTTTTGCCCAAAGAGACCTAACATACAATATGGCCCATTTATGGAAGGCAACAAGTGGAATACCCTAGGGGTGCAAGTGTGATATGTGTTGTCCATATTCATGCTTGATTATCTTGAAATTAGGTCAAAACTATTTTCGTTGTTTTTTCGCATACAAACCCTAAGTCTAACATGGTATAATTAGAAAGCAATAAAGTGCGAAAATAAATTTACTAAGCTATTACAAACCCATATATGGGAAGGGGGGTACAAATGTTCAAATGGGGGGATATTTAGACAAGGAATTTAAACCTAGCTATTACATCAATTTTGGAATATTTACAAGACAATTAATTGCATAAATTAAATGGAAAATAAAAATAAAGATGCAAAATGCAAAAAAAGGTTTTTCATATGTATGGAAAAAGGATATTTTTTTTGTCCAATAAACAAAATGAATAAAAAAAAGTAATATTTTTTGGAGTTTTTGTGTTTTAAGGGTAAAACCCTAATTTCATTAAGTAAATATATATATTATTTAATATGTATAATATTTAATAATTATATACAAAAAATAAAATAAAATGGAGTATATTCATAAAAGTATCTTTCATGTCAAATATTAATAAAAATAAAAAATGTATGTATTTTGGTATTTTTGCCCTAAGTATATTAATATATATATAAATATCTTTATTATTTACTAAATAAATATTATATATACAAAATAATAATATTTAATGTTTATAAAAAAAAGTATTTTTGATACAAAATATTTTCAAAAGAGAAAAATGAAATAAAAATCAGAAATAAACTATATTTGCATTGTTTTCTAGTTTTTTCTAAATAATGATATATATATATATATATATATATATATATATATATATATATATATATATATATATATATATATATATATATATATATATATATATATATATATATATATATATATATATATATATATATATATATATATACAAATGTCCATATAAACAAATAAATACCTAAAAAATAGAAAAATGGTGTAAAAAATATTTTTCATGTTTTTAATATTATTAGCAAAAATAAATAAGTCAAAATGAAAAAAGAAAAGTCAAAAAATCATGAAAATAAACATAATGGGCTTGGGGGGTATGAAAGCAAATACATGGTGTGAAAAGGAAAATCAAAACAGGCCCAGCCCACGTGGCTTCTTCTTCAACCTTCAAACAGCAAAAACGTTCAAAAAAACGCGCACCTGAACCTCCATTCAAACACCTGGATTCTTTGATCTTTTGCACAAACTTACAACATAAGAAATGTTAAGCATTGAATCACGATTCTAAATATATAAAGAACTCATCCTAACTCTCAGAAATGAGAGAGAATTTTGACATTCCCAAATCCTGACCTAACTTTTCTTCCATATTCAAACCTTAAATTCTCACAGCTCAAGCAAAATAAATGAAAAGTAAAAGCATGTACAGATTCAGGGGCATGAGTAGAACACTTCTTATTCACAAACTTAGAGCTAATGATGCCTAGACTAAGAGTTAGAAGTTCAAAAAGATACCTGTTCAGTTGAAGTTCTATCTGGCAATGGGGGAGCTTTCAGAGCAAGATGATGATCTGTATAGCTTGCCTGAAGTGTGGTGATGCTATTCCAATGCTTACTTTGCTTTGAAACACCTGAAATCGAGCTATGGACCTCCAACTGTAAAAAAAGAAAGTGAAAATGGTGGAACTGGTTAGAGGAATTACAGGTCGTGTTTTGTGTTTTGGTTAGCTTCAAGTGATGCTAGGGAATGTGTTTGATGAGCTTTGGGCAAGAAATCATGAAAGGAATGAGAGATGGGATTCAATCTGCAGACCCTGCCCTGTTTCTGCAGTTTGAGAGTGATTCTGGGAATGGGAGTGTTTGAGACCTTGTTTTCTCGTGTACTAGCTTGTGCTTGATGATTAGAAAGTGTACAAAATAATTGCTTAAGTGTTCTAATGCTGAGATCAAAGTTATGTTCTGTTATGCTAAGTTTCTTAACACTTAAGCAAACAAAGGCCACTTGAGTTTCTAGGCAGGTAGAGGCCCTCTAAACATGCTGCTAACCTTGTCTTGATCAGTGTGTTTTGCTCATAATCTTGTGCCAAAGTGATTTGATCTGTACTTGTGGATTTGCAATTTTGACATAAAGCTTGCTTTTGCAAAAATGGCTATTTCACTTTTTCCATTTATGGCCTAATCCAACATGTAATGCTTAAACTCATGAAACAAGACCTTAGCACAATGAACATGCATTAAATTATTGAGTGTTGGATGGTTTAAGGGCCTGTAATCAAGTGGCATGCTGGTTTGAGAAATTTGCACAAGTTATGAGCATGTACATGGTCATGAATCAAAGTGACTTTTTGCCATATTGCAAAATTCGATTCTCTCAAGTCATGAGGTTGTTTGATGAGTTCTTGGATATTTTGGAAAGCTTGGAATGTGTAATACAATCCATATTTGAAATGAAAATTGAAATTCCAAGGGGAAGTATGTGGAAAATGGCCTTGAAGTTAGGTAGAAAACCTTGCCAAAATAGGTTAAAATTTCACTAAGTTAAGAATGGTTTAGTACCCTTATTCCAAAAATTGTAACTTGAGATACAAGCTTATTTTGGGAAAACTTTGTGAATCAAAGTTGTATATTATACAACAAGCTACAACTTTCATGTTTTGACTTTTACTTGAATCCAAATGAATCTTGGTGAGAAAGTGGGGCAAAGTTGGGAAAAAATTAGGGTTTTTCATAACTTAGAAAAATTCTAAGTTATGAAAAATTCTCATTTCTAACCCTAATTTGCATTTTTTGATTTCTTGATGAACAAGTTTCATGATTTGGCATGTTTTGATGAAAAATGAATCTTGACTCTTGATTTTGACCAAAAAGTCAAAGTTTGACTTTTCAGTATACAGTCAAAATTGATCAATTGACTGGGAAATTCAACTGTCAATTTTGTGCATTTGGGATCTTTTGAACTTGTTGAGCATGTCAAGATAATTCCATGGGGTCCTTGAATCCATATGTGAGCTTGGTTTGCCATTGGCTAGGCCAAACAGTCAAAAATTGCTTTTGTGCAGTCAAAACCCTAAAAATGACCATTTTGCCCTTTTGGTGATCTGATCAAATTTCTTGTGGAATTGTGATCCAAACTTGATCAAATGGTCCATGTGAGTTCATAATGTTGATGTGGGTCAATTTTCATGAGATTTGACTGTCAATTGGCCACAGTTGACTTTTTCCCCAATACAGCTGATTTCTAGGTCAACTGTCCAATTGACTGGGCAAAACTTGGAATCAAGACTTGAAACTTGATGTGGATAAACTTGGGAGTCCAATATGAAGCAAGAAAGTCATCTTAGGCTTTTTAGGTCAAAACATCTTTGTGCAAATACAAACCCTAATTTGGGTCAACAGTGCAAGGAGAAGTCTTGAGCAGATGAAACCCTAACTTGGATCTTGATCTCCAAGGGCTTTGTGATGAGAAATCAATGAGGAATGGGAGGGCAAATTTTGGGGTACAACACTAACCTATAGGGTGACCAAAGGTTCTTAACACCTTTAAGGTCAAACAAACACTAATGTGAATGAAGAACAATCCTCTTCAAATCACAACACTTACTTCCAACAATCCTGGATAGTAAGGGAATACTTTCTTTTTGTAATACAATGATTTATTTGAAAGAGATGGAGAGCACTATCAATCTTTGATTGATCTTCTTCTTCAAGAAAGAAACAATTCTCAAGCAATGATTATAAATGTTCACAATGAATGTATGAAACTTGTAATGATTTCTTAATGAAAATGTATATGGCAAGTTTCACAAAATTTATGATTTGTAAGAACACTTGAAAGTTTGTAAGAATATGCAAATTTGAATGATGAAAATTGTTAATTGAAGAAGGTTATTTGAATTTGAAAATCTGCACAATTTATAATGTCACAAATACCTCTTCATTCATGCCATTTGATATGAAAAGATGCAATGCAATCATGAAAGAATACCATTTGAATTATGTTCAAAAAACAAAAGAAAATTTGTACTGGTTTGCTGGGAACCGGTTCCGACCCAGGCAAAACCCGATTCTTAGTGAACGTTATAACCCAGAATTCAAAAATAACACGCAAGAACCGGTTCCCCTATAGGTACAACCCGGTTCCTGGTACAGATTCCAGGGAAGTGATTTTTGAACAAGTTTGGAACCCGGTTCCCTGTTAGGTAGGAACCGGTTCCTGAAAGTTTATTTTCAAAAAATCCTTTTGAAAAAGATCTCAAACATAGTTTTTCTTATTGTTAAAAATGTGGGATATGTATATGATTATGAATGCATGTTTATGAACATCTATATTCAAGTTTAAGAATTATTTATACCTTTTGACATTTGTTGTTTCTTTAATAATTCTTCTTCTAATCTTCAAGACTTGTAACAAGGTTTTATATGATATTGATAAACTTTTTGCACATCCTTTGAATGTTGATATCCATGTTGTCTTTATCAAAACCAATGCTTTAAACATGACTTGAGAATCTTGCAATTACATTCTCCCCCTTTTTGATGATGACAACCAAGTCTTTAAAACAATTCTTGAAATGTTTATGTTGTTTTGTGTAGCAAAAATGTTAAGCAAATGCAAGGCTCCCCCTAAATTGTATGCTCCCCCTAAGTCCATGATCCTTTAAATTTTGGAGTGAGTTTTATGATAGTTATTTTGGCCTACAATTTCTTTGAAACAAAACAACACATATGCATATTCTTCTCCCCCTTTGTTAACATCAAAAAGGATGGGGAAAAGGAGTGAAACAAATTCATTTAAAAAACACAAACAATTTTAAACACAACCACACACTAAAACACGAACATAACGAATTGTACGATACAACATATAACAACGAAACATAAGAAACCTAAACATCACGAAACATAAGATGGAACATTGTCTAGACATAACAAAGTAAAACACGAAAATGAAAGAAATGACATATAAATTAAAAGTAAGTCTTTAGTCTTCATCCTCATTCATCTTATCACCATCATCTTCACTTCCTCGAGATTGTCTTTGTCATTGTTAAGAACAAAACACTTGCATCAAAAAATGTGGAAGTGAGCAATATTTGGCTTTCTTCCTTTGAAGAGTTCATATGGAGTCTTCTTTATTATAGGTCTAATGATAACTCGATTTCCAACGTAACATGCCGTACTAACCGCATCCGCCCAAAAATATTTAGGAAGATTTGCATCACTAAGCATTGTTCTTGCAAGTTCCACTAGAAACCTATTCTTTCTTTCAACTACTCCATTTTGTTGTGGAGTTCTAGGTGCTGAAAAATTATGAGAGATACCTTGTTCTTCACAAAATTCTTCAAATTGTGCATTTTGGAATTGCTTAGCATACTTCTTAAAAGCTTTAAAGGCATCACTTTTCTGCACAAGAAACAAAGTCCAAGAATATCTAGAAAAATCATCAACAATAACCAAAGCGTATACATTACCTCCGAAGCTTTTTGTTCTTGATGGACCAAAGAGATCCATGTGTAACAATTGAAGTGGTCTTGTTGTTGAAACCACATTCTTTGGTTTGAAAGTTGTTTTGGTCTGTTTTCCCTTTTGGCATGCACTACATAATTTGTCTTTGATGAACTTCATCTTTGGTAGACCAATAACTAAGTCATGCTTAACCAATTTGTTCAAGTGCTCCATGTGAATGTGAGCAATCCTCTTGTGCCATAACCAAGCGTCATTGTTGTTTACCATAAGACATTGTACCTTCATAGACAAATCATCTAAAGTAATCATAAAAATATTGTTAGATCTTATACCTTTGAGTTTTACCTCATTGGTTGCCTCATCCATATTAAGGCATTCTTCTTTGTTGAATTTGATCTTGAACCCTCTATCGCAAAGTTGACTTATGCTAAGAAGGTTGTGCTTTAATCCTTCAACATAGAGAACATCCTCAATTTGAATGGATGGAGGTGTGCCAACTATTCCAACGCCAAGTATCTTTCCTTTGGTGTTGTCTCCATAGGTGACATACCCTTTGGCTTTATGTACTAGATATGAAAATTGGTGTACATCTCCTGTCATATGCTTTGAACATCCACTATCAAGATACCAAACATTTGATGTGGATTTCAAGCATACCTACAAAAACAAATTATTTCTTGTTAGGTACCCAAGTTGCCTTGGGTCCTTCATAGTTAGTTCCCTTTTTCACCCATGCATAATGTCCACTAGCCATACTGAAATTTCTAATATAGCATGCATTGGGTGTGTGTCCAATAATACCACAGTAAAAACAGTTTGGAACAAATTTGCTCTTGTATCTAGGAATTTGTTTTCTTTTAGATACATTAGCCTTTTTCTTTTGATGATTATGAACAACTTGCTTCTTTTCTACTTTCTTGGGATTGGAACTATTACTAGCCTTTACAAAAACAGTGGGATTGTTACTTGGTTTCTTAGTATTCACATAACCAAGACCTCTTTTATCATTTGGATAACGTTGTTGGCTTAGTAATCCTTCCAATCCTATTTGTCCTTTTTCATATCGTTCAATGACTCTTTTCAATTGAACAATTTGAAAGACATTTGATTCACACTTGGAGCATGCAAAGTTTTCCTTTTCTTTAATAAAATTTTGTTTTTGAAGATCAAAATCTTTAGTCATGGTGTCAATTTTTTCTAGACAAATTAGAAGTTCTTTTTTCTTGTTTTGACACCTTTTTGTATAAACGTTTGCATTCTTTCAAGAGTTCATCAATTGCACCTTGAACATCATCATCAAAAAGATTAAATTCATTACTAACCTCTTCTTCATCGTCAGAGTGATGTGAAGCCATCAATGCTAGATTTGCACTTTCGTCACTATCTGAATCGGATGAAGAACTTATCTCATTATCTTCCCATGCAACATAAGCCCTTTTGTTCTTGAACTCCTTTTTTCCTTTGAATCCATTTTTCTTGGAGAGTTTTGGATAATCCGGCTTTATGTGACCTTGCTTTCCACATTCATAGCATGTGACATCTTGTGTTGATGTGGAGGCTTCTTTATCTTTATGCTTATAAAATTTCTTTCTTTTGACAAAGTTAGCATTATGAAGATTATTTTTATGACCAAAATATTTTCCTAACCTTTTTACAAGAAGCAAGAAGTTTTCATCTTCCTCCGATGCATCTTTATCTTGAATTTCTTTTGAATCAACTTTCAAAGCAATGCCTTTGGATTTCTTCTCATGATTCTCATGTTTTTCAAGCCTTCCAAGTTCCGTCTCATATTCTTGAAACTTTCCGAAAAGTGTTGCGGAAGTCATAGTTGCTAGGCTTTTCTTTTCGGATATTGTCGTCACTTTTGGTTGCCATTCCCTAGTTAAAGACCTAAGCACTTTAAGATTTAATTCATCGTTAGTTAAAGTCTTACCGAGTGCCTTCAAATGGTTTGTCAAGTGAACGAATCTCTTTTGCAAGTCAAGGATGGATTCTCCGGGAAGCATTCTGAATAATTCATATTCTTGACTCAAAGTGTTCAATCTAGACCTTTTGACTTCGGCGGTTCCTTCATGAGTTTCTACAAGAGTATCCCAAATTTCCTTTGCCGTTGTACATGCCGATACTCGGAAAAATTCATCCATACTAAGAGCACTTTGGAGAATATTGATTGCCTTTTTGTCAAAGAGAACTTTTTTCTTGTCATCGTCATCCCATGATGCTTTAGGCTTTGATGACCCAACACCATTGACAACACACACCGGAGTAAATGGACCATTCTCAACAGCATTCCATATTTCTTCTCCTTGTGCTTCAAGATGAGCCTTCATGCGAATTTTCCAAAAGTCAAAGTATTCACCACAAAACAATGGAGGCTTGTTGTTACTACCACCATCTTTGAAAACCAGATTTTGATTTGCGGAAGCCATTCTAGATCTTTAGGAACAAGTTACCTATAACTTGCTCTGATGCCAATTGTAAGTCTAAGAGTGCCTAAGAGGGGGGGGGGGTGAATTAGGTATATAAAAATTTATTCGGTTTTATGAGAATACTTGTAGTAATTTGTGGTTAAGTGTTTGAAGGTTTTTGACTATATCTTATCTTTTCTTGATTATGGTGATGAAAACGATAAAAGCGGAAAAGTAAAGAACACGGCGATATATCCTGGTTCCCCTCACAATCCGAGAGTACTCTAGTCCTCTTTCCAAAACGAAAGAGATTTCACTATAGTTTAGAATGATTGTACAGCCTATGCTTACTATCTAACCTATAGGGTGACCAAAGGTTCTTAACACCTTTAAGGTCAAACAAACACTAATGTGAATGAAGAACAATCCTCTTCAAATCACAACACTTACTTCCAACAATCCTGGATAGTAAGGGAATACTTTCTTTTTGTAATACAATGATTTATTTGAAAGAGATGAAGAGCACTATCAATCTTTGATTGATCTTCTTCTTCAAGAAAGAAACAATTCTCAAGCAATGATTATAAATGTTCACAATGAATGTATGAAACTTGTAATGATTTCTTAATGAAATGTATATGGCAAGTTTCACAAAATTTATGATTTGTAAGAACACTTGAAAGTTTTTAAGAATATGCAAATTTGAATGATGAAAATTGTTAATTGAAGAAGGTTATTAGAATTTGAAAATCTGCACAATTTATAATGTCACAAATACCTCTTCATTCATGCCATTTGATATGAAAAGATGCAATGCAATCATGAAAGAATACCATTTGAATTATGTTCAAAAAACAAAAGAAAATCTGTACTGGTTCGCTGGGAACCTGTTTCGACCCAGGCAGAACCCGGTTCTTAGTGAACGTTATAACCCAGAATTCAAAAATAACACGCAGGAACCGGTTCCCCTATAGGTACAACCCGGTTCCTGGTACAAATTCCAGGGAAGTGATTTTTGAACAAGTTTGGAACCCGGTTCCCTGTTAGGTAGGAACCGGTTCCTGAAAGTTTATTTTCAAAAAATCCTTTTGAAAAAGATCTCAAACATAGTTTTTCTTATTGTTAAAAATGTGGGATATGTATATGATTATGAATGCATATTTATGAACATCTATATTCAAGTTTAAGAATTATTTATACCTTTTGACATTTGTTGTTTCTTTAATAATTCTTCTTCTAATCTTCAAGACTTGTAACAAGGTTTTATATGATATTGATAAACTTTTTGCACATCCTTTGAATGTTGATATCCATGTTGTCTTCATCAAAACCAATGCTTTAAACATGACTTGAGAAGCTTGCAATTACACTGTGCTTCATCTAGGTTTATGATATGTGAATGCAATGGATGCGCATATAAGCTAAGTAGCTGTCTTGCTGAGGAAAATAAATCCTTGGTAACTGGAGATAATGAAATCTTTGACTGCTGCTGGGGAAAGTAAATCCTTGACCGATGCTGAGGATTCAAAAAATCTTTTATTGTTGAAGATGAGAAATCCTTGCTGAATGCTTGGGGATTAAAGATCTATAATTGTTTGAGAATGAGAAATCCTGGGACCACTGTTGGGGATTGAAAATCCTCGGTGACTGGTGGGGATTAACAAGAGCTTTGACAACCTCTGCAGGGAATGAGAATCCTTCATGACTTTCCTGGGAAATAAGGAAAATTCTGAAAATCTCTACTGGGGAGTTGAAACCTAGGAGGCTTCTGCTGGAGAAATGAGACCAAGAATCTTCGATCTGCTGGGAAATAGCTCTGTGGGGAGAATGTTTACTCGGCCGGTGAAATCAGGAGCTTTGGGTTGTATGCCAGACTACTGGGGAATCATCCTAGTCGGGGATAAGACAAGAAGTTAACTGTTATCAGCTTGATTCTTAGACTTTTAAGATAGCCTGCTGGGGAAATTGGGGGAAGTTGAACGGTTCCCACTGGGGGTTGATAGTTGGAATTCGCTGGGGAAGAAGGTTTAGAACACTCTGGCTCCGCTGGAGATAGGTATTTCAGGGTTTTCGGGCTCCACTGGGGATATTGAATTTTAACTCCGCTGGGGAAATATACTCCAAATTTTTAGCTTTGTTGAGGATCTGAATGATGTACTGTAGAGGATTTCTTCTGGAATAGCATAAAAATATCTTCCCACACCCTCAACCTATCAGTAATTATCCTTTCTCAATTTCGTTTTATTTGTAAACAGTGATTATATTCAAATGCATATGCCTATTTAACAAAACTTTGGACGTTTTCAAATAAAACATAAGTGTAAAAAGAAAGAAAGGCAAGCAAATTTCTGCAATTTGAAGTATCTTTGTATTAACTTTTGTAAGTATCTTTGTACAAAGGAGACAGACATCCTAGTAAGAGAATGTTGTCGTAAAAATTGAAAAATTTTATACAAAAAGAAAGATGGCTATGTGTAACAATTCCATGGGATTCCCATTCAGCTGTAGCCTTCATAACTCTGAGTATCTTGTCCATTCGCTGCTTCGTCCGCCGATGATTGGATTGATCAGAAGCTTGGAGCTTGTTGGAGAAGAGATTGTCTTTAAAGTGATCCGACGAGACATAATCATACGCTTTAATTCCCTAACTTTTGTCTGGACCGCCCTTTCGGGTTTTCGATCCACCGGGAAACCCTTTTTTGCCCAAGTCGCCCTTTCGGGTTTTCAACTTGCCGGGTGTACAGATTTTTTTGTTTATCCCTAATTTTTCCTGAACCTCCCTTTCGGGTTTTCGATTCATCGGGATGCCCATTTTTTCCCAAGTCTCCCTTTCGGGTTTTCAACTTGTCGGGTCGTTTTATGCGTAGTATCTTTTGACTATGTCTGCGTTCGCAGGGTGCGACAATTTGTCGCCGTCCATGGTGGTCAGAATCATTGCCCCACCAGAAAAGATGCTCTTGATCACAAATGGTCCTTCGTAAGTAGGAGTCCACTTGCCCCTGGGATCACTTTGCGGCAAGATGATCCGCTTGATTACAAGATCTCCGACTTGATATACCTGACGCATGACTTTCTTGTTGAAAGCCTTGATCATCCGTTTTTGATACGTCTGACCATGACAAACAGCAGTAAGTCGTTTCTCGTCGATCAAGTTAAGTTGATCAAGCCAGGTCTGAATCCAATCGTCTTCACTTAAACCGGCATCCTTCATAATCCTTAAAGAAGGAATCTGAACTTCCATAGGTAGAACAACTTCCATGCCATATACCAAAGAAAAGGGAGATGCCCCTGTTGAAGTACGTGCCGCGGTACGATATCCATGTAGAGAAAACGGTAACATCTCATGCCAGTTTTTGCAGGTGACTGTCATCTTTTGAATGATCTTCTTGATATTTTTGTTCGCGGCTTCAACAACACCGTTCATCTTCGGTCGATAGGGAGATGAATTGTGATGATAAATCTTGAACTGCTCGCACAGAGCGGTGATCATAGTGTTGTTAAAATTTGTACCGTTGTCTGTGATGATCCTGCCGGGGATACCATACCGGCATATGAGGTTCTGCTTAATGAAGCAGGCAACCACATTCTTTGTAACTGAGGCGTAGGAAGCTGCTTCGACCCATTTGGTGAAGTAATCAATAGCGACCAAGATGAAGCGATGTCCATTGGATGTCGTAGGCTTGATCTCTCCAATCATGTCAATGCCCCACATTGCGAATGGCCAAGGAGCTGTCAGAACGTTGAGAGGAACAGGATGAATATGTACCTTGTCGGTGTAGACTTGGCATTTGTGGCAAGTACGGGAATGTTGATGACAATCAGCTTCCATGGTAGACCAGTAGTAGCCTGCCCTTAGAATCTTCTTAGCCATCGTATGTCCGCTCAACTGGGTGCCAAATGTGCCACTATGTATTTCGGTCATGATCAACTCTGCTTCAACCTTGTCCATACAACGAAGTAGAACACAATCATGGATGCACTTATAAAGGATGCCATTGCTTAGGAAGAACTTAACATCAAATCTCCTTAAGAACTTTTTATCATTGACTGAAGTTCCTTCAGGATATTCTCTAGTCTGGAGATACCTTTTGATTTCATGAAACCAGGGTTGTTCCACTACTTCTTCGGTATTAATCTCATGACAATGTGCAGGTTCGTCCATTCGCTCGATGGTGATTTGGGGAGCCTCGTTATCCCAGTTGAGTTTAAACATGGAAGACATTGTAGCCAGAGCATCTGCAAGCTGATTCTCTTCTTGCGGGAAGTGCTCAAAGGTAATCTGCTCGAAATGAGGCAACAATGTCAGGACATGTTCTTTGTACGGGATAAGATTAGGATGTTTAGTATCCCACTCTCCTTTAACTTGACTGATAACCAAAGCCGAGTCCCCGAATACGACCAAAGATTTGATTCCCAAGTCTATAGCAGCCTTGAGACCAAAGATGCAAGCTTCATATTCAGCCATGTTATTGGTACAACTGAAGCAAAGTCGGGCAGTGAAGGGTGTATGGCAACCTTCCGGAAAAATGAGTACCGCACCGATACCGTTGCCAAGTGCATTTGAAGCACCATCAAAGTACAGGGTCCATCGGGATCCTTGTTCAGGTCCGTCATACGGTCCGTTACCTTTAATGTTGTCCAATGTCATGATGTCCTCGTCAGGGAAGTTGAATCTCATAGACTGGTAATCTTCGACGGCTTGATGAGCTAGATGATCAGCTAGTACACTCCCCTTTATAGCTTTTTGGGTAGTATACTGGATATCATATTCAGTAAGGATCATTTGCCATCTAGCGATTCTTCCAGATAAAGCAGGCTTCTCGAAGATATACTTAATCGAATCCATTTTGGAAATCAGCAAAGTGGTATGAGTCAACATATACTGCCTTAACCGGCGAGCAGCCCATACCAAAGCGCAACAAGTTTTCTCGAGCAGTGAGTAGCGAGTCTCACAGTCGGTAAACTTTTTGCTAAGGTAATAAATGGCATGCTCTTTTCGGCCAGACTCGTCATGTTGGCCCAGTACGCACCCCATTGAGTTATCCAAAACAGTCAGATACATGATTAACGACCTTCCTTCGACGGGTGGCATCATGATAGGAGGTTCTAGTAAATACTCCTTGATCTTATCAAAAGCAACTTGACAATCATCGTTCCATTCAACTACCTGATCTTTCTTCAACAGTTTGAAAATTGGCTCACAGGTAGATGTCAGGTGAGAGATGAACCTTGCTATATAGTTTAAGCGTCCCAAGAATCCTCTAACCTCCTTTTCAGTATGGGGGGCAGGCATTTCTTGTATAGCCTTTACTTTAGCTGGATCAACCTCAATGCCTTTGTTGCTGACAATAAATCCCAAAAGTTTACCAGACCTAACTCCAAAAGTGCACTTGCTTGGGTTCAGTCTGAGCTTATATTCCTTCAACCTGGAAAATAGCTTTTGCAAATGATCAAGGTGTTCCTCTTCTGTCTGTAATCGAGCTATCATGTCGTCTACGTAGACTTCGATCTCATGATGTATCATATCATGAAGCAAAGCTACCATGGTGCGTTGATAGGTTTCCCCGACATTCTTCAGCCCGAACGACATCACTTTGTAGAAGAAGGTACCCCATTGCGTGACAAAAGTGGTTTTCTCCATGTCTTCGGGGGCCATTTTAATCTGGTTGTATCCCGAGAATCCATCCATGAAGGAAAATACCTTGTGTTGAGCTGTGTTATCAACTAAGATATCGATATGTGGGAGTGGAAAATCATCTTTAGGGCTAGCCCTATTTAAGTCCCGATAGTCCACACACATTCTGACTTTGCCGTCCTTCTTAGGTACGGGCACAATGTTAGCAACCCATTGTGGATAGGAAGTAACAGCCAGAAAGCCAGCGTTGAATTGCTTCATTACCTCAGCTTTGATCTTCTCAGACATGTCGGGCCTCATTCGGCGGACCTTTTGTTTGATCGGTGGACAGTCTTCTCTTGTAGGGAGACGATGAACCACGATATCTGTGTCTAATCCCGACATGTCTTCATAGGTCCAGGCAAAGATCTCAACATATTCGTTCAACAACTGCACTAAGTGTTCTTTGACACTTGGTTCCAGGTTGGCACCCACTTTTACCTCTTTCTTGTCTTCCTCTGTTCCCAAGTTGATGGTTTCTAGCAACTCTTCATGGGGTAAAATAGCCCTCTCTTCTTGTTGCAAAAGTCTGGCTAACTCTCTCGGCACTTCACAGTCTTCGTCAACTTCGTACTCATCATGATTGACCAAATCTTCAGGGTTACCGAAGGCTAAAGCAGAATAGTCACCCATGGAATCTGGAGTGGATGGGTACCTGCATTTGTGAGTGTGTGTGTGTGTAAGGGATAGCCATCCTTAAACAAAACAAAATGCAAAAGGAAAGAAAATGAACACAACAGTTTATAGATGAAAACGTCCAATGATTCATTAAAACATGGCATATGATAATGAAGAAAATCAAGCCCTTACAAATAGACCTATATGCCCTGGGCAAGGCATAAGGTGAAAATAATGTACGAATTGTTTAGTTATTACAGACCAAAATAGGAAATTGTTCAAAGATAAATTACTGGTTGATAAAGGTGATGGGAATAAAATCCTTTGCTTCCCAGTTGCTTAATCCCCCTTCGACGGTTGGAAAGATCCAATATTCAAAGTTGTCTTCTTCATCATCATCTTCTACAACATTAATTCCATGGTGAGTGATTTTTACGGGTGGTCCTCCAGCCTTGGAGCGACGCATAACTTTCTGGCCGGCAGCAGTAAAACCTAGTCCAAACTTGTCCGTCTTATGAGGAAATTCAGGCAGTTTCCCCCATACTGTACTCCTTCCTTCTTTAATTACAGCCTCTGCGTCCTTGAGAGATGCCATCCTAGACACATGCTTGGGAATGATAGACACATCAACCATTATCTTAGCAACTGCGACCTCAGGAGAAACTTCCTCAAAATGTTGGAAAGGCGTTTCTATGAATTCGCCATCCAACTCCACATAGCGGAAGGAGTTGAGGTGACTTATCATGTACTCTTCCTCGCCGTGCACCATTATAATCTCACCCTGAACAGGATACTTTAGCATTTGGTGTAAAGAGGAGGTAACTTCCCCAGCATAGTGGATCAACGGCCTTCCTAATAAGCACGAATATGAAGGACAGATGTCCATCACATAAAAGGTAGAGTTGAAGGTCTCGGTGCCCACTTTGATAGGAATGTCCACTTCCCCATGAACCATCCTCTTAGAACCGTCGAAGGCTCTAACAACGATGTTACTGGGTTTGAGGGTCAATCCTTCGCAGTCCAATCGGTCTAACGCTTTCTTCAGCAACATATTCAAGGATGAACCAGTATCAACTAAGACATGGGAAAGGGTGGCTCCCATGCATTCAACTGAGACATGCAGTGCGTCATTGTGTTTCCTTCCCTTGGGGGTCAAATCAACATCAGAAAAACTAAGACCATTATCAGCAGTAAGGCTGGCCACGCACTCTTGAAACTGGTCAGCCGAATTTTCTTGAGGCACATGTGCCGTCTTTAAAAATTTGATCAGGGCCTTAGCATGGGCCTCAGAGCAGAGTAGAAGAGCCAACATGGAGATTTTGGAAGGGGTCTGCCCTAGTTGTTCCACGAAGTCGTAGTCGCTCCTCTTGATTATTTTTAAGATTTCTTCCATCTCTTTCTGGGTGGTTTCGGGGATTACCACAGTTTGAGCCTTCATCCTGACAGGCGTTTCTAGTATCCCCTTACCCTTATCGGTAGCAGCATCAGAGGGTCTAACTTCAGGTACATCAATTTCCTCAATTATCGGGCCTTGCACAGATGGCTTAACAGGCACAAAAGCTTTCGAGGGTCCGAAGACTGCTCGAGGGGGAGCAATCTCCGGAGAAAAAATCCGTCCGCTGCGAGAAAAAATCCCTACACTGTCAGAGTGGTACGCACACTTTGCATTGGAGTGGTAATATGGAGAAGAAGTATTAGGGTTCTTTGGCGCTTCCTTAAAATTGGTAAGATTCAGCTTTAGCAAATGAGGGAGTACTTGAGCTGGCGTCATGTTGATTCGGGTGAACTGCCGTTATGGCCTTTCTACCTGTTGCTGATTAGATCTTGGATGATTGCTGCAAGGTTGTTCATTTGAAGAGTTTTGAATCATCACAACCCCTACGGTTGGTCGGCGCTCGGTTCTTCCTTGACTTTTCTGAGAATAAACAGCAGAAGCTTCCTTCTTAGCTGGGAAGGTCTTCTTAACAGCAGCGGACGCGGAGGCATCTTTCTGAATCTTACCACTTTTAATGTCGGCCTCGACCCTTTCGCCGGTCAGAATTAATTCGGTAAATCCCGCAGAGGAACTCTTGATTAGATGATTGAAGAAAGGTCCAGACAGGGTCCCTAAAAACATGTCAACCAGCTCTCTATCCGACAATGGTGGCTGCACCCTTCCAGCCATATCACGCCACTTCTGGGCATGCTCTTTAAATCCCTCATTAGAAGCCATTCCCATACTTTGTAGATGAGTATGAGTGGGTGCCAAATCAATATTGTATTGGTATTGACGGTAGAAAGCAGCAGCTAAGTCTTCCCAGTTATGAACCTCTAATCTCTCAAGTTGATAGAACCAGTCCAATTATGTGCCTGACAAACTGTCTTGAAAAAAGTGTACCTAAAGGTCTTTATCAGATGAGTGGGGTTGGATCTTTCTGACATAGGATCTCAGATGCATCTTTGGGCAGGACAGACCGTCATACTTAGCAAATGTTGGTACTTTTAAATTTGGAGGGATGATGATCCCAGCGACCAACCCTAGTTCTTCGAAATCTAAACCAGGTACTCTCTGCAACTCTATGGCTGCCAACCGATCCTCAAGATTTTTAAATTTAATATCTGCCGGGGGATATTGCTGTTCGGAGTAATCTTCATCTTCTTCCTCTTCCTCTTCTTCAACTTCAACTTCAGATTCAGAAGGCATCGCAATTCCTTTTCCTTTACCAGCCCCTTCATCAGACGTTGAGGGGAACTCGAGAACTTTTCTACCATTGCTTTCAAACCTTCTTCCCATGATGACTACCCTAGGTCTTTTCTTATTTTTATCTTTATCTTTCTCCATCAGTGCTTTGAGGTCCTCTTGACCCTTTGCTAAGGTCATGAGGAGTTGCTAGAATTGAGAATTCTGTGCTTGCAGATCCTTAACCGTTTGCTCCAAATCCATCTTGCTGAAATAAATAGCAGAAAGATAAGGAAACCTGGTGTGAGGACCTGTTTATGCATATGATGAATGGTATGTTATTCATGTAATGCATTCAAGGATTCAGAAATTCAAATTTGTTACAAACAAAAAGAACACACGTCATATTAATAAGAAATTTGTTAGTACATAAGTGCCCCATGGGCAAAATATTACAAAACTCTTAATGTAAAAAGACATTGCGCATCCTCTTTGGCGTGATGTAAGTGTTGAGAGTTTCCTCCTCATGAAGTCGGCGGGTAAGCTCCAAAACCTTCTTCTCACTGGCATAGAAGCTGGCTTCAAAAGTATTTCGTTATTCTTTGAGTTGGATCCAACTCTTTTGTAATTCTTCCAATGATGTTGGCATGTCAGGATGTAGGAGGGTTTATGGAACCTCTCCTTCCATAACAGGCTATTTGATCACGGGGAGAATATGAGGATATGGCATCATAAGATTCTGGGCGCGGGTTCGCACCCACTTGAGGTAAGGCTCAAGGGGAATGGAATTATTGTGCCCCAGTGTCTTACTATCTACCTTGTTGGGCATCCTCCAAGCTCTGATGAACATTTGTCGAAGCCCTTGCGCATCGTCGTTGAAGTCAAAAACCAAGTCAGGGATCAGCATGTCATGAGGGCCATCCCTCCGAGCATATCCAAACTGTCTTAGAGCTAAACAAGGGTTGTATGTAATGCCTCCCCTAATTCCAAGTAGTGGGACATTAGGGAATTCCCCACAGCGATCAATGATGATGACATTTTCTCTGGACCGAGAATACCAATGAACATCAGAATGTGTGAGGGTCATCAACCGTTATGACCACCTTAAACCCTGCTCATTCTTCAAAACTGATTGTGGAAGGTGAGAAATAAACCACCTTGCTATGAGATAAGTACAACACATGAGAACACCTCTTTTACTCATTGTTCATGTGTAAAATGAGTGTAGGATGTCCCCAAGCAATGTAGGCACGAGATTCCAGGATATGAAAATCTGGACAACATTCACATCTATAAGTTGATCAGGGTTTGGGAACAAGACTAACCCATAGATGAGAAGTGCTACAATCTCCTCAAAATCTTTTAGATCTAGAGAGTTCCAGCAGTCTTGTGCCTTCTCAAACAGAAACTTTGCCAAGAAACCCTTGACACCACTTCTGGTTTCCCAATGTCCTTTGATATCAGATGGTTGCAAGTGTAATGCTTGAGCAACATCTTCAGGCTTTGTTTCTTTTTCCATACTGTTGTAGGGTAGTTGATGAAGAATAGGAATTCTCAGGAGTTGAGAAAATTCCTCCAAAGTAGGTACCAGTTGGTAATCAGGGAATATGAAACAGTGGTGTAGGGGGTCAAAGAACCGAAAGAGAACTTTCACCATGTCTTCTTCAATGTTAGAGTTGACCAAGTTGAGAAGTCTACCATGTCTTTCACTGAAGAGAGAATTCTCTGGAATCCTGGAAGTAAGCTCCTTGAGTTGAGGAGGGATTCTCACAAGGTTGACTTGAATTGTTTTCATGGGAAGAGATTCCATGACCTACAAAACAAGAACAAAGATGAAGATCCAAACCCTTGAAATGGTTAGTGGATGCATATGATGCTTTATGATGTTCATGATGCATGCACAAACACATGTACAAGCAAGTCACACAAAACCCTAGTTTCAGGCTTGCATGAGGTTTCATAGGTAAGTACCCTCTTGAGTTTAGTTGGCTCAAACCTGTCCTATAAATAGTAACCGGGTTCTAAGGAGCTCAATATCACTGGATTGTTTTCTATATTCATTGTTTTGGTTTAGCCACTTAACTAGCGACCAAAATATTCCAAGAAAACAACCCTCAATGAGTGTAGTATCGAGTATCTACCAACTTCGGACTGCACCAAATCCGGTCATCTCACTACTCCTAATAAAAGGCCAAGATGGTCAAGTAAGGTTCTAAGAGTTCATTAGTGCTTCATGGCATCACTCAGCGGCCCCGTATTCTCTTTGATTGACTAAAAGACTACCGGTACTCACAAATATGTCGTACTGATATAGCTATTGCTTCAACCATGTCGGTATACCCCACATAGTTTCCACAACATATTGCTATTTACCTATGAATGTTTCCCCAAATCCGGGTAGAGGATTTCAAGCCCAAAAAAGAGAACCAAATGTAAAGCAATCAAAGTAATCAAGATAAGCATGCAAAGGTGATCTAAGCCCTAAGGTTACTCCACTTTTAAAGTCGTCCCCAGCAGAGTCGCCAATTCTGTGATACAGTGGGAGAACTGACTTGAGGTTTTGTGTTTGTGTTCGCAAATGTTTCGGTTTAGCAAGAGTCGCCACCGACTTTTTATTTTATCCTAAGGAAAGGTCAAAAAGCACAGGAAAGACCTTTGAGATGTTTTCTTGGGTTCGGGGAGTAGGTTATAGAAAGGGAAGGTATTAGCACCCTTTCTACCCATGGTTATCCATGGGATCTTAGTTACTTGCTTAGATCACTTGCTTTGTTTTTCAATTATTTGAAATGGTGCTCTTCAATTGTTTGAAATGGTGCTTTGTGTGTGATTTGGGAAGATATTTTGAAAAGAGGACATCGTTGTGGCAACCTTTGTAATGATTCTTGTTTGAATGTATACAAAGGTGTTTTTGTCTTTTGAAAAGTTTTCAATGTTCGAAAGTAGGGTTTTGAA
This sequence comes from Vicia faba, assembly GCA_948472305.1. Lineage (NCBI taxonomy): Eukaryota > Viridiplantae > Streptophyta > Magnoliopsida > Fabales > Fabaceae > Vicia > Vicia faba. The sequence continues at coordinate 1,036,015,349 of OX451736.1, forward strand.
ATTGTGTTGTGAAGTGTGTTTGAAGATAGCAAGGATGTTTTTGCAAGTTTTTGATCAAGTAACTAAGAGTTGTCTACCCTATTTTGCTCAAAGATCTTTCTTATGTTTTTTTAACCCTTTTAACAGTGTTGTTTCACCATTGTATTTGGTGAACAACCTTGTGTTAGGATGTTAAACGGGACAGGCGCGGGTCATCGTATAAACCATGATAGCAATTGTGTCAAGTATTTTTGGCAATTTTTCTTAAGGGACTTGATCATTTTGTTTAGGCAACTCAGATAGCGTCATCGAGGGACTATGATATTTTGTTTTGTTTTTTTTTTGCCAAAGTACTTAACATGCATACCATGGCCCATTTTTGAAGGCAACAAGTGGATTGTAACCCTAGGGGTGCAAGTGTGCATTGTGTTTGTTTTTTCATGCATTTTTGTCTTTGATTAGGTCAAACTATTTATTGGTTTTGATTTTGCATACAAACCCTAATTCTCTAATCATGGCATAATTGAAAGCTTTTAATTGCGTAAAAGTAAATCTGAGCTATTACAATTTTGATATAGGAAGCGGGTACAAATTTGAATAGGGGATTATTTTGCAAGAAACTAAAGCCCTAAATTATTACAACCAAATTGAATTTACAATGCATAATATTTAAATGTACAATATTTAAATAAACAAAAATAAACAAATATTAAATACCAAATGTATTATGCAAAAAAAGTTTTTATGTATGCAAAGTATTTTTAAATGTAAAGAAATATAAAGGAATAAATAGAATAAAAAGGATTAATTTTATTTTATTAAAGGGGTAAACCCTAATTTTCTTTAGGAAAATGATATTATTTATTATTTATATACAAAAATATGTTGATATGTACAAAAATGGAATATATTGAAGAAAATGTATTTTTTAGCATAAAAAAATAAAAAGGGTAATATTTTTATATTTTACTCTAATTATTTAGAAAAATAAAAGTATATATATATATATATATATATATATATATATATATATATATAATATATATATATATATATATATATATATATATATATATATATATATATATATATATATATATATATATATATATATATATATATATATATATATATATATATATATATATATATATATATATATATATATATATATATATATATATATATATATATATATATATATATATATATATATATATATATATATATATATATATATATATATATATATATATATATATATATATATATATATATATATATATATATATATATATATATATATATATATATATATATATATATATATATATATATATATATATATATATATATATATATATATAATATATAATATATATATATATATATATATATATATATATATATATATATATATATATATATATATATATATATATATATATATATATATATATATATATATATATATATATATATATATATATATATATATATATATATATATATATATATATATATATATATATATATATATATATATATATATATATATATATATATATATATATATATATATATATATATATATATATATATATATATTCAAGAAAATATTTTCAATGTGAATAAAAGTACAAAAAAGAAAATATAAGTATTATTTACATTATTTTTGGATTTAAACAAAATAATAAAAAGTATTAAAAGTGTTTTTAATATTAGAAAGAAAAGAATAAAATGCCAAATAAATGTAAAAAAATGAGAAAATATTTTTAAATATTTTTTATATTTGGGGATAAAATAATAAAATCAGAAATAAAATAAAAATGCAAAAATAACAAAGTATAAATAAATTGGGCCAGGGGGTGAATTTAGCAAAAGGAGGGTGTTAGAAGCAAGAAACCAAGCCCAACCCATTAGCTTCTTCTTCTTCCTTGTGACACACAGAAAAACGCGCGTCCTGTATCCATCTTTGAACATCCTGGAAACGTGATTTTTTGCCAAAACTTACAACATCAAACTTGTAGAGAATTTAAACACGAATCTAACCATATAAAGCATTAAATCTAACTCTCAAAGACCAGAGAGAATTTCTCTGGCCCTAATTTCTAACCTAGTTTTTTCAGAAAGTTCATGGATGCAATTCTCTTAGCACGTTTAATATAAATGAAAACTGAGCATATGTATGGTTTCAGGGCAATGAGTACTACATCTTTCATTCACAAACCTAAGGCTAAATGTTCCTAAATAGAGAGATAGAAGTTCATGAAAAAACCTGTTTCAGCTGGACACGAGTATGGCAATGCAGCAACTTTCAGTGAGGCCTGAGATTCTTTTGAGCTTGCTTGATGTTCCCTGAACCTTTCCCAATGCTTAGTTTGTTTTGAAATGGCCTGAATCGTTCTACAGAACTCAACCTGTAAAGCTTCCAAACAAAAATGGTGAACACTGTAAATGGAGTTACAGTTGGCAATGGAGGTTTAGGATAGCTTGAGTGAGTTGAGTGGAAGGTATTGGAACTGATTGCAAGCAAAACACACGAGTGGAATGTGATTTGGCTTGTGATTTGCAGGTCCTGCCCTATTTTGCAAGAAAATGTGGTTTTTGAGTATAAGGGTGCTTTAGAGGTGAAAGGCTCGTGTTTCTGGCTTACAAGGATGTGTAAAACTTGTTTGAAACCTTGGCTTGAGTTTATTTTATCAGATGTGTGAGTTATGGACTTCTGGTACAATGCCTTGGTTTTGAAGCAAAATGTGAGAGTTGACAATGCAAGGCTGTACTGGCTTGGAACCTAGCTGCACAAAGTTGTTGAACTTTTCCTGACATTAGGGAGCCTTGTTTGCAGCAAAATGCTTGGTGTATGGCTCAAGAAATGAAACTTGACATAAAGCATGCTTTATGTAAATGGAAGTGTGATCTTTATGCCAAAAATGGAAATGTTCATTGTATATTGCTCCCTTGATCAGAACAATGCCTCTAACCAATGTATTTAAATTCAATTTTTTAGTGTAAATTGGTTTAGATGCCTGTAATTAAGTACAAAGCTATCTTGGTCAGATTTTGCAAGTTGTATGAACATATATTGGCCATGGTTACAAAGTGAGTTTTTTCCAACTTCAAGCATTCGATTCTCACTAACCACAAAGGTCTTTGAGGAGTTCTTGGACAATTTTGAAAGCTTGCAACATGTAATATAATCCATCTTTGAAATGCAACTTGAGAATCCAAGTGGAACTATGTGAAAAATGGCCAATAAGATGGGTCAAAATCCTGCCTAAACTAGGGCAAAATTTCTCTAAGTTAAAAGTTTTAGGGACACTTGTTCCAAAAATCATAACTTGATATCCAAGATTCTTTTGAGAAAACTTTGTGACTCAAAGTTGTATACTTTGTGATGGACTACAACTTTCATGTTGTAAGTTTTGTTTGAATCCATTTGCATCTTGATGAAAATGTGGGACAAAGTTAGGAAAAATTAAGAAAATTTCATAACTTAGAAAATTTCTAAGTTATGAAATTTCTCAATTTCAAACCCTAATTTGTAATTTTGGGTTTCTTGATGAAAAAGTTTCATAATTTGACATATCTTGATGAAAAATGACCCTTGATACTTGATTTTGACCAAAAAGTCAAAGTTTGACTTTTCAGTGTAAAGTTAAATTTTGATTAGTTGACTGAAAAATTCATCTGCCAATCCTATGCATTTGAGATCTTTTGAACCAGTTGAATGGGTCAAGATAATGTAATTGAGTCCTTGAGTCCATGGTTGAGCTTGATTTGCCATTGGCTAGGTCAAACAGTAAAAAATTGCCTTTGTACAGTTAAAATCCTAAAAATGACCATTTTGCCCTTTTGGTGATCTGATCAAATTTCTTGTGGAATTGTGATCCAAACTTGATCAAATGGTTAATATGAGTTCATAATGTTGATGTGGGTCAAAATTCATGGGGTTTGACTGTCAATTAGCCACAATTGACTTTTTTCCCAATACAGCTGATTTCTAGGTCAACTGTCCAATTGACTGGGCAAAAATTTGATTCAAGGCTTGAAACTTGGTATGGACAAACTTATGAGTCCAACATGAAGTATGAAAGTCAATTTGGGCATTGTAGGTCAAAATATCCTTGTGCAAACTCAAACCCTAATTTAGGTCAATAGTGCAAGGAGGTGTTTTGAGCAGAGCAAACCCTAGCTTGGTCTTGAGTTTCAAGAATCTTGTGATGAGAAAAATGTTGATAAAATGAGAGGGCAAATTTTGGGGTACAACACTCTTGTATAAATCTCTTGACAAACATGCTTCCACTGGAGATGGGAAAATTCTTAAACGAGAAATCTCAACAACGATCTTTTGCGAGAGATAGGAAAATTCTTAAACAAGAAATCTCAACAACGATCTTCTGGTGGAGATAGGAAAATTCTTAAATAAGAAGTCTCAACAACAATCTTATGTTGGAGATAGGAAAATTCTTAAACAAGAAATCTCAACAATGATCTTTTGTTGAAGATAGGAAAATTCTTAAACAAGAAATCTCAATAGCGATCTTCTACCGAAGATAGGAAAATTCTTAAACAAGAAATCTCAACAACGATCTTTTGTTGAGATAGGAAAATTCTTAAACAAGAAATATCAACAACGATCTTCTTCTAGAGATAGGAAAATTCTTAAATAATAAATCTCAACAACGATCTTCTGTTGGAGATAGGAAAATTCTTAAACAAGAAATCTCAACAGCGATCTTCTGCTGGAGATAGGAAAATTCTTAAACAAGAAATCTCACATACAATCTTCTGCTGGAGATATATTCTCTGCTTGGGGAGATATACTCTTCTTAGGGATACCAGAATCCTCATAAATAATCCTCAAAAGTCTAACTTCCACTGGGTATACTACAACATTTCATGTTGTTTGGGATAAAATAATTCTTAAAATAACTCTTAATAGACAAGCTTCTACTGGGGAGCGTCAACCCTTGTAAGGAATCCTCACAAGTGCAACTTCAGATGGAGAGAGAACACTCTGCTTGGGGAACTGAAAAATTCTCACCATTTGCTAAGGAAAACACACCAAGAACTTTGGACCGGTAGCAACCTTATTGGTTCTTGCTCTTGTGCTAGTGTGCTGCTTATCAGAAGTGAACGCCAGTTTCTGCACAACAAATTACACAAATGTGCCCCATGTATGGTTTATGAAGGAGTTTCCTTGAGAGGGTCCCTTTACCATGATGACTTAAGATGACTTGCCCTAGTATCTTAAAGTTATGAAATATTTCTCCCAGATCAACAAATTCTTGGATAGATTTGTCGAATTTCGACGTAACTTCCCCGAATTGACTGAATTTTGAAAATATTTCTCGACGTGATTGTCGTAGATTGACTACATTTGTATTATCCTCCACTCAACGTAGTTCTTAAGTTATTTACCCTTAAGGTGACCATCTCTATTTAAAACATCTTGCCTCTACTCAACAAAGTCTTCTGGCAATCTAAATCTGGAATGCTTTGCATATTCTCAACAGAGTCTCAATGCTTTTTATTCCTTATGATTATCTGAAAGTGGTACACTTATGCTCCATACTGAATTGAGGTAATCCTCCATAGCTTCTTAAAATATTTAGATAGATTGGTTGAATCTCAACATAATTGCCTCGGATTGGTTGCCCTTGGTATAACCTCTGCTCAATAGAGTCTTCAAATTCTACCCTTTTTAGAGTGGTCAAACTGCGAAAGAAACTTTTTTACGCTCAACGGGGTCTCTAGGCTACATGCCCATTGATATGACCATTCTCTGAAATGGTTGACCCTTTTACTCTACAGAGTTCTCAAGTGTCTTTAATTCGACATGATTAAGCTCTTCACTGATTTCCATCATGGAAACTTCCTTTATGTTAAGCGAATGTTTGCACATAGAAAAATGTTTATTCTAAGAATGATAATTCTAATGAAAAGTTCATGTTAGTCTTAAAGTTGACATTTTTATTGAAGTAATGTTATAACCTTCTCTTGTGAACAAATCACTAGTTAGAGTGAAACATTGAAAATATTTTTTGTATGAAAGATAATGCAAGCATATGATACCAACACAAATATTTAACACACCTTTTGGAAGTCAGTTAAACGCTATCTCATTGTAGCATGCTTTCGAAATAAACCTTACTTCAATTAGGACTTTTAAGGGTTGTAACATGACCTATTTCACAATTTTAGAAAAAAGGATTTAAGGCTCAAAGTTCATTTGTACGAACCCATTCTCCATGGTGTTCTCTAGTCCTACGTTTAGTTAACTTGATATGAGCGTTGATCTCTCAATAGAAGTTCGAGATGGTTAAAGAACCAATGAAGCTTCTTGGACACGGCAGCCACTCCATTTTGTTCTTTGGTGTCTAATCACATGAATTTGTTCCCTGTGGAGGATTTTTATTTTGTAATCCTTTTCTTTTCGTTTCTTAATATTTGCTTTTTGTCGTTTTCCCTAACTTTTTACTGGACAAATTATTTTGAATTTTGATTTTGAAGTCCAGCGGGATGCCCTCATTTTTACTAAGTCACTTGTTTTTAAGTTTTTGACTTAGCATGCTTTCTTATTTTTCTCTTTATTTTGATTTCACATCTTTCTCTTTTTTGTTTTTTGAACAAATCGCGTGACCCCGAGTCATTTTTACTTGTTGAAGAGTCGTGACTGCCTCGTTCCTTGGTAGATGAGGAATAACCATTGTAGTTTCATGTCTTTCAACCTTTTGATGAGTCAGGGATAGCCATCGTGGTTTTGATTTTTCTTGACCTCTTGATGTGTGAGGGATATCCATTGTGGTTGATCCTCAAATGCACCCTTTTTTTTTGAAATTTGAATGCTCGATCAAATTAATTGAACACTACCCTGCCCCTGGGTTAAAAAATAAGGGTTTTTTCTGAATAGAAAAAAACTCCTACTTTAAGGCTCAAAGGGGTTAACAAGGGTCTATTTCCCTTATATCTCATGTGTTTGAGAATTTGAAACAATGTCTTACACCGTCAACAAATTTTATCCAAAAGCATACAACCAGAGATTTTTTCATTTTTCAATTGTCATCATCCTCCCTCTAGACTTTTCCTAAGAAAGAGACTTGGTTAAAGTTGGTATCGTAATGCAAGAAAAACCTTTCATGAGTGAAAATGAATGGATCACTTCAAGACAAACAGACTCATTATATTAAGATTGACATTCAAAAACAACAAATTCATACATGCAAACAATGTTTAAATAAACAAGCAAGATTATAGATGAAAATGAATTAAAGAATGTAGGTGTTTAGGTATTGGCTTGCATTTTTGGTAAATCCCAAATGTATGTGTGAATGTCATGACTGATGTCATAACATTCTAGTTCAGTTTGTACTGACTCATTAGGTACCTTTGCAGAAAAATATTGTAATTCAAATACTGATGTTTATAAGTGTGTATCTGAGCATTTTGCAAAATGATCACATTTTGCTAAATCAGTAGACAGGTTTTCTCAGATGTCATAACAGATGTTATGACATCCTGTTCTGAACTAACAGGATTGCAGGATTGGATAAGTCTGAGATTTTTCAGGAAATAACTCAGTCCTTCCTGAACAGAATCTTGCGTTTTCTGAGGGGTAACCTAGCTCAACCCTAATGTTGTACCCCAAAATTTGCCCTCCCATATTCTTCAAGAAATTTCCAAGTCAAGCTGCAAAATTCCCCAAGGGGTGCACAGTGCAAAAGTCTCCTATACAGCCAAAACTAGGGTTTGTGTTCTGATCAAGAAAAGGAAGTTTTAAAAGGCCCAATCAAGTCTCATATGCCTATAAATATGGTCAAGTATCCTCATATCAAGTTTCAAGGCATTCAGCTCAAAATTGCACAGTCAAAACCCTAAATTGCACTACAGTCAACTGTAGGGGCAAAATGGTCGTTTGATAGTCAAAAGTTCAAATTTTTGGTCAACATATCATTTTGAAGCCACAAACATCATTTGATCAATGCTTGATCATGATTCTCAAAATTTGGCTCAGAAATCATCAAAGATGCAAAAGTTTCCTTATTTGGACAGCTGAAAAAGTCAACTGAAATTGACCAGGGCATAACTTTCACATGGATTATCAGAAAAATTCCATCCAAAGCTCATTTTGAAGAGAAAGACATTTCCTACAACTCATCTTCATACTTCAAGTCCAAGAAATGCTCTCACAAAAAGTTATCAATTTCAACATTATAGGTCATTTTCAAAAGTCAACAAAAAGGGACTTTAAGTCAAAGGCCATAACTTGAGATTGGTAAATCAAAATGACATGGGACCAAAGGCATTGGTTATAGGACTCAAAGACCTTTCCAAAATGTCCAAGAACATGAGAAAAGCTTAAAAATTGAGCAAGTTATGCCTTGTGGAAGTTGGGAAATTTTTGGATATTTTGAAAAGTCAACATTGATGCAAATGACTTAAAATTGCTAATGGGCCCATTTTTCTTCCATGATTCATCATTCCAAGCATGTGCACGACCACTTGGCCCAAAGGGAAGTATTTTCTCATTTTTTATTTATTTATTTGAATTTTTATTTATATTAATTCATTTAAATCATTTAAATATATGAAAAATATCTAACTTGACCTAATAAATCTTTTCATGCATATTTTGCCTTCAATATTTCGTGCATAGGTCAATAGGGAAAGATTTGGTTTGATTTGAGCATAATTGATACAAAAGCACATGAAAAAGATATGAAAATAATGGTGGAAAAAATCAAATCTTCAATTCATGAATACAAGAGATTCTAGTCAATTTTATTGACCTAATTGATTCACTACAAATGCCTGATCACAACCCTAATGTCCAGACACAAAAAGCTGCGCAGAAGAACTAAGAACAAACTTGAAAAATTGTTGAAAAAAGTCAAAACTGAAATCATCATTCCAGGGCGATTCAAAGCCTAATTTTCATTCCAATAGCTTGCTCAAGGTCTATTGAACGTATTCCAATCAGAATCATCCATCAAAACGCCAAGAACTGGTAAAACGAGCACAAACTGTGTCAAGAAATTTTCAGAATCGTGCATCATGATTTGTGCATACTTTGCAATTTTCATCCATTGATTCATGTTTGTTATGAGTTTCTGAAACTAACCAATGCATTCAATTTGATTTTTACACTGTATATAAGATTTCACCATGGTCGATCTTTAGGGTTTTCAGAGTTTTGAATTGGGGTTTTTCACCCAAGGAAAAATTAGGACTCCAGACCACCACCATTCAATTTAACAAGCTTGGACGAAGAAGAATCCATAGTCGCGATTAATTTATGAGTTGCATAGGCCTAATCGCTATTTTTTGGTAGCATGCCTAAGAGAACGTCCAAAAACCGTTGCCTCATATTTTATGATACAGGGATGGTGAAGACGATGATGTGGTGGCAACAAGTGATACGTTGTTTTGAATTTCGCGCGTTTCAATCCATTAACGCGTTGCTTCTTTTTATATTATTTGTTTGTTTGTATATTAATTGAATGTGCACTTAGCTCAGCTGGCAAGCAGGATGGCTGGTGAAGGTACATGACCTGGGTTCGAGCCCCAGGTCTTACATATTTCAATATTATTTTTCCCTAACAAATCCTATGCAGCACTCACGTTGAAGATCTTCATGCACGCTCAAAGATCATCGCCCACGTGTCCTGGGAGATCAACCAAAGGGCTCAGATTCAAGGCATATGGTAGACCCTAGTCAACGCATCACACATGATTCAAAAAGTCCAACGAGGCCAATGCTATTGGGCCAGATTATTCAAAACCATACCTCACAATTGGGGCCTGAACCCCCCCCCCCTGGTTTGCAATTTTTCATATTTCTTATATTCTATTTTTAATTATTGTTTTATTTTCTTTATTTGTCTAAATTAATTAATTATTTTTTACAAAATACAAAAACCTCATAAAAATCAGAAAAGACAGAAACATAATAAATATTTTATTTTAATTATTTTCATAAATAAATTGCATGTAAATTAGTTAGTATAAATTAGGGTTTTAATATTAATTCTTTTCACAATAAAAATATAAAAAATGTAGAACTAGGTTTAATTATTATTTTTATTCCTTTTTAATTTTTCTTTTTTATAATAATATTTATTTTATTTATTTCTATAATTAAATTTGCATATAAATTAACTTAGGTTTAAATTAGGTTAAAATTCAATATTTTTCATAATAAATTTAAAAGCCATTAGAATTAGGGTTTGCATTCAATTTTAATTTTAATTAATTCTCTTTTTCATATTAAATCATAAAATACTAAAATACCAAAAACATTTTCTTTTAAATTTTCATTTTAATTCCTTATTAATTTTAATTTTTGCGAAAGGGTCCAACGCCCATATTTTTAATTGTTTAATTTCGCATACTTATTTCTTTTTTCGCTTAAATAATTATGTATCTCTCCCGAAGCCTTGTAAAGTTACTTCTCGCACTTTTTAATTCTTTATTTACTTTCTCTGTCAAATCGGGTCCGGTTTAATTTTGGCGATGTGGACCCGCGCCATTTGTAATAGCTTTAGATTTACTTTTCCCTCGCAACTTTTAAACTGTTAAACAAAGCATGCAAGAATGAATGGCCATAATAAAATCAAGCGTAGAACACTTTAACATGACAAGACAAATACAAATGAAAACGACACACGAATCGCACACACCACCCCTAGGGTATGCCTCACTGTTGCCTTGCCTCGAAAGGTGATCGTCGAGTAGAGGATGTCTTAGTAAGTCCTCATGATCCGGGAACCTGGCATGAGGGTAGCTTCTAAGGTGTCTTCCCATTGCTCTGGTGATCACCATGTCCCGAACCTCGAATTGACCCGAACACCTCCAACGGTGGTGCTACCTACCTCTCAATGGTGGGATGGCACTACTTTAAAGGACATTTACACAGACGAATTCCTTAGGGTAGGTAGGTTCTCGTAGATACTTTCTCTCTTCAAAAACAAACAAAAATCTTTTCACACCAACACATTTTCAAAAGCTTTCAAAACAATTTTTCAAACACTCTGACACAAGAGTCGAACTGGAATTTTCAAAGAAACTTTTTAAAAAACCCACAATTGAAAAGCAAACAAACCATTTTTGAAAACACAATGAGCAAGTATCTAAGAGCCCATGGATAACCATGGATAGAAAGGGTGCTAACACCTTCCCTTTCTATAATCTACCTCCCGAACCGAGAGCAATCTCTTTAAGGAATTTTTCTGTGCTTTTGTCCTTTCCATTTGGAGAAAATAAAAGACGGTGGCGACTCTTGCTTCCGCGACATTTCGCGAACCAGCGTTAAACAGTCAGTTCCAGATCCACCGATCACACCTAACCTGGTTAATAAAGTCCTGTGACCTGGTCTTTAGGTCAAACGGGATTAACCCTAGGTTTTTGGAAACCCTAACTGAAGTTGCAGCTGCTATATATTCAACAGAGCTGCTGTTTTTCAAGGAACCCTGCTGATTGATTAGAAGATCAATTTGTAATCTGTATAGATTTGTTCATTGTACTCCAAGCAATTATCATTGTGATAAGTGCCTTGGAATAGGTTTCTATTTGTAAGGGTTGTGTAGCACTCAAAGCTTTGAAGCAAGAGTGTTTGAATGTTCCTTGACTAAAGCTGTGAAGCAGAGTCAAGTTAGTTATGTACATCTCTCAAAGCTGTGAAGCACGAGTGATTGTGTTGCTTGATTAAAAAAGCTATGAACCTTAATCAAGTGTGTGTTTTTGAAGAGTGTCTTCATCAATTCTTAAGTCAAAATTGGTTATGTATCACTGCTGTGATTGAGGGGGAGTGAGTAGGAACTCAGGTTTAAGTTGTACTTAGATTAGAATTGCATTGGGTAGGTCTTAAGTGAAGGAGATAAACTGGTTGGTTTATTCCTGAATTAACATCTCTTATAGTGGATTCTCTCCCTGGCTTGGTAGCCCCCAGAGTAGGTGTTGTTGCACACTGAACTGGGTAAACAATTGACTGTGTTCTTTATTGCTTTTGTATTTACTGTCATATAGTAAGTCAGATACGGTGTCATAACATTGAACGTGACATTGAGTATCTGCAGCCAGAATTTCAATTGGCATCAGAGCAGGCACCCTGCCTGTATTACTGGGTGAGATCTAGGGATATCACTTTCTGGCACTATGGACAAATAAGGAGTTTTTGGAAATAGACCACCCATTCTGGACGGAACCAATTATGACTACTGGAAACCTCGTATGATTGCCTTCTTAAAATCTCTGGACAAAAAGGCTTGGAGAGCTACTGACAAAGGATGGATTCATCCCACCATAACTGAGATAGATGGGACAATCAGTCTGAAGCCTGAGGAAGATTGGAGTAAAGAAGAAGATGAGTTAGCTCTGGGAAATTCAAAAGCTTTAAATGCCTTGTTCAATGGAATTGATAGACACATTTTCAGACTAGTACATCAATATGAACTGGCCAAGGAAGTTTGGGACACTCTCAAAACTACTCATGAGGGCACTTCCAAAGTAAAAATGTCAAGGCTTCAGATGTTGACTACAAAATTTGAGAATCTAAAAATGATGGAAGATAAAACCATTCATGAGTTTCACATGAACATCTTGGAGATTGCCAACACCTCAGGAGCACTGGGAGAAAAAATGTCAGAAGAAAAACTGGTGAGGAAGATTCTCAGATCCTTGCCTAAAAGATTTGCAATGAAGGTAACTGCCATAGAGGAAGCCCAGGACATTAGCAAGTTGAAAGTGGATGAACTTATTGGGTCTCTTCAGACTTTTGAGATGGGAATCACTGATAATGGTGTCAAAAAGAACAAGAGCATAGCACTTGTGTCCAACACTGATGTTGAAGAAAACATTTCAGAAGCTGTAGCCATGCTTGGAAGACAGTTCAACAAACTCATCAAAAGAATAGACCCAAAGTCAAGGTCTAATGTCCATAACATTCCCTCTAACATTGACAGTTCCAGCAGAAGACCAAGGTCAGAGGAGAAGGGAGTTCAAGGCAGAGGAATTCAATGCCATGGTTGTGAAGGATATGGGCATATTCGAGCTGAATGTCCTACCTTTCTTAAGAAACAAAAAGGAATGACAGTTACTTGGTCTGACTGCGATTCAGAAAGTAATTCTGAAGAAGAGACTGCCAAACGAGTTACTGCTTTGACTGGTGTTTGTACCTCTGAAAGTGACATCAGTGATGAAGAGGTGACTTTTGAAGAACTGACTGATACTTACAAGGAATTGTGTATCAGAAGTACTGAAGTCTGTGTGCAGAATGAGAAACAATCAAAACTAATCATAAAGATGGAGGCTGAAAAAAGGGCAAACCTTGAAACTATAAGTCAGCTAGAAGGAAAAGTTCAATTGCTAAACTCACAACTAATTCAAATGACCAAATATGTCAAGATGTTGACAAATGGAACAGACAAATTGGAAGAGATCCTACAGGTTGGACAAAATGTGGGAAATAAATCTGGTCTAGGATTTATGGAAGCAAAGAAATCTGGTACTGGTAAGCAAATGTCAAAACGGATGTCTCAACACAACTCTCAACATCAGGAACAGAGACATATGAAGAAAAGGTACCAAAGATGGAAATGTCATCATTGTGGTAGATATGGCCACATAAAGCCCTTCTGCTTCAGATTACATGGATACCCTAATCAGATCTCAGGTGTCAAACCTAAAAAGGTACCACATGCTCCTCAATGGAAGAAAAAGGCTACTGCACTGATAGCTCACACTTCCCTGAGGGTCTCTGCAAAGGAAGACTGGTACTTTGACAGTGGATGTTCCAGACATATGACTGGAATCAAGAACCTCCTCAATAATGTTAAGCCTCACACCACCAGTTTAGTGACCTTTGGAGATGGGGCTAAAGGTGAAATCAAAGGAGTTGGTGATTTGGACTGCCCTGGAGTTCCAAGTCTGAATGAAGTACTGCTGGTGAAAGGACTGACCGCTAATCTCATTAGTATCAGTCAACTGTGTGATCTAGGATTCAAGGTCAATTTCTCAAGATCTGAATGCCTTGTAATCAATGACAAACAAGAGATAGTAATGAAAGGAGTCAGATCCAAAGACAACTGTTACTTGTGGGAGGCTGAGAACACTAACTTCTCATCTGTGTGTTTCATTGCAAAAGAAGAAAAAGAGGTGAAACTGTGGCACCAAAAACTTGGCCATCTTCATCTAAGGGGTATGAAGAGGATTATCTCCTTGGAGGCAGTCAGAGGGATTCCAAAACTGCAAATTGATGAAGGAAGAGTTTGTGGTGAATTTCAGGTTGGTAAGCAGACTAGGATGTCACATCCAAAGTCAAGACATCTGACCACCTCTAAGGTTCTAGAACTCCTCCATATGGATCTGATGGGACCAATGCAAGTAGAGAGTCTTGGTGGTAAAAGATATGCCTATGTGGTTGTGGATGATTTCTCCAGATTCACCCGGATTAATTTCATTAGGGAAAAATCAGATGCATTTGAAGTTTTTAGAGAACTCTGCAAGAGAATTCAAAGAGAGAAGGAGGGATGTATTGTCAGAATCAGAAGTGATCATGGCAAGGAATTTGAAAACAGCAAGTTTGATGACTTCTGTACTTCAGAAGGAATCAGTCATGAGTTTTCTTCTCCCATAACACCTCAGCAAAATGGAGTTGTGGAAAGAAAAAATAGGACCATACAAGAATCTGCCAGAGCAATGTTACATGCCAAAAGACTTCCTATGTATTTTTGGGCTGAAGCTATGAATACAGCTTGCTATGTTCATAACAGGGTCACCTTGAGAAAGGGAACCTCATCCACCATATATGAACTCTGGAAAGGAAGAAAACCAACTGTGAAGTACTTCCATGTGTTTGGCAGCAAATGTTATATCCTGTCTGATCGTGAACAAAGAAGAAAACTGGACTCCAAAAGTGATGAAGGCATATTTCTAGGATACTCCTCAAACAGCAGAGCTTATAGAGTATTCAACTCCAGAACCAAAACCATGATGGAATCAATCAGACTCTTGTTGTCAATTGCTTGTCTTCTGAAGTTCAAGTTATTTCAGATGGATGTGAAAAGTGCCTTTCTAAATGGGTACTTAAATGAGGAAGCTTATGTGGAACAACCTAAAGGTTTTGTGGATCCAACCCATCCTGATCATGTCTACAAGTTGAGAAAAGCTCTATATGGCCTGAAACAAGCTCCTAGAGCATGGTATGACAGGTTAACAAAGTTTCTCTCAGACAAAGGCTACAGAAAAGGAGGCTTGGACAAAACTCTCTTTGTCAAAACTGAAGGAGGGAAGTTGATGGTTACCCAAATATATGTTGATGACATAGTGTTTGGAGGAATGTCAGAACATATGGTTAAACACTTTGCTGACCAGATGCAGGCTGAATTTGAAATGAGTCTCATGGGAGAACTAACTTATTTTCTTGGACTACAAATCTCACAGATGGAGGACTCAATCTTCTTATCTCAAAGCAAGTATGCTAAGAATATTGTAAAGAAGTTTGGTATGGAGAATGCAAGTCACAAAAGGACTCCTGCTCCTACTCATCTAAAGCTTTCCAAAGATTCAAGTGGGGTTAAGGTGGATCAAAGTCTGTACAGAAGCATGATAGGAAGCTTGTTGTACTTAACTGCCAGCAGACCTGATATTGCCTTTGCAGTTGGAGTTTGTGCTAGATACCAAGCTGATCCCAAAGTCAGTCATATCAATCAAGTGAAGAGAATTTTGAAGTATGTAAGTGGTACTTACAACTATGGATTGATGTATACTCATGGCTGTGAACCAGCTCTGACTGGCTACTGTGATGCTGATTGGGCTGGTAGTGCTGATGATAGAAAAAGCACCTCTGGAGGATGTTTCTTCTTGGGAAGTAATCTGGTTTCCTGGTTCAGCAAGAAACAGAATTGTGTGTCTCTTTCCACTGCTGAAGCTGAATACATTGCAGCTGGTAGTAGCTGCTCTCAAATGATATGGATGAAACAGATGCTCACTGAGTATAATGTCACACAAGATGTTATGACATTGTACTGTGACAATCTGAGTACAATCAACATATCCAAGAATCCCATTAAGCATAGCAGGACCAAACATATTGATATACGACATCACTTTATCAGAGACCTTGTAGAAGAGAAGACAATCAAATTGGAACATGTTGCCACTGAGCTACAGCTGGCTGACATTTTTACCAAGGCTCTGGATGCAAATCAATTTGAAAACTTTAGGGGTAAGCTGGGTATTTGCCAACATGAGGAATTGTAGCAATTAATTTTGCTTAAAACAAGGATCAAAGGATTTATGTCTGTTCTGATTAGGTTAAAATTGTATTTTCTCATTTCCTACAATTCTTTTAAGAAGTTGAATAGACACTCCTTTGCTTCCTTCCTCTCTCGTCTCCTCATCAAAACCCAGTCTCTCAATCAGAAATTTCTCCTCATTTGCTGTTGGTCCTTCAAAACTGACAAAATGTCTCAAACACAATCATCATCCAATACGACCATCTCAACCTCTTCCTCTGATCAAGATTCTGGGACAATCTCTTCTTGTCTGGACTCTGACGTTCTGGAGATCTCTTCTCATAGAAAAGTGGGAACTAACCCCACCAAGGTCAAAGAGTTGAGAACAAGACATGCAGGAAAGCCCCAAGCTTCTGCCTCTGGTAATCCATCTCATCCTTCCTCTTCAGTTCCCCCTGAAATTGCAAATAGGGAAGGGACAGCCTATGTTAATCAAGCAATAGCAAAAATTGTTTCAAGAATTCTGAACGAGAACCACTCAGTTCCTGGAATTTCTGTTCCTCTGAACCAAGAAAGCCCAAATGTTGAAACAAATCCAGATGTCTCTAAGAATGTTGAGACATCAAACAAAGAGAAGAATGCTGATATTGCTCACAAGAAAAGAAGGAAGCCTGAATCCTATGGATCTGATGACAGTGCTTGAAGGATGATTGCTGTTTGGTGGTGTTGCTGGTTGGTGCTGAAGTGTATTCAATTGTTTGCTGCTGTTGCTCTTACTAGTTTGTTTTGGATAACTGTATAATTTTATGAACATGTATCTTTGGCCCATTTGTGGCTAAAGAGGGGGAGAATATTTTGGTACTTGCTTAATTAGTTCTATTTTTCTGCTGTCACTTATTTCTGCTGCTATCTATCTCTGATTGTTTAGGGTCTTTAGCCAAAAATCTGCCAAAGGGGGAGTTTGTAGGTGTTTAGGTATTGGCTTGCATTTTTGGTAAATCCCAAATGTATGTGTGAATGTCATGACTGATGTCATAACATTCTAGTTCAGTTTGTACTGACTCATTAGGTACCTTTGCAGAAAAATATTGTAATTCAAATACTGATGTTTATAAGTGTGTATCTGAGCATTTTGCAAAATGATCACATTTTGCTAAATCAGTAGACAGGTTTTCTCAGATGTCATAACAGATGTTATGACATCCTGTTCTGAACTAACAGGATTGCAGGATTGGATAAGTCTGAGATTTTTCAGGAAATAACTCAGTCCTTCCTGAACAGAATCCTGCGTTTTCTGAGGGGTAACCTAGCTCAACCCTAACCTGGTTAATAAAGTCCTGTGACCTGGTCTTTAGGTCAAACGGAATTAACCCTAGGTTTTTGGAAACCCTAACTGAAGTTGCAGCTGCTATATATTCAACAGAGCTGCTGTTTTTCAAGGAACCCTGCTGATTGATTAGAAGATCAATTTGTAATCTGTATAGATTTGTTCATTGTACTCCAAGCAATTATCATTGTGATAAGTGCCTTGGAATAGGTTTCTATTTGTAAGGGTTGTGTAGCACTCAAAGCTTTGAAGCAAGAGTGTTTGAATGTTCCTTGACTAAAGCTGTGAAGCAGAGTCAAGTTAGTTGTGTACATCTCTCAAAGCTGTGAAGCACGAGTGATTGTGTTGCTTGATTAAAAAAGCTGTGAAGCTTAATCAAGTGTGTGTTTTTGAAGAGTGTCTTCATCAATTCTTAAGTCAAAATTGGTTATGTATCACTGCTGTGATTGAGGGGGAGTGAGTAGGAACTCAGGTTTAAGTTGTACTTAGATTAGAATTGCATTGGGTAGGTCTTAAGTGAAGGAGATAAACTGGTTGGTTTATTCCTGAATTAACATCTCTTATAGTGGATTCTCTCCCTGGCTTGGTAGCCCCCAGAGTAGGTGTTGTTGCACACTGAACTGGGTAAACAATTGACTGTGTTCTTTATTGCTTTTGTATTTACTGTCATATAGTAAGTCAGATACGGTGTCATAACATTGAACGTGACATTGAGTATCTGCAGCCAGAATTTCAAAGAAGAAATGATTGCCATCATTGAGGAGGCTTGACTCCGTATGGACTTATTGATTCTGGAGACTTTATGCAGTCTTGTTGCTTAATGAGGAAAGGGATTCCCATTCTTATTTGGTGTGAATAAAATAGCTTTCAAATCAATCAGGTCTTGGAATTTGTCTTTGAATGCCCTACAATCCTTAATTGAGTGGCCAGGTACCCCATAATGGTAATCACATATGGCATTGACGTTATATCCTTGATGGAGTAGTGTTGGAAAAGGTTCAGGTTCTCTTAATTGAATCAATGAGCTCTTGAGAAAATGAGGGAATATTTGAATGTAAGGCATAAGAACCTGGTCAAATTTCCTTTTTGGTTTCCTTGGCCTCTAAAGGTTTGGCGAAGCATAGGAATGATATTAATTCTGATTGATCATATGATTCTTACGACTTGGAATAAGAAATGATTGTTGGAGGGATCCCCTGGGAGTACAGGTTGTGGATGGGATTCATGAGGTAATACCCAAGACGAAGCAATCATCCATTCTGCTGCAATTGGAGTAAGGTTGATATGTATGTTCAAAACATTTAAAGTAAACAAAAATGCTCATGAATCAAACAGGTCCTGAACTTTATACTTTAACGCCTTACAAGTCTCAACATCATGACCAAGTACACCAGAATGGAAATCACATCTAGCATCACCATCATACCCAGGTGGAAGTTTTGCGAGAGTGGTAAAATTAAAGAGCCCAATTAAGTGAAATCCAAGCAAATGAGGCAGCAATTGAGCATAAAGCATTAAGATTAGGTCAACTTGCTTCTCAAGCTTCTTATATCTTTGTTGATAGGCCTCCCCCTTTGGATTCACTTGGGGAACATAAACTGGCTATTGACGGGAAGACCCTGTGTAATAATCGACAAAAATAAGATTCGCCACCATTAATTTTTATCCTAAGGATGGGTGAATAACATAATAACCCTAAATTGATTCAGAGATTCTAGATTTTTGACTCGCTTTAGACGAAGGGAAGGTGTTAGGAACCCTTCATCTACCTTATTCACAAAGATACTAGGGTTTAGGTTTAAGGTTCAAGAATAGGATTTTAATTTTTAATTAGGGGAACTCGCCACAATTTTTAAGTCGTATGCCTATGTTTCCTCTTATGAGGAATCAGAGTCCCAATTCGTAGTTCATAGTGTTTGGTTAATTTTTTTTATGGATTATGAAAATATTTTGAATTAATCCTTGAACCAAATCTAGGTTGAAAATAGCGGAATCGTAGATGCAGTTCACAGTTAATATAAAATAGATTCACAATTCTTTTTGAAAATATCTTGATTTTTATATGTTAGTAGAAAAATTGTTAGTATTTCGTGGGTTAGCTATTTTAGAGTATAGGATGCAATATGCAAAAATAGGTTTGAATGAGAAAAAGATTTAATGCAATTAGAAAAATAGGGTTAGTGTTTTAGAAAATATTTAATTAATAAATAACTATTTTTCCAAATTATTAAAAATATACTAAATATTTTTAACAAAAAAAATCCAATAATAATTTGTTAATAGTTTTTATGCAAGACAAATATTTTAATGCAAATTACGCTAAAAAAAGTGATTATGTGACAAAAATAAAATAAAGAGAATAAGAAAATAACATAATTAAAATTAATTAACTTAGACTCTGGGGTATAAAAAAGGAATTGGGTGGTGTATTTATTCAGGCCTAAATGTACATCTGAGCCCAATTAGCTAGGGGGTATGAATTATTGTTGAGTAGATAAAATATGGGGCGTAAATAATAAGGGCCTAAGTTTAGAAATTGAATTGGGCCCAATTACGTAGAGAGGGGTGTATAATTATTTTAGTAGTAATTTATGAGGTCTGAGTAGCAATGGGTTTGAGGTCTAAATTATTTCTAAATGAATCTAACTAACTTCTATAAGGTAAGTATGATACGGTGGGAGAACTGACTTGAGTGTTTTATGTTTTATTGCAAATGTTGCGGATAACAAGAGTCGCCACTGACTTTTCTTTTATCCAATAAAGGAAAGGGTGAAAAGAATAGGAAAGACCTTTTGAGAATTTTTCTTGAGTTCGTGGGATAGGTTATGAAAAGGGAAAGTGTTAGTACCCTTTTCTTTGAAAATGCTTTGTGTTAGTGTATGTTTAAAGATGTTTTGAAAATGGTAGTTTTGTAATGATTCTCATATCGTTGAGAGTGTATACAAAACGTTTGTTTTTGGAAATATTTTGAAAACGCCTTAGTGCGGAAATTTTGCAATGGTTCTCGTACCGTTGAGAATGTATACAAAATATTTTCTTTGAACATATTTGTTGAAAAGGGAGTGTTTGGAAAGATATTTGTTTTTGAAAGTGTGGGGTGTGAAAATGGTTTTAGTTTGCGAGCAAGCAATTACGAGCAATCTACCACTCAAAAAGTATTTGTTCTTTTCTTCCTCCTTTAGATAGTGCTATTTTACCATTGGTTGGTAAGGAGCCATATCATTGGATGTGAGGGACAGGCGTGGGTCATCGAGGGGCTAAGATCATTTACCGAAGGCAACATTGAAGGGTCATCGAGGGACTACAACCTTTTAATAGAGAGTCTTTGCTAAAGCATCTCACATTCGAGGGACATGACTGTTTTTATCCGAGGCAACAAGTGAGGTTAACCCTAGAGGTGCATGTGTGCAAAGTATATTTGTTTCAATTATGTTATCTTGAATTTAGGATTTCCTAATGTTTGATTTTTAAGTCTTGTCATGCAAACTCTAATTACTAGCAATAATAAGGAAAGCGATAAATTGCGAAATTTAAATGTCCTACGCTATTACAATGCTTTGGGAATGGAGGGTACAATTTTTTAAATAAGGAGAAGAAAGCAATAAAGCCTAATTATCTATTACAAAGCAGTGAACATGAATAATAATAAAATGCATAAAATGTAAAGACGAAGAAGAAATTTGTTTTTGTGCTTTCTGATAGAGAAAAGATTTGGTAATTAACCTAATTAATTTTAATTGCAAGAGATGTTATTTAATTAAAACCCAAAATCTAAGTTAATTGAATTTAAGAAAATAAGTCTAAATAATTTGTTTAGAAAATAATTTGAATGTTAATGTTAATTTGGAAATAAAAAAGTTTTATAATGTAAAAGAACTAATAAAATTTAATTGAATTAACAAAAATAAAATAAAATGCTTAAATTAAAATATTTTTAATTTAATTATTTAAGAAAATATGTTTTTGTATTTTTTGATTAAATAAAGAATAAATAAATAAATAAATAAAAATAAATAAAACATGAATAATATAAAAAAATATTGGGCCTGGGTGTTAAAAGAGTAAAAGGGAGGTAAAAAAGTAGCAAAAAGGGCTCAAATCAGTTTTTTGTTAGAAAACAGAAATAAAAAAAATGGGCCTGGTTGTTTTTAGTAAAAGGGGAGTATGAAGAAGTAAAAATAGAAGAAAAAAAGCCCAAATCTAGAGGGCCCAGGCGCTGTTTATGATTCCATGTGGCTGACTCTTTGGAGATGCATCATGGGGCATGCATGTGGTGCGTTGGATCTGTTTGTCCAATGATCAAATGGTGTAGATGATAGGTCTCATGATGGACTCAAGGAGACTAGGCGTGTCGAATCTGCAAGAAATATGTGAAAAAACATAAAAGGGTACACTGGGGCTCGAACCCAGGTCCCTATGGATCAATGACTTAGCGCACGCTTCTTTACCACTGGGGTGGCTGTTATATCCGGTGGTAAAACAAGTTGCAATAAAATTAAAACAAACTTGTTTCTGAATATTTGAAATGGATTCATCTTCTTCCTTGCACACGCAGTAACAACAACACCATTGCTCAAAACTGTAACTTATTCATTTCTAGATCATTTTCAAAAATGTAAACATGAAAGTTGTTCCATTTTTCACCATGAATTCAACCATATAAATTACTAAAGCTATAAATCAAAGATGAACATGAATTTTTGTTGGTACCAAAATAAACCCTAATTCTTCAGAAAGTTCATCTTCAAATTCGCATCACTCAGGAAACATAAATGAAAACTAAAGGCATGGTTAACTTCAGGACAATGATGTTTACATTTTTCATTAACAAAGTAACCATTAATGATGCTTGTATAGAGAGTTCAAAGTTTAGAAAACACACCTTAAAACTGGAAATCGTGTTTGGAGTTTGAGCACTCCTGAAGGTGTTGTGATAATCTGGATAGCTTCACTGAACTCCTAAGAAGCTAATGCAATGCTTATTTTGTGTTGAAAGTGCCTGAATCTTTTTGGAGAAGTCAAGTTGCAGGTTTGAGTTTTTGGAAATGGAGGATGGTGTAAATGGTGTTACAGTGATGAAATAGGGGTGGGGATGAGTTGTATATTATGTATGAAAGCTTTGTGATTGATTTATAGTGAAAACGCACGAGTAGATTGTGAGTTTGAAGTTCAAGGCCAGAATGTGCAAGAATGGAGGTTTTGAATGCAAATTCTTAGTTTAGAGTGTTTGTGAGTGTTTCAATGCTATTAAATTCATGTGTTAGCTTGCAAATAACTTCTCTGTTTATATAGAAAAAGGTTTGGAAGGCTGAGAAGGCTTGGTTCACAAAGTCACATGTTATGGCTAAGTTGGATTGTATATGAAGCAATCTTGAAAATCATGGTTTCAATGTGAAGTACAAGCATGGTATGAGTAGTTAGAGGCTCTAGATATGTTTCTTTTGGCTTTAACATTGTGTAGGTTCAGAAGAAATAAGTGCAAGGCTCAAGGAGAGTGGACTTTATGATTAAAGTCACTTTTCCGAGATGGAAGTCTTGGCTTTCTTCCTTTAATGGCAAACTAACTTGGATAATGCCTCAAACACTTGGACAATGACTCAAATAGTTGTAGAAACATTTAATTATTGAGTGATTTGCAAGTTTGAAGGCCTGCAAGGCAAGATTATGCAGCATGCTTGAAGATTGGATCATAAGGTTCATTACAAAATGACCTGAAATTCAAGTTTGTGATGCCATCTTCTTCTCTTCGATTCTCCTAGCTAAAAAATGACCTCTTAAAGTTATTTGACATTTTGGAAAGCTCGAAACATTGTATACAACACTCATGTTGACCACTTTGGCTAAGTCAAATTGGAATTAGGTTAAAAATTGCCAAGACGTTGGGACAAAAATCTGACCAAACTTGCTAAAATTTTCACTAAGTATTTTGTAAAAATGTCACGACTTCATGAGCCTATATCTTCAAATCTAAGAACTTTTTGGACATCAACCCTCAAGGAAAAAGTTGTAGAATTCATAAATATCTACAACTTTCATGTTTAAAGTTTTCCTTGAATTATCTTGCATCTTGGGGAAAAATTGTCATGAAGTAGTGAAATTGTCAAGGTAAAAAAACACTTAGAATTTTTCTAAGTATTGGAAATATTGACTTTTGTTGAATTTTCTTGACTTTCTTGATAATCAAGTTTGATATTTTTGAATGTCTTGATGAATTTTTATCTTTGAAATTCAATGTTGACCAAAAAGTCAAAGTTTGTCTTTTTGTGTGTCAGTTGACTTTTCATCAATTGATCCAAATTCCACTATCAACCCCTTGATCTTGAGAAGTGATTTGAGCCATGAAATTAGGTCAAGAAATTGTGTTTAATTCCTTAAGATCATACTTCAAATCATTAGGCCATGTATTAGGTCAAAAGTCAATGATCAGTCATTCTCAATCAAAACCCTAATTTTGACAATTTTGCCCCTTTGATGATTTGAGTGTTTTTATTGAGGAATTGTGATCAAAACTTGATCAATTAATGAACATGACTTCAAAATGTTGGTGTTGGCTAAAAATCATGAATTTTGACTGTATGTTGACCACAATTGACTTTTTTACCTAATACAACTGATTTTCAGTCATCTGAGTAATTGATTGAGCAAATTTGTGGGGCAAGACTTGAAACTTAGTATGAGCATTCTTGAAGACCTAAATGAACCATGAAAGTCACTTGAGGTATTAAAAGTCCAATTATCCTTGATAAAACCAAAACCCTAATTTGGACCCAATGCTTAAGAGGTGAGCTTGTCTGATCAAACTCTTGAGAACCCTTGAGCCTTTGAGATCTTTGGTGAGAAATGTATTGAGAAAAGGGAGGGAAAATTTTGGGTTACAACAACTGCCACTGTTCAATCTTCTTAAACCTGAAGAGTTAGATTGGCTCATTCTCCATTCTTGACTTGAAGGTGGAAGATGATTGAACACTTAAGTTCCAAGAAATTTGCACTCGCTTGTGCATGAAGTACAACTGTTTGTTGATTTTATTGGGAATGAGCTTATAGATGCCATTTGGAGAGGCAATGAAGAGTTGTCAGAGATGGGCTTATAGATGCCATCCAAAGTAACTGTTGATAGAGAAATTAGACTAAGTCTACCCTCGACTTTAACTGGGAGAAGTATCAGAATAAATCTTTGGTCGATTTAATCTGAGCCAAAAAAGTTCTGTTGAGAGAAGTATCAAAATAAATCTTTGATCAATTTAACCTGAGCCAGAAAAGTTCTACTGAGAGAAGTATCAAAATAAATCTTTGGTCGATTTAATCTGAGCCAGGAGAGGTCTTTAAGTCTTTAACTAGGAGAAGTATTAAATAAATCTTTGGTCGATTTAATCTGAGCCAAAATAGGTCTACTGAGAGAAGTATCAGAATAAATATTTGGTTTATTTAATCTAAGCCAGAAAAGGTCTACTGAAAGAAGTATCAGAATAAATCTTTGGTCGATTTAATCTGAGCCAGCAGAGGTCTTTAAATCTTTAACTGGGAAAAGTATCAGAATAAATCTTCGGTCGACTTAGTCTGAGCCAAAAAAGGTCTACTGAGAGAAGTATAAGAATAAATCTTTGGTTGATTTAATATGATCTAACAGAGGTCTTTAAATGTTTAACTAGGATAAGTATTAGAATAAATCTTTGGTTGATTTAATCTGAGCCAGAAAAGGTCTACTGAGAGAAGTATCAGAATAAATCTTTGGTTGATTTAATCTGAGCCAGCAGAGGTCTTTAAATCTTTTAATTGGGCGAAGTATCAGAATAAAACTTTGGGCGATTTAATCTGAGCCAAAAAAGGTCTACTGAGATAAGTATCAGAATAAATCTTTGGTCGATTTAATCTGAGCCAGCAGAGGTCTTTAAATCTTTTAACTAGGCGAAGTATCAGAATAAATCTTTGGTCGATTTAATCTGAGCCAGAAAAGGTCTACTGAGAGAAGTATCAGAATAAATCTTTTGTCGATTTAATCTGACCAAGCAGATGTTTGAAAGGGGTGTCCATCATATAGATATTTGCCATGTCTTGTTTCAGGGAATGACCTACAATTTGTTTTGAGGATTTGTTGATGATATCAGCCTATCAATTGGTTCTTCCTGAAAAGGTAGTAAGTTAACTATAGGTAATGTCATGATGTATGAAATGCATTGCGTACTGATGTTCTTAAAATAAATGAGAGCGTGCTATATGCGTTTCATATGCATATGCTATTACGTATGAATGTGGAATGTTGTTGAAGTGTATTTGTAGACCTGCGTAGTATCTTTGTCTAGGAAAATAAATCCTTGACTATTTATGGGGATGAAGAGTGTGTGTATCTTCAATTTTGTCTAGAATGCTTCCGCTGAGGATTCCTGCTTACTTGTTTGAGGAAACTCCGCCGGGGATGTTGAATTCCTGCTTGGGGAGTAGAGTTTAGGAACATTAGTTGTTCATTGCTCTACTTGAGAATTTAAATCTTATATATCCTGACTGGGGATAAAAGAGATGGATAATCTTTCGACTCGTCTGGGGAGGATAATTTTTGTACACCCTGACTGGAGATTATGGTGACTTCACTGGGGAGAGGAATTTTATCAATGATTTGTGGTAGTCTGAGGAATAGACTCGAGCTGGGGAAATTGTAGTCTGTTGACGAAATAAACCCTGTTGGGGGGATTGAATTTTGCTAAAGAGAAGAACTCTGTAGGAGTTTTACTGTTTTTCAAACTCAGCTGGGGAATAGAATTTCCATGAACTGTATTGATTGGAACTTAGTAGGTTGGGGAAATTATGGGGAATGTATCCTTATGAAGATTATTCTGCAGGGATAATATCAAGGAAGTAACTCTGTGGGGATTTAGGGACAACTTGAGTGTCATCCCAGCTCCTAGAATTTCGAGTAAATACTTATTCCTATTCTTATGCGTATATTTGTTAACAGTTAATCATGTTCATATGCATATGTTCACTCAATTTAGTCATTGGACGTTTTTGCAAACAAAATAGAAAAACCCAGAGTTTGAACTTTAAGATGTATTTGTATTGATAATTTTCCTATAAACAGGAGATTTTGTACAAAGAGACGGAAATCCTAGTAAGAGGAAGTCGCTGTGAAATGAAAAGGGTATAAAGTGAAAACAAAATTTATAGCCATGGGGAAGTGATATCATTGGGGTCCAAACTCTACTATTGCCCCTATATCTTCGAACCTATCGTCCCTTGCCATCAGAAGAAGTTGATTGAACCATTTGAACTTTCGACTTTGGTAATAAAGCTTGCATGTAAGTGATCCAACGGGACATAGTCGTACGCTTTTAATCCCTAATTTTTGCCTGGACCGCCCTTTCGGTTTTTCAGTCCACCAGGATACCCTTTTTTGCCCAAGCCGCCTTTTCAGGTTTTCGACTTGCCGGGTGTATAATCTTTTGTATATATCCCTAATTTTTGCCCGAACCCTTTTGGTTCGCCGGGATGCCCTTATTTTTTCCTAGTCCATTCGACCTAGCGGGTCGTTTTTATGCATATTATTTTTTGACTATGTCTGCATTCACAGTGTTTAAGAAATCTTTGCCGTCCATAGTGGTTAGCATCATAGCACCACCCAAAAATAATTTCTTGTCAACAAATGGCCCTTCGTAGGTGAGAGTCCATTTTCCCCCGAGATCACCTTGTGGTAGAATTATACGCTTTATTACCAAGTCACCAGCCTGATATACCCGATGCTTTATCTTCTTGTTGAAAGCCTAGATCATACATTTCTGATACAACTGACCATGAAAGACAACCGCAAGCCTTTTCTCATCAATCAAATTCAACCGATCCAACCTAGTCTGAATCCATTCGTCTTTGTCTAAGTCTGCTTCTTTCATAATCCTTAGAGAAGGGATTTTCACTTTGACAGGCAGGACAACTTCCATGCCATAGACCAAAGAGAAAGGGGTTTCCCAAGTTGATGTTTGCGCCGAAGTACGATAGCCATGAAGAGAAAATGGTAACATCTCATGCCACTCTTTGTAGGTCACCACCATTTTTTGCATAATCTTCTATATATTCTTGTTGGCGGCTTCCACTACACCATTCATCTTAGGTATGCATGGAGAAGAGTTATGATGCTTGATCTTCAGCTGCGTGTAGAGTTCAGTGATAATGGAATTTTTGATATTGGTATCATTGTCAGTGATGATCCTCTCAGGGATGCCATATCTACATATGAGGTTATGCTTGATGAACCTGGCCACGATGTTCTTGGCAACTGAGGCAAATGAACCTGCTTTAACCCACATGGTAAAGTAGTCAATGGCCAAGGAGCAGTCATGACATTCAAAGGAACTGGAGGCACATGGACTTTATTAGCATAAATCTGGAACTTATGATAAGTCCTCGAGTTACGGTGACAATCAGTTTCCATGGTCGACCAATAGTAACCAGCTCTTAAAATCTTCTTGGCCATAGTATGTTCACTAGAGTGAGTACCAAAGATGCCTTCGTGCATGTCCTCCATAATTTTCTTTGCTTCCTTCTTGTCCATACAATGGAGCAAGGTTGAATCATGGTTGCGCATATACAAAATGCCATTGCTCAGGAAGAACTTAGCTGAGAACCTCTGTAGGAATTTCTTGTCATTGATTGACACCTCCTCGGGATATTTCTGAGATTTGAGATATCTTTTCACTCCGTGAAACCAAGGCTTTTACTCTACTCCATCAGTGTCAATCTCATAGCAGTGCGCCAGTTCGTTAAATCTTTCAATAGTAATTTTGGGAGCTTCGTTGTCTCATTTGACCTTGAACATAGATGACTTGGTAGCTAAGGCATCTGCCAATTAATTCTCTTCCCTTGGGATATGTTCAAAGGTGATATCTTCGAAGTATGGGATCAAGGTTAGCACGAGTTCTTTATAAGGGATAATGTGATGTGGTGGGAGAACTGACTTGAGGGTTTTGCGTTTGATCACAAATTTTGCGGTTAGCAAGAGTCACCATCGACTTTTCTTTTATCTAAAAGGAAAGGTGAAAAAGCACAGGAAAGACCTTTGAGATTGTTTCTTGAGTTTTGGGGGTATATTATGAAAAGGGAAGGTATTAGCACCCTTTTCATCCATGGTTTTCCATGGGCTCTTAGTTACTTGCTAGATCACTTGTTTTTGTTTGAAATTGTGCTTTGTGTGTTTTTTGAAAGTATTTTGTAAAGAGGCCATTGTTTAGGCAATCTTTGTAATGATTCTCGTTCGTAAGAATGTATACAAAGATGTTGATCTTTTGAAAATATTTTCAATTTTGCAAGATGTTTGAAAGTGTATGTGATTGTTTTGAAAGTAGCAAGGATGTTTGTTTTGAAATGGAGCAAGTAATTAGGAGCAATCTACCTACTCAAATGTTTTCTTGTTCATTTTCTTTTCCTTTGACATTGTTGTCTTACCACTGATTTAGTAAGCAACCCTATCTTTGGATGTAAACGGGATGAACGTGGGTCTTCGTATAACTATGATTAGCAATGTTGCAAGGTATCTTAGCATTCTTTTTGAGGGACTAAGATCATTTATAAGGCAACTTAGATAGCGTCATCGAGGGACTATGATCTTGTATTTGCTTGTTTTTGCTAAGATATCTTACATGCGTAATATGACCATTTTGTATAAGGCAACCAAATGGGATAATCCTAGGGGTGCTTGTGTGCAAGTGCATTGTTTTTCATGCTTGATTTAGTCTTTCCATACAAACCCTAATTACTAACATTTGAATA
The DNA here is from genome assembly GCA_948472305.1 of Vicia faba. Classification (NCBI taxonomy): domain Eukaryota; kingdom Viridiplantae; phylum Streptophyta; class Magnoliopsida; order Fabales; family Fabaceae; genus Vicia; species Vicia faba. Next base: position 1,036,044,641 of record OX451736.1, read on the forward strand.
TAAAGTATTTAAATTGCGGAAAATAAAAATACTAAGCTATTACATGATTTGTGGGGAGAGGGTGTACAAATTTACAAATGGGGATTGCAAGAATATAAACCTAATTAATCTATTACAACCAAATTGAATAAATGTACAAGAAAATGAATAAATATAAAGTACAAATGCAAATGGAAAGAAATGATTTTTGTTTGGATTTTTATGAAAAGAGGTTTTAACCTAACTCTAATTAGAGAAAAAAATAATTAACTAAAAATAATTAAGAAAAGATTTTTTGAATAAAACCCTAATTCTATTTAGTTGATTAAAAGAAAATAAGTTTAGAGAAAAAAGTATTTTTTTTGTATTTTGTCTTGTAAATAAATTATAGTATTATAAAATATTTTTGGCTTTTTCTTTATTAAAATAATATATTTAAATAGGTCTAAAAGAAAATAAATAATAATCTAGTTTTAATTTAATTTACAAAACTAGTTAGTAAAAAATAAATAAAGTATAATTAAATAAAATATTTTTTGTGAGAAAAATAAAATAAACTAAGTTAAAATAAAAAATCTAATTTTTTTCATTTTTTCAAATGATTTTTTAACATTTTAGAAAATATATTTAAAAGGAAAAATGAAATAAATAAATAAATAAATAAATACAAATGGGCCAGGGGGTGCCAAAAGTAGGCAGGGAGGGTTAGCTAGCAAAAAAACAAAGCCAGACCCAAAGGGCCCAGTGCAGGCAAAAATGTTAGAAAATCAGAAAATATGAAAAATGGGCAAAAGGGTACCACTGGGGCTCGAACCCAGGTCCCTAAGGTTAATAGGCGCGCACTTTACCACTGAGGTGGCTATACATCCGTTTATATAAACAAAGTAATAAATATGTAAGACAAATCAAGTTCTGATGACTTCATCTTAACCCTCCAGCCGGTGTACCTGTAACTTCTTCATTTCTCAACAAAAATGGAAGATGACAAAATGAAAGTTGTTGCATTCTTCCTCACGAATCTAACCATGTAAATAAATAAAGCTAAAAGTCAAATATAAATGAGAATTTCTCTGGCCCTAATTTGAACCTTAAAAATTTCAGGAACTTCAACTCTAAAATTCTCTAAGCTCAGGCCATGTAAATGTAAACTATGGATATGTACAACTTCGTGGCAATGATGTCTACATTTTATCTTCACAAATGCAAGCCTAACAATGCCTAAGTAATGAGATAGAAGTTCAAGAAAAATACCTCCAAACTGGAAATCGTGAAATGGATTTGAGCTTGTTTCAAGCAGTGCTGATGATCATGTTAGCTTCCTTGGACCTCTAGGAAGCTAATGCAATGGTTGGCTTGAGCTGAGAATGGCTGGAATGGTCTAGAGAAGTCCAACTGTGATACTCTATTTTTGGTTATGGAAGACAGGGAAAATGGTGTTACAGAAGTGAAACAGGTACATGGATGAGTTACTCTTGATGCAAGGAAGCTTTAGAAACTAAAAGGCCAAGAAACGGACGAGGGAAATGTGAGTTTGGTATGTAAAGTCAGAACTTGCACAACAATGGTGTTTTGAGACAATTTCTGATTAGAGGGAGTTTGAGTGAGTTTCAGGAGCTTCAAGCTCGTGTCATAGCTCACAAATAGTGCTTCTATTTATAAGCAACAAGTTTAGAGATTTGTTGTTGATCAGAATTTGAATTTGTATCCTTAAGCTAAACATGTTATTTTTTGAAAAACAAGTTTCAATGCCTTGTGTACCTTCTAAGATAGAGTGGTTATGCTTTAAACGCACTTGCTTCTGACTTTGTACATAAAGTGTGATCAGAGGGAACAAGTTAGAGGCTCAAGAGTGGACTTTATGCGTAAAGCTTGCTTTACAAGAATGGTATTGTTAACTTTCTTCCCAAAATGACAATGTGAATTGGATAAAGCTTAAATCACTTGGATTATAGATAAAAACTTTGTGTAATCCATTAAATATGGAGTGACAAACAAGTTTGAGGCCTGAAAGGCAAATATTATGCAGCCTAACATTGATTTGCATTTGTGTTCATCATGAAAATGACCTATAATTCAAGAGACAAAACACCAACTTCATCTCTTTGATTCTCCCTACTCAAGAATGATCTCAAGGAGTTCTTGGACATTTTGGAAAGCTTGCAATGTTCTCTACAACTCATCTTTGTATTGCTTTTGAATATTCCCCTTGGAACTATGTGAACCATTTCCATGAAGTTAGGTAAAAAATCTGCCTAACTAGGGCAAAATTTCACTAAGTCTTTTTTAGTTCATGAGCATGTATTCATAAAATTATAACTTGAGATCTAAGAACTTTTAGAAGAAGTTGTTTAAATCAAAGTTGTATATTTCATGGAGATCTACAACTTTCATGTTTTAAGTTTCCTTTGAATCACCTTGTATCACGATGAAAAAATTGCTCAAAGTTATGAAAAAATAAGAAATTTTTGACACTTAGAAACATTTCTAAGTTTAGAAATTTTGACTTTTCAAAATGAAATCTTGATTTCTTAATTTGTTGATGAATAATTATTCTATTTTGACTTGTTTTGATGAATTATGATCTTTGGCACTTGAACTTGACCAAAAAGTCAAAGTTTGACTTTTCAGTATACAATTGACTTTTGATCAGTTGACTGCAAAATTCATTTGTTAATCCAATGGATTTGCAATGTTTTGAATCATGTCATTAGGTCAAAATGATTAAATTGGACTCTTGAGATCATGCCTTAGACCAATTGACCATTTTCTAGGTGAAAAATCAGAAATTGCCCTTTCCCAGTCAAAACCCTAATTTTGACCATTTTGCCCTTTTGGAGATTTGATCAAATTTCTTGAGGAATTATGGTCGAAACTTGATAAAATGATACATATGAGTTTAAAATGTTGATGTGGATAAAAAATTATTAAGTTTGACTGTAAATTGGCCATAGTTGACTTTTTCCCCAGTACAACTAATTTTTAGGTCACCTGTTCAATTGCCTGATCAAAAGTGTGATCCAAGGCTTGAAACTTGGCATGAGTAATCTTGGGGGTCCATAATGATCCATGAAAGTCATATGGGGCATTGGAAGTTCAAAAATTCTTGTGCAAACTCAAACCCTAATTTTGGTCATCAGTGCATAAGGAGGTGTCTTGAGCTGATCAAACCCTAGTGCAGTCTTTAGCCCAAGGAGATCTTGTGAGCAAATTCTTGATAAGTGAGAGGGAAAATTTTGGGGTACAACAACTGCCCCTGTTCAATCTTCTTAAGCCCGAAGAGTTAGATTGGCGAGTTTCGCCATTCGTGACTCGAAGGTGGAAAATGATTGGACACTAGAGTGCCCTGGAATTTACACTCGGTGATGTGATGGTTGAGAGAATGGGCTTAAATATGCCATTTAGAGAGGTGATAGAAAGTTGTAGGAGATGGGCTTAAAGATGCCATCCAAAAGTGATTGTTTGTATTGTAATTTGTAAGCTGAAAGAATGAGTATCAGAATGGCGTCCGTGTCTGAAGCGTATCTGAACTGTATCTGGGGGCTGATTTTGAATGACTATCAGAATGGCATCCATGTCTGGGGCGTATCTGAACTGTGTCTGAGAGTGGAATCTGAATGAGTATCAGAATGTTGAATCTGAATGAGTATCAGAATGGCATCCGTGTCTGGAGCGTATCTGAACTGTATTTGAGAGTTGAATTTGAATGAGTATTAGAATGGCATCCGTGTCTGGAGCGTATCTGAACTGTATCTGAGAGTTGAATTTGAACGAGTACCAGAATGGCATCCGTGTTTGGAGCGTATCTGAACTGTATCTGAAAGTTGCACTTGAATGAGTATCAGAATGGCATCCGCGTTTGGAGCGTATCTGAAATGTATCTGAAAACTTTGAAACATTGTTAATAGTAGCTGTTAACCTTATCCTGAAAAGGGTAAAATGTTAGCTAAGATGCAAAGCCATATTGTATAAAAAGTATGATATAATGCATTTGTTTTATCAATGTTTATGATATGCAGATGCAATGTATACGTATGTGAGCTAGTTTGATGTACTGCTGTTGGATTGGGGAAAATAAATCCCTGACTGCTGTTGAGGATATGGAGTATAAGTCTTCATGTTGTGAAGTCTTAAGTGTTGACGAATTTCTTAGAGAAATAAACTCTTGTTGTAAAGGAAATGTCGTATATTGCTTGTAAAATCCTGTTGGGAAATCCTGAGAAATTGAATGACTTCTACTAGGGATTGATAATTGGAAGCTTGTTCCACTGGGAATGAAACTGTAAATTATGGGGAATTTATGGAAATAGCTTAAAGAGATTTCCCTACCTCTTTAAAGCCATTAGTAATTGTCTTTTACTTTGATTATTTGTAAACAATAATTATGTTCAAATGCATATGTTCAACAATGAATCATTGGACGTTTTTGTAAACAAAACACAAGAGTAAAGAAAAAACAAATAGTTTTGCACTTTCAAAGGAATATATTTGTATTGACTTTGAGTAAGTATTTGTACAATGATACAAACATTCTAGTAAGAGGATGATATCGTAATAAATGAAAGTTTTGATACAAAGAAAAGATAGCTATGTGTAATAATCCCATGGGGTTCCCATTTTGCTATAGCCTTTGTATCTCTGAGCATCTTGTCTATTTGTTGCCTCGTCCGAAAATGATTGAATTGATTAGAACCTCTGAATTTGTTAGTTGAAGCCCAAGGTTATCCGTAAGGTGATCCAACGGGACTGAGTCATACACTTTAATTCCCTAACTTTTGCCTGGACCGCCCTTTCGGGTTTTCAGTCCACCGGGATACCCTTTTTTGTCCAAGTTGCCCTTTCGGGTTTTCAACTTGCCGGGTGTACAGATTTTTTTGTTTTATCCCTAATTTTTGCCTGAACCTTTTTGGTTCGCCGGGATGCCCTTGTTTTGCCTAGGTATGTCAACCTAGCGGGTCTCTTATGCGTAGTATCTTTTGACAATGTCTACATTCGTAGGATGCGGCAGGTCGTCGCCATCCATGGTGGTTAAGATCATTGCCCCACCAGAGAAAAACGTTTTTGATTACAAATGGTCCTTCATAGGTAGGAGTCCATTTGCCCCTAGGATCACCTTGTGGAAGTATGATGCGTTTGATCACCAGATCTCCAACTTGATACAGTTGGCGTATGACCTTCTTATTGAAAGCCTTGGTCATCTATTTTTGATACATTTGACCATGGCAAACAACAGTAAGTCTTTTCTCGTCAATCAAGTTTAGTTGATAAAGTCAAGTCTGAATCCAATCTTCTTCGTTCAGCCATGCATCCTTCATAATTCTTAGAGAGGGGATCTGAACCTCAATAGGCAAGATGGCTTCCATGCCGTAAACCAGAGAATAAGGTGTTGCCCCGGTTGATGTACGAGCTGTGGTACGATAACCTTGGAGAGCGAACGGTAACATCTCATGCCAGTCTTTGTATGTGACTGTCATTTTCTATATGATCTTTTTAATGTTTTTATTTGCAGCTTCGACAACACCATTCATCTTTGGCCGGTAAGGAAAAGAATTATGATGCTGGATCTTCAATTGCTCGCACAAGGCGGTGATCATAGTGTTGTTGAGATTTGTACCATTGTCAGTGATGATCCTTTATGGGATACCGCACTAGCAAATGAGATTTTACTTGATGAAACGGGCAACAACATTCTTGGTAACGGAAGCGAAGGAAGCTGCCTCAACCCACTTTATAAAATAATCAATGGCCACTAAGATAAAGCGGTGTCCATTAGAAGCTGTCGGCTTGATTTCCCAAATCATATCTATTCCCCACATAGCAAAGGGCCAAGGAGCTGTCAAGACATTCAGAGGAACCAGAGGTACGTGTACCTTGTCAGCATAAGTCTGACACTTATGGCAAGTTCGAGAGTGTTGATAGCAATCTGCTTCCATGGTAGACCAGTAATAGCCTGCCTGTAGGATTTTCTTTGCCATCGTATGCCCACTTGAATGGGTGCCAAAAGTGCCTTCATGCAATTCAGCCATGATCCTTTCAGCTTCAGCCTTGTCTACGCATCGAAGTAACACAAAGTAATGGTTGCGTTTGTAGAGAATGCCATTACTAAGGAAGAACTTATCAGAGAATCTCCTTAAGAACTTCTTATTGTTTACTGAAGCCCCTTCCGGATATTCTTGAGCCTCGAGATACTTCTTGACTTCGTGAAACCAAGGCTGGTCCACTACTTCTTCAGTATTAATCTCGTGACAGTGTGCTGGTTCCTCCATTCGTTCGATGGTGATTTGGGGAGCCTCGTTATCCCAATTAAGTTTAAACATAGATGACATTGTGGCTAGTGCGCCTGTAAGCTGATTTTCTTCTCGTGGGAAATGCTCGAAGGTAATCTTCTCAAAATGTGGTAGCAATGTCAAAACATGTTCTTTATAAGGGATATGGTTAGGGTGTTTGGTGTCCCATTCCCCTTTGATCTGACTGATAACCAAAGCTGAATCTCCGAATACACTCAAAGATTTGATCCCTAGGTCTATGGCAGCTCTGAGACCAAAGATACATGCTTCATATTCCGCCATGTTGTTTGTACAATTGAAGCAGAGTCTTGCGCTAAAGGGAGTATGACACCCTTCCGGAGATATGAGTACAACACTGATACCATTTCCAAGTGCGTTGGATGCCCCATCAAAGAACAGGGTCCATCGGGATCCTTGTTCAGGTCCTTCATATGGCCTGAATTTTTCACAGTTATTTACCGTCATGATGTCTTCTTCTGGAAATTCGAACTTCATGGATTGGTAGTCTTCTACAGCTTGGTGACAAGGTGATCAGCTAATACACTGCCCTTTATTACTTCTGGGTAGTATACTGTATGTCATATTCTGTCAGGATCATCTGCCATCTTACTATTCTCCCAGAAAGAGCAGGATTCTCGAAGATGTATTTTATCAGATCCATTTTAGATATCAACAAAGTAGTATGAGTCAACATATACTGTCTTTACCGACGAGCAGCCAATGCCAGAGTGCAGCAAGTTTTCTCGAGCAGTGAATATCTGGTTTCGCAGTCGGTAAACTTTTTGCTCAGGTAATAAATAGCATGCTCTTTTCGGCCAGACCCGTCATGCTGCCCCAATACATACCCCATTGAGTTTTCTAAAATAGTCAGATACATGATCAATGGTATTCCCTCGACTGGTGGCATCAACACAGGAGGCTCTTGTAAGTATTCTTTGATTTTGTCAAAAGCCTCTTGGCACTTGTCATTCCATATGACTACTTGATCTTTCTTCAATAGTTTGAAGATTGGTTCACAAGTAGCTGTCAGGTGAGAGATGAATCTGGAAATGTAGTTCAAACGTCCCAAGAACCCTCTGACTTCCTTCTTGGTACGAGTAGCAGACATCTCTTGTATTGCTTTAACTTTGGCGGGATCGACCTTGATACCTTTGTTGCTGATGACAAAGCCTAGGAGTTTACCGGACCGTACCCCAAATGTGAATTTATTTGGATTCAACCTCAGTTTATACTTCTTCGTTCTCTCAAACAGTTTTTGTAAGTGATCAAGATGCTCTTCTTCTGTTTGAGATCTGTCTATCATGTCGTCCACATAGACCTCTATTTCGTGATGTATCATGTCGTGAAATAGAGCTACCATGGCACGCTGATAGGTTTCCCCAACATTCTTCAGTCCAAATGGCATCACCTTATAGCAAAAAGTGCCCCACTGCATGACAAATGTTGTTTTCTCCATGTCCTCATGCGCCATTTTGATTTGGTTGTAACCTAAAAAAACCGTCCATGAAGGAAAATACTTTGTGTTGTACCGTATTGTCAACTAGAATATCAATGTGGGGGAGTGGAAAATCATCCTTAGGGATTGCCCTATTCAAATGTATGTAGTCCACACACATTCGCACTTTGCCGTCTCTTTTGGGCACGAGAACAACATTGGAAACCCATTGGGGATAAGAGGTGACAACCAAGAATCCATCATTGAATTGCTTCATGACTTTTGCTTTAATCTTTTCTGACATATCAGGTCTCATGCGGCGAACCTTTTGTTTTACTGGCGGACAATCCTCTCTTATAGGCAGACGATGTACCACAATATCTGCATCAAGTCTCAGCATGTCATCATACGACCAGGCAAATACTTTAACATAATCGTGTAACAACTGAATCAGATGCTCCTTAATACTGGGTTCTAGATTGGCACCCACCTTGACCTCTTTTTTGTCTTCTTCGGTACCTAGGTTGATTGTATCCACGGATTCCTCGTGAGGCTGAATGGTTTTCTCTTCTTGTTGTAGTAGTCTGGAAATTTCTCAAGGTACTTCACAATCTTCCTAACCTTCATCTTTGGCTTGGTAGATTAGATTCTCAGAGTCACAAAAGGCCATAGCAGTATCGTTACACATGGGATCCCGAATGGATGTATACCTGCATCGTGAGTGTTTGTAAGGGTATAGCTATCCTTGAAAGAAATACAAAAAATGTAAAAAGAAAAACAATGAGCACAAACGTTTGTATGCGAAAACGTCCATGATTCATTGATGTCATATGAAAATGAGATATTAACCCTTACAAATGGACCATTGTGCCTCGGGTAAGACACAAGGTTTTAAGAGTGCGAATTGTTTTAATATTACAGATCCAACCAAATGTAAATACAAATTACTGTGGGATAAAAGTGATCGGGACAAAATCTCTAGCCTCCCAGTTGTTGAGCCCCCCATTGACAGTTGAGAATATCCAGTCCTCCAAGTCACAACTATCTTCATCATCTTCTATGGCGTTGACCTCGCGGTTGCTGATCTTCAAGGGTGGTCCTCCGGCACGAGCGTGATGTATAGCCATCTGAGCACTTGAAGTGAAACCCAGGCCAAACTTATCAGACTTATATGGGATATCTGGGAGTTGTCCCCAGATAGTGCACCCACATTCTTCTACCACTGCTTTGGCATCCTTCAGAGATGACATCCGGAGTGGAGGCCTTGTAATATTGGGAACAACCTTGGTTACTGCCACATCTTGCGGGACCTCTTCAAAGTGTTGAAATGGAGTTTCAATAAATTCACCATCTAGTTCCACATATCTGGAGGAATTTAGATGGATGATCATATACTCTTCTTCTCCATGAACGATGATAATCTTCCCTTAAATCAGATATTTTAGCATTTTGTGCAACATAGAAGTGACAGCGCCAGCATTGTGAATCCATGGTCGGCCTAGCAAGCAGGAATATGAAGGACATATATCCATTATGTATAAAGTTGAATCAAATGTTTGTGTTCCAACTTTTATGGGAATGTCTACTTCCCCATGTACCATCCTTTTCGAGCCGTCAAAAGCCCTTACTACTATGTTACTTGTCTTCAATGTCAACCCCTCACAATCAAGCCTATCAAGAGCTTTTTTAGGCAATACATTCAGAGATGAGCCAATGTCCACCAAAACATGAGCCAGGGTTGTGCCCCTACATTCAACTGAGACATGAAATGCGTCATTATGCTTCCTTCCCCTTGGCGTTAGATCAACATCTGAAAAACCTAGACCATTATCTACAGTTAGGCTGGCTACGCAGTCTTGAAACTGATCAGCAGATGTCTCTTGAGGTACATGGGCAATTTTCAGGAATTTTACCAAGCCTTTTGCATGTGCCTCAGAATATAGTAGTAATGCCAACATGGAAATCTTAGAGGGAGTTTACCCCAGTTGTTCAACTACATCGTAGTCGCTTCTTTTTATTATATTCAGAATTTCCTCCATCTCTTTCCGGGAGGTCTCAGGGATAGCCAATGATTGTGTCTTTGTCTTGACAGACTCAACCAGAACACCTTTTCCTCGAGTTTCGGTTAATTTGGAAGCATGAGTGTTGGTAGGAATGATAACAAGGGTTGTAACAACTTTGTCAGTTGGAGTATTTTTCGGAGATGATCGTAGGACCGGGAAAAAATTTTGGGGGAGAAACAACAGGAATGATTACGGGTCCAGAAACTGCTTTTGGGGGAGAAATTTATGGAGAGAATATCCTTCCGCTTCGGGTAATCTTGCTAGTTCCTGCAATATTACTGATGTCGGAGTTGACTTTCTTGGAGCTTGAATCTTCGGCGGCTGGCCAGTTCGGCTTGATACCATGGTAGTAGACATCCCCTCCATAATTCCATGGTATGGTTTTGTCTGACGAATATGGGACTGGTCTAGGCATTGTAATTATTAAAGGAGTTCCTTTTGGAACTGATGTAATTCTAACGGGTCTTTTGGTGGAGACCCTGGAAGAATTGGAGGAAATGGTAATGATAGAAACATCTTCAAAAGGAACAGGTGAAACAAAAGTCTTCTCGAATAAAATTTCTTTGTTATATATTAGGCACTGAACGGATGCTTTCAACAAAGAACAGCTGGTTGGCGAGGACAAACAGAAATGGCAAACTTCGTCACAGCCCAGGAACACACCGACATTCAACAAGTTCACTTTAATAGTCAGAAGTGGAGTCATAAGTTCATCAACTGAAGTAACAAACATTTCTTCTTCAATGGCATTGGTATTATAGCCATGTCTGGGCATAAGGGAAGAAATGACATTTGGCTTTTCAGGCGCATCGAATTCAATCTCTTTTGCTTCCATGAGATCTTGTATCTTGTTCTTTAGAGCCCAACAGTTATTAGTGTCATGGCCGTGACTCTCAGAGTGGTATGCACAACGGGAATTGGGATGATAGTGAGGAGATGTTGTGTTGGGGTTTTTCAGAGCTTCTTTCAAGGTCACCAAATTGGATCTTAGTAGATGCAGTAATACCTGAGACGGGGTCATGTTAATTCTGGGGAACAGCTTGACCGGTCTTTCCATCCCGATTGATTGTTTCTTTGTTGATCAGGCGCATGTTTAGGGATCATTACAGCCCCCACCATTGGTCGACGCTCGGCCCTATCTTGATTTCTCTGAGGGTAAACAACAACCACTTCTTTCGTTCTGATAAATGGCTTCCTTACCGCTGCAGAAGAGGATGTATCTTTCTGAATCTTTCCACTTTTTATACCGGCTTCTACCCTTTCTCCGGTCAATATCAGTTCGGTAAAACCTGCAGATGAAATTCCAATTAAATGATTGAAGAAGGGACCAGACAAGGTGCCCCAAAACATGTCTACTAACTCTCTCTCAGATAGAGGGGGTTGAACTCTTCCAGCTAAGTCTCTCCATTTTTGTGCATAGTCCTTGAAACCTTCATTAGAAACCATGGCCATACTCTGGAGTTGAGTACGAGTAGGCACAAGATGAGCATTGTATTGGTATTGTTTGTAGAAGGATGCAGCAAGATCTTCCCAATTGTGAACGTGGGCTCTTTCTAACTGGTAAAACCAATCAAGTTGAGTTCCAGACAGACTGTCTTGGAAGAAGTGTACCCACAAGTCTTTGTCAGCGGTATGGGGATGGATTTTCCTTACATATGACCGGAAATGCATTTTAAGGCATGAGAGTCCGTCATACTTGGCAAACACGGGTGCTTTAAATTTCGGAGGAATGACAATCCCCGACACTGACCTCAATTCCTCAAAGTCCAAGCCAGGCACTTTTTGGATTTCCATCGCACTCAACCGCTCTTCGAGATGTTTATACTTGTCATCATCTGGAGGGTATTGTTCTTCAGAATAGTCTTCTTCTTCCTCTTCTGATTTTGACGGGACAACTGTTTCCTTGCCTTTCCTGTCTTGATTGTCTCTCTCACCGGATGTCGTTGCAAAATCTAGGGTTCTTCTTGTCTGCCCATGAAATCTTCTTCCCATGTTTAGGACTCCAGTTACCTTCTTTGTTTTCTTTTTCTTCTCCTCAGCTAGCAAAGTCTTCAACTCTTCTTGTCCTTTGGCTAGGGTCAAGAGCAACTGCTGAAACTGTGTATTCTGAGCTTAGAGGTCCTTCACTGTTTGCTCGAGATCCATCTTACTGAAATAAACAGTAGATAGATGAGGAGACTTATTGCAAAATACCTGCTTATGTTATGATGAATTGTATATGCATATGTAATGATTTCAAGGATTTCAAAGATTCAAATTCATTTTAGACAAAAAGGAAACACATGTTATATTAATAAGTTAAAGCTTGAGTGCATTAATGCCTTTCGGGAAAAATAATACAAAAACTCTAAGATAAAAAGGTAGTTCACATCCTCTTTGGTGCGATGTAGGCATTTAGAGTCTGCTCCTTATGAAGTAGCCTAGTGAGTTCCAAAACCTTCTTCTCGCTTGCGTAGAATTGGGCTTCAAAAGTATCTCGCTCTCCCTTGAGTTATATTCAATCCCTTTGTAGGTCTTCAAGAGAGGTGGGCATATCAGGATGTAGGATAGTGTATGGAACATCTCCCTCCATGATAGGCTCAACGATTACCGGGAGAATGGAGGGGTAAGGCATCATAAGACTCTGAGCACGAGTTCGTACCCATTTGAGGTAAGGATCAAGAGGGATGGAATTCTTGTGCCCTAAAGTCTTTCTATCCACCTTGTTTAACATCCTCCAAGCTAGGATAAATATGTGGTGAAGACCTTGATCGTCGTTGTCGTAGTCAAATACCAAACCTTGAATCAGTATCTCATGTGGCCCATCCCTTCGGGCATAACCAAACTGTCTTAAGGCTAAGCAGGGGCTGTAGGTGATACCTCCCCTAATTCCAAGTAAAGGGACATTAGGGAATTCTCTACAGCGGTCGACAATGATAACATTCTCTTTGGATCGGGAGCACCAATGAATGTCCAAATGTTTGAGCGTCATCAACCTTTGTGACCACCTTGAACCTTGCTCATTTTTTAATACAGATTGGGTAAGATGTGAAATAAACCATCTTGCCAAGAGAGGAGTGCAACACATAAGGACACCTCTTTTCCTCATTGTGCGAGTGTGAAAAGAGTGCAAGATATCTCCTAGCAATTTAGGCACCGGGTTACGAGATATGAAGATTTTGACGGTGTTGACATCTATGAGTTGTTCAGGGTTTGGAAACAAAACCATCCCATTAATGAGGAGAGCCACAATTTCCTCAAAGGCTTGCAATTCCAAGGAATTCCAACAGCTTTGGCTTTCTCAAACAGAAATTTTGCTAGGAAACCTTTGACACCACTCCTTGTTTCCCAATGAGTTGTGACATCAGATGAGTGCAAGTGTAGAGCTTGAGCAATCTCTTCTGGCTTTGGGTCTCTTTCCATACCGTTGAAAGGTAGTTGATTGAGAATTTGAATCCTCAAGAGTTGGGATAATTCTTCCAAAGTAGGCACAAGTTGATAGTCGGGAAATGTGAAACAATGGTGTAAAAGATCAAAGAACTGAAAAAGCACCTTCATCATGTCCTCATCTGTGTTGGAGGTGACCAAGTTGAGTAGGCGACCATGTCTCTCGGTAAATGGAGAGTTTTAAGGAATCCTTGAAGCTATCTCCTTGAGTTGTGGAGGGATCCTTACAAGATTGACTTGAATAGTTTTCCTGCGAAGTGAATCCATATCCTACAAAACAAGAACAAAGATGAATCCCAAAATCCTTGAAATGGTTAGTGGATGTATATGATGTTATTATGTCCATGATGTCATGTATAAGTATGTATATACAAACAAAACAAAAAAATCCTTAGGTTTAGGCTTACATGGAGTTTTATAGGTAAGTACCCTCTTGAAGTTTAGTTGGCTTAAACCTGTCCTAATAATAGTAACCGGGTTCTAAGGAGCTCAATATCACTGGTTTGTTTCCTTGGTCATTGTTACAGCACAAGCCTCTTTAATGGCAACCGAAATATCCCAAGAAACCAAACCTCAATGAGTGTAGTATCGAGTATCTACCAACTTCAGACTGCACCAAATCCGGTCATCTCACTACATCCTAAAGGCCAAGTTGGTCAAGTAAAGGTTCTAAAAGTTCATTAGTGCTTCATGACATCACTCAGCGGCCCCATATTCTCTTTGATTAACTCAAAGGCTACCGGTACCCACAAATATGTCGCACTAACATAGCTATTGCTTAGACCATGTCGATATACCCTGCACAGTTTCCACAACGTATTTCTACTTACCTATAATGTATCCCAAATCTGGGTAGAGGATTCAAACCCAAACAAAGAACCATAATTTAAAGCATATAAGTCAAACAATGTAAGCAAATAAATGTGATCTATCCCTAAGGTAACCCAACTTTTAGAATTTTCCCCAGCAGAGTCGCCAGTTCTGTGATGCGGTGGGAGAATTGACTTGAGGGTTTTGCATTTGATCGCAAATGTTGCGGTTAGCAAGAGTCGCCACCGACTTTTCTTTTATCCAAAAGGAAAGGTGAAAAAGCACATGAAAGACCTTTGAGATTGTTTCTTGAGTTTAGGGGGTATATTATGAAAAGGGAAAGTATTAGCACCCTTTTCATCCATGGTTTTCCATGGGCTCTTAGTTACTTGCTAGATCACTTGCTTTTGTTTGAAATTGTGCTTTGTGTGTTTTTTGAAAGTATTTTGTAAAGAGGCCATTGTTTAGGCAATCTTTGTAATGATTCTCGTTCGTAAGAATGTATACAAAGATGTTGATCTTTTGAAAATGTTTTCAATTTTGCAAGATATTTGAAAGTGTATGTGATTGTTTTGAAAGTAGCAAGGATGTTTGTTTTGAAATGGAGCAAGTAATTAGGAGCAATCTACCCACTCAAATGTCTTTCTTGTTCATTTTCTTTTCCTTTGACATTGTTGTCTTACCATTGATTTGGTAAGAAACCCTATCTTTGGATGTAAACGGGACGGGCGTGGATCATCGTATAATCATGATTAGCAATTTTGAAAGGTATCTTAGCATTCTTTTTGAGGGACTAAGATCATTTATAAGGCAACTTAGATAGCGTCATCGAGGGACTATGATATTGTATTTGCTTGTTTTTGCTAAGATACCTTACATGCGTAATATGACCATTTTGTATAAGGCAACCAAATGGGATAACCCTAGGGGTGCTTGTGTGCAAGTGCATTGTTTTTCATGCTTGATTTAGTCTTGAACTAGGGTTTTGCTAAGTATTGATTTTAGTATTTCCATACAAACCCTAATTACTAGCATTTGAATATAAAGTATTTAAATTGCGGAAAATAAAAATACTAAGCTATTACATGATTTATGGGAAGGGAGTGTACAAATTTACAAATGGGGATTGCAAGAATATAAACCTAATTAATCTATTACAACCAAATTGAATAAATGTACAAGGAAATGAATAAATATAAAGTACAAATGCAAAGAAATGATTTTTGTTTGGATTTTTATGAAAAGAGGTTTTAACCTAACTTTAATTAGAGAAAAAAATAATTAACTAAAATTAATTAAATTAATTAAGAAAAGAAAATTAATTAAGAAAAGATTTTTTGAATAAAACCCTAATTCTATTTAGTTAATTAAAAGAAAATAAGTTTAGAGAAAAAAAAGTATTTTTTTTGTATTTTGTCTTGTAAATAAATTATAGTATTATAAAATATTTTTGGCTTTTTCTTTATTAAAATAATATATTTAAATAGGTATAAAAGAAAATAAATAATAATCTAGTTTTAATTTAATTTACAAAACTAGTTAGTAAAAAATAAATAAAGTATAGTTAAATAAAATCTTTTTTGTGAGAAAAATAAAATAAAATGTTAAAATAAAAATCTAATTTTTTCATATTTTTTTAATGATTTTTTAACATTTTAGAAAATATATTTAAAAGGAAAAATGAAATAAATAAATAAATAAATACAAATGGACCAGGGAGTGCCAAAAGTAGGCAGGGAGGGTTAGCTAGCAAAAAAACAAAGCCAGGCCCAAAGGGCCCAGCGCCTGCAAAAAATGTTAGAAAATCAGAACATATGAAAAATGGGCAAAAGGATACCACTAGGGCTCGAACCTAGGTCCCTAAGGTTAACAGGCGCGCGCTTTACCACTTGGGTGGATATACATCTGTTTATATAAACAAAACAATAAATATGTAAGGCAAATCAAGTCCTGATGACTTCATCTTCAACCTCCAGCCGGTGTACCTGTAACTTCTTCATTTCTCAACAAAAATGGAAGATGACAAAATGAAAGTTGTTGCATTCTTCCTCACGAATCTAACCATGTAAATAACTAAATCTAAAAGTCAAAGATAAATGAGAATTTCTCTGGCCCTTATTTGAACCCTAAAAATTTCAGGAACTTCAACTCTAAAATTCTCTAAGCTCAGGCCATGTAAATGCAAACTATGGATATGTACAACTTCATGGCAATGAGGTCTACATTTTATCTTCACAAATGCAAGCTTAACAATACATAAGTAATGAGATAGAAGTTCAAGAAAAATACCTCAAAACTGGAAATCGTGAAATGGATTTAAGCTTGTTTCAGGCAGTGCTGATGATCAGGTTAGCTTCCTTGGACCTCTAGGAAGCTAATGCAATGGTTGGCTTGAGCCGAGGATGGATGGAATGGTCTGGAGAAGTCCAATTGTGATGCTCTATTTTTGGTTATGGAAGATAGGGAAAATGGTGTTACAGAAGTGAAACAGGTACAAGGATGGGTTACTCTTGATGCAAGGAAGCTTTAGAAACTAAAAGGCCAAGAAACGCACGAGGGAAATATGAGTTTGGTATGTAAAGTCAGAACTTACACAACAATGATGTTTTGAGACAATTTCTGATTAGAGGGAGTTTGAGTGAGTTTCAGGGGCTTCAAGCTCCTGTCCTAGCTTACAAATAGTGCTTCTATTTATAAGCAACAGGTTTAGAGACTTGTTGTTGATCAGAATTTGAATTTGTATCCTTAAGCTAAACATGTGATTTTTTGAAAAACAAGTTTCAATGCCTTGTGTACTTGCTAAGATAGAGTGGTTATGATTTAAACACACTTGCTTCTGACTTTTTAGATGAAGTGTGATCAGAGGGAACAAGTTAGAGGCTCAAGAGTGGACTTTATGCATAAAGCTTGCTTTACAAGAATGGTATTGTTAACTTTCTTCCCAAAATGGCAATGTGAATTGGATAAAGCTTAAATCACTTGGATTATAGCTCAAATTTTTTTGTAATACATTAATTATGGAGTGAAAAACAAGTTTGAGGCCTTCAAGGCAAATATTATGAAGCCTAACATTGATTTGCATTTGTGTTCATCATGAAAATGACCTATAATTCAAGTGACAAAACACCAACTTCGTATCTTCGATTCTCCCTACTCAAGAATGATCTCAAGGAGTTAATTGACATTTTGAAAAGCTTTCAATGTTATCTACAACTCATGTTAGAATTGCTTTTGAATATTCCCCTTGGAACTGTGAAAAATTTCCATGAAGTTAGGTCAAAAATCTGCCTAACTAGGGCAAAATTTCACTAAGTCTTTTTTAGTTCATGAGCATGTATTCATAAAACTATAACTTGAGATCCAAGCACTTTTGGAAGAAGTTGTGTGAAGAAAAGTTGTATATTTCATGGATATCTATAACTTTCATGTTGGAAGTTTCCTTTGAATCACCTTGCATCATAGTGAAAAATTTGCTCAAAGTTATGAAAAAATAAGAAATTTTTGACACTTAGAAAAATTTCTAAGTTTAGAAATTTTCACTTTTCAAAATGAAATCTTGATTTATTGATGAATAAGTTTCCTATTTTGACATGTTTGGATGAATTGTAAACTTTGGCACTTGAATTTAACCAAAAAGTCAAAGTTTGACTTTTCAGTATATAATTGAGTTTTGATCAGTTGACTGCAAAATTCATCTGTCAATCCAATGGATTTGCAATGTTTTGAATCATGTAATTAGGTAAAAATTATGCAATTGGACTCTTGAGATCATGACTTAGACCAATTGACCATTTTCTAGGTTAAAAATCAGAAATTGCCCTTTCCCAGTCAAAACCCTAATTTTGACCATTTTGCCCTTTTGGAGATTTGATCAAATTTCTTGAGGAATTATGGTAAAAACTTGATAAAATGATACATATGAGTTTAAAATGTTGATGTGGATAAAAAATTATGAAGTTTGACTGTAAATTGGCCATAGTTGACTTTTTCCCCAATACAACTGATTTTTAGGTCACCTGTTCAATTGCCTGATCAAAAGTGTGATCCAAGGCTTGAAACTTGGCATGAGTAATCTTGGGGGTCCGTAATGATCCATGAAAGTCATATGGGGCATTGGAAGTTCAAAAATTCTTGTGCAAACTCAAACCCTAATTTTGGTCATCAGTGCACAAGGAGGTGTCTTGAGCTGATCAAACCCTAGTGCAGTCTTGAGCCCAAGGAGATATTGTGAACAATTTCTTGATAAGTGAGAGGGAAATTTTGGGATACAACAGATAAGATTTGTATGTGTTGTATCCCACTCTCCTTTAACTTGACTGACCACCAAGGCTGAGTCTCCATATACACTTAAGAATTTGATTCTTAGGTCAATAGCAGCTTTAAGACCCAAGATGCACACTTCGTACTCAACTATGTTGTTGGTACAGTCAAAGAATATCCTGGAAGTGAAAGGAGTATGGCACCTTCGGGGGAAATGATCACAACACCAATTCAGTTACTCAGTGCGTTGGAAGCTCCATCAAAAACCATAGTCCATCAGGATCCTTGCTCAGGTCCTTCATACAGTCAAGGTTTTTCATAATCTATAATCAGCATGATATTCTCGTCTGGGAATTCAAAGTTCATAGATTGGTAGTCATCTATCACTTGATGTGCCAAGTGATCTGCCAGTACACTTCCTTTGATTTCTTTTTGAGTAGTGTACTGGATATCGTATTCAATTAAGATCATTTGCCATTGGGCTATTCTTCTAGAGAGAGCTAGCTTCTCAAATATGTACTTGATGGAATCCATATTAGAGATCGATAGAGTAGTATGAGTCAACATATACTATCTTAGTCGGCGAGCAGCCCATGCTAAAGTGCAACAAGTTTTCTCAAGCAGTGAATATCTTGTTTCATAGTCGGTACATTTTTGCTAAGGTAGTTGTAATACGGTGGGAGAACTGACTTGGTTGTTTTGCGTCTGATCGCAATTGCTGTGTGTTGTACCCCAAAATTTGCCCTCCCATATTCTCCAAGAAATTGTCAAGTCAAGCTGCAAAATTCCCCAAGGGTTGCACAGTCAAGAGCCTCCTATATAGTTAAAACTAGGGTTTGTGTTCTGGTCAAGAAAAGGAAGTTTTAAAAGGCCCAATCAAGTCTCATATGCCTACAAATATGGTCAAGTATCCTCATATCAAGTTTCAAGGCATTCAGCTCAAAATTGCACAGTCAAAACCCTAATTGCACTACAGTCAACTGTAGGGGCAAAATGGTCATTTGACAGTCAAAAGTTCAAATTTTTGGTCAACATATCATTTTGAAGCCACAAACATCATTTGATCAATGCTTGATCATGATTCTCAAAATTTGGCTCAGAAATCATCAAGATGCAAAAGTTTCCTTATCTGGACAGCTGAAAAAGTCAACTGAAATTGACCAGGGCATAACTTCCACATGGTTTATCAGAAAAATTCCATCCAAAGCTCATTTTGAAGAGAAAGACATTTCCTACAACTCATCTTCATACTTCAAGTCCAAGAAATGCCCTCACAAAAAGTTATCAATTTCAACATTATAGGTCATTTTCAAAAGTCAACAAAAAGGGACTTTAAGTCAAAGGCCATAACTTGAGATTGGTAAATCAAAATGACATGGGACCAAAGGCATTGGTTATAGGACTCAAAGACCTTTCCAAAATGTCCAAGAACATGAGAAAAGCTTAAAAATTGAGCAAGTTATGCCTTGTAGAAGTTGGGAAATTTTTGGATATTTTGAAAAGTCAACTTTGATCCAAATGACTTAAAATTGCTAATGGGCCCATTTTTCTTCCATGATTCATCATTCCAAGCATGTGCACGACCACTTGGCCCAAAGGGAAGTATTTTCTCATTTTTTATTTATTTATTTGAATTATTATTTATATTAATTCATTTAAATCATTTAAATATATGAAAAATATTTAATTCACCCTAACAAATCTTTTTATACATGTTTTGCCATCAAGATTTCGTGCTTAGCTAAATGTGGAAAGAATTGGAGCAATTGGCATGATTGAGAGCAAAGAACACTTGAAAAAGATTGAAAAAAGATCCTTAAAAAATCAAATCTTCAATTCATTAATTCAAGAGATTTTGAGCAATATTTTTGACCTAATGCATTCACTACAAAGGCTTGATCATAAACCTAATGATGCTAGACACAAAGCTGCGCAAGAAACACCATAGCAAACTTGAAATTTTCTCTAAGAAAGTCAATTCTGAAAACCACCTTTGAGGACGATTCAAGCCCTAATTTTCGTTCCAATAGCTTCCTTGGAGATCACTGATCACATTCCAATCCAAAACATCAACTCAAACTTCAAGAATTGGTAACGAGAACCTCCCCTGTACAGAGAAAAAGTCACGATCGTATTTTTAATTCTAGGAATTCTCATGGCATTCTAATTGTGGATTTATATTCCTTATGATATTCTGATGCTAATGAATATAATTAATTGCGTTTTTGTGCTGTATACTCGATTCCACCATTAGCGTTTTTTAGGGTTCAAGAAGCTTGGAATTAGGGCTTCTGAAATTAAGAAAAATTGGCCCTCAAGACCACCACCATTCAAACCAGCAAGCTTAGACGAAGAAGAATCCACACTCGCGATTAATTTATGAATACTACAGGGCTAATCGCTATTTTCTCATAGCCTGCCTAAGAGAACGCGTATGAAACCGTGGCCATTGTTTTGATATTTTCAGGAACGAAGAAGAAGACCTCGTGGCCAGCAACTATTGGTCCTTTTGAATTGCGCGCGTTTTTGAAGCACTAACCTTTGTTTTGTTTTTATTATGTTCGTTGTTTAGTAAACATACAAAGAATTCAAATGGCACGATTGGAAGGCAAACGCGTTGGCAACCCTTAGGACCTGGGTTCGAGCCCCAGGTCCCCACCCCTTTGCAATATTATTTTCCTAACTATCATTCTATGCAGGCTCAGCAGTGTGGCACACCATACATCCTCATCATCTATCCATCCACGTGCACGTTAGAACCAGATCAAAGGCGTGGATTCATAGAACACGCTATGCCCAGGTCAACGTTGCTACACGCTACTCAAAAAAGTCAATGGACCTGAATGCTATTGGGCCAGAATTGCTTGGACTTAACCTCCTAATTTGGGACTGAATCCCCCTTGGTTTGCAATTTTCTCAATTCCTTTTTATTGTTTTCTTTTAATTATTCTTTTAATCAATTTAATATTTTTCATAAATTAAAAAACCTCATAAAAATCAGAAAAGATGAAAAAATATAATAAGTATTTTATTTTAATATTTTTATAAATAAATTCACATGTAATTATTTAGTTTTAATTAGGTTGTAATTTTAATTTCTTTTAATAACAAAATACAAAAAAATATAGGATTAGGTTTAAGTAATATTTTTATTCCCTTTCTTTTTGTTAATTTTTCTTTTTTACCATAATAATATTTATTTTATTTATTGTTCATAATTAAAATTGTACATAATTAATTAGGGTTTCATTTAGATTAAAATTTTAATATTTTCATAACAAATTTAAAAGCCACTAGAATTAGGGTTTGCATTCAATTTTAATTTTAATTAATTCTTTTTCTATTAAATCTTAAAAAACATAAAAATACCAAAAACATTTTCTTTTAATTTTAATTTTAATTCTTTATTAATTTAATTTTGCAAAAGGGTCCAACGCCCATGTTCTTAATTGTTTTATTTCGCATATTTATTTTATGTCGTTAAATAATTATGTACCTCTCCCGAAACCTTGTAACGTTTTAATTACTTCTCGTACTTTGCTTTATTTGCTTTATTTTATTTTCTGTCAAATCGGGTCCGGTTTAATTTTGGCGATGTGGACCCGCGCCATTTGTAATAGCTTTAGATTTATTTTTTTCCTCGCAACTTTTAACTGTTAAACAAAGCATGCAAGAATGAATGGCCATAATAAAATCAAGCGTAGAACACCAATAAACCTGACAAGACAAATATAAATGAAAACGACACACAATTCGCACACACCACCCCTAGGGTACGCCTCACTGTTGCCTTGCCTTCGAAAGGTGATCGTCGAGTAGAGGATGTCTTAGTAAGTCCTCATGATCCGGGAACCTGGCATGAGGGTAGCTTCTAAGGTGTCTTCCCATTGCTCTGGTGATCACCATGTCCCTACAAACTCGAATTGACCCGAACACCTCCAACGGTGGTGCTACCTACCTCTCAATAGTGGGATGGCACTACCTTAAGGACATTTACACAGACGAATTCCTTAGGGTAGGTAGGTTCTCATAGATACTTGCTCTCTTCAAAAACAAACAAAAATCTTTTCACACCGACACTTTTCAAAAGCTTTCAAAGCAATTTTTCAAACACTCTGACACAAGAGTCGAACTGAAATTTTCAAAGAAACTTTTTTTAAAACCCACATTGAAAAGCAAACAAACCATTTTTGAAAACACAAGTGAGCAAGTATCTAAGAGCCCATGGATAACCATGGATAGAAAGGGTGCTAACACCTTCCCTTTCTATAACCTACCTCCCGAACCGAGAGAAATCTCTTTAAGGAATTTTTCTGTGCTTTTGTCCTTTCCATTTGGAGAAAATAAAAGACGGTGGCGACTCTTGCTTCCGCGACATTTCACGAACCAGCGTTAAACAGTCAGTTCCAGATCCACCGATCACAGAACTGGCGACTCTGTTGGGGACATCTTTATAAAGTGAGGTGTACCTTAGGGTTAGTTCATAACTGTGTTTTCAATTGCTTTCTTTGCTTGCTTTATTATTGTGGGACCGTCTTGGGAGTTCTATAGATCCTAACCCGGATTTGGGGGATACCTTCTTAGAAAGTAGCAACAAGGCTGTGAGGGAACTGTGCGGGGTATACCGACATGGTTGAAACAGTCTGCTACGTTGATGTGGCACTTTGGTGTGTACCGGTAACCCTTGAGTTCAGTCAAGGAGAGTACGGGGCCTCCGCGTGGTGTCGTGAAGCATCAACAGACCTTAGGAACCTTAATTGAACTATCTTGGCCTCTTTAGGGTAGTGAGATAACTGACTTTGGTGCAGTCCGAGGTTGGTTGATACTCGATACTACACTCAATTGAGGGTTGCTTTCCTGGAATATTTCGGTCGCCAGTTCAGTGGCTAAATCGAAACGATGAACAATGAAAGCAATCCCGTGATATTGGGAACCTTAGAACCCGGTTACTTTGATAGGACAGGTTGAACCCACCAACTTCAAGAGGGTACTACCCAGACCCCATGCTGGCCTTAAACTCTAAGGGCTCTCTCTTGTGTGACTTGTGTGCCTTCGTACTTGACTACTTGCATGCTTTATCTGACACATGAACTATTTGCAGGTTTTGTTGGGACCCATGACAGGGCTTACTAAGTTTCTTGCAGGGTTTTGTTTTAGTCCTTAATTGGGACTCATAACAGGATATCCTAAATTTCTTGCAGGTTTTGTTGATAGTCCTTAATTGGGACTCATAACGGGGTATCCTAAGTTTCTTGCAGGTTTTGGTTTGTAGTCCTTAATAAGGGCTCATAACAGGGTTTATCTATACTACCCCATGCATCATAACATCATACCATTGCATACATCCTAACTCATTTCAAGGATCTCAAGGGCTTGTGATGCAGGTCATGGTGAATCAACTATCCCAGCAAGGGGCAAAAAGGATTTATTTTCCTCTAGCCAAAGTTGTCAGGGGCTATGACCCACTTGATATGGTGAGCTCTGACTCTTGAAGAAGGTCCCCCTAACCAAGGTTGTTTGGAAACCAAAACCAGACATGATGACTAAAGTCAGGGGCTATGACCCACTGGATATGGTGAGCCTTTGACCCTTGACGAAGGACTCTCAACAATACGAAGTTCTTTCAATCAAGCTACCGGATCCAAATGCTAACAAATTTTTTTGTCTACCCCGCGAGGTCCTTGAAAACATTACATGCATGTCATACATCTCATTGCATGGCAGGTATCCCTTTGACAGGTTGCTTACCCTTCTTCGCTGTTTATTTCAGCCGATCGTCATGAATCCTGAATCATCAACCGAGCACACTATCAAGGCCCTCCAGGCTCAGAACGCCCAGTTCCAAGGGCTGATCATGAATTTGACCCAGGGGCAACAAGATCTGAAGGCTTTGCTCTTGAAGAAAGAAAAGAAGAAGAAGAGGACTGTTTTGTTTAGCCCTAGATGCAGATCTGGGAATACACCGCAGATTGAAACTGAGAGGACAACTCCATCTGTGAGGGAAGGTAGTCATCAGGAGGAAAGGGTTCCCAGTCCAGTGGTCTCCGACAACGAGACAGATTTCAATGACGAACAATACCCTCCTGCCGAAGACAAGTACAAACAGTTGGAGGATAGGCTGAATGCTATGGAGATCCAACAGGTACCGGGGCTGGATTTTGGAGATCTGGGTTTGTCAACTGGTGTGACTATTCCTCGGAAGTTCAAAGCACCATCCTTTACCAAGTATGACGGGGCGTCTTGTCCCAAGTTACATCTCAGGTCCTATGTTCGGAAGATTCAACCATATACGGTGGACAAGAATTTGTGGATCCACTTCTTCCAGGAGAGTCTTTCAGGGACTCATCTCGAATGGTTCTATCAGCTAGATGGGACCAAGGTTCGTAACTGGGAGGAGTTGGCTACTGCTTTCTACAAGCAGTATCAATATAATGCCGACCTTGCTCCTACGCGTACCCAACTCCAGGGTATGTCGTTAGGATCAAGTGAAGGTTTTAAAGAATATGCGCAGAAATGGAGGGATCTTGCTGGAAGGGTACAACCACCTCTGACTGATCGGGAACTTGTCGATATGTTCTTGGGGATCCTGTCTGGTCCGTTCTACAACCACCTAATTGGGAATTCGTCTGCTGGATTCACAGATCTTATCTTGACTGGAGAGCGAATAGAAGCTGGCATCCGGTCTGGGAAAATTCAAGAGGCTGCACCTTCTGATAAAAAGCCTCATCATGGAAAGAAAGAATCCAATGCTG
Organism: Vicia faba; assembly: GCA_948472305.1. Classification (NCBI taxonomy): domain Eukaryota; kingdom Viridiplantae; phylum Streptophyta; class Magnoliopsida; order Fabales; family Fabaceae; genus Vicia; species Vicia faba. The sequence continues at coordinate 1,036,069,650 of OX451736.1, forward strand.
TGCACGGTAAAAAGAGCCGTCATGAGGTAGGGGCAATCCAGATCTCCAATCCAGGACCTGCTCAACAAGGACAGGGGCAGCAGCGCAAGGAGAAACGACAGTACACCAAAATCAACATATCGCTGGATCAAGCACTACAACAAATGTTGAAGGCAGGGCTGATCACCTTAAGGGCTCCTCTTCGGAATCCGAACACTTTTGCTCCCAACTATCATCCCAATGATAGGTGCGCATATCATTCTGATAGCCCGGGGCATACTACGGACAACTGCTGGCCTCTCAAGAACAAGATTCAAGACATGATCGACGCCGGGGAGATTCAGTTTGAAGTTCCTGAGACTCCGAACATAATCACTGCTCCGTTGCCCAATCATTGAAGCCTTTTGTTTATTTGAATTTTTGAGTTGTATTTTTCTTTGCTTATACAAACAATTAATGTCATAGCAAACTCTTTTATTCTATCAATGCATCGCATACGTATGTTTTGGGAATTAATGCAATTGTTGTCACTATGTTCAAATTTCTTTTCATGTTTTTTTCTGATGTCAACTCTGGATCTAAAATTCTAAGCCTCTTGAGGGAGGATGACGAAAACGATACCATAATCTACAGTATGCTTTTGAACAGACCCCACTGATGAGGTACAGGCATTGTTTCAATTCCTAAACACTGGAGTTATAAGGATGATAATCCCTCGTCAACCCCTCTGAGCCAAAGAAGTAGGAGTTTTTCTTTTCGAAATTTAAAACCCTTTATCATAACCTGGGGCAGGGTAGTTCTCTCGGTTGATCCAAGTGCATAACAAATGGCACCAAAGGAGTCCTTACAAAACAAAAGACAGTGATGGTTCTGAATAAATCACAAGGACAGGCAGTCATTATCTCAAAAAATGAAAAAAACATTAAGTCAAAACCCATGAAGGAGACTTACGAAACTGGGGCATCCCGCTGACTGTAATTCCAAAAAAAGGAAACAGTTCAGGCAAAAAAAGAAAGGGATAACAAAAATCAAGAAAGAGGTCTCACAAACCCTCAATCAAAGCAAAAAATGACTGCCTATTCAAAAGAAATCATCAACATCCGAACCATTATTGGAATATCAAAGCAAAGACTCAAGCAAGGTCTAACGCACGATCAACTGAGTTTAGGTTTGGAGAACATCACGAAGAGCGGGTGGGTACAAATAAAATTTGAGCCCTTATCCTTTGTTTCTTAAACCGTGAACCAAGCAACGTTATAACCCTTAAAAGTCCTAGCTGAAGCATGGGTTAGTTCGAAAGCATACTGTTACGAAAGGTATCCTGACTCCTGAAGGCCTACGGTAAATACGGAGTTGACATCACGTTTTACAAACGTTCGCTTGTTTTATGAAAAAAGAATGCATTTTCAAAATCTTCGAGACATACATAAGCTTTGCATTTTTAACATAACTTTGTTTGCATATGACTTTTTGTTTGAACAGCATAGAAATTCGCATGACGAAAGTCTAATGAACAAGAGTATCTCCAATCAAGGGGCACGGCATGATCATGGGCTACCATCTGGGGCAGTTAAGTCAAGATCCAGAGAATCTCTCAAAAGGCCAAAAAGCCTGGGGCAAATCTCTGCCTGAGTCACTCGGGGCACTCCAGCAACAAATCTTGCACGATCAGACACCTT